>CM075062.1:139064344-140264344 GCA_037428765.1 Rubia yunnanensis | reverse complement strand
AAAAATGAACAAGGCATATGAAACAAACACCGCATCTATGTAGCCTCCGACTTAAAGTGCAAGAAAACAATGCCATTTGGTCTTTATTGAAAGCTGTTCATAGTTCTTCAAAATCAATTTCGTTAGATTCAATGAACATTCATATTCTTCAAATACCAAATATAAATACATACAAATTCCAAAAGAAACAACAAAAAATTTTCATTCCCTCTACATAGAAACCGAAGTAAAAAATTCGCATGGGAACCTCGGTTTCATGCTTTCATCATCCATCCTCGATCCCCACGAGGAAGCAAGCCATGGTAATGAAAGAAAATGGCGTAATCCTACTTTTTAAAGAAGGCATTCTTGTGAAAGATATCTTGGAGTCGCATCCTAGGCACCGAATTATTCAATGCAGCCCCGAAAGAGTCTGCCTCCCAGACTCTTCCCGGCTGTGTTGCAATCAGCTCTATTTCTTGCTCCCTACAGGGGCCGCGGTGTACAATAAATCCGTTGAGAGACTGCTTAGGATAGCTGTCCCTCAGAATTCGTTGTCAGAGAGTGACAATGTTAGAAAACTGTCTAGTGGTAATGATGATGATGGTCGACCGAGGAAGCCGAAGAAGGAGAATAGATCACGGTGGAAACCATCCTTGCATACCATACCGGAGGTTACATTGGGTGCGCTCCTACAAGCTGATTTGTGAGCCAAAGGTACTAACACTAACAAGTAGGTGTAATGTTGGCAATCCTCTATCAAGAACGGCTGACATCTTATTGTTTGAATCAATTTTTTATACAAGTTATCGATTGTTACCGTACTGTTTGAATGAACTTTTTATGCAAGTTAACATCTTATTATTGAATCTATTTTGTGTAAGTTAAAATATATTGGGAGAATTTGAGTTGAGATGTTAAAAGATTAATGATTAGAATGGTTTTTTTCTAACAATTTTAAAAAAGCATACTATTCTTAAAATCAATTTTTCTTAGTGGGTCGTTATTTTGTACTCCGTTTGTATCAGTAAAATCTTTACACTTTTTGATTAACTTTCTCATGATACGTTTGGCCATAAATTTCAATTAATATACAGGCACCAATATTTTCATGTGTGATATTGTTAGATTTCATGCATCATGTATTTTCTAAATATCAAATTTTAATACACCATTAGTTTACGTAATTAAAGTTATCGGTGGTCAAACATAATTTGAGAAAATTGACAAAAAAGTGTGTAGATTTGGCTGGGACGGTAGGAGTATCTCATTATGTCAATCATGTACAGTTGCCTATGCAGATTAGTTTTATTTTAGCTTAAAAAATTAAGGAATATATACCAATATAATCCTACATACTTGAGTAAATGCCAATATAACTCTCAGATAATTTTTAGTACAAAAATAACACCAATTACTTGTTAAAGTGTTAATATAACCTTCAGAGTATATTCCAGCTTTGAATTGTCATTTTCGGCCATTAACCGATCAAAAATGACCAAAATGCCCTTTGAGCCAAAGCTAAAAATTCATTTCCCATTTTACCCCTTTTCTTCTTCTTTATACCCGCTCTTACCCTAGCCATCGATCACCCCCACCAAGCCAACACCGACCGCCACCTCTTGCCACCTCAACCACCACCTCTAAGCCACCACAACCTCTAGCTCCGACCACCACAACCCACGACCACCGCCACCACTGCCCACCTCCACCACCACCCAACATCGCCACCAGCCCCCGCCTTCCATCCTCGCCACTAGCCTCTTCAGCCCTAATCGACCACCACCACCCAACATCGCCACCTACCACCAGCCTCTTTAGCCCTAATCGAAGCCCACCACCCGGTCTTACCACCAGCCCCTTTAGCCCTAATTGACCACCGCCACCCAGATCTGCCACCCTCACCCAACCTTGCCACTATCCCCGCCACCCTCACCCAACCTTGCCACTATCCCAGCCACCAACCTTGCCTTCCAACCCCGCCACCAACCCCTTTAGCCATAATCGACTCCCACCACCTAGTCTAATCCAGTGCCGCTTCATAATCTCCCGTCGAGTGAACAGATCGCGACGCTCCCTCGCCACCAGCCCTGCCTCTGTCGAGAATAAAATAAAGAAAGGTGAGCAACGTGAGCAGCGAAAGAAGAAGAAGAAGAAGAAGAGAGAGAGAGAATAATGGGTTATGGTTTAGGGTTAGGGTATAGTAGTCAATTCACTTTTTTCCCTTTTTTTTCGAAGGGTAAAATAATATTTTCAATCAATTTGGGCATTAAACTAGTGGAATGAGTAAAAATTACATCAACTATATGAGATTATATTTGCACATTCAATTATCAAAAGGTTATGTTGGAATTTATGTGAATTATGTGAAGTTATAAAATCTCTTTTCTCAAAATTTAAATTCAGTGGCACAATTTGACATCATTGAAGAAATGAAATTCAGAATTCGGCCACAAATGCCGGAACCTCTCAATCTTCCGTTCAGAATATTTATTTTTAAAATAGTTAATCCATAGTTTTCCAACACGTGTCAGTTTTAAATTGTTATGAATTTAAAAATAAATTATTAAAAAATCAAAAGGAGAAAAGGAAGCCTCTTTAGCATCCAAACGACAAAAGTAAAAAATGCTACACCCAAAACAATGAACTCCCATTTTAAATTATTCTTAGGTAATGGCTTCACAAGAATCTACAGACAAAGTACATTAAAAAGTGTACTTTACAACAGGCACCAACAAAACCCTTTGGCAAACCCCTTATTTTAGTGACTTGAGCTCAACAAATCAGGTGAAGAATCAATAGTATTCATTACCCTATTTGCACATTCAATTTACTAAACAAGAAACAAAAACCCCCTAAGAAACTCCAACTGTGACAAACAAACCAGCAATTCAAAGATCGATTGTTTTGTCACACCTCTAAATGAAGATAGATCGAATCAGAAGATTGAGATCACGAGACATGAGTCATAACTAGTTGTGCAAAGATCGATTGTTTTTATCACATCTAAAGTCCAGGCTGATCGGATTGGAAGATTGAAATCGCTACACACAACGTGCTATACCCTATACTATGAGTCTATGACATCATTTTTTTGGTCACATATCGAATTTGAAGATTGAGATCGTGACACACAATTAGCTACACAAAGATCGATTGTTTTTGTCATATATCTATACCTAAACGTAGACATATTGGATCAGAAGATTGAGATCCCGACACACAACTATAAAAAGATCAATTGCTTCTATCACACATCTAAACGAACATTGAGATTGTGACACACAACTGGTTATACAAAGATACTATCTAAATTTTTATTTTTTTTGTTACGCCCATATACAGGCCGATTGAGTCGGAAGACTGAAGCCATGAAACACGACGAGCCATACAAAGATCGATTGTTTTTGTCACAGATCTAAACGCACGCGGATTGGACCGGAGAAATTCTTGGAAGATTTAGGGTTAGGGTTTAGGGGAGAGTACTCTAAAAACAGTAAACGAGGTGGGATAGGCGGCAGGAGAATCAGGCGGATTAGCTTCCCAATACTAGCGACCCTTTTTCAGGCTGCAACTAAAATTGTCACTCCACATACCCAAGTGAAAGTGTTGCATTTTCCATATTCCAAAACAATTTTATAACACTTTAAACTACAGTTCATCAACATTTCCCCAGAAAGTAACCCATACTCAACCAATAAATTTCACAACTTCCAACAATTACCTATTGTTGGAAATGTACTTATTTTAATTCAAAAACAGCCAGCTACAATTTCCAAGGCAGAATTTATCCCACTTGAAGAGAGAAGAAGAAGAGGGGGGAAATTCTTCCCTTTTGGTCAGAAGAAATCAAAATAGAGGTGTTTTTTTCTTCTTTTCTTGAACCACCAATTATGCCATCCGTGAATTTACCACTTGCGCTGTTGTGCAAGCCTTTTGTTTTCTCCACAGACTGGAATCTAGAATGAAGACTGAACTCAGCTTGTATAAGAAAGCACTCACTCGGTTCACACGATAATCTTATGTTTGACATACTTTCTATTTTAGTCGGTTTTTCTAAGACCGTCACAATTTTGAACTTGCATAACATACAACACCTAAGACTAATGCGCGGAACATGGAAAAACGGAGGGTGTATGTGGCTTTGACACGGTAGATTGAACCATCCGGGTGGAGTATACTGTCCGGCAGAATTGGCCGAACCCTAACTTTTGGTTCTCAAGAAAGTGATGATCAACCAAAACAATACAATGCACATTCCCTAATCATACTTCTAATTATGATCATGGCAATCCCTAATGCAATCCCTGATCCCTAAACAATACAAGGGAAAAAAAGGTTATGGTAACAATTAAGCATCCATACATTTGGAATAGATTTGAAGGTAAGTATACTTGAGGCAATTACATGAAGGAAATTTGATTTCACAGATGGATAGTAGAAACAGATCATTACACTAGTTCACAATATTTCAAAGCAAAATCATAATCAAGAGAGAGATTAGGAGAATGAGGTTAAGGAACTCCAACTTTGTCATTTCTATCCATGGAAAGCAATGCCATCTAGCTAGCCTTCTTGCTTTGAACATCCGATGCAACGGGGATGAAATTGAGGCGAGGGAGCTCCCTTCAGTCCAATCAAGAGAAGAGGAGGGAGAAGTTCAGCTCCCGCATCATTCACTCAGTTGCGGTAGATAGCGCAATGCATCTACCGCGCTTGAATGAATGAGTCGGCAGCTAATTCAATCCCTTCGCCCACCCATGAGTGGACTGAAGAAAGCTCCCTCCACCACATTCCACCATCAACAACACAATGTAAATTCTTCTTAGAAACCAAGGTAAATTACACCCTAATCTTTCTCAAATTAGTGAACATTTTATGGTTTATGGCTAATTAATACAACTTTTGTCACAATCTTTTGACCATGGTTAGAAGAACTGAAACCTGTAGCTTCTAGCTAGGTAATTGGGGTTTGTGCATCAGCCTGAAGTGAATGGTCATGTCAATTCATGAAAGAATCCAAAGATACAAACTTTAACCCCATCAAAGACCCAGAAAGTAACCAACTTTCTTTCATTTCCCAGAGAAAATTACCAGGGTAGGGTAATAAATCACTTGCCTGTTGAAATTACTACCTCAGAACATCATTCAAAACTGTAAAACAGACAATATCATACTAATTCACAGACTTTCCAGATGGTAAACTTCGCATATGGTAACGTAAAAAAAAATCAAAAACTGTGAGCCCTAACCCTAGGATCCCTACCTTAGATGCACAAGGGAGAAAATTAAAGATCATGTCCAAAGCTGAAACCTCTGATTTTAAGAAAAAGACAAAGATGAAAACATGCATATACTGAAAAACAAACAGAAACTATCCCAGATCATTATTCATAGTCAATCTCAACATATATGCAATATGCTCAGATTCACTACCACAAGATCAAGAATGGGTTTTTTTGGACCTTTTGTTACTTGAAACACCCAAAATAGCAGCATTGAAACCTACCTTCTTCTTTATGGATTAAACCCATTTGAAATGAACCCTAATCATGCAACAATATCTTTGTTGGCTTTGAACATGGTGAAGAAAGAGTGGAGCAGAAACAATGGAAGAACACAAAGATGAGCTGTGTTGAACTGAAGAAATGTCATTTTCAGGTGTCTCCTACTCCTACTCATGAGAGTCAGAGAAAAGAGGTGAAGATCTCAGCAAATCTAAGTCTGCCAAAAGGGCAGTGATTACTGTAAATAAGTGGTGAGTTTTCTTTTTTTACCTTTGAGTGGCCTTTAAGACAGTGTTGGGTGCTAGCTAGCTCGCTCTAACAACCCAAAAGGCGATAACCCTCGCTCAAACAACCCAAAACAAACAAGATACGGTATGTAGCACAAAACCTGCTGCCGTCCCAGCTTAAATTGCCCATCGCTTTTTATCACTCTGTTCAAGAAATACATTGATGGTTAATATACTTACTGACATACGATGATGTATAGAAACTAGTTATTACGGCGAATTTATATCCACGTACGATAATGTTGTTACTCATGTGTCTATTTAAATATGCGGTCAAACTTTTGATAAAAATGTCAAAAGAATAATATGTCACTTTCAGTTGGGACAGAAGGAAGTGTATGTTGATGTGACCGAGAAAGTGGAAAGATTAAAACGACACGACCAAATTTCAACAAAAATAATAAATCAATAGTAGGAATCTTCCGCTGAGATGGAGGGAGTCCAAGGTTAAAAACCGAAATGAAGTAAGTATACGAACATTTTAGAAAAGGATATACACTCCGTCCGTCTTTGCATATGATTTCTACTTTCTATTTTCATTCGTGCTAACCAGAGATTTCTATTTTGACTAAAATTTATAGCTGAAATTTGATCGAACCACTCCAACTTTCTAAGAAAACTTTTGAAAAGATCGTGTAAGTACTAAAATAAACATACCGTAGAAACCGTAAAGAACTACCCTAACACCTGATTAGTGGAAAAACATGGGAGATGATGATGAAGAAGGGGCCATTCTCTACTTTTTGTTTGCCAGAAAAGGAAGAAAGAGTGGGGTAGAATGGTGGGGTGTTGTTTTGTTTGACCGTTGCCCTTTTGGGTGGTTTTCTAATTGTGTGGATGGTGTGGTTTGAAGGACAACATACCTATCTGGGCTGCACTTGGCTTCAATTCTGACACAATGAAACACCTGCAAAGGGAAATAATTCAACAAAGCTCTTGTTGTGGCTTCAACAAAACCATGTGGCCATGGAATATATATACTACTCCTCTCATCATAAGTTAAGCTTTTTCAGCCACTTGGGATAGCCCGCTGGCCGGGGCAGTCTCCGGGTGCAACCTAAGTTCGACTCCTCCTTTTCTCGGAAGGTGTATTATTATGTGGTTTAATTCTCCGTATACATCGTATTAGGTGTAGGATTCTCGCGGAGAGTCTCACCTCATCTTTGTGTGAGATACAGGGAAGCCTCACCCCCTTTGTGAGAGGCAACTTGGAGTTGAATAAAAAGCGTGGAACATCTTCAAAAGAATAAAGTTGAGCTTTTGCTATTTTATTAGCAATTCAGCTCAATTTAAGGTGTGTTTAGCAGGATTTACATGTGTTTATCTTATCTTAAATAACTATTAGTGCTTCGTGGCCAGTCTTTCACAACTTTTAAAATAAGTCAGTTTTCCATATATAAGTACAGTTCCACCAAATACACCCTTAGCTTATCGTGCTTCAATTTAGTTAAATTTCAAATTAAAGTTATTTAGTTTAGTTTTAGTTCATTGCTTTTATTTTTTTACTACTCCGTATGTTTAATATTATATTTACTTGCATATAATAACGGTAAATAAAAAGTTGATATTTAGAAACTACTTGTTATGACGAATTTAACAATATTACATATGCTAATATTATTGCTCATGCATCCATTCAAATACGGTGTCAAATTTTAATAGAAATAGTGTAATAAAGTAAGTGTGCAATTTAAACTGAGACGAAAATGGTACTTTTATTTTAGATTACTTTTTTTAAAAGATATATGATTCTACTTTCACAGAGTTTTGTTTTTTATCTCTAATTAATCTTTAGATGATATTATTTTATTTATAATTTTGTATAACTGAGTAATGTATGTTGGAGCATCTGTTCATTTTATTAGGTTTGCAAGATCCGTTTTTTTGTGTAATAGACTACCTCCTCCGGTACTCTATTTATGATTCCTTTTGATCAGATATTTTTTCATGTCATGTTTGATCATTGAAAACTTTTGTTGTATATACTAACGAGCATTATGTGAGATGTCTTTGGATTTTTCATAACATGTAGTTTTTAAAAAATACAATTTTATAATCTGTTATCGTATGTAACAAAAGTTATCGATGATCAAATATGACTTGAAAAAATAGGATATAAATAGATGATCCGGGAAGTATGGTGTTTGTTCTCCCAGAATTACTGATAGTAAATTCACGAGCTCAGTGGTTCGACGCTCGGCAGCCACTGTGTGGGAATGTCCTGAGTTAACTTGACCTTTGAGCCAAGAGCTGCTTGAGCTTTCTGGTGGGCACCGAATATGACTGCCCCCAATGGTTCTGGTGCTGGGCTACTGTGACTTACCTTTCACATAATAACTGTGATGTCGGTTGATGTGGGCCGCTGAGAATGAGGTGTGATCGCCCGACAGTAATTTGCATTTAGAAAAAGTGGAGAGTACTGTTTGTGGAGGTGGGAGGACTGATTGACAGATGCAGTCTTCTTTTTCCTTTACTTGAATATTGCAGCGTGTCCTTTAAGGTAAGTTTGGACATTTATTTCCTTTCAGGGAGAAGCTAACGTTTTTTGTTTTTTTTATAAATGACAAATGAATTTTAAAATTACTCTAGTACGCCCGCAACTTCATTGGATATGACACACTTTTATTTTTTAATTATTTTTGTGGGGTGTACACACTTTCTTTTTATAGTAATATTATTTCAATTTTATCAACTTATTTTATCCACCTAAATTTAAGCACATAAAGTTACAGTAACACATTCAATAAATCGGATGTAGTATTGCACTCCCTACATATTTTTAATATTGGCACAGTTTTCTTCTTGAGTAATTTTTTTTACATTCTTACACAAATTTCATTTGAGGGGGTAGAAGGTCATATCTTCAGTTTTACTCATGTCCTATTCTCTAAATTACTCCAAAATTTGACCATTTCTCATTGTTGTGGCCATTTTATGAGTTTAAAGTACGTAAAAAAAATTAAATGCGACATCTTGCATGGTGTCAATATTTAAAGACCATAGAAACTGAATGAGTATATAGCTTGATTACAACATGTTTTGTCTATTTAAGAGTAGGAGAGGTAACAGATCGGGTTCGGTTTGGGTGGAGTATCACCCACTTCTATCAACCGCTTTTATTTTCCTCCATTCACTCATTAATCACTTGATAGGTCGGTTGATTGACGGATGAAATTAATTTTAAATTTTAATGTATAATACAATATTGTGATTTGAATAGAAAATTTAAATTAAAATAAAAGAACAATTCCAATTATTGATGTTTGACGAGGTTAGAAAATATTTCACCACACAATTGTGTATGAAATACATAAAAGCTCATAAGTGAAGAGATATAGATTAAAAATATAATCTCATACATTACTTTTGATAAATTATATGTTGGTTGGCGATGAGTCGGTGAGTGATGACTCATAAGTTATCTAGTTGGATGGTGATTGAAGAAATAGAACTCATCACCCCCTCGACCCATCACTCAGTCACCTTCCACTCGCTTTTCGTTCATTTATTTCAGGTTATCATCCGTTCAAGGGGGTGGAATGAGTCAGGTAGTTAGCAAACTCAAGTAAACGTAATAACTATACTTACAAGTGACATCATTTTAAATTTGAGAAATATTTCATAAAGCGTAAACTCTCTATATAGGATGTATTCTCACCCTCTCCGGCCACCATACTACACCACACACAATCACATACCACAACCAGTCAACCATCGCTCAAACAACACCCCTTCCCACTCGATTTCTCCTTTGAACCGTCAAATCCCACTGCATATATCCCCTTTACTGCATTAACGTTCTTTCTTTTTTTATTTGGTTTTCAAACAATGACACCTTGTACTTTTTTAGTAAAGTTTAAATTATTTCTGTCCACTCGACTCAATTTACCTTTTAGAACCGTAACTAAAATTCCATCTATAACAAAATTTGGAAACACGCGGTTAAGAAAGTTGTTGCTAATGTGTGTCATATGCAGTCTTGTGACAAACTTGACTTTTTTATGCATGGAAAATTAAATTATTTTTCTCCGGATTCCATGAATAAATTAATCGAATTAGTCCAAATGGTTTCCGTCGTTAATCATCATTGTATAAATGATTTTTGTTTTCAGGTTCATTGTATGATACCACTTATAGTCGGAACTAAGTTAATAGACTATTTTTAAAATAAAGTAGTTAATAGATTATTTACATTTTGCTGAAAATGAGCATGAATTTGGTCGGGACGATGTATGAAGACACCAAACCTTCCTGATTTATTTATTAAATAAAGGAAGGGAAATAAAGACGACGCGTCGACACATATAAAAAAACAAGATTTGGATCAAATTCGTAGGTTGGGATGAATTCATTGTTTATTTATGCAATATCCAATTCGAAAAAATATATCTGGTTCTTGAGTGGCATGCATATGTACCAAGAATCTTGCTTGCATAAGATCTTAATCACCCATTAAGTAGTAGCTCTTGTTTCGCTCTGTCCCGGGTTAAATTGCACGTGAAAAAAAAACTCATTAAAAAACTTGTTTAATCGTTAATATGTTTAACTACGTACATGAATGAAAAATAAAAGGTTACTTTTGCAAAACTATTAGTTACGACGAATCCAAACATATAACCTATGATAATGTTATTATTTCTATATCTATTCAAATATGTGGTCAAAATTGGACAGTGAATAGTGACATAAAGTGAAGTGTGCAGTTTAACTTAGGATGAAGGGAGTATGTGTTTTTTTTTGGAAGATGTTCAACACTTTTATTAAGTCCAAGATGTCTCACACAAAAGAGGGTGAGGCTCCCATGTGTCTTACACAAAGGTGGGGTGAGGCACTCACATGACTCACACGAAGTGAGGCTCCTACACCTAACACGGTGTATACGGAGACTTAAACTCCATAATAATGCAACTCTGGGGGGGTTATTCGAACCTGGGTTGCACCTGGGGGACACACTGCCCTGGCCACTTGGCTATCCCAAGTGGTTGAGTAAGTGTTTTCATGTCTGAGGTTGTACCTACGCATATGTTTTTTCTTTTTCTTTTCTTTTAGTTAAGTTTCGAAAGTACTGATCTAACCCATTAAAATTTGAAAGTGTAAATTTAATCCTAAGTTTTGGATGAAAGTGTCAATCTAACATGAAATTGGACGGGATTGTATATAATGACCATTGTACCCATGATTTAAATTTTTTTAAATAAATAATAAGAAAAGACATCAACAACCCCGAGCCCTTTTCTTCTACTACTACTTCTTCCACCTGCGAGTTCGTCAAAGAAGGAGATAGCTCCTCCAACTCCCCAACAGCAGTCGCGCGGACAGCAGCAGCTCGTCACCAAAGGTCTAACTCTCCACCAACAGCTCATCGCCGGAGGTCTAGTCTCCACCATCGACGAGGTGGGTTAATTTTGGGCACCACATAATTTTAGGTTTGCATCGAAGGTGGGTACTGGTTTATGGGTTTCAGTGATGGATTCTAGGGTTGTAATATGGGGCGGGGTTGTTGATGGGGGGTGGTGATGGGCGGGTTGTTTGAGGTAGTGAAGTGGTGGTGAGCGGCGGGGCTGTTGGGTGAGCGAAGATAGGGTTTCGAGGGGTGTAGGGTGGCTGGGTGGGTGAGTTGGGGTGTTTGGTGGCGGAAAGGTATAGGTATGGGTTGTTGATGGGAAATGATCGTTAATTTCTTCATGGTAGGTTGTTTGAGGTGGTGGTAAGCGGCGGGGATGGTTGGGTGAGCGGAGGTAGGGTTTTGAGCAGCGTTGATTTGTTGGGTTGGGGTGTTTTCCGGCGAAGGTGCCGACGATGGAGAGGTGTAGAGGCGTGGTTGTTTGAGGTGGTGAGGGGGTGGTGAGCAAGGGGCTAGCTGGGTGGGGTGCTTGGGAGAGCGGATGTAAGGTTTCGAGCGTCGTAGGGTGGCTAGGTGTGTGGGATGAGGTGTTTTTATGTGTACGGTGGCGGTAGAGGTGGCAGAGCGATGGAGCAGTGGAGAGGGATTTAATTAGGCGGTCGCGGTGGGTCGGCGTGTTTGAAGAATAAGAAGTCTAGGTATAGGGGTAGAATGGTCATTATATTTTTCTTTTAAACCTAGGGGTATTTTTATCTTTTCAGATTAGGTCAACGCCGAAATAGTGCAATATAGGCATATCGACACAATTGGTCAAAAAATTAGGGTTAGAATCACAATTTCATATTTTGCATGGTTATATTGGCATTTTCAGAAAATAATATGGTTGATTTTGTATTTTTCTCTTTCTTTTATTTATGTACCCTTCGTGATTATCTACTAAAGTGTCAAACTTCCATCATAAAATCAATTAGCACATACCCGTGATATTATATATTAAGTTATAATTACATCATTTGTAACACCCCCAAACCCAAACGCAAGTGTCAGGTCGGGTTTGAGCGTGCTACCAAAAATGCCAGTATTAACGAGCAATTGAAGTTTATGCAGAAGCGATTTAGATGAATTCAAAAGCTAAATTACTAGTACAGTGAAAAGGATTTATTACAAATGTCAAACAAAAATGTTAAACGGAAGTTTCAACTAACTGTTACAGATTCATAGTTCAATTTAAAATCCTAATTGTTCACCCAGGATCTTTCTCAAAAGAAGTAAAGACATCAAGCACTTTTCTCTTACTGTTCGTCTTCACTTGAAAAATGGTTGTTTAACTAGGTAAGCTCCTAGCTTAGTGAGGTTTCATCGCCAGTATTTACCCAATTGAGTTTTAGTGATCATAGAATAACAATTAACAATTAACAACTAGCCACGTATGTCCTAGCACACAGTAAAAGGATACGGGTGGTTAATGTCGAGTTGTTGCCAAGTGCCTATATGGCAACTGTGACTAACATACACGACATAACCCAGTCAGTGATGTTCAAAGGCCATCAGTTCAGAATTCACTTTCCCATTCACGTCAGTGTTCAGTTACGAGCTAGTATCAGTCAAGTGGTTAAGCTTACATACCAAAACTCCACGTGTAGCAGGTCTAATCAGACGGTCCGGCCAGTACTGTTCCTCGCCGACTTCGACCAAACTACAATCGCATCGGGGCCCTTGAAATTCACATACAGGTAATCAGGTAGCAGGTAATTCAAGTTTGACACGGAAAGATAAAGTACAAGCCGATCATCGGAGCAGTATATGATTCAAGTTTAACACGGCAAGATAAAGTACAAGCCGGTCTTTCACAGAAAATATCATAGAAGTTCAGGAGTTTAGATTCACGATAATCTAGTACAGTATGATAAAATACACACCGAATTCAACAGTAATTAAATACCATCATTTGAGTGTAACCATCATATCTCTCTCTCATGGCTAGAATATCGAGTTAAAAGGTTCGAGTATTAGGGGTTCGAGTAAAGGGGTTCGAGTAAAGGGGTTCGAGTACTTACAATTCGAGTAGTTGGGTAGGAGGTTCGAGCAAAGAACTCAAGTGGAGAAGGTTCTAGTGGATGGGTATCGGGTGGTACTGGTTCGAGTGGTAAATGATATCAGTTCGAGGGGTGAGGTTCAGTTGGAGAGATTCTAAAGGTACGAGTTCAGATGGTGAGGTTCGAGAGTTAAGGTTCTAATGGCACTAGTTCGAGAGGTAAAGGTTTCAGTAGTACTAGTTCGAGGGGTATGGTTCGAGGGATACAGTTCGAGAGGTAAAGATTTCAGTAGTACTAGTTCGAGGGGTAAGGTTCGAGGGGTACAGTTCGAGAGGTAAAGGCTTCGGTGATACTAGTTCGAGGGGTAAGGTTCGAGGGATACAGTTCGAGAGGTAAAGGTTTCAGTGGTACTAGTTCGAGAGGTAAAGGTTTCAGTGGTACTAGTTCGAGGGGTAAGGTTCGAGAGGTAAAGGTTTCAGTGATACTAGTTCGAGGGGTAAGGTTCGAGAGGTAAAGGTTTCATTGGTACTAATTCGAGGGGTAAAGGCTTCAGTAGGGGTTCGAGAGGTGGGATATTCACTAGGTTCGAGAGGTAGAGTTGTGGCAGGGGTTCGAGGGTAGTATTATGGCAGGGGTTCGGGAGTTAGTATTTTGGCAGAGGTTCGAGGGTAGTTTTTTGCCAGGGGTTCGAGAGGTAGTATTTTGGCGGGGGTTCGAGAGGTAGTATTTTGGCGGGGGTTCGAGAGGTGGAGTTGCAGCAGGGGTTCGAGAGGTGGAGAGCAGCAGGGGTTCGAAAGGTGGAGAGCAGCAGGGGTTCGAGGGGTGGAGAGTTTAGCTCAAGAGAGTTAGGTTCTGATGGCATTATATATATATATATATATATATGTAAAAATAAACTCAGATTTTACTAAATTCGTGCTAGGGTGATACAACACTCACCTTAGTTAAACTTGACTTGACAACCTCCGCTTGTACTTCACTGCTTAATCTCTGAATTTTGGTACTCAGAGTATCTTTCTTAAGACTGTAAGTTTTGGGGAGGATGTCACTGGTATTTATACTAGGTAAGATGTAGGGTTCTGACACCTACTTAACCTAAAATTTTATCCTGTAAACCTCGAGCCTACTTGCCCAAAATTACTTTGGATAAAACTTCTCACGTCCGCCGTCCGTTTCCTCTTCTCGGTAATTTCACTTGCTCAAAAATTACTTTGGATGATTTCTTTCACATCCACTGCCAGCTTTTCCTTCATGGTAATTTCTTGCATTTATTTATTCCTTTGCTCATTTATTTGCTTATTATTACTATCGTCATATAATATACATATATGTATGTGTAATTATGTATATCTTCTTCTTGGTAATTTCTCCTACTTATTTATTTATTTACTTATTGTTATTAGTATTATTATTGTTATATATATGTATTTTATTTATATATACACACACATATATATATATATATATTTGGAATATTAAAGGAAAGATTGGAATATTTGCTAAAATTTAATTATTACATGTTCTCTAATTCCAATTTCGGTAGGGTTTTTACATCATTCATGAATGTAGAACTCTAACACCCTCTCACGTATAAGGGGTATGATTCATCACAAAATTTTGGGCTGCAATAAGTTGTTTGATGTAGTCAAACTTATCTTATCTTTTTATGTATTCTCCTACCGATTGTTAGGAAAATATTGGGGGTCCAACCATTTGTTAAACGTCCACGCGAGGGGCGGAGGTGTTACAAATGGAAGCACCAACAACATTTTCCTAATAATCCATTCTTATCTTGACAAATGTTTTGCCTTTTGCTCTTGTAACCTAATAAATCAAGTCTCTCCTTATAACATTTTTTGCACAATCTTGACTAGAGGAGCCTAATATGCCTCCCTTGCTAATTTGGGTATAATTTTTTAAAGAAAGACTTATTATACATTGAGTTATAACTTAGTCATCCACCAACACGCTCCTTCAAATACAATAACTTATTCATCGCTACAACAATTATAACATGAACGGAAAGGGGTCACGAGCTAAATAAGATTATACGTCCACTGGACTGTCCTTGGGTTGTGACACCATATTAGAGTCATGGAATTATGGGTTTGTTTGACACTACTTATAAAACCAATTTGTATTGCGTAGAGATGACACGTAACTCTACATATTGAGTTATAACTTAGCCAACAACCAATATGAAACTCCAACAATTCACTAAAAAGGTACTCATTCGAATTCTGACACATTTACATAATGTAGGATTTCTAGCAATTTCTCTGTCGCACAACCCTCTCCACTTTGTCAAAAACCCAACTTCATTTTTTTCAATCTTATTTTCCGAGACGATGGGAAACAACAACTTATTTTAATTATAGTTTTAAGACATTCATGTTATTAAATAAGTGTATAATTTGTCTTCGTACATAGTATTGTTTTTTTTATTGATTAGATTGTTCATGGTGATTACTTGATTTAGTTGTCTGCGACGATGTATTGTGCTCATTCTAATTGTACATATTGTGTGTTCGTAGTTATGTTTTCATTTTTGCATTTGGAGTTTTATTTATCTGGATGTGTCGATTTGTATTTTCCAATGTTATTACAGTTTGAACTACATAGATCGTACTTAGGATCAAGTGGTGTTACGGTTGTCGATAATCCACATTGACGTAGTAATATTGATATGTGATATGCCTAACTCTGTCAAATGGTCATGATTTTCGCAGAAAAAATGAGTTAATATCTCGAGAGCGATACTACAAATTTTATTGAATCTCTAGTTTGTATTTTGTAATAACAAACTTGTCACAAGAATTCAAATGTTAAACTACAACGCCATCATGCTAAGAACATTTTTCTCACACTAATACCCGTTTATATACAATAGTTGAACAATATTTATCTTAAGAATTACAGCCTTAAAATGATCAACAAATACACTGTCACTCACCTCGAACAACCTGAGTACCAGTAGTTCTGGAACAGATCATAGCTCGCATTTTCAACCACCCGCACGTACAAGCATCCGATTGTGCAGGCACCCAAAAATTCAAGTATCCGCATTTGAACATCCGCTAATTATAAACCGGGTCAAACACATCCTTAATTCCCTTTCCATTTTCTAAGTGCCCTCAAACAAATGGTCCCTTAGCCCTTGGACATGCTCAAGGCTCGTAAACAATAGTACTACAATTGGGCCTTAAAGCCCATAATAGATCTTTTGGAAATTCAGCCCAAAATATCACAATTGAAAGGAATCGGATCTCCAAATCATGGTACCGAATCCGCATAGATCCCAAAAAACTCGAAGATCTAATTTTATTTTTCCAGTAATTTTATTAACCCAAAATTAAATTTAAAAAAGGAGCGAAAAGAAGAAAAAAGGGGAAATTAGGTCTCTGCAAATCATTTTCTCTCCCGGAATTTCATAAAATTCTGAAACAACTCCGGCGGAGATCAACGATCGCCGGCGGCGGTGTTTCCGGGAGCAGAATCAATACAGAATCACTCCGATGGCGTACCGGAGGAGGATGCAGGTGGGCGGCAAGGGGTCCACCTTCGAAGAATTCGGGAGTCTGCAAATCCCGCAGTCGCCTCTCTCTCCTCCGCCGGCGCCGGGGGACGGCGATCACGGCGGCGATTCAACGCCGCCGGCTTCTTCCCTCGCTGCCAAGGCCATTAGAGCCTCCTCCGCGCATCGCGACTCGTCGCTCTCGTCTGCGTACGGGCAGTCCGCGGTTTCGTCCCCGCGTGAGGGCTCCAATCCCCTGAGATCTTCTCCTACGTCTTCCTCCTCCAAGGTTTTATGGCGCATTTTGATATTTTGTTCATTCTGTTTCTGTAGATTGCCTTTTGCTTAGGTAGATTGGCGTGTGTAAATGAAATTTTGAACTTTGCATTTTGTTGGGAATAATTTGATTATGAAAATCCGGTGATATTGGTAATAGTATTAATAGTATTATTATGATCTCAAGTTACTCGGAGCTGAAGATATTGATTCTTTGATCCATGTACAATGTATTCAAGTTTCTGTATGATGAGAAGGTCTTTTTGTAGTTTACTGTTCGGTTTTCTGCTGAATGGCTGACTGATGGTTTACTGTATCCTTTGTTTATTGCAGGATTTTTCCAGCTATCAGTATACATCAATGAAGAACTTGAATGAATCTAAACAAGGATTTTGGGGTGTACTTGCTCGGAAAGCTAAGGCCATTATTGATGATGATAATGGTATTCAACATCCGGAATCTCCTGGAAGAACGAATGCCCATAGCGCTGGTAGAGTGAGGGGTCAGGTGAGCAGAGCAAATTACGTGAAAATTTTGGAAGTCTGTTTCATTTTATGTTTTATTTTGACCTGTAAGCACCAGCCAAATCTTCGAAAGCTCTTCATTTATCCTTTGATGATTACTCTGTAGCAGCATTTCTTGCATATGAAAGCAGAATTACGATGTTGTGGGCCTTGTTCATTTGGCTTATTAAGTGCACCTTGATGTTTGCAGTCTAATATGACCTACCCAAGCCCAGAAAGTCGTTCGAAGACAGATCCTCCTAAATTACAGAAGGGACTAGGCGCACTGGCTTCTTCATTTAGCTACATCAGCGGGACCATTGGAAATGCTCTGGAGGTGAACAATCTTCATTGTTTTAATATGCTATGTCTGGGGGAATCGTTAAGCTGTACTGATGTGGGATTTTTGCTGGCTATTTCGGTCTTAAGGTCTAATTTGCATTCTGTTGCATTCACTCATGTTTTGTAGTTATTGTTCTGACTGCCACCTGTATAAAAATTAAAACATGTGGAATCTAACAAATTCATCACTTTGTTCTCATGACTGCTATCAGAGAGTTTTACTCTTATGTTTTGTTAATATGTTTAGTTAAAATTGCCTTTCGAAGGCCTTGTTGTTTCTTCCCTGGTAACAAGGGGATTCTATTTTTCTGTACAGTGATATTCATGGCAGCCTATTTTGTCCTGGACAGAAAATATGATCAGACATCTTCTTTTAAACTAGCTGATTTATAAACCTATTGCTAATTCAAATTCCAAGTAAAGATGATTAGGTGGTAGAAAAGTCATTGATACTAATACCTTCCCGTGATTCACTAATGCGTTTCTACCCATTTTGCAGGAGGGCCTTACAGTTGTAGAGAACCGAACAGCGGACATTATTCAAGAAACACGCAAGCTACAAATGAAGAAGAAAGGAAGTAGCCCTGGACCACAGGTCCAGACGTCAACTTCTGGAAATGGTCTGCAACAAACAAGGACACAAACTCATGTGCAGCCTCAGATGCAGGCTGATTTAGAAATTCAACTGAAGGCATCTCGCGACGTAAGGTGCCAACTGTGTAAAACTGGTTTTCAACTGAACTGTTTCTCAATCCAAAAGTAGCTTGTTTTCACTTGACCAATATGGAGTACTTTTCAATCGATCAACCATGCTCTAGATATTAAATTCAGGGTGTCTTTTTTCCCCCGCATGCAAAATTCTTTATTTGCTATTTCTGTTATTGCAGGTTGCGATGGCAATGGCTGCAAAGGCAAAGCTACTTCTACGGGAGCTGAAGTCTGTGAAAGCTGACTTGGCTTTTGCTAAGGAGCGCTGTGCTCAGCTTGAAGAAGAAAATAGAATCCTGAGGGAAAATCGGGATGGAGGAAACGACACAGAAGATGATGATTTGGTATTCTCTCTTTATCCCGTCTTCCATTTTCATATGTGTTCTCCCTCCCCTCTGAACTCAAATGAATTACCTAATCGCAATGTTTTGCTGTATTTGTCCTTTACCTCAATAGCCCAAATAAGTTATGACATTGCTTTCCTATCACTAATTTCTTATATGCATGTTGTCCTATTGCACTTCATGAACAAAGCAAAGGGTGCTAGCTAATTTATTTCCTTTGATTATTCACCTATGATATTTTTCTGGGATAAAAAATAGGGATTGATTGAACCATTGCATTGATTTTATTTACTATGATTGTTGGTGGTGGTAACAGATACGGCTACAACTTGAGTCACTACTAGCTGAGAAAGCTCGCCTTGCTCAAGAGAATTCAGTATTTGCTCGGGAAAACCGTTTCCTGAGAGAAATCGTCGAATACCACCAGCTTACCATGCAGGATGTCGTCTACCTTGACGAAGGTAATGAAGAGGTCACTGAAGTCTACCCATTCAAGGCATCTTCATCCTCAACTCTGCAATCCCCAGGCACATCGCCACCGCCTTCAATCCCCTTCTCCCCTCCTTCTCCAGTGGTTCCCTATGGTGCAACTTCACAATGACATTTCATCTCAAAGAAATCTCCAAATCTGTGATTGCATCCCACGTGGGAGGCTTTGATGTCATTTTGATTGACAGTTCTAAGTTGACTTAAGGTTTGGATCCATACTCTGAATTGATTGTCTTCATTTCTACCCTTTCGGCATCCACGGTTATCTTTTGTAACTTATTGAAAGTACGTTTGTGCATTAGTAAATTGTCACTAGCGGAAGCGGAGGGGAAAGAAAGGAATGAGAGGGGTGGTATATTCAAGCTTGTTAGTGAGTGATCTTACTGGTGTTGATGAATGTTGTTATACAGTTGTGACTGGCATTTTCTCATGCAATCAGTTTTTGGAGCTGGTTTCGTTTACAATGGCTAGCAATTAACGAGAGCATTTTCTTGTTTTGTGCTCACTGCTCCCTCTGAGTTAAAGCTGCACGAAATCTTTTATTCAGTTTAAGTTGTTAGATTCTGATCATATATTTGTTCATGTATATGAGTAGTTCTCATATTGTAACAAGATATGATATGTTGAATACCGTGAAAAACATTTTGTGCGATTAAAGCTAGTGTTTCACTGTGTAATTGGGATGCAAGGAAGGTTGTTGGCTAACACAAGGAGCATTTGGTTCTCGAAAAGGCTAAGGAGCATTTATGAAAGTCGTCCGGTTAAGGCTAGTGTATGTATGCGGACAGGCAAGCATTTAGAATCAGGTACTTCCAAAAGTAGAATGGGCTAGTTTTGCCATGAGAGAAAGGTTAGCAATGGACAACATAGCCAGCTAGGTTTCACATGTTCTTTTTTTTTTCCTGTTTAACCCGTTCCAATACATCGCGTGACTCGTGTCTCACACAATGTCAAACACGGGATGAGGGACGTTTGTGCGTCACGTTGAAGAATCGCATTCTGAATGTAAGATCGAGTACTTATTCAGTAGATCACGTTCGCAATCTAATGAATAAGTAGTTGATTGCATCTCTAAGGGAATGAAAGAGACACATGCAATAAAGCAGAACAAATCTAACCCCAATAATTAGATTATAAAGTTAAGCCAATAGTACTCGTATTATTACAGTCTTGAAGTAGCAAGGTCATAATGAGGAAATATTGGGTGAAAAATAAAATACTCATTCTTCTCTTTTTTGTTTCACGGGTATTTTATCCCATGGAGCCTACTTCAACAGAGGCAGGAAGAGACAATAAGGCAAATATTCTTATTTACGCTCACCAGAAATAAATTTTGCCCCACACAAAATAGGTTAAAAAATTCATCCGATGACCAAAAATCATTTCTTGAAATATTCCACACAAAATATAGCAAGTCTTGAAGTCTTGATACTAATTGATACGGCTAAAATGTTTGAAATTCAAAATTTGTTGATAATGGATAGTACTATCGTAACAATAAATTCAATAATCCCATAATTTATGGAGCGTATAATTATTGCATTATCACTTTGTTGAAGCCCCCACTTTTTTTGCTGATAATTTGAAGGAAGAATAGTTACACTACATCACAAAGTCCCAGTCCAGATCCTCAAACCTTAAATTCAACACCCCAGTTCAGTTGGCATCTCAATCTCACATATCCAATCAACATCCATTAGGGAGTTGATTTGGGATCTTGTTCTTCTTGAAGAAGGAAAAAAACCCTTTTTTGTTCTTGGTTATCTTCCCCATTTGGACATGAGTTTTGATTATTTTATGGAGTAAAAGAAGGGTTACAGGTTGTCACTGAACATGCAAAACTAAAAGGGAAAATGGTCCCTCCATCATCATGGTCTCATCCTTTGCTGACATGTCTGCATTTAAGTGGGTAGAAGTAGGATCCAACAAAGCGGTGGAGAGAGAGCTGGAGTCTAAACAGTAGACTACATTTTCAGCTCTTTGCTCTCACTGTGTGACTGTGTTTTTTGTGTTTTGTTGTTTCAGAAAGAGCCCTATTTGTAATTTCATTCGATTAGTCTTTCTTGTCATTGATTGCTGGAGGAG
Source organism: Rubia yunnanensis (assembly GCA_037428765.1). Taxonomy (NCBI): domain Eukaryota; kingdom Viridiplantae; phylum Streptophyta; class Magnoliopsida; order Gentianales; family Rubiaceae; genus Rubia; species Rubia yunnanensis. The sequence goes on along the minus strand of CM075062.1, from coordinate 140,242,930 downwards.
GGTTTGTAGGGATCTCTGGAATCTAGCTGATTTTGGGTTGTTTAATTTCCAAGATTGCATTTTTATGCAATTTCCCTTTCTTGGATTCTTTGCATGAATACCAGCAATGCTTTTGGTAAAACTGGGGAATGTGGTGGTGAATTCTTGTTTCTTGGAGAAAAGGGTCAATTGTTAGATTTTTACCGAGTATCTGATGCTTCTTGTTTGGCATTTCTGCATTTTACTTCTCTACTTTCTGCCATTTCTCAAAGCACAGCCTGATGCACAGGTGTTTTCAGCAAGCTCTCTTGATTCATTGCTTCAAGATTATGGTTTTAGGGCACTGGTGCGTCCTAGGACAGGGATTGTTTATGATGGGGTAGTGCCCTCCAATCTGACAGGGATGAGGGTTTCAGCATTGAGGTTGAGAAGTGGGAGTTTGAAGAGAAAAGGGTTTGTAGGGTACAAAGAGTTTGATCTCCCAATTGGGATTGTGGAGCTGCCTTATGTTGAGAGGCTTGTTTTGGTTTATCAAGATTTGGGTAATTGGTCTAATGCTTATTACCCTTTGCCTGGTTACACATATTTGACCTCAGTTGTTGGAATCTTGGCTTATGATGCCTCCAGTTTGTCAGCTAGAAACCTTCAAGAATTGGATTTGGTTGCCTCCCAAGACCCCATTTTGGTCCGATTTTCGAATGTCTTACCGGGTCCTAAAGGGGTTTCTCCGAAATGTATCTATTTTGGTTTAGATGGTTCTGTAGAGTTTAACAATGTAGTTAACCAGAGTGTTTGTTCTGGTACCAAACAAGGGCATTTTGCCATTGGGGCTGAGTTCTCTGTTAGTCCTGCTCCGGCTCCTTCTCCGTCCAGAGGATCCAGCAGCAACGAGGGGGGTGGTGGTGGTGGTGGAGGAGGAGGAGGAGGTGGTGGTGATCATAAACACCGGCGTAGAGTGTGGATAATTGCGGGATCGGTGGTGGGAGGAGCATTGCTTTTTGTTCTATTGTGTGTTCTGTTTGCTTGTCTCGGGAAGTATAGAAGGAAGAGAAGGCTGAATAGAATGGAGGAAGCAGCGGAGAGAGGGGAGCCATTGGTAATGGCAAATGTTGGATATACGAAGGCTCCTGTGGCGGTACAGACTCGGACGAAACCAAACTTGGAAGATGATTACATGCCTTGATTGATTTCTGGTAAATCTCGAAGTCATTAGTCTCTGTTAACATGGTTCTCTCATAAATTCTTTACCTATGCCATCTATTCTCTTCTAAAGTGTTTCTTGAAAGATAGGAACAATAACATTTAGTTTGATAGAAACCTTTGCCTTGTGAGTGATGGCATGTCATATTCAATTAAAGTACATTTAGTTGGTAGCTTGTGTATCTCTTGACAGACTGTTCCTAGCCTATAAATGATAAATGTAGTGTTAGGTTTATAGCTGGCGTAATGTAGGCTTGTTTCAATCGAGCACGAGATATTATTTATACGAATCCCGCGTATTGGAATTTAGGGTTAGTTGTAGTTCTTGTTAGTGCTCATGGGCATGTTACGGTTGTCTTCAATAAGAAATAGAAGTTCCTCATCAATGGAGGAAAGTTGGTATGTGGCTGGCTGCAATAGTTTATGTAGTAATGAAGCAACACAGAGCTTACTTTGGTGGTTATAAATTGCAAATCCTAGTCTTGACCTATGCTGCATTGTCCCATAGCCACATCCTATGATGAGCATTCTGCATTGCTGTCAAATTTCTAGCAAAATTAACCCTTTTTTGCCATGTTTGGTCTGTCCCATGTTCCCATGTGGCAACATTAGTTTATTCTTGCAGGTTCTTAGTCCAGAAATAGAGCTGGACAAATCTAATAAAAAGGCTTTGTTACTTAAAAAGTTCTCAACTTTCGACTTGTTTTTTTTAATTACCTGCATATGGTTGTCATTGTTTTGTTATTGGCAAAGAAGACAAATTAAATTAAATTGACTTTACTTTCATATATTCCCTGGAAAAGGACAACAAACTCCATATTATACTTTATGGCCTTACTTTGATGAGCATCTTGGTTCTGGATCTCAGTTAATAAAATACTCACACATAGATCTGAAATGTTTTGTCTGTGAAGAATATTGTACAAGATGATATCTTTGTTAGTTAACTTATGCTATTGGCCTTTAAAGAAGTTCACACGATGTAGCATGCATTATTCTGTTTCCCTCACGGACCAGATGCACTAGAGTTGTCGATATTGATTTTTTCTGGAAGTTCCTATTTATACACAGTTTGAGCTCTATGATGCTATCTACCGTTTGATTTTCCATCTTAGTTTCTCTTACTTTGAAGGGCTAAAGCCATTTTACTACCTTTTAATATGTAGACGAAAATAACTGAGTGAACATTAAGATTCATTCAGCATCATTTTGATAGCTAGTTTCGTAATGGGAGAATAATGCTGTCACTGTAGGATTGCATGTGAAAACCTTGTCATGTACGTGATGGAAAACAAAATGAAGAAATCACTTTCTACTTCTGATTAGCTGCTTCTTGATCATACTTCTTGATCATAATGTTAGTGGTTAATTTATGCTCTGATAGCTAAAGTATTTGATCATGGCTTGAGTGAACATCCTTAATTCTTGCAAACGTATGATTCACTTTTGTATGTCTTGTTTCTGTGGGAAAACAGCCTGTTTGGTCCGCGTTTAGCCATTTTAGTCTCTTATGTTTCGACTCTACCTAAGTTTATAATCTACTCCCTCATATTTGGTTAGTTGGCGAGATTGGTCATAGTCGAACTAATTATCAGGGATCCATCAAAACATATAGGCCAGAATGGTCACCTACCAGACATAGGGGGGCCAAAACAGCTATTTCTTGCTCATTTTTGTCGCGGTTTTGACCCTGTTAGCTCGAGACTGATCTCCTTTTGTTGCAATTTTCTTCTTGCAGATAAATTTGTTCGAATAAGTTGATGCAGCATTGCCTTCGAATTTTAAATATGGTGAAATGGGATTCCACAACTACTGGGAAAATTGATTCAGGCTCTCTTCATCATGTGATACTCATAAAGAAAGTGTCTGCTGGCCTTTTACAATTTAGGGGGGAAATGGGATGGTGAAACTGTTAAAATTGCACGGTTAGATCTAAATTTGTTTGGGGGATTTGATTTTTTACTGCTTTAGTAGTAGTTTGGATTGAGTTGAGTTGATATTTGATAGTGTTGCACAGGAGGAATGAATGTTCTATGATGTAAAGAAATTCTTTGGTTTGACCAAAATTAGGTGTTCTCATCAAATAATGATCTTTTTACCATGTCGGTGCCTTCTTTTCTATGATTTTTTTGGGTTGAATGTATCGTGTCCATTATATTCCGTGCAAAATTACAAGTATTTTGTTACAAACCCTCTATGTATGTTTATAATACGATGGGGTGGAATTTTATAGTATTACTCCGTACCAGTCGAATGTGCACATTTTTTGGTCAACTTTCTCAGGTCATGTTTGACCAACGATAACTTTAGTTACGTTAATATACGGTGTGTTAAAATTTGATATTTAGAAAATACAGCATGCAGAGAATCCAGCAATATCTCACATGATGATATTGGTATCTATATACTAGTTGAAATTTATGGTCAAACGTGTCTTGAGAAAGTTGACCAAAAAGTGTGCAGATTCGGCTGGGACGGAGGGAGTACATCTTAATTGCATTTTCACAGATGCACCAACTGCTTTTGGAAGTGTGCTTATATGCAAAATTAAGGAGATTGGGTCATTTTTATTTTTATTTTTCAAAAATATTTTCCGCTTATAAAAAATTATTCTTATAAGCAAAACACCTTATAGATCTGGTATCAAACACCGCCCAAGAACTGCTCCACTAAGAACAAACTAAAATCAGCAACCTCGCACATGGAAGTCACCATCAACCCAATTTAAGGTTCAATTTCTATTTTTCACAATTGTGAAAATTAGATTTTGGATGATATATATTTTAGAGTCCGTCTCTTGAAAGGCGGTGGTTTCATAAGTCATGGAAAAATCAAGGTTTAACGTGTAAATTAGAATAAATAAACATAAAATTTTTGGGTGGCAGGAATCGAGTTATAAACTTTATAACTACTACATGTTGCACAGTAAATTTTTAATATTGTAACTAAGACATTTTATCTTTTATTATTCCAATTAAACCCTGTTTTTCCATAAGCCTATGGAAAGACCGTCTTTCCCAAGACTTTGCCTAAAGGCGGGGTTTAATTAGAATAATAAAAGGTAAAATGTCTTAGTTGCAATATTAAAAAGTTATTATGTAATGTGTAGTAGTTATAAAATTTATAACCCGATTCATGCAACCTAAAAATTTTATCTTCATTTCTTTCAATTTACACTTTAAACCCTGGTCTTTCCATGGCTTATGGAAAGACCGTCTTTCAAGAGACTGACTCTTTTAATTATATACAACTAAAAATTAAGAAAATTTGATGTTTCGTGTAGAGTCCTCAGGAGTTGGACTTCTTTATGGCATATTGTGAATACTGGGATCTGGTGTTTTAACACCACTGCGATCAGGTTTTCTGGACAGCAGGTTTTAGCCACGAATTATGGAGCTAATTATGGAGGATAATTATGCGATCAGATCAGAATATTGTGAAGATAAGTATGTGATTTCGTGGCTATCTAATTCTGGTAAACGAATATTCCTGTAATAGTTAGGAATTGATTAAATAGTTTATTTATGGTACAAGTCCTATTAATAAAGGATTGTCCATTTACAAACCAGATTAGGATTAGATCTTTCCTTAGTCTATAAGTCTATTCTTGGTAGAGTTAGACAAGGAAAGAGTTTGATACAAGGCAGGATTGCGAAGGATATAAAAAGAAGAAGATACAACGCAATCATTAAGCGTCCAGAATTGATCTCTACGTGAGAAGTTTGGAGCGATCTGCCGGTGGTGTTTGGAGGAGTGTTAATTCATCCGACCAAGTTCGTAAAAAGTTGAGCGAAGCAATCAAGGTTTTATCTCTACGTGAGATACGTTATTGAAGCTGTTCGTCTCGGTTTTGGAGGTTCGTCAAAACAACCGACCAAGTTCGTAAAGATCAGAAACAAGGAAGCCTTAATTCCTCGGGCAGAGGAGATCCAGAGAGACGTGTTGATCGTGGGGGTTCAACGGCGTAGGATCAGCAGTGAGGGGATCTCACAACATTCACTCTATAGGTTAGCAATGGATTAGTATTTAAGTTAAGCTTCTTGTACTAAAGACTGCTTTCTAGTGGATGGTTTCTGATCTGGGCAAGGCCCCGCAGACGTAGGTGTATTTGCACCGAACTGCGTAACCAAGTTGTGTGTGCACTGCGTATTTCGTTTTGAGTTTTAACATCAAACTGAACTTGGTGTTTCAACACCAAACTGTTAAACAACTTGGCATAAAGGTTTAGAATTTAGGTGAAACGGAATTTCAATTGGTATCAGAGCAAGGCACTTGCTGACCCCTAAACAGGGAGAGTGAGATCAGGTTTCACCATGGCACCAAAGGAGGGGGCTTCGGTCACGCGACCACCGTTGCTGGAACAAGGAAATTACGCCTATTGGAAGGCACGCATGAAGGTGTTCATTGGAGCATTAGATGATCAAGCTTGGAACAATGTCATAAATCAGTACACTCCACCTACAGTAGCCGAATCTGCGGGATCAAGCTCATTGACGGCTAAACCATTCTCTGAATATTCTACCGAGGAGCACAAAGCACACGTGTCCAACTCAAAGGCGTTAAATGCCATTTTTACGGCAGTGGATGAAGATCAGTTTAAGATGATTTTAAATTGTGAGACTGCTAAAGAGGCGTGGGATGTGTTACAAACTTATCATGAGGGGACAAGCTCTGTCAGAGAATCAAAGTTGCAGTATCACACGGCACAATTCGAAGATCTAAAGATGCGCAAAGATGAGACAATTTCTGAGTTCAATGGACGAGTTCGAGATATTGCCAACAAAGCCTTTCAGTTTGGCAAAAAGTACAAAGATCACAAGCTTGTAAGAAAGGTTTTGAGAGCACTGCCACCACGTTTCAACATGAAGGTCACAGCGATTAATGAAAACGGAAGGATAGGAACAATGACGCTTGATGAACTTATGGGTTCACTGGAATCTTATGAGATGGAGATGCTGCAAACAAAAGCAAGTAAGAAAGAGATGGCTTTCTCAAGCATAACCGCTGGAAATTCAAAAGAGTATACATACAATGAAGAGTCCGATGAAATTGCAAACATAACCAGGAACTTCTCCAGATTTATGAAGAATGTGAGCAGGAAGCCACAAGAGAAGCCAAGTGGAAGCAAAAATCCAAACGCAAACTTCACTCCAAGATTTGGCCAAGCAATTGGTGTTGAAACACCAAAGTTCAAATCAACAAATCCAAACCTGAACAGGAAAATCCAGTGTAGAGAATGTGAAGGCTTCGGGCACATACAAGCTGAGTGTGCCAATACACTTAAAAGGCAAGGAAAATCGTATGCCACAACCTGGAGTGATGATGACGGAGGAGATGATGTTAAGGATGGAGAAGAGTATACAAATCATGTTGCTTTCGGTGTGTCAATGGTGGAGTTAGAAGACTCTATTACGGACGGTCTCGGTGTGCTGAATGAAGATGATAGTAGTAGCTCAGATGAAGAGACTAGAAGAATTAGTGATGATGACATTCGCAAGGAAAGTATGGAGATGTACAAGATGTGGTTAAAAGTGGCGGATGAAAACAAAGAGCTCAAGTTTGAGAACAAGAGACTGAGTGAGAAAGTGAAAGTGAATGAACTAGAAAAGGAAGAGGCAATTGGAGAACTGAAAAAGTTTAAGAAGGAATTTAATGAAGTGGTGCAACGAGCAGAGGCAGCAGAACAAGCTATTAGACGTCTCAATACAGGGAAAGCTAAGCTCGAAGACTGTCTACGAATGGGACAGACGACCAAATATGGAATTGGTTATGAAAGGACAGTGAATGTGTTGAAAAACGAGGCAGATCAAGGTGTATCAGCTCCAAGCATAATCGAGAAGAATTGTCCCATCAAGAGGATCAGACGATGCGGATACTGTGGAGCTCAAGGGCATGTTAGGAACAGATGTTTTAAGCTGCTTAGGACACTGTCTGTCAACACAGCAGATTTGTGTTTCAACACCATGCCAGGATATAAGTCACGTCATCAGTTCAACACTGGAGGATACAGAACCGGATTTCTGAACAAACGTGTCAATCAAAATCCTAATCACATCCATCGATCAGTAAACCAGGTATGGGTTCGAAAATCTCAAGATGTTTGTTTTTCAAGTTTCGTTTGTTTTGGGGCACATACAGGAAACTCCTGGTATTTCGATAGTGCGTGCTCGAGGCATATGACTGGAATACCTGAATTTCTTCAAAAATTCAAACCTGGATTTGGTGGATATGTTAGATTTGGTGATGGGAAATGCAGTAAAATAATCGGCAAAGGTGAGTTAGCCATCAAAGGGCTTCCGGTGTTCCAAGATGTATTACTGGTGGAAGGTCTGAATGCAAATTTGTTGAGCATTAGCCATATATGTGACAATAAAATGACAGTATTTTTCGACAAGGAGAAATGTGTCGTAAACCATGGAACTGAAGTATTCACTGGGTCTAGATCAATGGATAACTGTTATTTGCTCGATCAAGATGTCACCTGCTTTAGCTCGGAAAAAGAAGTCAGTGCTCTGTTGCACAGAAAAGCGGGACACATAAATGCAGTTAGAGAAGAAGAAACTTTGGGTGAAAGTGATATTCTCGATCAAGTGAATCCTACTGGTGTTGAAACACCAGCACAGTCAACCGGTGTTGAAACTCTGGAAACAGTAGCACATGGATCTGAACAAAGTTCGACCAGACACATGCAGTTACGGGATCAGCCACGGGTAAATTACAGAGAATTGGCAGGATTATCATGTTTTATATCTCTTACTGAGCCCAAGAATTACAAAGAAGCTTTGATTGATGAGTATTGGATTTCGGCGATGCAAGAAGAGTTGCAGCTATTTGAAAGAAACAATGTTTGGTGCCTCACCCCACGGCCTGCCGATGTAAATGTGATCGGAACCAAGTGGATCTTTAAGAACAAATCTGATGCAGATGGTAACGTCGCAAGAAATAAATCTCGACTTGTCGCTCAAGGTTACACACAAGTAGAAGGGGTCGATTTTGATGAAACTTTTGCACCCGTAGCCAGATTGGAGTCAATTAGGTTGATGTTGGCGGCATCCTGTATTCTAGACTTTACTCTTCATCAAATGGATGTCAAGAATGCCTTTCTGAATGGTCTAGTGAAGGAGGAAGTTTATGTGAAGCAGCCCAAGGGATTTGAAGACCCACATTTTCCTGACCATGTATATCGGTTGAAAAAAGCTTTGTATAGCCTTAAGCAGGCACCCCGTACATGGTATGAGCGACTGACAACCTTTCTGAGTCAGAAGGGATATCGTCGAGGGGGAGTGGACCGTACACTGTTTGTGCTGCATAAGGGAACAAATATTCTAATCGCACAGATTTACGTTGATGATATTATCTTTGGATCCACCTCTTCAGCATTGGTGAAGGAGTTTGTTGACTTAATGATTGGCAGCCTGTTATATTTAACTCCAAGTAGACCAGACATCTGGTTGAGTGTTGGTATTTGTGCTCACTACCAGGCTAATCCAAAGGAATCATATATGGCAGCTGTGAAGAGAATTATTCGATATATAAGTGGAACGGTGGAGTATGGAGTATGGTTTTCTAGGAATAAGGATTCGCAGTTGGTAGGTTTCAGTGACTCTGACTGGGCCGGGAATGATGATGATTGTAAGAGTACCAATGATGGATGCTTCTTTGCTGGATCAAATCTGCTATTATTGATGAAGCAGATGATGCGAGACTATGGATTCAATGATGTGAGTTTGACAGTCTTATGTGATAATAAAAGCGACATTGATATCTCCAAGAATCCTGTGCAACATTCGAGGACAAAACACATCGATATCCAACATCAGCTTATCAGGGATTTGGTCGAAAAAGGAGAAGTTAAAGTCCATTATGTCCCAACTGCAGAACAACTTGCTGATATTTTTACAAAGCCTCTGGATGGCAAGACTTTTGAAGGACTCAGACAGCACTTGGGAGTGTGTCGATTGTGAGGTACCCAGATCTATCTATTCTGTTGTATTATTTACTGTTTTCCTTTAAATACAGTCGAAAAAAATAGAAAAACAGAAAATACCAAAAATTTGGTGAGGTGGTATTTAAACACCACAGGATAAAGTGATGGTGTTTAATCACTATGGGATAAAGTTACTGGACAGTTGACTTAATGTGGAAGTAGATCAGAAGGGCTCAACATAGGCCAGTCATTAGGAGAATGGGGGGATGAGGCTGTGTTGCATCCCTAGGTCAAAGTGGTTAAGGCCACTGTTTTTGCCAAAGCAAAAGGCATGGAGTTGGAGAGCTTTGATGGTCCATTGTTCGTGCTTCAAGAATATCTACGACAATTGCCCATTCCGGTCGTGGAAATCAGTGACAGTGATGAGGAGACAGTGTATGCAGGGGGAGCTGTTGAAATTGAAACAGTGTCTATGTTGAAGGAACCTGAGAGTGCATCTGTGATATTGGAGAATGTGTCTGAGATAGGAGAAGTCGAGAATGATGTTATGGACCAGCAAGCAGGTGCTGCCAATGAGAGCTATGATGTGAATAGTACTGGTATTGCTACACCAGGAACCGTTGAAGTTGAGACTGTGTCAGAGTTGATTGAGCCAGTAGCTGAAAATGGAGAAGATGCAGATAGAGCTGTTGAAAAATAAGAGTGTGATAATGTGGTTGTTTCTGGTATTCAAACACCAGATGTGATATCAAATGGTGATGACCAGGTACCTGTGAATCAAGCACAGGATGTGGATTTTGCTGATAGGGAATCAAATTCTGAGAGGTATGACCTTGAAAACTTGGCAGAGTTGACTGATATAGCCAGTGGTGAAGGAAACTTAGAGGGTACTGGTGTTGGTGCTGAAATACCACTGAAGACCAGATAGACACGTGGATCAAAGAGAAAGTGCAGGAAGGTGGGTGTTGAAACACCACCAGAGTCTGTGGGAACTCCTGTTACTCAAAGTTCAAAGAAGGCCAGGGACAGTGTGGCCTCGTCTTTCAAGAGTGTGCAAAACTCGACGCGATGCAGGGATAAGAATATGAAAGCAGGTGAGCAGAGCGATGAACCGATTGGGAAGAAGATGAAGAGGCTCCGTGCTGCCAGACAGCAAAGACAATCTGAGACAGGTGAAGAAAGTTTGGCCTCTACCTCCAAGAGAGTTCGAAGATCTAAAAGATGCAGAGTCAAGAGTACAGCTGACAGTGAAGATAGTAATGAGCCTATTGGGCAGAAGTTGAAGAAATTGTGTGCAGAATGGCTGAAGAAATCTGCTGAGGAAATGAAGATCAAAACACTGTCAGCACCAGAGGTCAGTAAGGCTATCTGCACTGAATTCTTTGATGATGCAAGTCAAGAAAAGTGGGAGTTTGTCTGTGACAGGAAGATATTGGCGGAAAGGCCAGCTGGTGCTGTAAAATATAAGGAATGTGGATTCACGGATTATTTGCACCATCTCGAGGTGTTTAAGGCGGCTACTTGTTTCTGTGACGATAACAAGCAACTTGTGATGGAGTTCTATTCGAATCTGAAAGCTGAATGTGAAGATGTAGAATCACCCTGGTTTCATAAGGTTTATGTGCGTGGAGAGATTGTTGAGTTTTCGCCAGAGGTGTTGAACAAGTGTCTGAAGCATAGCTCGTCAAGGGATGACAAACCGGTGTTCCAACACCAGATACCAGAAGATTATGATAAGGTGGCGGTAGAGCTTACTGGTGGAGTGGAGAGCTCATGGCCTGAGACTGGTCGACAACAGATAATTGCGTCTAACCTCACGTCCAGGTATTAATTGTATGTGGTCGCCGTGCATAATTGGATTCCCTCTGTAAACAACGCGAGTATCACCAAAGAGATGGCTACATTACTATACATTTTGGGAGCGCGTCAAAAGGTAAACATGGGCAGATTGATTTTTAATAATATCATTGATTGTGATCGCAAGACCAGGAAGGAAGCTCTGTTACATCCGTGTGTAATTACCACGGTGCTGCAAAAAGGGGGAGCAGCTATAAGGGACTCTGACGAGTGGATCTCTACACAAGCCTTAAAAACCGACACTTAGGACTCTGAGTGGTCGAATTATCAAGGACTTACCTTGGATTCATCCGGAAGAGATTTGCTTGGATGCTGGTATGTCGAGGTTGAAAGCTATTGAGGCTCGAGTTAGAGTATGCCAGGAACTGATTGAACGACATCAGGCTATTTTGGCAAAGTTTCAGGGGGAGTTGGCTGCTTTGGAGGCTGAGCGAGGGATTTTGCTGGCTGCAGCAACTCAGAATGCTGATGGTTCAGATACTGATGGTTCAGAGGATGATGATGTCGTGGAAGAATCTGATGATATGGATTAATTGGTTTTCTTGTCATATTCATGAATCCAGGGGGAGATTGGTAAAACTGGTTGGATTTATTGTTTTACTTGCTGAATTTTATTAGTAAACCTGTATGACCTGTGTTATTGCTGAATTCTTGGTTGTTTTAGCGGAGTTGAATTCAGGGGGAGTTGGTAGGTCAAAATCCAGTGCTGATGAATTCACAAATATGCCAAGGGGGAGATTGTAGAGTCCTCAGGAGTTGGACTTCTTTATGGCATATTGTGAATACTGGGATCTGGTGTTTTAACACCACTGCGATCAGGTTTTCTGGACAGCAGGTTTTAGCCGCGAATTATGGAGCTAATTATGGAGGATAATTATGCGATCAGATCAGAATATTGTGAAGATAAGTATGTGATTTCGTGGCTATCTAATTCTGGTAAACGAATATTCCTGTAATAGTTAGGAATTGATTAAATAGTTTATTTATGGTACAAGTCCTATTAATAAAGGATTGTCCATTTACAAACCAGATTAGGATTAGATCTTTCCTTAGTCTAGAAGTCTATTCTTGGTAGAGTTAGATAAGGAAAGAGTTTGATACAAGGCAGGATTGCGAAGGATATAAAAAGAAGAAGATACAACGCAATCATTAAGCGTCCAGTATTGATCTCTACGTGAGAAGTTTGGAGCGATCTGCCGGTGGTGTTTGGAGGAGTGTTAATTCATCCGACCAAGTTCGTAAAAAGTTGAGCGAAGCAATCAAGGTTTTATCTCTACGTGAGATACGTTATTGAAACTGTTCGTCTCGGTTTTGGAGGTTCGTCAAAACAACCGACCAAGTTCGTAAAGATCAGAAACAAGGAAGCCTTAATTCCTCGGGAGGAGGAGATCTAGAGAGACGTGTTGATCGTGGGGGTTCAACGGCGTAGGATCGGCAGTGAGGGGATCTCACAACATTCACTCTATAGGTTAGCAATGGATTAGTATTTAAGTTAAGCTTCTTGTACTAAAGACTGCTTTCTAGTGGATGGTTTCTGATCTGGGCAAGGCCCCGTAGACGTAGGTGTATTTGCACCGAACTGCGTAACCAAGTTGTGTGTGCACTGCGTATTTCGTTTTGAGTTTTAACATCAAACTGAACTTGGTGTTTCAACACCAAACTGTTAAACAACTTGGTATAAAGGTTTAGAATTTAGGTGAAACGGAATTTCATTTCGAAAATGTCATTTACCACCTTCAATTAGAATGGAAGAATTGTAAGTTTGGAATAGGAGAGTGGATTCATTTATGTATCCCTCTTTTGAAAGCAACAAGAGGAGCCATTTTCATTTATGAATTTGATTGATTCACACAAGGTGGGGGAGAAGAAGACATCTATTGTTTTTTTTTCTTGTTTTTCAACAATCTCGTCTGTTTTTTTTTAATGCATTAAGTCAATATGGATAAAAAAAACTACTTACAAGTTTTGTTATTTTAAATTTTAGTCAAATGAATATTCGAGTTCTTTCAAAAAGGCTTTAACTCTCCAACCATTCATCCAAAGGCACGAGCTTAAAGTTTTTATCTATTGATTGCAAAGGTTTTAAAAGAGAAAACTTGAATCACCAAATATAAATATAAGTATAAAAAATCATCTTTTAGGTTTGTTGGTTTGTTGGTTTGTTTGTTTGTATATAGAGTAATCATGAAGGGCGGCTCGAGGAAATTGAAAATACTCATTTGTATAAATTATTTTAAATTTTTTGCTTTTTTCTGAAGTATTTTTTTTGGTAAGATGATTAGGAGCGTATTAAAGCAATTTCAACTTTTAATCAAAAAAACCCAAACTAAAAACTTATTCTCTCAATTCATTCATATGTATTGACATGTGACAATTTTAAACGTGTCAAAATATTCTAAAATTGCCTTGGGCTTGTAGTCAAAACTAATTAAAGTCGTTTAATGTTAATATGACCTAAAAGCTTTCAAAGTTAATCGGTCTAAAACAAGTTTTTATTAACCCATACTTCTTTCACACATAGCACTGAGTTTTTTGAAAGTGTTGAATACCCCCAAATTGGTCTGAGCTCATAGTCAACGTTGTCAAAGTTAAAATGACCGAAAAGGCCTTAAAAATAAATCTATTAGATTTTGTTAAAAAATGGATCGTTATTTATCTTTTGAATATCTTTGTCAGATCACTCATTGATCGTCAGTTTTATGCAACTGAGCTCATATTGTCGATCAACTTCTAAAATATGGAGAGCGATAACTCAACAAGGCACATAATATATTATTATGATTACCGTGAAAGAGAGGAGGAGTAGGCACAAGCTCAAATGGGTGAAACATGAACAATCGCAACAACTACAGAGCATCAAAATCTCCAACGTCCATGTCTTATTCTTTCAAAACTCAATGTCGTCATTACATTGCATGTTGTGTCTATAGGAGCTATCAGGCAGAAATAGCTTCACAACCAAAGGAATCAACGGAAAAATCAACCTAAATTGCTATCGTTAGGGCTTTCTGGACCAAAGGATTCCTCGATTCCTCTTATCGCATGGGAAACAAGCAAAGTATCATCTCTGCAACGATTTCTGTGGCTGAAATCAATGGGTACAAATCCCAAATATTGGTGATTTAGAGTGATTATGGTGCGACGGAGGAAAGGCAAAGAAAATGAAGATTTTGAGCGTTGGTTCGTGATTGTGTGCATATGGGGTTTTTCCCGAGGGGGGGGGTCGATTAAATTCTTTGGCAGAGACACAAGGGGATGAGCGGGGTGAGGAGAGAGGAACGGTACTAGTGGGAGGGGGGATGAATGGGGCATTGGCAGGATGTGAAAGGAAGGATGTACGGTAGTCGGGAATGGTTGGAGATATTGACTAGTGTTATGGCAATAATGGTTATTACTGAAATTAACGAAGGTAGCGGTGTTGAAATTAAAGGTGATGGTGGTTTGATATGGTGTTGTGGAGTTAGGTGGCGTTGACAGGTGGATGATGGATGTGGGTGGCGAAGTGTTATGGCAACGATGGTGGTGGTTGAAATCAATGATTTGGGATTGCCCAAAAAATAAGATACTTTAGTCATTTGATTTTTTTTTTGCCGAAAAATAGTGAGAGAGACTTATTTTTAAACTTTACACCGATTAAGGGTTATACTTGTATTTTCATAAAACTTACACTTGATCAGAGGTTACACGGGCCTTTCAAAAAACTAGAGGTCTATACACTGTGATACATTTTCAAGGTTATAGAAATCTCGCTGCAATAAATAAAAAGAAGTATTAATTCATCTCATTACTTATATCAATTATAAAATAACTCTATTTAATAATTAGTCAGTGTAAAATAAGAAACTAAGAATTTGTGTAGTGAGGTTTAGATTAAAATATGGAAGTAGGTGACAAGATGCCCATTTTAACCCCCCTCTTTTCCCTTCATAGGACCCATTTTGAGTTGGGACCTTGGGAAAACTCACATGCTTTTCATGTGCAGATTATTCAATTTTGATTAATTATTAGTTAGTCACTGGTACAATTGATTTAAATTATTAAGTTTGACAGATTGAATTATTGATAATTTTAATTTTGAATAGTGAAAAACAAAATATGACCCAATCTCGAAGGAGTAATGTATAATTTTGCCGAAACTTTGGATTCCTTTGTCAGCTTGACTGCCTACCTGGACCTTGAGGACATAAATGGCATACTAGTAAACCAAATTGGAAAGAATATGCTTCAAAACCCTAGTTGAAATTGATAAATAATTCATTTGATACCTTAAATATGGTAAATTATATGTTATCTCTGAGATACCATGAGCACTGTATTTCAACACTTATGAGTATTTTAAATTGTAAGAATGTGCACTCTTTCGTGTAAGATTGTGCATTATTATAATGTAATTGTGATTACTATATGAATATTATAAGGCAAAGTCTTGAGAAAGACCGTCTTTTCATAGGTTTATGGAAAGATGGGGTTTAATTAGAATAATAAAAGGTAAAAGGTCTTAGTTGCAATATTGAAATTTTATTATGCAAAATGTAGTAGTTATAAAGTTTATGATCCGGTTCATGCAACCCAAAATTTTCTATCTTCATTTCTTCTAATTTACACTTTAAACCTTGATCTTTCCATGAGTTATGGAAAGACCGTTTTTCAAGGGAGGAACTTTCCTTGTTCTTGAAAAACGGTTTTTCCATAAGTCGTGGAAAGACCAAGGTAAAGTGCAAATTAGAAGAAATGAAGATAAAAATTTTGGGTTGCATGAATCGAGTTATGAGCTTTATAACTATGCATAATAAAAATTTGACATTGCAATTAAGACCTTTTTACCCTTTATGTTCTAATTAAACTCCGTGTTTCTACAGGTTATGGAAAGAGGGTCTTTCTCAACCGTTTGCCTCAACTAATCACTAAAGTTGGAAAAATAAATTACCACAATTATACCATATTAGACAATGACAATCCGAGAAATTACAATTAAGGCTATCAACGCTCCCGGAATACTCTAACAAATCCCTATTAAGAGATTATTCTAAAATTCTACTTACAAAATAGTGAATTGAACATTGATTAGACGAACGTTCTTTTTTTAATGAATTTTTTTAAAATTCAAATAATTATTTTATTTTGAATTGTAAATGTTAGAAAAAGTTGTAATGCAAGTGTTGGTGATATATATAAAAGATCAATAAAAATTCAAGAACTCATTTAAAATGATGTGAAATTTTGGTCTGAAAATTAGTACACCGGCTGCATTGACTATCGCTATCCAAGACTACAACTATATTTAATTGTGTCCATCCCGACTTTGATGGAGGACCTTACTCTAATATTATCTATTATATATTTTTTTCCATCTCCAAAACTAATTAAATATTGTGTTTTGATAAATATTGGAATGAGACACAGATTCTTTAATCATTTTTTACCCTGTAGGAGAGACAATCTATATATTGATATCTCTATTGAAACGAAAAGAAAAGAAAAGAAAAGAAAAGTGTCATGGTACAATTAGAACATGTTAAAATAATACTAATTTTATGATGCATGTGGCAATCTATCCCTGGATGTCGTTGACTTCAATTATCAACGGAAAATTTGGCCGGAATTTAAGGAAATTATAATAATTTTACCCTGGATTTTAAAAAAGAAGAGAAACGGCATTTTTTCTTCTTTCTTCTTCACTCGCAACGTCTTCTACTCTTCTTCTTTCCTTCTTTCACCCGTAGCGTTTAGCTCCACCTCCGGCGATTCTTCTCTCCGTTACCACCTTAATTTGCTTCTTTTTCGATCGATGCTACAGTGTATTTATTGGTCGGATTACTTGGAGTCGCTTCATTATCTCATCTACAAGTCCGGTATTCAAACTTGGGAGTATATGTATGCTGATTCTTCCTCTTTTATGTGTTAATTATCTCATCTATAAACGACTGCGACAAGGTGTTCAATTATTGGAAGCCGCTTCATTATCGGGTTGTTGGGTATTGCGGGTGGCGGGAGAGAAGAATGGGTGGTGATGGGAGGTGGTGGTGGAGAGAAGAAGGGGTGGTGGCGGGAGGTGGTGGTGGAGAGAAGAGGGGGTGATGGCAGAAGAAGAAGAGGTGGTGGTGATTGGTGGCAGGGAGAAGAAGGGGTGGTGGTGATTGGTGGCAGAGAGAAGAAGGGGTGGTGGTGGTTGGTGGCAGAGAGAAGAAGGGGTGGTGGTGGTTGGTGGCAGAGAGAAGAAGGGGTGGTAGTGGTTGGTGGCAGAGAGAAGAAGGGGTGGTGCTGGTTGGTGGCAGAGAGAAGAAGGGGTGGTGCTGGTTGGTGGCAGAGAGAAGAATGAGTGGTGCTGGTTGGTGGCAGAGAGAAGAAGGGGTGGTGGTGGAGAGATGAATGGGTGGTGGCGGAGAGAAGGAAGGGTGATGGAGGGAGGTGGTTGTGGAGGGAAAAAGAGGTGGTGGCGAGCGGTGACAGGGGTAAGGGTGGATTTTGAAGAAGAAGAGAAGGGGTAAAGTGAGAATTCAGCTCATGCAAGGCAAGGTGTTTTCATCATTTCAAGTTTGGTCAATGATGAATTCCTTTAGTCAATGCAAAAAATATGCCAAAAGATTATAACTGAAAATTTTGTCATAAAGTTAGGGTTATTGACACTTTATCGTTATGTAGGTGTGAAAGTCCCTAACTTTTTTCATAGTCAAAAAAATTAAAGCATCGCTGTGACTAGCATTTATAGGGTGCCCATACACATTCTATTAAGGTCAAATTGATAAAATACATTTTACACGACCTTGAAAATATTTTTACACAAAACACACTACATATTACATTCTAAACAGTAACGTTTATAACAACATGACAAGATGTATTTGCCGTAAGGAAATAATGTATTGCTAACATGATTAAATAGAGTACGATAAGGAAAGATAGTACTACTAGGACTCTATCTTAGTCAACAAGACTTATCCAGAATCAATCAAATCAATCAACTAATCAGAAACCTGATTTACTCTAACACCTCCCCAAGTGAAGCGTCGAATGCTCAGCAACGCAAAGCTTGGACCTGAAGAACTCGAACAAGGGACGGGAAAGTCCCTTGGTGAAGATGTCAGCAATCTGAAGACCAGTGGAAACATGTGGAACTCGGAGCTTGCCAGGGGTGACCAACTCACGAACAAAATGGTAATCAATGTCGATGTGTTTCGCCCGCTTGTGAGCAACTAGACGCTGAGCCGGGAAAATGAACTGGCATTGTTGTTGCACATAACAATAGTGGCGAAACTGAAAGCGGAACACAAAGATCGCAAAGCAGATGAGACAGCCAAAATACCTCTGAAGCAGTGTTGACAAGAGCCCGATATTCTGACTCAGTACTAGATCGAGAAACAGTGGTCTGCTTCTTCACGCTCCAGGAGACCACATTACCACCAAGGAAGACCGCATAACCATAAGTAGAATCCGAGTGGTTTGCTGCAAGACCTCAGGAGTGCTGGCAGATTGAAAGGTGAGACCAAAATGGAGCATGCCGCGAACATATCGGAGAATCCTAGTGGCTGCTGCAAAATGATCATGACGAGGCTCCTGAAGAAACTGACTGACGGTGTTAACCGAAAAAGCCAAATCAGGATGAGTGATCATCAAGTACTGGAGAGCACCAACCAAGGATCTGTATAGGGTTGGGTTCTGAGAAGGAGGACTGGTGGAGTTGTGTAACTGCGAACCATGAACAAAAGGAGTAGTGACCAGAACAACATCAAACATACTGGCACGAGTAAGAATATCCCGAGCATACTTAGCCTAACCAAGAAGTAAGCCCGACAAAGTGGGTGAAACCTCTAAGCCAAGAAAGTAGTGCAGAGCGCCCAGATCCTTGATAGCGAATTCTCTATGTGTTTGATCAATGAACTGGCGGAGAAGCAGTGGATCGTTGTCAGTGAGGATGATGTCATCAACATAGACCAGAAGATAAAACAGAGACCTCCCTCTAGATAGAACAAATAAGGGAGTGTCTATGGAACTGCACTAAAACACGAGATGCAATAGATAAGTGTTAAACCACTGAAACCAAGCTTGAGAAGCTTGCTTAAGACCATAAATGACCTTTCGCAGGTGGCAGATGTAATCTTGACGGAGTGGGTCCTTATAGCCAACAGGTTGCACTATATAAACTGGGGTATCGAGAACACTGTTCAGAAAGACATTCTTTACGCCCAGCTGATGAAGTGGCAAAGAGAGCATTGTAGCAATGGCAAGGACTGTGCGGACAGTGGAAGCTTTAACCACCGGACAAAATGTGTGGTCAAAATCAAAACCCAGAATCTGTGAAAACCTCTAGGTAACAAGCCGGGCCTTGTGATTATCAACTGTGCCATTTGGTCGATACTTCAACTGATACACTACCCATTTGGAGCCAACAACGTTGACATCTGATGGGCGAGGAACCAAATCCCAAGTGTGTCGGCCTTTAAGGGCAGCAATCTCTTCATCCATAGCAGTTATCCAAGAAGGATCCTTGAGGGCTGAGCGGTAATCAATGGGCTCAGACTGAGCAAGAAGTGCAGCAAGAAGACCATGCACAACAATATTCAAGTAATCCCATCGCTAAATAACACCAGTGGTCGTCCGAGTGACCATCTGATAGGCAACTGGTCGAGGTTAAGAAGTCGGTGGTAACGAGCCACTGGAAGAAGCCGAGGATGGAGTGGCAGTGGTGGCAGGTGAAGACACAGCCGAGGAGGCTGGACTGGCCGACGGTGGCCGAGAAAGGGGCCGACATGCAGGTGTTGACTTATCGAGATTGGATGAGTAAACCTGGCTAGACGCAGGAACCGACTCATCAAATGGGGACAATAAGGGGCCTGAACCACCGTCAGCAACCAAAATGGCAGAGACATCCAAAGTCGAGAGAGAAGTTCCGGAAGTCGAAGCAGAAGAGGCAAAGGGAAAATAACTCTCGTCAAACCGAGCATGACGGGTGACATATATTTTGCCGGTGGTAGTGTTAAGACAGCGGAAACCCTTGTAATGGCAGTTGTATCCAATGAAAACACAAAAGAATGCTCCAGGAAGTTAACTTGTGATCGGTCATAGGGCGGATATAAGGAAATACCCGACAACCAAAAAGATGGAACTTTAAGTAAATAGGATCCCGCTGATAGAGAAGACCATAGGGGGAGGCACCCTGTAAAATTGGAGTAGGTAACCGATTAATAGTATAAACTGCAGTGGCAAAAGCGTCAACCCATCTAGAAAGCGGAAGATGTGAATGGAATAGCATCGTAAGACCCATTTCCACAACATGCTGATGCTTGCATTCCACTCGTCCATTTTGCTCCGGATTATATGGACATGAAACTTGGTGGTGAATGCCTTTTGAGGAAAAATGAGATCGCAGACGCGCGTTCAAAAACTCAGTGCCTCCATCACTCTCAAAAACCTTAATTGTAGATGTAAATTGATTCTCTACCAATGCCTCAAACTGTAAGTATATTTAAAAAAAACTCAGATTATTTATGAAGCGGAAAAAATCAAGTAAAACGAGAACAATCATCCACAAATAAGGCATAAAAAGTAAAACCAATCTCAGATAAAACTGGGGAGGGACCCACAAATCACGATGTACCAAATCCAGGACGCACACAACATGTTTAGTGTTTTCAACAAATGATAACTGCTGCCTCTTTTCCATAACACAAGGAGTACAAGTATGCAGTTTAGGTAATAAAGAGGAAACTGAAAGCATATTGGAAATGACTGCAGTCAACATATGTCCTAGGCGAGTGTGCCAAAGCTCGAAGGATGCCCATCCTTCATTCTGCTGCAAAATCGAAACCAGTGATGTGTCTCCTTTGTCTAACACGTACAAGCCTCCATCACTGTGGCCCTTGCCCACGACTGCCCTGGATACTTTGTTCTGAATAACAAAGTTCTGATCATCAAAGGTAACAAACACATTCAAATCGCTGGTCAGTTTACTAACAGACGGTAAATTCTTTGTAATCTCAAGGACAACCAAAACATCATACAGCTTCAAATGATCACAAATATGAAAATCACCAATATGCGAAATCTGAATAGAAGCACCATTACCAACAGAAATGTGAGAATTACCATAATATGGAGAAACACTGTCCAGGCCAGAGGCTGAAGACGCCATGTGACTGGTTGTGCCAGAATCAAGATACCAATCTGATGTGCTCACAAATGGATTCAGCTGCATGGATGCCTGAAATTTTTTGGCCATATGGGTTGAGCTTGTATGACGAGTCTGAGCCAACATCTTATAACAAGTCACAGCAAAATGACTGGGTCGACCACACCAGGTGCAGTGTGGCCGACCGCGGCCTGAACTTGAGCCCGAGGTAGCCGGCTGAGCATAACCAGGAGGTCGGCCACCCCGGCACCCACCGTAAGACCACCTCTGGTGGCGGGTGTGCCGAACGCGCCGCCGCCCCTCACTGGCACGTGATCCCATGCGCAGCTGGCTGAGGATTTTCTCTCGCAACGATCGCGACTAGTCCAAATGCCGGCGTTGAATTCCCTAGTAATTTTTTTAAAAATGCCTCGTGGTTCTTGGCACGAGATAACACATCGGCATATAAAGGTGTAAGGGATGAAGTAATCAAAGGGGCAGAAAAATCTCTGAACTCAGACCCAAGAACAGTTAAAAACCAAATTATCTGATCATCGTTAGAGACTGGAGAACCCATAAGAGATAACTGCTCAAAAATATTTTTAAATTGTAAATGGAGCTCATGAACAGTACCGCTCTTACGTATAACGTGGACATCGACATGAAGACGCATGATGATGGATGTACCCAATCTGACGTTTTCAGAGAAGAAAGTTGGTCTTGTTGAGCTTGATTTGCATCATTTGGAGAAGGATATTGAACGATAATTTTTCACTGGTCATGATGAGAGTGGCACCGGACAAAATTTTGTCGGAGGGGAGAGAGGGAAGAATTGCGATCGGCCGCTAGAGGGAGAAAGAGAGTGCAACCAAAAGTTTTAGGTTTTAGGAAGGTGAATCAGAGCACTGTTATGATACCATGACCAGATGTATTTTCCGTAAAGAAATAATGTATCGTTGACATGATTAAATAGAGTACAATAAAGATAAATATTACCACTAGAACTCTAGCTTATTCAACAAGACTCATCCAGAATCAATCAAATTAATCAACCAATCAGAGACCTAATTTACCCTAACACAACACAAAATTATCTTTACGAAGATAGAACGGTCATCTACCAGCAAACTCGATCTAAACTCTACCGATTCAAAACAGTGTCCCGGCCCAATCCAGACCTAAACAGAGGTATATCAAACAGTATATTTAGCGCAAGTGCCAAAAGTATGGGAGTGTCATGGGCAGAGAGAGTAGAGTATTTATTTTCCCAATCTTGAAAATGGAATCCTATGCCAATATAGATTACCCAGATATTCTCCCCCTCCTCGTCCTCCACATTCCTCATTCATATTAACTACCCTGTCCGATTTCCTGAAATTAATGTTTTGTTTTTGTCAGTCCCACAGAACTGAATCATATGTCCTATGTCGATTCAGTTAAACAATTTCCCCAGTTGGAGCACTCTAATTGGTCAAATATCCCTTGATTACAAAAGCTGTGGTTTTAAAGTATCAAGAATGTCTCAGACAATGAATGAAAATGATTCGACCTTTTTCTTTGAAGATAAAGTTATTGTCCAAAACAAAAATATGTGGGTAATTGAATTTTATATAAGAGTTTGTATTTGAAAAGGGAGTGTTTAGAGTACGTAGTACAAAAGTATGTAGTATGTCAAAAGTTTTAAAAGTTTACATAGACACCCTTGATTAGGAAGTATGCATATTCTATTGGACAAATGGAGTGTTTGTTGTTTATGTTTATTATGAGGATTTCAATTATCAGTATTCATGTTAAATTTTAGTGTTCATAAAATAAATAGACTACAATAGATATGACGGTTCAAATACGTCTAACTTGTGCAATATACATATCAATCGTGCTGATTTTCATATCGCAAAATGGAAAAAATATCATTTTTGTACTATTTTTTATCTTGGTTTAAATCTTCACACCATACTTACAACGGAGTAATTATGTTGGGGCTTTTAAGATTTATTAAGTATCGATTTATGGATGTGAAGTGATTTCCTTCTTCCTCCTGACAGAAAATTGGATTCGGGCCTTGATTGTTGAGACATCTTGCATTTTGTTAGTTCCAAATTTTCCAAAGAATGCAAATTGAAAGATCCACTGCTCTTTTGTCTGGAACATTTTATGTCCACCGTAAGAACCAAGTGTTAAAATCCAGCACTTGGGTCGTATGAAAATTGAAATCCAACGATGATGCTCTTCATACTCTCCTCGAGCCCTGACACTGCAAAAACAAATGAGATTCATCCTCTCCACATTCTCTTGTGTAAGGCATCTTTTACACATTGGACTATGTATAATTCTCCGTTTAACTAAGTTTATTGTTGTTGGGAGTGCCTCGAGGATTTCTCCATACATGTATCATATTTAGGAGTGAACGCGAGTTTAAAATTCAACCTACCCACAAATGGTCCATACCTATAAAACCAGATACTGATTTGGGTATGAGCCTAGATTTTTAAAACCGAGTCTGAACTGAAGTCTAAAATATTAAGACTAGGACTCGATCCATGGACGCGCATAAACCTGGCCATACATACACCCTTATATATGTATCCAAACCACTTGAACAAAACCCTACTCATACCCAACCCAATCATATTTATTTTTAAACGGTGGCATTAAATAGTATAGTTGTAGCCGCTCGTGACAACTAAAGGGTTGTGTGTTAGTTTGTCATGTGGAAGTGATGAGGATTTGTAGTGTATGTAAGAAGCTGAATGTAGAGGATTCTTGGCTCCTCATTATGCATATTTTGTCGACATCTCCATACGAATATTGCAGTTGGAAGTGGTAGGGGAAAGTGGAAATTATAGCTGTTTCTTCATTTTTAACGTTTTCTGTTTTTTTTTTAATTTTTTTATTTGGAGCTTTATACACAAAATATTGCAATCTCAACCGATGCTTGCATGTTATTGTTATTATATAAACATTTTCTTAGACAACACCAATGGTAGTAAAAAAAATTTTGTTTTTATTTGAAAGGGACAAATGACTTCTGTGACGCTAAACTATTGTCACTGTTCACTTTTGGCACGTCATTTTTTTTAACACTCTTAACCCTTGAGATGACAGAAGTGTTAAGTTGTGCCACTTCTATACAGTCAAACCACTATATTTAACTTTTGCTGACATTTTGAAGGGGCAAAACTGTCTTTTCATATTCAACCTCATAATTCTATGCAATTTAGAAGAATATCTTCTCGATCCGTGCGTGCAGAGTGTGGTAAATCTCAACACGGATCTTGTCGCCGTCGTCGACGGCATCTGAATGGCTCGAGAAGACACATCTCACCTCGGATCTCGCGTGAGGCGAGAAGACATTCTTGCGAATTGAAAAGAATTATAGGGTTGAATAGGAAAAGATATGGCTGCCTTTCGAAATGTCAATGAACGCTGAACTTAGCCATTTGACTAAACAGAAGTGGCAAGACTTTAACATTTCAGTTAGTTCATGGGCCAAAGTTGAATGATAACAATAGATTAGGGAAAATCAATAACTATATAGTTGAATGATAACTATATAATGTATAACAGTAAATCCCTAAATACTAACTCACTCACTAGGTATTACTATATCGTAGAGGCAGCATATAATAAAATACATCCAAAATTGTGTATATAGCAACTAAATCACCAAATGGGTGCAAATGCAATATAGTATATTGCAATAAAAACGAGCATATAAAATATAATGTTGCATAAAAAAGATAATCTAGAGAATAAAATATATGGCAGTAACTCAACACTCACAAAACATCACAATTAGCAAACGATCATTATATCTTTTGTGATAATTATTTTTAGAATGATATTATGTCGGAAATGTGGGTATATGTTGGCAATATGTTGGGAATATTTGGGTTTTTGTCGGAAATTTATCGCCAAATAAATTTAATACCATATCATTTATTTCCCTAATTGAAGTACAGTGTTCAAAACATTACAAAATGTACTTTTTCACTTTCATATGCCTTTTAAGTTTTAATTGATTATTGAATCTTAACGAACCTTCCTTGCGTAGTACTTTATTTTATATTATACCTTTACAATTTTATGGACTCTTTTATGGGGATCTAGAATTGAAATTTATTTTTCTCTTTTATTCTAGAAGGTTGATAGTTTCATTTCCGTAAATAAAAAGTTTTAAATTGTTCTATTGGTGAAAATGATAACTATTCACGACCCATAATTAATGAGAACTAAACAATTGTAAAAACTTACCTTCCAATTTGCTACAGTAAATATGTATTGATAGTAAATTTTTTAACAACTGATATTTCTAAATATTTATAGCTAAAAAATGAATGGGAAAACAGTGATTAAAGTTATGTTATTATAGTGAATTTAATATTATAGAAAGTTGCATCTCACCTAAATCAAAACTATAATTACATATATACAGTAATTACATAAATAGAGCGAAGGATTTATTTCAGTCCCAATTAAAATTGTATAGTTCTTTTTGAGTTCATGACGGTCTTTCCATAAGTTATGGAAAGACCAAAGTTTAAAGTGCAAATTATATAAAAATGAAGATAAAATTTCTGGGTTGAATGAATCGGGTTATAAACTTTATAATTACTACACGTTGCATAATAAATTTTTAATATTGAAACTAAGACATTTTACATTTTATTATTATAATTAAACCCTGTATTTCCATAACCTTATGGAAACTAGTTTTTCCCAAGACTTTGTCATTCTTTTATACTCAATAATAACTTTTTATACGTAGTTAGTATAAGTAAGATATTAAAAAATTTAAAAAATGATTGAAAATTTTACCTGAAAGAAGCTACTGAGAAATTATTGAAGGTAATATATTTATTTAGTGAAGTTTCACTAACCATAATGGTTATTTTCTCCATCAGATAAGATGAATATTTTTAGTATTTTTTAAGATATATATATATAATTAATATATTTATATTTTTAATATAATATATTTAGGTAAAATCTTGGAAAAGACCGTCTTTCCATTAGCTTACGGAAAGACGAGGTTTAATTAGAATAATAAAAGGTAAAATGTCTTGATTGTAATATTAAAAATTTATTATGGAACGTGTAGCCGTTATAAAGTTTATAACTCAATTCATGCAACCCAACTCAATTCATGCAACCCAAAAATTTTATGTTCAATTTTTTAATTTTTACTTTAAACAGTGATATTTTTATAACTGACAGAAAGTCCATTGTTACGAACTCATATATTTTTGTATTGTTTATACGTAACTAAAATTATTGAAGATTTAAAACGAAGTCTGATAATTGGTGGTGGCTATACATCCTCAAACTGTGCATGATGCGAATATTCTAGCTAGCAGCCAAAATGCGTTGGATTTTTATAAGTCTATACATACTAATCTACCATAAATTAAAGTCTACCTATTTATAAGGATGTATGTTTATTGGTGCCCTATTCCTATTGATTTGGACTTTTGAAAATGATCTCAATGCAATTATATTTATTAATTGCTACTAGATTGGAGAAAAACACACGCACGTACTCAAATTTGAATTTTTTTGTACTCAAAATAACGTGTACAACTTGGAATCTCTTAATATACATACGAGTACTTTTCCACTCAAATCTTGGACATGGCCAAAATTAATTGAAATCCCAATATTTATTGAGAAAATGTAGGGAAGCTCTTGATTATTAATTATTAATGTATTCATATGTTACTGTTTGAAAAGTGATACAATATAGTAGGCTTTATCGGTTCACAATACGTGATAAAAAGTACTCCGTATAATTTACCATTTTAAAAGGCAATACTATAATTGATAATTTCAAACATAAATTGCAATAATGTACGCACGTTAAAGTTTAAATGTAAAACACAATATTCGCATGATGAAACATACATAAATAAAATTTAATAATTTAAAACGTATACTTTGAGTGCGTCTCTTGAAAGACGGTCTTTCCATAAGGCATGGAAAGACCAAGGTTTAAAGTGTAAATTATAAGAAATTAAGATAAAATTTTCGGGTTGCATGAACCGGGTTATAAATTTTATAACTACTACATGTTGCATACTAAATTTTTAATGTTGCAACTAAGACCTTTTACCTTTTATTATTCGAATTAAACCCCGTCTTTCCATAAGCCTATGGAAAGACCGTCTTTCCCAAGACTTTGCCGTATACTTTACTGGATAAAATATAAATTGTGCCAAATTGAAACACACGGGATATTCGCGATAATGTATGCATTGTAGTAGTACTAATTAAACAAACTTATATAATTTCTCGCGTGACAAAAACATAAATTTAAAAATAGAGAAAATAAAAAAAAATCAGAAGCACCATATAAAAGAGGCCGTCTCTTGAAAGACGGTCTTTCCATAAGTTATGGAAAGACCAAGGTTTAAAGTGTAAATTAGAAGAAATTAAGATAAAATTTTCGGGTTGCATGAACCGGGTTATAAATTTTATAACTACTACATGTTTCATACTAAAACTTTGATATTGCAACTAAGACCTTTTACCTTTTATTATTCTAATCAAACCCCGTCTTTCCATAAGCCTATGGAAAGACCGTCTTTCCCAAGACTTTGCCCGTATAAAAATAGGAGAAGTGAAAAAAAAATGTGACCACCTCTAATTCTTTTTTTTTTAAATCAAATACTATATTTATAAAGAGAGGCAAAGTCTTGGGAAAGACGGTCTTTCCATAGGCTTATGGAAAGACGGGGTTTGATTAGAATAATAAAAGGTAAAAGGTCTTAGTTGCAATATTAAAGTTTTAGCATGAAATATGTAGTAGTTATAAAATTAATAACCCGGTTCATGCAACCCGAAAATTTTATCTTAATTTCTTCTAATTTACACTTTAAACCTTGATCTTTCCATAACTTATGGAAAGACCGTCTTTCAAGAGACGGACTAATAAAGAGAAGCATGCAATTTTCCATTTTGTTTCTAATTCATTAATGGCAAAGTCTTGGGAAAGACGGTCTTTCCATAGGCTTATGGAAAGACGGGGTTTGATTAGAATAATAAAAGGTAAAAGGTCTTAGTTGCAATATTAAAGTTTTAGTATGAAACATGTAGTAGTTATAAAATTTATAACCCGGTTCATGCAACCCAAAAATTTTATCTTAATTTCTTCTAATTTACACTTTAAACCTTGGTCTTTCCATAACTTATGGAAAGACCGTCTTTCAAGAGACGGACTCTTCATTAATAACAGGGGGAAAAGAATAATCCCTAACTTACTTACAAAAACCCTACTTTAATATCTATAACAAAGACAGCAATAATGACAAAAAAAAAATAGAAAAAAAAGGACAAAAAAAAGAAAAAAAGCACAAGCTGGCTGAAGCATGCAAGGCAGCAGCACAGAGCCAGCCAAGCTCCAAAATATAGAACCAACCAAATCCCAACTGTAACAAAAACACAGTAAAAAAGAAGAAGCAATATTTCAAAAAATATTTTAAAAAATCATCTTCTTGATCTTGATCCTGATGATGATGAAAAGTTTCCAATCTGGTTCAGCAGTAAAAAAAATACCGACTTTGTTTGTTGCAGTAAAAAATTTGACAGCTTAAAGTTGCCATGGCAGAAGACAGAAACGTGTGCTCATATATACCCCACAACTATTTAACTCTCCAACTCACTCAAAATCTCCACTGTTTGTTTGTGATGCGTTTCCGTTTTCACCGTTTCGATTTCTTTTTTCTTGCTATTTAATTTCGCAATATTTTCTCCCCTTTCATTTCTTCATTCATTATTGCCCTGTTTTTTTCAACTCCAACAACAACGAAAGACTGTTTTTTTTTATTGGGTTTTTTCCCCTGAATCCTCCCTCCCGACCATTTAGCATGCAAATCATGTCCGGTATGTACGCGCAGAATCTCAACTTTTCGCCGGCGAGGTCCGCGTCGCCGATTATCCGGCCAAATTCCGATGCCGAGAGGTATTTTTGCGGTGTTTCTTGAAACCCTTTTGGTGAATTTGATGTTTGGTGTTTGGAGAAGTGATTGGAGTTATGGTTTTTGTTTGTAGTCAGTACTTGAACGAACTGCTCGCGGAGCGGCAAAAGCTCATACCTTTCATGCAGGTTCTTCCGATATGCAGCCGCCTGTTGAATCAAGGTTTGTGTCTGTTTGTGATTGTTAGATCTTTATGATGTGTTGTTGGTTTGTTTTTGTTTTCGATGGATTCGCGGAAAAGGTTGAAAAGGGGTGTTTGGTAGATGCTTGATGAAAATCCCCAGTGGAATGGTGAAGTTGATTGTAGGGATTGGATTTGGTTTGATTTGGGATTGTTTTGCAGCATTTTTGATGGGATTGGTTTGAATAGAACCCTTTGTCAATGTAGCC
The DNA here is from genome assembly GCA_037428765.1 of Rubia yunnanensis. Lineage (NCBI taxonomy): Eukaryota > Viridiplantae > Streptophyta > Magnoliopsida > Gentianales > Rubiaceae > Rubia > Rubia yunnanensis. Next base: position 140,213,499 of record CM075062.1, on the reverse strand, counting down.
CTGTTTAGTCGGTGGAGCGAATTTGAGTTCGAGTTAGTAGAACTGGATAATGCAGTAGTTGGGAGTTATTGATTTGTTTGTTGTTTGAGTGATTGTTAATGGAGGCTTGTGTTCTTGAACAACTTTTGAATGTTTCTGCCATGTGATTATACCTGCATATGGTTTGCTAGGTTTTTTTGAGGCTGATTGCTGTGTTTTGACAGAGATTCTAAGAATTTCCGGTATGATCGACCAACAGAGTTTTGGGGACTACGACAGACTGCTGCGTGGGAGCCCTAGTCATCTGCCGCCTTTAGACATTGCTCAGAATGCTGCATCTAAAGGGTTGGGTGTCTTTCCCAACAGCCCCCTGCTTGAGGTCAGCACATTCATTACTTTGCATCAAATTTAAAACAAGTTGTGATTTTTGTTGAGTGGCCTCCTTGTTTATCTAGTATCCTCACACCTTTAATTCTATGTTTGTGTCCCCGGCAGACTGAACTTCGTAAGGATTTAAACAAGTAGTTGCATTTCTTTGCAGTCTCTTAATACAGATCACCACTTACTTATTGGTGTAAGAATCTAGAATCCAATGCCAGTTGGCAAACAAACTTGTAATGGTGGTCATTGAGTACACGTATTATGGTAAACTGACAATTTTTAAATGTAGTAGAGACTAGAGTAAAGCTGAAATGCTTAACTTACAACTGATTAATGACTTTTCGGGGTTCTTTTGAGGGCTGAAAGGGGGATGATGCACCACTCTTATGGTCTCTTTCCTAGAAGGTTAATGAAAATAGTTAAGAGAAGTGTTCCTAGAGCTCGACTGGTGTATGTTTGGGTGCTTTCAGTTTTTAAAAGATCATACTTTTTGTACCCCGATAGTTAAGCCTAATGTTATGCAGTCATGATTAAAACAATCGATTAGAGCTCTTGTTATTTATCTTAGACAAGCTATGTATACTTATCTCCACACGTTGTCTTCTTACTGATGGTAATATCTTTTGCAGCCGTGGATGGGGAGACCAGAAGGGATGACAATAGACTGGCAATCATCCGGTGGAAGTCCTAGCTCCCATCCCGTGAGGAGGGTCATGCGCATGGACATACCTGTTGACAGATATCCAACTGTGAGAAAGTTTAAATCTTTTTTCCTACCCTCTTACTCTTAACAATCTTTACTTGCTTTAGCTGACTACGATATTTTGGACAGTTCAATTTTGTAGGGAGGCTATTAGGTCCGCGAGGCAATTCACTAAAGCGTGTAGAAATCTCTACTGGATGCCGTGTCTTTATTAGGGGGAAAGGTTCAATCAAGGACCCCGAGAAGGTACATCCTTAGTAGGCGTAAGCGTTTCAGAAAAAGCTAGAGATATTGGGTCTTTTTTCTCAACATTGCTGAGGCTCTCTTTCTTTGTTCCTCATGACTCTAGCTTTACTTCTAAGCTTTTAATTTACGCTTTCATCTTGCTATTGTTTTTTGATGCGTTAATTTCCTTATTAACTCGTTCCTGAATTGAAGGAGGAGAGTTTAAGGGGAAGGCAAGGTTACGAGCATCTGAGCGAACCGCTGCATATTTTAATCGAGGCAGAATTGCCCATTAACATTGTTGATCTGCGTCTAGCTCAAGCAAAGGAAATCCTCGAAGAACTACTTAGACCTGTGGTAATTACTTCACCTGTTTGTATTTTCAGTCATTATTCTGTTTTCCCGGTTTTCTTCCACCAATTAGTCAAGAGAATTAGGCAAAATACCATCTTTTTCCCTTGTCCTTTCGATGTGCTTGTGGCATTGGGAATACATATATTTATCGTCCTTTGGCTTGGCAGGATGAGTCGCAAGACTTGTACAAACGACAACAGCTCAGAGAACTTGCAATGCTGAACAATAGTTTCAAGGAGGAGAGTCCTCAGCCGAGGGGGAGTGTATCGCCTTTCAGTTCCAGTGGGATGATCGGGATGAAGCGTGCGAAAACTGGTTGGTCGTAGAGCTTTTCTGATCTTCCTCCTTCAAGGTTCATCAAAGGGTCTGTAAAACGAAACAGATATTGCTACGACGGTTGATATACCAGCCAGAATTTGCCTGGTAATAATCTGGCTGGTGTGTGACTTTGATGTTGATACTGGAAAATGCATCATCATGATGATTCTGTATGCTTGGACTAGATGCTAAAGAGAAAAAAAACTACAAAAAACATTGTTCTATGTTTTTGGTTAACTATATTTTGAGTTGTTCTGAGGTTATGTTAGGATTGGATGGATTGTATTGAATTTATTTGTTACATTTAATCATTTGTACATGTGGAGATTTTTTTGACTTAGTGTAAGGTTGTGAACTCTGTGTGATTATAGACCATTTGATTCCTTTTCTCTTATAGGCACAATTCTACCTTTTACTTGTTTCCCGTGTTAGTTCATATGGTGCATTGTCCCGATTCTCATGACAACTGATATTGTCGAGTTTTTCAATATTTGGTCTGATAGTATCAGTTGTCATGAGAATCGCGGGACATGGGAATGGCAGTAATGCGAGTGTAATGATTGGAGATTGAATCGGACTGATGGGGTGTTTATGAACCTCCTAAGATGAACAATATAGATATGCAAGATTAAAAATGGTTCATGTATTCCCAACACAAATGTAGCTTATAATCAGTAGTAAATTCGAACACGTAATCTATTTAAAATCAACAATGGTAAAGTTGAACGTGTAGGCATTGAACTATTTGATAAGAGCATCACCAATGGTGAGTTATTAGGTGTTGTCTTTAACAAGATGGCTCTCGAACTACACATTCTTCAAATGGTAAGCTACACTGGATTGTAGCTTATATGATCCAACATATATGTAACATACGTTAGTGTAAATTAAATTGCTTACGTGGAAACCACAAACCTGACATCAAACTGGTAATTTGATAGAGTTGCACCTACTTGCAAACTGCACATGTGAAATGCTCTCCAACAATTAACTACACGTAATCTTTGCAAACATTGAAAATACCCCCAAAAGGGAAAGCTAATGTCAGAATTTGCACAAGCAAAATTGAACGCAATTTTGAAACAGTCTAGAAAATTTATCCAACTTCAACATCTGAGCAAGAACTAATTGTTTAATAAACATAGGAGCAAAAAGATGTTTTTTAAAATTTAAGAAAAAGTAAAATGGGCCAAAATGGGCCAAAATTCATCAGCTAGACGGCCCAGCCCAACAAAACTCAAAGCCCATCGGCCCAACCCCAATGTGACAGTAATAAATCAGGGGTAATGGAACGAGAAAGCCCTAGAATTGGCATCGGAATTGCAGAGAAGAAGAAATCAATCGGAGAAGATGGGGAAACAGCCGGTGAAGCTGAAGGCGGTGGTGTACGCGCTTTCTCCGTTCCAGCAGAAGATCATGCCGGGGCTCTGGAAGGACATCACCACCAAGATCCACCACAAGGTCACCGAGAATTGGATCAGCGCCTCCCTCCTCGTCGGCCCCGTCGTCGGCGTCTACGGGTAATCCTTTATCGAAATCATGCTAATCACGATTTCACGGAGTTTTGATTCGACTGTGTTGTTTGTTTATGCTCTTGCCGTGTTGGATGTTTGACCTAATTGATTTGAGAAGGTGTTACTGTTTTGATGATTTATAGAATCGTTGTCGTTTGAGCTAAACATTGGCTTCGTTTCATTGAATGCGATTCGAAAGGTGTTTTCGGTGGCTTCTGTTTTGATTTGTGTTTGGTTATGTTTGGCTTTGTCTTAGTTGGGATTTGAATCCTTTAACTTCACCGTCTCTGTGATTCGCTAAGCAATCCTAAGTTTGCTTACTTAATTTCGACTTCAAGTAATCTTTTCTGATTGTGTTGCACTTTTCTGTGATAGGAACCGAATGACTATTTTTCCCTTCATTTTCGTATTTATTTGATAAATATTCTTCTTTTAGGGCCTTTCCAGTTAGGATAGTTGGGAATTGTAAATGTTTGAACTAGTGGAAATGGGGATGAGTTATTTGTATGTGTATTCACCTGCTTTCCCGCCTTTTGGAAAATAGTAAATAGTGGTGAGGGCATCTAAGTAGTGTTCTAGATTTGAGGTACATTTTGGTCTTATAACATGGTTTGATACTTCTCACTTTTCTAGTTGTTCCCTTGTGATATCAACGTCTAGTTGTCTACCATTTGTGTTTGTGTAGTAATGAGTTTAATTTGTCCCTGCCCCATATATGACGGAAATCACTGATTTTTGTTTCAATATTCTTAGTTCTTGTCGGAATTTTTCAGCATCAAATGGCAGATTATACTCAATAGACTAATGTGTAGTCTATGATTGCGGAGTTCACGTAAAAACTAATGGATCATGGGAAATACCTAATTTAAACCCTATCTTCTTGGTGACCACTGACCCTAAGCTCTTCTGTATCGATTCTCTACTTGGTATTTGTAAGTACAGCTGAATCTGTAGACCAGTCTGGGAATTTGCTTAGAGTAATTTCGTGTTTCTATCTTGTGAATGCATTTTGTTTGTTTGTTTTATTTGACACGACGAGATTCCTTACCTGACCGGTGTGTATTTCCGATATAGGTATGCCCAATACTACGTCGAACAGGAGAAGCTGCATCATAGATACTGAAGTTAATCGCGGAAGAATGGCAGTGCATTCTTTTTCAATGGAAAATAAGCTCCACTTTTGTTCTGTGTTCATTGAATATTAGGTTTGGTGTTCAAAGTCTGGCTTGATCACAATACCAGTGCTCGACTTTTTTGCTATCTTTCATTTTCATTACTCCAGCTATAATAACAGTTTGGTATTATTCCAATCTTGAACATATTGAATTTAAACAGCATTTACATTCAGAATGGAATGTTTGTCTGGAAATTACAGTTGTTTATTGGAGCCTATAATCTGCCCTACAGTGCAATTCGTAGATTTACGCACGTGTGAAGAATTCATCTTCAAGGGAACTTGGAAGAGTGCTTATAAGTAAATCTGACTTACTTTAATGGTTGTTTTAAAATAAACAGCTTTTAAGAAATTTATCGAATACTTAATCAAAGCACTTGTAAATTTTGTCAAAAAAACCCTAAACATGACGGGTTGGCTTCAATTCTCAATGGTCCGAGGACGCAAGAAAAGTAAAACAAAAAAAAATTAACAGAAAGCAAAATAAACTTAGAAAACTGGTTTAGAGTACCTTTCACTCTCCCATGAACAATGAGCAATTGAGCAAGTTGCTCTTTTGTGTATGGCAAGACCTTTTTTTAAGGGGGTGTGGCAAAATTTATGTACTCTCTTCATCCTATTGAAAGAGTCCCCTACTTTTTTTTCAACACACTTTTTTGATATCCAATCTCATGTATTTTGAAAATATTTTTGAAAAATAAAAGAGCCTGTCTCTTGAAAGATGATATTTACATAAGTTGTTGAAATACCAAGATTTAAAGTGTAAATTAGAAGAAATGATGATAAAATTTTTAGGTTGCATGAACCGGGTTATAAATTTTATAACTAATACATGTTGCATACTAAATTTTTAATATTGCAATTAAGATATTTTATCTTTTATTATTTGAATTAAACTCCGTATTTTCATAAGGTTATGAAAAAAATGTCTTCCCCCAATATTTGCCAAAATAAAAATCAAAATGCACATGGTAGCGAATCCAACAAAAAGCTTATAATGACACCGTTGTATGTATTTCGGTAAAATATATCATCAAATCTATCGGAACATTTTGAAAACAGAAGTCAAATGTCAAACCTTGTAAAGGGACAGATAAGTAGGGGTTTGGAGAGGCATCAAGCTTTCAAACACCCAATTGTATTGATAATAAATTAATAGACAGTTTTGCAACCGCTTATGTCCCTCTTTTAGCAGAGAGCACTCCCTCCGGTTTAGATTAAATTACAGTGTAATTATTGCATATTGTTCAAAAAATATACTTGACCGTTCATATAGTTTGTTATGAATAATAACGACAAACAAAAAGTTACCTTTTGAAAACTACTTGTTACGACTTATTCAACAATCTTACATACGATAATACTAAGTCTCATATATTTATTCAAATATACGATCAAACTTTGACATAAAAAAGTGTAATAAAGTAAGAGGGTAATTTAAAATGGAACAAAGTGAGTAATAACCCTTAGCATCACGAGCCACACGTTGATTACATTGTTGATTTTGGAAAAGAAAACCATGTAATCATATTAGGTGATCCTCATGCGGTAAGATATTAAATTACCCACTTATTGTATTATTTTCTATTAAAATTTAATCGTACATTTGAATAGATATATGTTAAGGAAATAGAATACCTTTCCTTGTATGAAAGGTTATAGATTGTAGTTACCTTATAGAATTAGTTATAGATGTTAGTTACCTTATAGAATTAGTTATAGATGATAGTTTCCTTATAGAGTTAGAATTATATTTCTGTTAGACTTTGGTTTGTTGTAAGCCTATATATTGTAATCCTCATTATTGATGAAATAGGTCATTGATTAATATCAGTGCACCATAATAAAGTTCTCTATATTAAAATTTAATCGTACATTTGAATAGATATATGAGACATAATATTGCTCTATGTGATATTGTTTAATTTGCAACAAATAGTTTCTAGAAGGTAACTTTTTGTTTATTGTTATTATACGTAGCTAAACATATTAACGATCAAACATGTCTCTCGAACGGTGTACAATAACCAGACTGTAATCGAACGGTGTACAATAACCAGACTGTAATTAAGTTGAGACTGAAGGAGTAATACAAAATAAATCATGTAAAATGCTATTAGTGGAATCGTAGTCTAGTATGATAAGATATGCTAAAAAATAAAGTAATAATATAAAATTACATTTACGTAATAAATTTATAGTAATGTGTTGGGAAATATCGTCTTTTTATATGTTTATGGAAAGATGAATTTAATTATAATAATAAGAGGTAAAAGGTCTTAGTTGCAATATTAAATATTTATTATGCAATGTGTACTAGTTATAAAGTTTATAACTCGATTCATGTAACCCAAATTTTTTATCTCCATATCTTATAATTTACACTTTAAATCTTAGTTTTTTCATAAGTTATGGAAAAACCATATTTGAAGAGACGGAATCTAAATTTATGTACACCTCCTGTCATATCAGAAATTTCATTACTCAAATTAATTTATTTTAAATTAATCAGAATTTTTTTTAACAATAATATCATAGATTTTATTTTCTTTTAAAAATCGTCTTTTGAAAGACGGTGTTTTCATAAGTCATGGAAAGACCAAGGTTCAAAGAGCAAATTAAAAGAAATGAAGATAAAATTTTTGAGGTGAATGAATCAGGTTATAAATTTTATAATTACTACACATTGCATAATAAATTTTTAATATAGTAACCAACACATTTTACCTTTTATTATTTTAATTAAACTCCGTCTTGATGCTCTTTCCCGGACTTTGCAAAAAAAGAAGAGATTACTCTGTCTAAATTGCGGAAAAACTATTATAAAAGGCAAAGTCTTGGGAAAGACGGTCTTTCCACATGGTTGTGGAAAAATGGAGTTTAATTAAAATAATAAAAGATAAAAGTTTTAGTTAAAATTATAAAAATTTATTATGCAACATGCAGTAGTTATAAACTTTATAATCCAATTCATGCAACTCAAAATTTTTATCTTTATATCTTCTAATTTACACTTTAATTTTTTAAAAATATTTTTATGAAAGTACCATTTTTTAATAGACGAGCTCATTATAGAATGGGGTTTTGAGTTGGTACGACAGTGTGCCGTCATTTTTCGAATTATCGGGAAAGGAGCTTTTGCCGCTCTCTCTTCTCAGCTCGCCATTTCCTCTCCTTCCTGCGTTTCTTTTATTCCTGTAAGTGGAAAAAGTTCATTTCGAGCTGTGTCTTAAGTTGTTTTTCTATGCGGGCTTTTGTTTATCTGTGTGAATCTTATGTCCTTGTTGGTGAAACGAGAGTTCGATTTTACATGCGTATGAGTAGAACCCTACAATCTTAAGAAAAGAGGAAAAGGGCGTACCTTTTTTGCGCTTTTGAGGTTGAAATGTCCGAAAGATTGAAGCTTTAGGAATGAAAAGCTTCCCAGTGAACAATCTTTGAGAAAAAAACACGTGTGTGATTTAATTAACTGTCTAACTTGTTTTTCTATGCGGGTTTTTGCTTATCCGTGTGAATCTTTTTAAAAATAAATAAATGAAATTTAGCTTTTATATGCGTGTGAGTAGAATCATGATTTTAATGTGAAGAGGACAGTGGCGAACCCATTTTTGCGCTTTTGAAGTTGAGAATGAATAATATTTTGGCTGAAATGTCCAAAAGATTGAAGCTTTAGGAGTGTAAATCTTCCTGGACAATGTTAGTGGCTCGTTGTTGGTTTTTGGTGATTGGCTATTTGGATTGAAAATGAAATATTGATGGGATTTTTGGTGATTTATAGGTAATATATGTTATAGCCTCTAATTTTAGGACATTTGTTTGGATTATGATTGAATGTCCATAACGTAACTGAAGTCATGTCCATGTTTTGAGTTTTAGCAATCTAGTTGGCAAGACATGGCAAAGGACAGTGCTAATGATTATGAAGAGGTTCGTAAGCAAAGGGTGTTGGACAACAAGAAGAGATTTGAGGTACAATTGTACTTACGTCATGTTTGCTTGTATAGAATTTCCTAGTTAATCTTCATTTGGTTTTTCAACTTTCTTGAAGGAACTCGGTCTTTTGAGCATCTCCAAAAGCCTAGCTGACATTTCAAAGACTGAAAAGAAGCCGGAGGTGAATGTTCTTGTTAATTTATACTGCCTTCTTTCCATTTTGGCAACTTAGTGTGTCGCATGAGTGCAGGTTGATTAACTCAAGGTTTTTGATCTTATGCAGCGGCGTGGACTGAGGCCAAAACCTAGTGATGTCTACATGTCTGAGCCAAGGCGCTCCTCGCGCGAACGTAACCAGGTTGTGTCGTATCGTGATGATGTTAATGTAAGTGAACCGAGTTTTGGGTTTTAATGTGATTGAATGGAAACTAGTAAAGTTGATGTCTTCCTGAGAAATCATGCTAGGTCGAAATGTTTGCATGTAGAATTCAGCTGGTAATAGTAACAAATTATGCTGAGTTTAGTGTAATTTAGTTTGGTTTTAAGTTTTACTTTCCCTTTTTCCTATAGTAGAGAGTAGAGTGCTATGCTTTGTTCATTTCAACTTAATTGTAATTCAGTTTAGTTTAGTTGAGTTGGTAATAGTGATAAATTATACTGAATTCTGTTTAGTTTAGTCAAGTTTAGTAAGTTCAGTTTATAGTTTTACTTTTCCTTTAGTAGAGAGCGAAGCGTTAGTCTTTATTTTTCCAACTTAACTGGAATTCTATTTAGTTCAGTCGGTAGTAGTAATAAAATGTACTTAGTTCAGGTTAGTCAAAAAGAACAGAAGTTTAACTCCAATCAAGATATGTTCGATGTGCTTATCTCCAATACAGCTTATGATTACCTTATTTGCACTATATCTGAATTAATTATGTCAGATATACTAAATCACAAGTACGTTTACAGTTTGATTCGTAAAGTCATCGTATGTTCTTTGATATAAGCTGTTTTACTCGAATTAGGCTTATTGTTTACACAGTATTGCTCATATTAGCTAACTGAATTTAAACTGTTATATGTTCTGCTGGTTCATGATAGATTGATATAGGACTTCGTCGTGGTCGTGGTCGAATCCGGGGATCAAGCTGGGATTCTAATTGGGCTACGTAAGTTCAATCTTCTCCCTGTATTGTAACTTTCTTCTTTACCAAAAGCCACCTGAAAAATAATCTCGAAAAAGCAGTTACTTAGCAAGGCCATTGGAAGAAGTTAGAGTTGCGTCTTATGAAGAAAAAACACGCGCGAGGAACTCTGCTGAGAAGCTCCAAAGCAACTTGGAGTCGGACAATCCATCCTTTGTCAAATCAATGGTCCGATCCCATGTTTACAGCTGCTTCTGGTTGGTAAGTGGCATTGTTAACATTCTTCGCCAATCAAGTCTGAAAATTTTGTTCCAAGAATGCAGTTTTGATCTTGAGTTCATGCATTGATCAGGGGCTTCCTAGTTCATTTTGTGAGCAGCATTTGCCCAAATCCACAACAGAAATTGTGTTAGAAGACGAGGAAGGCTCTGAGTATGAGGCTGTGTACATAAGCAAGAGAGCCGGGCTGAGTGGTGGGTGGCGAGCTTTTGCTCTCGAGCACAAACTGGACGATGGTGATGCTTTGGTGTTTGAGCTGGTTGATGAAACAAGGTTTAAGGTTGGTTTAGCTAACAGTACATTTGTTGGTCAAACGGTTTTTTATTCCACGCTATTGTGGCATGTGTAAGAAACTAGGGCTTCTGATGTAGGTTTACATAGTTAGAGCATACGATGGCTCTAATGTAGAGGAATCTGAAGCCTGTGAAGCTGAAGATGATGCTCCAAAGAAAGCGAAGAAGCAGAAGCGCGAAGATGGGAAGAAAAAGAACAGCAAGAGTTCCGCTAAAGCTGATGATTCTGCTGGAAAATCTGGAGATGAAGATGATGCTCCGAAGAAAGCGAAGAAGCAAAAGAACAATAAGAGTGCTGCTGCCGAAGCTGATGATCCGGCCGTTGATTCAGGCAGAAGGCGCAGTGCCCGGCTGAAGTGATGCATAGTATTTGTTTGCAAGTTTTAACAGGAGAAGTGGTTGAATCTACCAATCCTGTTCTTCTGAGGTTATCTAGAGTTCAGTTCAGTTAAGGTCAGTTAGAAAATGGTCGAAAGAAAGTGGCCTCTCTGATGCAAAATGCATCTAGTTTTGCTTTATTACCTTTCATCAAGCGATGAAAAGGCCTTTTTGTGAAGAGACTTTTGGGATGATTGGTAGAAAATGTTGGCCTTTTCTAGTGCACAAACTCACTGAGTCTAGATGCAGCATTAGTATTGTAAGTTATTTGGCTGTGTTGGAATATGGAAGTTCTCGTATCGTTGGCTACGAGCGACATTTTACTGAGACAACAAACGTTGTCATCTTGTGCCGGAAAAGAATGTAATCTGATTATGTTCATCTTCTTCAACTTCTTTTCTGTTTTTCTACTTCTGTAAACTCACTTTTCTCGAAGATATACACCAGTTCCAAATCCTCTCCTTTTGTTTAATTTGTTGTTCATAACAAATTTGTATCAGAGCGGGCTGAATCCTATGGTTTTGTTTACTTTGTTGTTACTAACAAATTGGTATCAGAGCGGGCAAATTCTCGGCACCATCATGGCTGAATATGCAGATTAGATTGCTCCAAGTTCTCAAGAAATAAGCCAAGGATTTCAATTCTGTTACAAGAAGTTGGTTATAGCTACAAGACAGATGAATTCTTCATTAAAGTCTGCTGAGGTCTCTGTCGGATGAAACTGAAGATCAAACCACCCAAGTCGTTATCAATACTCCCAAAGAAGGTATTCATGAGCATATGAATGAAGATGTTGGTAGGGGTTCTTTTGTCGATGAAAGGTAAGGTAAATGAAACCAACCCATAGTGCAAATGTTACGGGCCAGAGCTCGTATAGTGAGTGAACGCGTGAAAATCTCCCACATAATAAAAATACATATTCAAAAGAAAATGCTAGTACAAGGACCAGGCTAGGCAGATACTCTTAACTAGATGTAGAGAGTCACGATGGTGATCTTCTCGCGGGATGTCAGGTGAGCCAAGTGAGGGGTCTCTGATACCTCCCGACGAGAGATATAAGGTGGTGCTCCAGGGAAGGTGTTCCAGGAGGAGGACCCCAATTGGGGCAAGCTCGTCAGCAGCAAGATCTCAGATGCAACACCTTCCAAATCCAATGAAACCCTCCAAAAGAAAAAGTGTTCTCCCGACAAATGTGTCAGCCAAGATAGTGGGACCTGGTGGCTATGGATAGTAGCGTACTTCCATCAAGTGCTCCAAGGGAGTATGCCACAAGTTCGCTCCCGGTCCAACTCTTGCGAAGTAGGCATGTCAAAAAGTGCCCGATTCATCCAAAATATGGGTCCAATCTACAATTGTTTTCCAACGGAAATCTCCTAGGTGGTACTACCATTGCGGATGGTCTCCTCTACTACCCCCGGTAGTATAAATCCTGCTCAATGTGAGGATATTCTTGTCCCGCGCATACCAGTGTGGCCATCACTGCTGTGCACCATCGGCCAGGAGCACTGGCCGGAAATTAATGATACGATAGTGGTACAGACATAGTACTAAAGTCGGGCAAGTTTGCCGCGCACCCTACGTAGCACTAGAGTTGATAAGTTGGCGACTTTAACGAACGCATTACCCAACAATCTGGATTGTTACCGCCCTCCCTACTATTGGTAAATAGTCAACCAGGTACTGGGCACCAGTGTCCTGGTTCTGTTTTAGCTTTTGAAGATGAAAAACATACATATGAGACTTAGATTCTGAGAACTTTGGAGTTGCAAACATGATATTTAAGAAATCTAGTTGATGGTCTGTTTTCCACAAATTAAGCTATCAGTTGATCTCATTATCTCTAGTAAAAACGGGTCTTTGCCATGATTAAAAACTCGACCAAACAAAATGCAACAAGGATTAACTAAACCAAAATTGGAACATATGAAAACTCAAAATTAACCACAACAATTTGAGTGTACCATTGGAAGATCTTAGGAACACAATACATAGACAGTAATATCCAGAGAAAACGACAAAAAAATAAAGACTTCAGTTCAAAACTCATCCTGAGATTACTAAAGTTCATTTAAACTAACGAGTAGACTTAAACAACTGCATCAATGAAGGCCCTTCCAGGTTGACGATTTGCCAATGGTCCATGGCATCCAAGAAGCTGCAAAATTGAGTGAATATATTTAGCATTTAATACCAAAACCCTGATAAAATAGATGTAGATCATGTAAAAATCTCAAGAGTTTACAAACCTTGGCATTGACACCATCGGGCATGATTCTGTTCTCATTCTTCCACTTGATGTAATCAGAGCGGCTGAATTTGGTGAATCCCCTGAAATAAACCAAAACATGAATAAAAAAAATTAAAGATATGAACACCAAGATACATTCAAAGAGAGACAGACTACCAACGGATAACAGTTAATACCAATGATCAACAATGACATTGGGATCAAATCAATAGAGATTCTAAATACAGCAAAGCTAGGCAAACAGAAATGGCAAATTGAAGTAGAATGCAGTACAAATAGTAAACAAACGTCATACACTAAGAAACATCAAGTTCAAGCATGATCATGGATAGCCGATCATAAACAAGACAAAACTGAGTAAAACAATATGTTAAGGACAATACTGATTTAATTTAAGATGGATATGAACAGCCAAGTACTCAGCAACAAAACCTAGAGATGAGCAGCCCAGTACCCGACAAAACCAAACAATTTAAGATGGATATGAACAGCCAAGTAAATAATTAACACATAATTTTTTGTTCGAGGATTCATACCACTTCCTGCTGACAATGATCTTTTGCCTGCCCGGGAACTTGAACTTAGCACGACGCAGAGCTTCCTGAGCATTGGAGCTGTTGGAATCCTTGCAACGTACAGATAGAAGAACCTGCCCAATAGCAACACGGGCACAAGTACCCTGCGGCTTGCCAAAAGCACCACGCATACCAGTCTGGAGCCTATCAGCTCCGGCACACGAAAGCATCTTGTTGATACGCAGGACATGGAAGGGATGAACCCTGACCCTCAAATGGAACGCATCCTTTCCAGCAAACTTGGTCATGTACTTGTTGCACGCAATACGCGCAGCTTCCAGCGCCTCACTGGACACATTCTCCTTCTCCCAAGAGACCAAGTGGACGCAGAAGGGGAACTCATCAACTCCCTTCTTCTTCATCCCAACGTCATAGATCCTGATCTTCGGGTCGGGCACACCACGACAGTACCTCGACTTTGGATACGGCTTGTTCTTGATCTGGCGGTAGCACCTCGCAGGTCCTAAGCAGTTGCAACAGATCAATCATAATCAGTATCCATTAACATAAAAATCCACAAAAGCCCAAGAAACGAGATTATTAAGCCACTGCAACCGAAGAACTCTCATCTAGTAAAGCTCCGGAACATAAAAACCTCACTCAATCATAATCAAATACAAATACGAATCAATCATAATCAGTAACCAATAGCATAAACAATCCACAAAAGCATAAGAAACGAGATTATTAAGCCACTGCAACCAAAAAACATTCATCTAGCAAAGCTCTGGAACATAAAAACCCCACTCAATCACAATCAGATACACATACAAATCAAAAACATAAACATAAACCCTAGCATAAAATTCTCACAATCAATCGATAATCTGATATCAATTAACGAAACGGAAGGAGCTCTAAAACCTAATAATATCATCACAATCAAATCAAACTAACTGAGAATTCACGTCGGAGCTTACTTCTCCCCATGACGGCGGATCTTCGGAGGCGGCGGCGTTGAGGGAGGAAAATACAGAATGAAACTCAGGTTTCAACTGAAATACAGGTTTTATAGTGGTAAATATCTGCCCTAGGTTTGACTGGGCCGAATGGGCTTACGTACCGGCATGCGTCACCGGTCGTTTACTTGCGCGTTGGGTTTTAGCCCAATTCTCGAAGCTACTTGGACAGGTCTCGTTAGCCTTTAAAAGATCTTGGGCAAAATACTTGTATGAACTTATGTTTTGGTTATATGTGTCAATATGACCATGTGAATGTATAAATTGCTATTATAACCCTATTTTTTGCATCAAAAGTGCCAATATAACCCTTTTACATTATTCCGGCATTGACTTGACATTTTTTGGCATTGACCATAACTAAAAAGACTAAAATAACCCTGGTCTTAAAACTAAAAATGTAAAGACAAAATTACCCCTTGTTCTTCTTCTTCTCCATAACACAGCCACTGTTACTCTGTCGCACACCACCTCCACCACCGCCTCTCCGCCAGGGCACCGCTGCCGGGATGCCAGAATATGGAGTTCCGCTCCATCACCGCCGGAATCTGTGTTTGGCATCGCCATCTAGTTACCGACGCCGAATGATCAATCTGTCATCACCTCACCTACCTCCCCTCACCACCACCTATTGAAACCCTACCTCACCTCCCCACCACCTCACCTCCCCATCGTCACCACCTAAAAATCGATCGCCCCACCACCTACAAGCAATCTGTCACACCAATCGAAACCCTACCTCACCGCCCCACCATCTCACCGACCCCTCGCCACCACCGCTCTTGTCGCTGCTTGCACCACCCCACCAGCCATAAGCAATCTGTCACCACCATTCGAAACCCTACCTCATCGCCTCACCACCTCACCTCCCCAACGCCACCACCCAGAAACCGATCGCCCCACCACCCATATGCAATCTATCACCACCAATCGAAACCCTACCCCATCGCTCGGCCAACTCACGTCCCCCTCGCCACCACAACTCTTGTCGCCGCCAGCACCACCTCACATACCTCCCCTTGCCACCACCCAGAAACCGATCGCCCCACCACCCAGAAA
This sequence comes from Rubia yunnanensis, assembly GCA_037428765.1. NCBI lineage: Eukaryota > Viridiplantae > Streptophyta > Magnoliopsida > Gentianales > Rubiaceae > Rubia > Rubia yunnanensis. The sequence continues at coordinate 140,198,000 of CM075062.1, read as the reverse complement.
CCGATCGCCCCACCACCCAGAAGCAATCTATCGCCACTAATTGAAAACCCTACTCCATCGCTTCGCCAACTCACCTCCGCCTCGCCACCACAACTCTTGTCGCCGCCAGCACCACCTCACATACCTCCCCTTGCCACCACCCAGAAGCAATCTATCACCACTAATCGAAACCCTACCCCATCGCTCCGCCAACTCACCTCCCCCTCGCCACCACAACTCTTTTCGCCACCAGCACCACCTCACATACCTCCCCTTGCCACCACCCAATTTTTGGTGAACCGAACACGAATGAAAACGATGCCCAATTCTCACCACCAACACATAAACCTAGCCCCACAACCCGATTTTTACCGCAACCATTTTCCGGTGCCGCTCAATCAAGCGACGGAAAGTGGAGAATAGAGAAAAAAATGGGAATGGGAATCGAGAAGAAGGAAAAGAAAAATAGAATCCATGGAAGAATAAGGAATCATAATCGAGAAGAAGAAGAGTAATGGAAAATGAACCAGTTTTCTTCACCAGTGAACCAGCGCGGAAAGAATGAGGAAAAAAAGAGAAAATGAATGAGGGTATAATTGTCCTTTCATTTTTCTGAATTTTTATTTTTTTTAAAAAAACATAGGTATAATAGTCATTTCATGTATTTCCAGTCAAGTTCAGGCATTTAGGGTTATATTAGCACATTCAAGTAAAATGCGGGGTTACAATAGCACTTTCCAACTCCACAGGGTCATACTAGCACAAACCACCAAAACATAGGGTTATATGAGCACTTAACTCAAAGATCTTTTTGATGTATTTAGTTTTCTTTTTGGTGTATTTTGTTTTGAGCAAAATGCATATATAATCCTACATAATTGACGAAAGTGCAGATATAATCCTGTGGTAATTGAAAGTGCAAATATAGCCCTATATATTTAGCTTACGTGCAAATATAACCTTTTATAGCAGTTTAAGGCCGGGATTCAGTGAAACTACTATTTTGCCCCTCTTTATAAAAAACATTTAAATTATTTTTGCCCATCTGCCCTTTCTCTTCTTCGTTTCTTCCTCGTTTCTTTCTTCATTTCTTTGCCCCTCGAATCTTCTTCGTTTCTTTCATTTGCCATTTCTCTTCTTTTCTTCTTTTTGTTCCCGGGGATGGCGGAACTGCCTCACTGAACTGCAAGCAAAAAAGGGATTAGGTTGCGTAGATATGTAAACCTCAATTGCCTTTTTTTCTTCTAATTTTCCCTAATTTGCACTTTCTATAATCCAATCTTTCTTCAACTTTTCAATGATTTCTTCCGAATTCCGATTGATCAAATTTCAAGATTCATATATGGTTTCCAATCCAGCTACAATTATGCTCCCGCCCACCATCATCGTCGTCCACTACCACTACCTCCGCATCTCCGCTGCTACTGATCCCGACTCTCCTTCCTCCGCCACTGCCAAATCTCAGGTTTCTTTTTGTTTTTCGTCTCTCCCTTCATTTTATACTCTCCCGCTTTCCTCCAATTACAGGCGATGTCGATGGAGTGTTTGATAGGGAGAAAACAGGCGAGAGGGTTCCACTTCTCACTCCTATATTCTGCTTAATCAGCCACCACCTCGACTTTAGGGGAGCGGTGAACGGAGAAAAGGTTTGGGGGAGAAAGGAGAATGGGCGGAGATGGTGGCGACAGTGGTTTTAGAGGACTCACGGGGCATTTGTGTCTTTTAGATTTTTTTTTTGGCCCAAAGGGCATTTTGGTCATTTCTAGTTAGCCAATGGCCAGAAATGGCCAATCAATGCTGGAATAATGGCTTTAGGGTTATATTTGCACTTATGTATTATAGTTAGGGTAATATTTGTACTAAAAATTATCTCAGGGCTATATCTACATTTTCTCAATTATATTGGGTTATAACAGCATATTACCCTTTTGTTTTTCATAAACTTTAATGACAACGCTTCTTTTTAAGAGTAAATGCATTTATGCACTTGAGTTCTTTGTTTAGTGCATATATACCCTTCTTAGTTTTTTAAAAGTGCACATGTACCCCTTCCAATTGTTTGAAGTGCACATATACCCTTAAAGTCTCATATCAGTGTTTTAAGAACCAAGGGGTATATGAGTACAAACAAGAAATCAGGGTATATTCCCATTTTCAAATAATTGAGGGGTATATGTGCACCAAACAAAAAATTGAGGGGCATGAATGCACTTTACTCTTCTTTTTATTTGTTTATTTTTCCTATTTAAGGACGTGCTGCTAAAACAACCTTATGTTTTGGTCGAAAGCGTCGATCTAGCCCTGTAAAATATGAAATTACAATTATAACCCTGTAAAATTGGAAAATACAATTCTATCCCTGTAAAATGTGAAATTACAATTATAACCATGTTATTTGGTTGAATGTGTCAATCTAACCCTTTGCACATGAATTTGGCCTGAATTCTGTGAATTGACTATTATACTCCTATTTTTAAAAAAAAAATCATAAACTTGAAAAAGACTGTATTGCCCTTGAAAATCCCTATCTTCTCATTCTCTCACACTAGAATCCCACAAGGCACCCATAGAAAATCCCTACTATTGGATATTCGTCGCCACCTAAAACACCACCGCTTACTCCCTCTAAACCCTAGCACCACAACCTACTCCCACCACCTGCTCCCCCGGGGAGTTTCAACGGCGGTGTGGGGGGTTTCAGTAGCGGTGTGAGGTGCAGTATGGGGGGTTCAGGAACAATATGCAATGTGGTGTGGGGTTTCTGGAATCGTTGGTGTGGGGGGTTTCAGCGGCGGTGTGGGGGATTTCAACGGCGTCGTGGTGTGGGATTTCTAGAATCGGTGAAGTGAGGTGTTTTAGCGGCGGTGCTGTGTGTGTGAGGGAGGGGGAGAGGAAGCAGAGGTGTGCGGCGCTGTGTGGGGGTTTCTTCGGTGTTATAGTGTGGGGTTTCTAGAATCGTTGGTGTGGGGGTTTTCAGCGGCGGTATGCAATGCAGTGAGAGGGATTTAAGTGGCGTCGTGGTGTGGGGTTTCTGGAATGGGTGGCGTGGGGGGTTTCAACGGCGGTGCGTTGTGAGGTTTATAAAAATTGATGGTGTGGGGTTTTCACCGGAGCTCATGATGGTAAATGTGAAGTGGAGTAATGGCGGCGAAAACAGAGGTGAGGTGGAGGTGAAACCCCAGATTCTGGGGTGCCGCCGCCGACGGTTGATAAGATGTCAAGTGCATGTATTTTCCAAAGCATTTAACATCTCTTTTGTCATCTCTTTTATTTGAAGATTGCTAAATTTAGGTAAGTTTACAACATAAGGGGTTTAGATGACCTTTTTCCAATTTTCATATCTAAATCCTTCATTTTGTAACTTATTTAAAGTCTAATGGATTTTTGGTCCTTACGAGCGTCTAGATTTTTTTTTGTAAGCTTAATTTGTAGATTGCTCTTAAGCACTCCAGATTGGTTTAGTGAAGGTCATTCGCAAGAATGGTAGAAGATTGAAGGCCACGATCCAAACGTGGTAGAAGAGAGTCCGGACTTGAAGCACGAAGGTCAGACGACCGACGTGAAGACCGGCTGGCCAATCGGCTGGGAAAAGAAGACCGGGCGCGCGGCCAGCGCCTTTAGCCGCGCGCTGGAAAAAAAGCCTTGGCACACATCCTCGGTTAAGGTTTGTGCATCCCTGTCAGCCTTGCGTGCGCCCTGCTCGCTTAATTGCACGCCACGGAGCAGGCCTGGTGCAAGCCCTCAGTTCCACATTGCTCGCCTAGCCGGAGTAACGCGCTCGTGCATTGAGGCCCCTGATCAGAGGATTGGGCGTATGGCCATCGCCTTTAGCCGCGCGCCCTCGCGATTAGGATTGGCCTGGAGTGCAGTGCCTAGGACTTCATCGCGCGACTTGCGCATCCCAGTGAGAACCTGCACGCCCGCGCTCTCAACCGGGCGCCTTGGGAGCAATTGGTAAGCATTTCTAGTATGAATTTGTGAGATTTGGTTTATCCTATTTTGTACTTTGGTTATCAAGTATTTTTTGTGCTTTCTTGTGAGATTAATGCATGATTTAGACTAGGATGATCAGCTAGTTGATGGTTGTGGGTTGATTATGTGCTAGGTTTTTGGTCAACCTTGAAAGACTTTGACTTGTTGTCAAGGTGATTATTGTTAGTCAATGCTAGTTTATAATTAGAAGTGACAACTAATTATGATTGTTGATTGATGAAATTGCGTAGACTTGGGATGGATTTGAATGTGTTTGACTAATTATCAACGTGGTCCACTAATAACGATTAGCATGAAGGCCGATCCTCGTAGTCGTTATTAGTAAATATACTTGTGTTATCTATGTGTTTCTCGCTTGTAGGACACTGTGGTAGTTGTGTTGGGTCTCCATGTGTATTGTTATCCTTGGGGAAGTCTATGACGCAGATCGTCTAGAGTGATCCGAGGATAAGGGTTATTGTGTTGCGTCGATCTCCCACTAACACCTCACCGAGGAGAGGTGAGAAATATCAACACTCGAAAGGTGTTGATAAACTCTCCACAATATGTGATTAATGCATACAAATAGGATATATCAAAGAATGACTAGAAATATAAACCAATTGCGTCCAAGACTCGTTATAATCTCAGTTCAGTTATTTGTGCTACTTGTGATCGTATTTACATCGCTCTTTCTACTTGGTTGTTAATTTAGTTGTTTAAAGCAGTCGTGGTATTTGTAAAATAAAAAACCACTAACTTGGTCACCACACACGTAGAGTGACTTCTTTGTATGTCTTTTAACTACGCTTTAACACTCGATAAAACCTCATTTTCCTCAAGGATGACCCTGTCTTACCACTAGCTTCTATTTAGTAGTTGGCTGTAGTTTGGCCATATAAATACTATCTTTGAGAGGCACGGCGACGGCCTCCCAGTGGCGGAGCGGTGGAGATGCGATGGGAATGAGGTGGTGCTAGGCAGGCAGAGTTGGCTGGGGCGGTGAAACAAGAATTTGGCTGGGAATCAATGTTGTTGAAACCAGATTCCGGCTGCTGCCGCCGCCTGTGGTGGCGGAGTAGGCGGAGGTGGTGCTGGATATGGTTTTGAAGATGAAGTTTTCATAATTATTGAACTCAACCAACCTACCAACAGTTACCAATAAATGCCTCTTCGACTTCATGCTTATCATATTTTGACCACCAACAATCCATCCTGCCCTCGATCACTTTTGTGGTACTATCATCGCCAGTGGTTGATCGAAACTAACTGAATCAAACAGAATGATAGTTTGTAAATGAACATTAAGTTGAGAAAAGTTTGGGAAATATTCTAGTAAAAATGAAACAAAATCCATTTTATTTACAGAAAATTCTACACCAACACAAAGAAATACTATGTGTCACCAATCTGAATCCCATGTGTCACTAAAACAATTCATCCACAAAATACAAACTACACATCCAAAAATGAACCCTTTTCAACAAATCATCATCTAGGTAAAATGGTGGGAACTACTCCACTAATAAGGTCACTTCCAGAAACATCAGAAGACACATAAGGGTGCTTCATCATGGCTGAAGAAGAAGGCGAAGACGACGATGTTGTCCCGTCTTTCTCAGCATCAGTCACCGATGAATGATCCATCATTCGGGTATCCGATTCGGGCATCATCGACCATATGCTGTCGAGTTCCCGGACCACTTCCGCCATTGATGGCCGTGCATCAGTCTCCTCCCGGCAACACCTGAGAGCCAGTGTCATGAACTTCTCGACGCATTCAGAAGGGTATGACCCCATCCTATCATCGATCACAGAGAATACCATGCCCGAGCGATACGCGATGTTTACCTCTCGGACGATGTTCTTGCCATGCGAAATAGGCTGCATGCCGGTTAACAGCTCCAAGAATACTACTCCGAGGCTGTAGACATCGCTTTTGTCTGTGAGCTTGTGTGTAAGGAAGTATTCTGGATCAAGATATCCCTGAGATTTTTCGCATACTTATGAGTTTCAATATATACTACAGTTCTTTCAGCAGAAAAATATATAACAGGATCATCCCGACATGAACTTTATCAGACACTGATCATATGGTGGCACTTCTACGTATTAGTTAAGGTACTACTGGCAAACTGAGAATCGATCATTCTAGTTAACTGAATCCTGTTCTTTCAGCATCATAAATTGTATATAAATTCATGATAGCGAGATTATAAATGGCGTTAACTCTAGGAAGTACTTACTGGAGTTCCTTTAACGACGGTGGAGACATGACTAGGAGTCATTCCTTCAAGGTCGGGAGCGGGAGCAAGCTTTGACAGGCCGAAATCAGCAACCTTGGCAGTAAGTTTCGAGTCCAGTAGTATGTTGCTTGCCTTTATATCGCGATGGAAAATGGGAGGATCGGCTTCATTGTGTAGATAGAGAATGCCCTTTGAAGAACCCAAAGCGATTCTCAGCCTCATTGCGAAGGCCAGAGGTTCCTTGAACTTTCCTGTAGAACACGAGGCATTAAGCACCCAATGTTTACAATGGCAAGAACCTCAAGAAAAATGGAAATATGCTCAAAGAGGGCGTTTTAAAGTACCCGATATGTGATCTCTCAAAGTACCGTTTGGCATGTACTCGTAAACCAACATCTGCATTCACAACAAACGGCTTCTCAACTAAATAAGATGTATAACTGAAAATAGATGATATCAAAAACTAGTCAACACAAATAGGCAAACAACTTGTGAATGTAAAGCTACCTGTTCGCCTTCATCATCGCAATATCCGAGTAAAGCGACCAAATTTCTGTGATGCAACCTCGACAAGAGCTGTATTTCAGTGAGGAACTCCCTCTCGCCTTGTAATGATCCCTCTGTAGCACGTTTTATGGCCACAACCGTGTCATCAGCCAGAATACCCTTGTACACTATCCCATATCCACCTTGCCCGACCATGTAGGCGCTGTCAAAGTTTCTTGTAGCGACCGACACTTCTTGGAAAGAGAATTCCTTTACACCGTCTATTTTGATGGAGGCTCTCGAAGCTGCATTACAGAGCAAAAATCAGAAGCCTAAAACACAAATATTGCTCAAATTGATGTTTCAAGAATCATTAGAAACAACAGATACTTCCAATCAGTTTTTTCATAGTACTCACGTTGGCGCCTTTTCGAAACATTTTGCCTCCTCTTTGGATGTAATCTCAATATAAGAAGTGTAACACATGCAGATAGGATAACTGAACCAGCTACGGCCCCCACTACAATGCCAGCAATCGCACCCTTGCTTAAACTGGACGATGAAGAGCGGGAAAATACTGCAAAATGTAAAAGATAATAATGATTAGATTGCCAAAGTCATTTTAGTGACTGCTTTTAGACTTTTAGTACATCTTTTTCCAAATCACTGACATAAACCAGGAGAAGAGATAAAGAAACTGACCATCTTTGTAAGGATCAAGAAGCGTGAAGTTGAGAAGCTCATAGGGTCCAAAAACTTGACTATCGGGGATGGTCCATCCTGAAAACATGATACGTATTCTGCGAATTTCACTCGTGTTGAATAATGAAGAATTCTCATTAACATGAACTGGAAAAATCCTCAAGTACATTCTCAGTCGACTCCCTTCCCACGCTGGTGTACCAACATCAAGCTGAAAAAGGTTCAACTTCAAACCAGAAGATAGGTATGATTCAAACTCATTTAGATAGGGTCGGTAATCTGAGAACCCGGGACTCTTGAGCCGATAACCAACAAGCAAGGGAACAGCACAAAAGCATAGATCGGGAGATTGCAGATTATATTCATAAGGACGAGGGCATCCTAGGGGGGGACATGCACTGTCATTTGATGAGGCCAAAATGCGACGAACAACTTCAGTCTGAGGTCCACAAAACTGCCCGAGGTTGGAATTTGAGCACAAGGGATTTCCTTGAAGACTGAAAAAATTGTTTAGGCTTAGATTGACATGTCGAAGAAATGACTAATAAGACTTGTTCCCACTAAAACAGTAAGCTGACAAACCTCAAGGTGACATTCTCAGGAACTAAAAGAGTGCCGGAGATATTCACGAGCCTGTTATTCTTGAAATCCCTGTACATTCACCATTTGATTTATAAATGATTAGTTACAATGTACAACAAGTAACGATCAACGTCCCAGTAATCTAAGGCAGGTCATTTAAGAGCTTGCAAAACAAAACCAAGACGAACTATCCAGAAATACTCACAAAATAAGGCTTTCAGTTGCATTTAAAGTCCTATTTTGCCAAATTACCGATGGAACAGAACCAGTCAAAGAATTGACCGCGAGAGATCTGCAAAAGGAGTCACGATCTCGTAAGTTCATCCCTTTTGTTAAACCTTCAGGATCCAAAATGAATACCTACATAACAAAAGCAAACAGGTAGGAGAAATGCTTACAATATCTGCAAGCGAGGGAGGCTGGCGAAGGTGGCAGGTATAGTTCCAGAAAAATTGTTGTGGGACAAATAACTGCACGATATAAACTAGTTTCAGGAAGGTGATCATCGAGACAAAGTCGTATATATATTCACTGAAAACAAAAGGGAAGTATAAGGTGAGTACTTACATAGTAGTCATCAAGTCAGAGAGCTTTTGTGACGGTAGTGGTCCACTCAGCTGGTTGTAGCTGAGGTCTCTGTATTGTGATAGTATGGGTTAGAATAAGAAAATCCACAGGGAAGAAATAACCCCATCATAAATCAGTTAGCGTAGAGTGCAGTACTTATCATCAAAATAACATCAACAGTGACTCACATGTATGAAAGGTTATGCATGCTGCTGAAATCCGGGAGCATCCCTTGCAAGCTGCAGTTTCGGAGGCTCCTGATAGAGACAATACGATAACTTTAGCAGTCTTACAAAATTCTAAACATCCCGAGCCAAGATTTTCATCCTTACACAGTTACAAATTGGGTTATTATCGATAACTAGAAGAAGAAATTGAACACCTAAAAGCAGAAATGTCTTTGTATGGAGAGAAAAGTAAACTAGAAGTCTAGAACACTTACATTTTCAACAGATGGGACATGTTTCCATAGCTAGGAGGAATAGTACTGCCGCTGAAGTTATTGTTGTCCAGTTGACTGAAATGAAGAAGCAAGAATGTAAAAATGGTAACAAAGGAATATCATCGAGATTAGAAAGACTGTCACATAGGGTGAATAATCAACCAGATTTGCACCATATTGGAATTTAGTTAAGGCACAATTAGCTTAAATTTTTGCAATTAGTTCCTTGAAAAATAAAAAGAAGATTCTCATCGCATATCCGAATCAGTCCTGGTCCTGGAGCTATATTCACAAAAACAACAGTTTCCATGCTACATGACAAGAGTAACTTCTACATGATCCATATTCTCTTTGAAGAAATAAAATCAAGAGGCGGACAATAACTTACAGAATCAATAAGCTTGGCATTGCAGAGAGCTCTGGTGGGAGAATACCGGATAAGTTGTTATTATCAAGTAACCTGAAGGACTTCACATAAATAACAAAGATGTCCAAGAAGCAGAAGTAAACAACGATGAGAATCTGATTTTGTACTTACAGATGCACTAGATTTGGAAGTCTAGACAGCTCGGCAGGAATTTGCCCACTAATTGAATTGTTATTCATGTGACTGTCAGAAAATACAGCATTAAGTACCACAAAAGCAAAAAAGACATTCTAAATCAGCAAATCCAGAGAATGAATACATTATACATCCATGCAACAATAAAAGAGGAAAAAAAAGAACCGTATTCAGGCAAAGGAAAGTCTAAAGCTTACAAGTGCATTGCTTTGCTCAAGTTTGCAAACGAATTTGGTACTGGTCCAGATATGTGATTCTCGTCAATTTGTATCCTGTTCAAATTAGAAAGACGGCCAAGCTCTTCAGGCAGTGAGCCTGTCAGCTGATTTCCATTGAGGAGCCTGAAAACATGGACCAATCAAACATCAAAACAACAATGAAAATAGTTGAACTTTATCAAACATTAAAAAGTCATGTTTGTCAACTGGACAAAAAAACATCGTCAGACAGAAGAAATTAAAAAAGAAATACTTGAAAGACCATAGGCAGGACACAATACATCTTGATTACTTACAGTAATCGTAAAGACGATATGTTGCCGATCTCCCTGGGTATACTCCCACTGATGCTGTTCCACATAACACTCCTTCAGAAAGAAAATGCTTGGTTAAAAACAATAAAAAAAATTCAATCACTGTACAAGGGGAAAAAAACACCATTGCCAAATTGCAAAATGAGTAGGAAGTATAGAAACATTCAACTCACAATATATCCAGATAAGATAAACGACCAATCTCTGGAGATAGAATTCCAGACAGATTCAAACCATACAACTGCCTGTTAAATGCAATAAAAAATTAACCGTTAACACGATGTTTAAAAGCCCAGCTACAAGAAAACCCCATAACAAGCCAAACTCTAAATACAGAAATAAGATAACTGAAGAAAAGACTGGACCGTACAATTCCCTGACATGGAGATACTGATCAGCCATGGTATCATTAAAGCAAAGAACGCCCGCCCAATTCGAAGTACATGGATCACCATCGCTCCAATTACCGAGATTTCCTTTAGGATCAATCAGCGCTTGCCGGAAAGACTGCAGTGCTCTAACTGCAGATTAAACAACGCGCATCATGGTATGATATTAAAAGACCTCCCTTGCCACATCAAAACATCAACCTATAACTAGTTTAGAACTTTCACTATAATTCACAACAACAAAAAGAAGTCTTTCTGTTTCTGATTCTCCACTACTTCCTGTTAACCTGATCAGCTACATATGACTTCCAACAACAACAAAACCAAGCCTTCATCCATCTACTTAAAGTTCGGCAACTATTTTAACTCTAACCGTCAACCTAACATTTCATCAAGCTAGTCATAGATAAGCTGGGATAATTACATAAACATTGCAATGACTAGAAATCCATCCAAACTAAACTACCTCAATCTCCACAAACTTGAAAAAAAACATACCTTCATCAGGGTGAGTTCTTTGGCTGTCGGCACCAATCAGCAAGAAACCCCAGCACAAGCACACAACCAACCCCACCTCACAAGGTGAAACTCTTGATCTTGGCATCATTTCAAAAACACCCAACTTCCTAAAAACAGCAAACAAACCCCACAGATTCAACACACACACACAGAGACAAACTGAAGCATGGAAATTTAAAGGGCCCTCAAAAAAACGAAAACCATACAAATATCAGCAGCAAATCATTCGCAAGATGCTCCCTTTTTCCCTTTCCTGGGAAGTGGTGAAAGAATTCCGATGCATTCGTGGGAGTAAGTATAAGAAGGGAGGAAAAAACAGCACAAAGAAAATAATGGGGGGGCTTCGAAGTTTGACAAGTGAGAGAAATTGACTGGGTCGGTATAATGGGAGCATTTCTTGAATTTATGAGTTGGTGATTGAAGAAGAAAACAGCCATCTTTTTCTGGGGTTGTTTTTTGCGTGAATTAAATACTGCGACTGCGTTGTTTAATGGCAGTGTGGAGTTGGCGGGGAAAGATGGAGGCGACCATTGACTTCCGTGATCAACAACTGTAGCCTTATTTATTATGTGCATTATCTTGTCTCTATAAATTTACGAGTTTAACGAGCAGTATTAGTTGAGTTTGATGTGGGTTCACCTTATATTTGACTTTAACGAGCGGTATTTGTTGAGTTTGAGCTTGAAATCGATCTTAGTATTAGATGAGCTTGCTTGAATTTAAGCTCGAATACGATCGAACCCAACTAATACTATTCATTAAACTCATGGGGTGCCAAGTTCGAATACGAATACGATCAAATTCGAGCTTGATTAGAGTTTTTGGTCAAGTTGCTTGCAAACAATTTATTCATTTACACTCCTCACTTCATCTCAACTTGGTTCAGTTCGATTAAATATCAAAACCTTGTACTCCCTCCGTCAGGGGCGGATGCAGCCTTGTGCATCCCAGGGCATCTGCTCCACCATTTTTTATTTTTTATTTTTGATTTTTTAAACTGATCAATACATTTTTTTTTTTACCACTATCCTAGTTTATTTTTAATTTTGAACCCACATATTTTCATTTTACTTTCACCATTTTTTATCAATTTTTTGAAAAATCACTTTCATTGCCCATATCCTTACTCTTTCACCGGTAGTCCCGTGCCCACCAAAAATATTTTTCTAGCTCCGACTCTGCCATCCGTCCCACCTATATTTGCACATGTTAAATTTTGTAAGTTGATCAAAATTATTTTTGATCGTTAATATCTTTATTTGTGCTCATTTAAAAATAATAAAAGGTTGATATCATGAAAATAGATGTTACGGCGATTCTAACAAGATCTCACATGATAGTATATTATCTTATATATTACTTAATTTTTACTTTTAAATTAACCAATTTTGACTAAATGAATAGCGTTTGCGCAACTTCAGGTGGGACGGAGAGAGTATTTGAAATTGAGTGGGTCTCCTGACAGGCGGCCTGCCCATAAGCTTATGGACAGGCCACTTACTTCTTACCTTATACACTGCATTTCTTAAATTACATACAAAATTTAAAAATTTTAAAAATATTTTTATATATCATATATTTTTATATTTTCACCTTCAAATACATAATGCTACTTGTTTTAACTTATAAAATGCAATTTTTAAATATTACAAAAAAATTACAAAATTTAAGACAAATGGTCCTGAGCACTGTCCTTGATCTTATGGAAATGCCGTCTTTCTTGAAACTTTCCCTTTGAAATTTTATTGTGGAACCATAACAATGTAATAATTCTAGATCGTAACATAAGTGTAGTTAAAAACGCAGCTGGTAATATGCCTAACTAGTTATTCGATCTTCTTATTTCAAACATGATATAAATAGTCACATGTAATTTTTTAAGAACTAAATAGAATATAACGATACGGTTTTTTATAAATCCTTACCAGTAGTAAAGCACAAAATCTTTGGTGTTTTTTTCTGTTAAACAATCGACTGGACCAGATTCTACAGCATTGCTTTTTAATAAGAAGACCGAGTGGAGTTTTCGTCATAAGAGTTTAATATTTATCTTTTACTCCTTGTCGTTTGAGCTCGTGTGAAGACTCACAGTATTTTATTAAATGGGAAAGGAATCAAATATTACAAAATTGCATTTGCCTGAACTAGGATGTTTCTCATCAACTTCTCCAGAGTAGCAGTCCAAAGTGAAAATACTTGTTTTAATGCTGCGTCATTATTTAAATTACTTACTCCATTATAATGTCTCATTAGGAAGTGCAAAAAAGATCGTATTAAACTGAAAAGGCGCAGGAATGACATTGTAAAATATGAAAGTGTAGAAGTAATCCTATCTTTTAGTCAAAATGTGTAGTTTTACCCATTTGGCAAATTTCCGGCATTAACCGATGTAAGTTAGGCATTGACCAATGAAAAAAGACATAAATACCCCTAAGTTTAAAATATAAAAAACTAAAGACTATTTTACCCTCACTTCTTCTTCTTCTTCTTTAGTTTCTCCTGCTCCGAGACCCCGCCGCGCTGCTCCACCACCGGACCTCCATCGTCGTCGGACCAGATGCAGCTCCCCCCACCCCTGAAACCCTAGATTCACCTAGATCCCCCACCTAAAGTCTGCCGCCTAGAACCACCTCCCCCCTAAAACTCGTCGTCTGCCACCGCCTAAAACTCTACCACAACCCTCACTGCCAGAACCCCACCACAACCTTTAATCTGCATGCCACCACCACCATAGCCCTAATCTTAAATCCGTCGTGCCGCCACCACCACAACCCCCCGTCACGCCACCCCCACCACAACCTTTAATCGGCGTGCCACCACCACCAAAACTCTAACCTTAAATCTGCCGCGCCACCACCACCACAACCCTCTACTGCGCCACCAACCCTTACCCATGCCCCGAATTCGTGGCACACCCCTAACCCTCGACCTTAACCCTCCGCCTCATCCCTCGTCCCGCCTCAACACGAAACACCACCTCTGCAACACCATCTCCAGCCACTCGACCTCGTCTCCGCAGTGGAAAACCGACCCTAACCCTCTGCCTCGTCCCTCGTCCCACCTCTACATGGAACGTCGCCTCCATCTGCAACTATGTCTCATCACTCAACCTCGTCTCCAAATTGGATTGGACTGGATGCAAAATGTTTAACGCCTCCGTCTCCAAAATTTTTGCGTTGCCTCGACTAGGAAAGAAATGGGAAATTTTTGTTTTGTTAAAAATCAAAAGGGCACTCATGTCTTTTACCTTTTTTGGTTTTTTCAAAAATTTTAAAATAATGGTAAAATGGTCATTTTACCGATTTCCGGCCATTTATGCCGTTGACATTTTAGTCAACAATTTCCAGTGTTATTTTTGCACTTTCATATTTTACAAGGTCATTTCTGCACTTGCACCCAAAACGGGATTAAAATGCACTTTACTCTATATGACATTTGACTGGTATTGAACATTGATATGATATAAGACGAAAATTACGTTTATTACGTGACGAGTATGTGATATGATTCATTGAAAAGTAGAGTAATAGGTTTTTATGCGGTAATTTGTATCCATAGAACAGAGGTTTATGGACTCCGGAGGATTTAGGTTATGGATTGGCATTCCATGATTACAACAAAGGTATAATTTTAATTTTAGTTGCTAGTTTGATTTTTTTTTTAATTATAGGTTGGTTGTTGGTGATCTCGCAACTCATGTGATATTTTGGTGATTTCCTATTGCTGATTGGAAAAATCCAAAGACAACTTTCAAGGCGTTTTTAAGTCAAAATTCTAGAACGGTGGAGTTGTGGCATCCATTGGGGATTACCACAGTTAGCCCAGAATAAATATTGAGATGACACAGTAATAAGAAACCGAAGAAAAGGACGCCAAGAAACCGAAGAAATTCACCGAGCTTCGATTATCTTCTCGAACAAGATCCTCCACGAGATAACATATTAACGGCTGAAATGTGTCAGAAAACACGAATACTGTTTTTCAAGAGAAATACCTTAATTTGTGGTGAGACGAAAAAGTAGAGTTTTAAAAATTACAAAAAAGGTCGTGTGTCATCTTCCTTTTTAAAATAATTAGTATTAAGACTGTGTCACCCAAATTTTTACAAATTTTCAACTTGCTTTTAGATTTTCAACCACATTCAATGGAAAAACAATAACTTAAGAAAATGGGATAAGTGTCAATATAACCCTATCTACTTGAGTAAGTGTCAATATAACCCTATGATAATTTTTAGTGCAAATATAACCCTAACTAGTTAATGAAAGTGCCAATATAACCCTCAGACCCCATTTCTGGCATTAACCTCAATTTTCCGGCATTGACTCTATGTAAATTGACCAAAATACCCTTTGGGCTAACTCTGAAATTAGGTGGACAATTTTACCCTCATAGTTCGCCGGACCGCCATCGGAACATTAAGGGTTATATCAACACATTATGCAATGTAATTGGGTTATATAAGCACATTCCTAATGTTTGTAGGGATATATCAGCACATTTCTAATGTATGTAGGGTTATATCAACACATCCTTAAAACTTATAGGGTTATATTGACACTTTAACCAAGTAGATAAGGTTATATTTGCACTTTCAAATATTGAAAGTTTATGTTGGTACTTATATCAACTAGTTAGCATTATAAAAGCATTTTTTTCTAAGAAAATTAAAGCAGGTCGTCATAACACTGCTAGGGAATACATTATTACCTTCAATGCTATCACCATGGGTGTATAACCAAGCACCATCGAAATAGTGGACTTTGAAATAATTTAAGGGGGGTAAATTACGCGTGCAATTTTTTTTTCCGAGCATGTAATTCGATATATTCAAATAAATACTTTTCTATAAACACTTAATTCGACATGTAATCATTCAAATTAAAATAATATTGTAATGATATTATACCATGTTAATTAATCAATTAAAAGGACATTATTTATAATGAATTAGTAAACAAATCACAATCACAAATCAATTAATAGCCAATCAAGACAATTTATGTCTAATTGCAATCAATTTAATTAATTTAATTAATTAGAAATAATATATACCTAACAATATATTGGTCCAATTGGGTTTCAACCAAATTGGCCTCTTTCTTTTTTTGTCTGATTTAAACAAAACGACATTGTTGTTTTACTTAATGAGAAAATAAAGAAAAAAATTTTTGAGGCCATCTTCTTCAAGGTACCGCCGGAATAGGGGCGTTGTAACCTTTCAAGGAGGGGCGGAATCTATGGATTCCGGTGGTGCCTAAGCTTAAATTCCAGGCCACCGGATCCTGGGGGTGGCGCCAACACCCCCTCGCCCACCCCTGGTTCCACCCCTGTTTAGGGTATTGTTATTTTACGTCATGTATTTTACTATACCATACCCTGTATTTATATATTTTTAGTATAATTTGTATTTTGAATTAAATTTAAGAGTTAATCTCTTGAAAGATGGTCTTTTCAAAAGTCATGAAAAGACCACGTTTAAAGTGTAAATTAGAAGAAATGAAGATAAGATTTTTGGGTTGCATCGTGTTATAAACTTTTATTACTGCTACATGTTGCATAATAAATTTCTAATATTGCAACTTAAATCTTTTACATTTTATTATTCTAATTAAACTCCGTCTTTCCATAAGCCTATGAAAATACAGTCTTCCCTAGACTTTGCCTAACTTTACAACTTAAATTAAATTAAATAAAAAATAAAGGCAAAGCCTTGGGAAAGACGGTATTTCCATGTGCTTATGAAAATACGGGGTTTAATTAGAATAATAAAAGGTAAAAGGTCTTAGTTGCAATATTAAAATTTAGTATGCAGCATGTAGTAGTTATAAAATTTATAACCCGGTTCATGCAACCCATAAATTTTAGGGCAAAATACTAATATGACCCTATGTTTTGAAGGTTTGTGCTGATATAACCCTGTAAAGTTGAAAAGTGCTATTATAGCCCTATGTTTTGCATCAAAAGTGCCGATATAACCCCGTGGCACTATTACGGTGTTGACTTTGTAAATTCTGACATTGAACAAAAATAAAAAGACTAAAATACCCCTTGTCTTAAAATTACAAATCTAATGACTAAACTACCCTAGATTTCTTCCTCTTCACCACCACTATCACCACCTCCGCCATTATCACTGCCACCGACCACCACCAACCACCGCCAGCACCACCAACCACCACCAGCACCACCAGTCATTGCCACCACCAGCAGCCAACACCACCAACCACAGCCACCACCACCAGCCACAGCCGCCACCATTACCAGCCACCACCACCAGCCACAACCACCACCACCACCCGAACCTAAACCTAGCTCTGCCACCACCACCAGCCATCGCCGCCACCACCACCAGCCACAGCCACCACCACCCGCCCCAGTAGAACCTAAACCTAGCTCTGCCACCACCGCCTGTCGGTAGAATCAAAATCTCAGGTCCGTCGGAAACACAGAATCAAAATCACATAATTAAAAAACACGGAATCAAAAACACATAATCAAAAACACATAATCAACAAACATAGAATCAAAAACACAGAATCAAAAACACAGAATCAAAAACAACTGCAGCAAAATCTCAGGTCTAACGGGTTAACCCGTTAGACAAACTCTCAGCAAAATCTCAACATAACCCTAACGGGTCAGATTCCACCACAGAAAAATCCTTCATCCGGCGACCTCTGTACCGGCCACCGTCGTCTCCGGTGAAGCACACATGGCAGCTGTCGTGCGCCGCCTCTGCTCCGTCGTGCGCCGCCGCCTTAACCCCTGCCACCCCTGACCCTAAGCCATCCCCGTTACCCCTAGCCCTAAGCCCCATCGCCGCTCCGTTGTGCACCGCCACCGCTCAGCCGTACACCGCCGCCAACCTCAGCCTCGCCTCCGACCACCAAACCTTAACATCTGCCCTGGACGACCACAAACCGTCCACCTCCTCCTCTGACCACCAAACCCCACCCTCTGGAAATTGATGGGGATTTGAAGATCTGGAAATTGACGGGGATTTGAAGATTTGGAAATTGACAGGGATTTGAAGAAGAAAGGAGGAAGTAAAGAGGAAGAAGAAAAAAAGAGGAAGAAGAAAAGAGGAGAACGGGGATTTGAAGAAGAAAAGAGGAAGAAGAAAAGAGGAGAACAGAGACGAGAACGGCGAAGAAAATAGGAGAAGAAAAGAGAAGGAAAGGGGTATAAACATCTTTCTATCTAACCCAGTTTTTCTCTTTCTTAATTACAGAGGGTATAATGGTCATTTCATTACTTTTCGGCCAAAATCAGGTCTATAGGGTTATATTAGCACATTTTGGAAAAACACAGGGCTATATTAGCACTTTTCAACTTCACAGGGTCATATTAGCACTAACCCTCAAAACATAGGGTCATATGAGCACTTGACTCTAAATTTTATATTCATTTCTTCTAATTTATACTTTAAACACTTGTCTTTCCATGACTTATGGAAAGACCATCATTTAAGAGACGGGCTCAAAAATAAATTTTAATTTAATTTCATAAAAATCTGAAACTTTTTGGCAAATTACCGACGGAAACCCGATCAATTTACCGACGGGATTTTCGGCTGAGTTACCAGAGAAACATAAGCCGAATCCGGCCAGAAGACGTTGCCGGCGAAGCAGGAGAATTCGTCCGTTCGAGTTTCGGGTGGTTTTCGACGGAGAATAGCGTAAAAAGCTCTCACCGATTCGCACTCCATTCGCGTCACCGAAACTCCTTCGTTCGTGTCGCCGGTTCTCGCCATCCCCTCCGTATCCTTCGCATTATTCTCCTCGTTTCTCGTCGCCCTCGTTTCTCCTACCTGGTCTGGTTCTCGCCGCCCCGTTCTCAGTTCTCCGACCCGGCCCGATTCTCGTCGCCCCGTTCCTGCTAGACCACCGCTCGAAAGGGTTTCCATGTCGCCGGAAAACGAGGAGGAAGGAGCTCATTTTTGTTTTCCGCCAAACCACCGCTTGATTATTATCCAGTGCGACTCGTTGTTCTACGACGATGATGAACGCGCTCTATTAGTTGGGATGATAGCAGGGATCTGGGTTTTCAAGCGGGTTACCGGCGGTGGAGTTTCAGGCGATTTAGAGGTTGCCGCCGCCGGCGGCGGCGATGAGGCGATGGCGGCCGGCGAGTGGAGAAGGAAGGGGAAGAAGAAGATTTGGATTTTTTTTTATTTTTCAATTTTATTTTGTCAATTTTCAAATTAAATACAAGTAGGCAAAGTATGGGAAAGATCGTCTTTTCATAAGCTTATATGATAGGGTTTAATCAAAATAATAAAAGGTAAAAGATGCTAGTTGCAATATTAAAAATATTTTATGTAACGTGTATTAGTTATAAAGTTTATAACTCAGTTCATATCACTCGAAAATTTATCTTCATTTCTTTCAATTTGTAATTTAAATCTTGATCTTTTTATGACTTATGAAAAAATCATCGTTTCAGAGACGGACCATACATGTATATATACGTTGGAGCGTAAGTAAATAAAATACAGTAAGTAAATAAAATACAAGGCGTCTTATATCACCCTTATCCATGGTCTATAACCAATGCTTTCCCCATCCATAATACTACTAATTTGCAGCAAGGTTTTTATTTAAGTTAAAGAAGTACAATATTTTTTAATTTATATTTTTATATTATACCATATATTTCATTGGATGTGACACACTATCTTATTTTGATTGTTTTTTGTGAATTTGACATACTTTCCTTTTATGGCAGGATTACTTCAATTTTATTCACTCGTTTTAGTTTTATGTTTCTAAATCAATTTCATTCACTCATTTCATTCACGTAAATCCAATGACATAGAGATATGGTGTCACATCCAACGAAACGGAGGTAGTATAATGTATTTTAAGATATTTTTCTTAATATAATATTTTTTATCATTTTCACATTAAACAGTATTTAAATTAAAAAATACATAATTATCCATGAACTAAAATTTAATCGTGGTGGGACTCAAACATCATCTTTGTCAGTTTATATTACTCTTGCTTAAGGAAGTTTGAATAAAATCAACCATTTTCCCATATTTTTAATCCTTTAAATACCTAGTGTTGAATTAACAGGCATTCTTATGTTTAAAATTAGCGGTTTTCTGCAGTGATGGTCAATTCGACCCAATAGAATATTATGGTTCACACTACTACTACGTAAGCAAGTAAAATTCGGCAAAATTGTTGACTTTTACTATTCTATCCGTCACATTTGAAGCTGCACTGCTGTTTTTTGAGCAATATTTACTATCAAAATTTAATTACTTATTTTAAATAGATATATATATATATATATATATATATATAAATAATAATGTTATCGTATATGATATTATTCAATTTGTTGCAAAAAATTCTTTTAAAATATAAACTTTTTATACTCCCTCCGTCCCAACCAATTCTGCACAAATTGACTTTTGTCAGTTGACTCAAAAAAAGTTTGATCATTGATATCTATAATTGTGTGTAAAATACAGGTTATAAAAAGTTGATATTTTTAAAATTCATGTCATTACGAATCTAACAAGATCAAATACGATAATATTCTAACTTATTTATCGATTCAAATTTAAAATCAAAATTAAGCAATTTTAACTAAATAAATAATTAAATTGCAAAAATAACTGAAACAGAGGAAGCATGATGTTATTATATATTAATAAACATATTAACGATTAACCATATCTCGTGAATGACGTTTAGAAAGAAAAACTGTAACTCTAGATTGGACGGTGGAGAATAAATATCAAAGTCAAGAGTGTTTTGAGTCATCCATTTCATTGCTATTCGATTATGTCATGATTACGAATTTACGGGCTAAAGGATCGAGTCGGTAACGTCTTACTTCCTCTGTTTTTTTAATATTGGCACACTTATTAAAAGTAGGTGTTTTTTTTTCATTGGCACTTTCTATTTATGTCAAGTTTAAGGTTATTATATCCACTCATTTTACTTTCTCTTCTTTCAATTCATTTTCATCCACTCATTTAGCATCTCCTAAATTCTAACATAAAAAATGAGGTGCCAATATTAAAAAAACGGAGGGAGTACTTCATTAGGTTTCCAAATGTTGAGATTGGCACTTTTGAAGCTTTGAAGTACTTTATTGGAGTAGTATTATTTCTGCATATCTTTTTTATTTTGATTTTATTTAACACCCTTTAAAAATGATGAAAAAACGAAGAATACATGAATATGTTTTCAGTTTAATTTACATTCAAATACATTCTTTCTAGCATGGATGTCGTGTTTATCGTGTTTTTGTCTTAGATTATAATTTTTTAAACTGCAGTTATTTTTATTTAAGTTACAGTATTTAGTTTTAGTTTAGTTCTGTTGATATTTTATTCAATCCAATTTAGCAAAACTCAAGTGAGACGGATAGAAAATGGGCAAAAGACAAAGGAAAGATGAAAATTAATTAAAATAATGAAAGGTAAAACGTTTTAGCTGTAATATTAAAAATTCATTATGCAACATGTAGATGTAGTAGTTTTAAAATTTATAATCCAATTTATGCAACATGTAGTAGTTTTAAAATTTATAATCCAATTTATGCAGCCCAAAATTTTATCTTCATTTCTTTTAATTTGCACTTTAAACCTTGGTATTTCCATAACTTGGGGAAATACCGTCTTTCAAGATACAAACTCTAAAAAATGACCCCAAATCAATAAGATATTAAAACTTTCTTAAATGCTACGGTAAATCTTTTTTTATCTCTCCGCATCTCCGAATTGTATAAAAGATACTCGTATGAATAATGGGAGAACTTTTAAACTATGGTTGCTTCATGTTCTTGAGTCTCGTCTCTTGAAACACGGTGTTTTCATAAGTCACGAAAAAATCAATGTTTAAAATGTAAAAGAAGAGAAGATAAATTTTTTGTGTTGCATGAATCGGGTTATAAACTTTAGAGTGGGTCTCCAGACGGCCTGTCATAAGCTTATGGACAGGCCACTTATTTCTTACCTTATATACTGCATTTCTTAAATTACATGCAAAATTTACAATTTTTGAAAATATTTTTTATATCATATATTTTTATATTTTCATCTTCAAATACATATTATTACTTGTTTTAACTTATAAAATGCAATATTTAAATTTTATAAAAAAATTACAACATTTAAGGTAAATGCCCCTGAGGACTGTCCATAAGCTTATGGAAAGGCCGCCTTTCCTAAGACTTTCTCTAAACTTTATTACTACTACATATTGCATAAAATTTGTTTACTATTGCAAATTAGACTTTTTACCTTTTATTATTCTAACTAAACTCTGTCATTCCATAAGCATATGAAAAGACCGTTTTTCCCAAAACTCTATCCATGTTCTTTGATAATTCTGTATATCAACTTATGTGTTATACTTTTTATACCTCATTTCTTGTATTTTTATATTCAACCACAATCTATTATGGCAAAATTTTAAAAAATACCCTAAAAGATTCTATTTGTAATATTAGAATAATAGAAAGTAAAATATTCTAGTTGTAATATTAGAAATTTATCATGCAACGTGCAATAGTTAAAAATTTATGACCCGATCAATGTAACCCAAAAATATTATCTTCATTTATTATAATTTGTAATTTAAAGTTTAATCTTTTCATAATTTATAAAAACACCGTCTTTCAAAAGATGGACTCGTGTTTGGATTCTAAAAAGTACAGTAATTATTCAAAATGGCATAATCTCTAGAAGGAAAGAAACAAGGTAAGACAAGGTAGAAATGATCCAACTTAAGAGTGACATCTAACGAAAACTCCTCCAACTTCAGTTAGTTTGAAAAATCAAAAGGTAAACAGTAAAAAATTATTATTCAGGAGCTGGTTGTTGTAGTTGGCCTATCCTTAGAACAAAATCTTCTAGATCTTGTCGTTTTGTTCAATAACCTTAAAGTATGGAAAATATCAAAGTAGATATGGGCATATTTATCTCGAAGAATTAATTCAAAATGTTGAAATGCAAATAAGGGTAAATAGTTCGATTTTGACGGCCCTTATTTTGATTTTTTCTTCGTTCAAACCTATGATGATTATAACGTTTTGAGAATGAAATTGGTATAAATTGACTATGACCTTAATTATTTTATTTTACGTAATTAAAATTTGCCCTAATATTAAAATTTTATTATGCAATGTGCAATAGTGAATCCTGCATTTAGGATTTCACTAAAGTATATCGTGATATTTCCTTGAGCGACACATATATTAAAAAACTATTTATCCTCTATTAAATTTACCCGCATTTAAAATTTCTCTACATATACTTATGTACTTAGATTTGACCATAATTAATTGGCAATTAGAATGTTAATCTAGGTCACAAGTGAAGGTCAAATCATTCTTACCTTCCCTATTTGCGTTCACATTTGGGTTCATTTTTTAAGGACTTTACAATTAATTTATGCATCAGGGTTGACCCCCTCTTGCCAACTATTTTTCTTCAATTTTTTTTCAGCAGGGGAGATGGAGAACAATAATTTATTTTAATTCATATTTTTGTTATTGAATAAGTGTGAGATCTAACTCCACAAATTAGTTTTGTTCTTCAACCTGATCGATTAGATCGTTGTGTTCATGATGATAATTCCATTTAGTTATTCTCAATCGGCTCGTTCATGTCATGTGACGTAATTTTGTTTGTGATTTTATTTAAGGGTTTCCATTAGTTTGGATTCGTCACATCTGTGTTTTTCAAGGTGTTTACCGTTTATAGATTATGGTTGGGTTAAGTGGTGTTACAGTTATAGAAGATTCTTATTTGGCACAGTGATATTAATGTGTGATACGCTCCTCTATGCCAAGTGGTCATGATTTTCGCGGGAAGCAAGTTAATATCTCCGAGGGCGATGTTACGGGTTTTTTTATTGGATCTATGTAGTAGTACAAACAATCCGTCTGGTTGACATGTAATTTAGATATCCTTGCAGTATATTAATTATTGTTACAGGCTAATTAGGTTGGATGTTAATTCCACCCATTGTAATTATGGTTGTGCATTTTTTCCAACATATTAAAATGAATGATTGATTTTCCAAAAATAAATATGCATCAGGGTTTTCCGTGCTCTTGCATATACGGCCATAAATTGAAATCTTCTTTATCCCAACCATGTCAAAGTCTTGTGAAAAAACGTCTTTCCATAGATATATGAAAAAGACGAATTGAATTAGAATTGTGGAAAAATAAAATATTTTAATTGTAATATTGAAATTTTTATAATGTGACGTGAAGTAGTTATAAGTTTATGACCCGATTAATACAATCCAAAACTTTTATCTTAATTTCTTATAATTTTTAGTTTAAACCTTGATATTTCCATAACTTATGAAAATACTGTCTTTCAAGAAACTGGCTCAACATATTTTGTGCAAAATTCACTCATTCATAAGATAGTTGACTTTATATATATTCATTTCAAACTCATTGTACACGATTTTCACTTAAATATTCATACTCCCTCCGTCCCACTTTCCAGGGGAGGAACTAGGGGGGCGAGGGGGTGCTAGCGTCACCCCTAAGATCCGGAGGCCCGGAACGCAGGCCTAGAGCCACTGGGAGCCACTGAATTCCGCCCCCCTTGAGGCTTGTAGCGGTGGACGGCGAATGGGCGAGAATCGGAGAAGATGACCATGTTTTTTTAACCAAGCAAAACGATGTCGTTTTGGCTTAATTGAAACGACGTTGATTTGTTAAGGTAAAGCCAAAATAAATAAAAGAGGCCCAATTGGCCTCAATCAAAATTTAAAACCAGCTCAACCAAAACGCGCAGAGCAAATCCATCCGCCGATTTGCCTCTTTTTAGCCCCCCTAACATATCGTCCTGGTTCCGCCACTGTCACTCCCTTCGTTCCACGCTATTTTGATAGAATTTTTTTTTTGTCAAAGATGCCAGACTTTGACCACATATTTGAATAGGTACATGAACAATGATTTTATCGAATTTGATATGATTAGATTTGTCGTAACATTTAGTTTATAAATATCAATTTTGTGTGTGTTATTATTGCCCGTAGCTACACATATTTACAGTCAAACATGTTTATTGGAGATCGTAAAAAGATTTTGTGCAAAATAGAATGAGACGGAGGGAGTACATACCTAAGATTCGTCTTGTTATGCTAATTGTTTATTAAATTATTAATTACTAAGCATATGAAAATTCCTACGATAGAATTCTATTAATAATTCATAATCATTAATTCATTATAAATTAAAACTTAGTGAGTATATAGGGGGTTAAGGGGGCGAATTGGGGATGCAGCAAATATAGATGACGTTGAGTGCCAATTTTATATCATTCACATCAAAACATCTCTCGTATGTAGTCTATTATAACGAATATGAAGCGGATATCCACCAAAATTTGCCTCACTATCATTGGGTGTTGCTATTTCACGCCCTGTATTTTACTATCCACGCCCTGTATTTATACTGTATATATACAATATACATTTAAAAATATATTGTATTTGGAAGATTTTAAATTGGAAAATGTTAAATGGGAGAAGGGAAACCGCCGCCGGGCGCCGCCGACCACCGCCGCCGATGCCGGGCGCCGCGGTAGCGCCGATGCTTCCCGGCTCCGCCGCCGAGCGCCGCCGGAGGCTCCGGTTCGCGACGGCCTGGCCGCGACCGGCCGCGGGTCCGTTCGCAGCGGACCGGGCGCGAGCCGGAGCGGCCTCCGCTCGCCGTGACCCTGGCGCGAGCCGGTGCGGCCTCCGCTCGCCGTGACCCTGGCGCGAGCCGGTGCGGCCTCCGCTCGCCGTGACCTTGGCGCGAGCCGGAGCGGCCTCCGCTCGCCGTGACCCTAGCGCGAGCCGGACGGGCGCCGCCCTCCGTGACCCTGGCGCGAGCCGGACGGGCGCCGCTCGCTGTGCCTTGGGCGCGAGCCGGACGGGCGCCGCTTGCCGTGCCCTGGGCGCGAGCCGGACGGGCCTCCGCTCGCCGTGCCCTTGGCGCGAGCTGGACGGGCTCCGCTCGCCATGCCACGGGCGCGAGCCGGACTTGCCTCCGCTCGCCGTGGCCTGGGCGCGAGCCGGAGGGGCTTCCTCTCCCCAACTAGTAATTTCTACTGCTATAAAAGTGTTTCTAAAAATATGAGGAACTCCAAATTGTTACTCTCCAAATTTTTACTCTCCAAATTTTTACTCCAAACAAGGGTGTTAGAAATTTCATGTCTTCGGAGGTAATTTTACTAATTAGTTTTCTGTCCATAAGTAATAGTTAAATTTATTAATTTTTGCAGTAGAAATTTATGCTCATCTTTGTGTTTTAATTTATTAATTGTTACGTAAAAATTATTGCACATTTATCTCCTATGAATTTATCTCCTATTAATAGCAGTAACGTTAATTTTGTTGTTAATTTTGTTGTTAATTTTGTTACGTAATTTTGTTGTTAATTTATCTACAATAATTTATCTCCTATTATTATCACTTTTTTTTTTACAATTACATGTAAGTTTTAGCTGTTAATAAGAAATGGAGCAGTGCACCATTAAGTCCGTAAGTAGGACAATTTGAAATGGATGAATGTAATTTCAGTTTAGGGCGTTAATTCATGTACGGGACTTTTATAATTGTAATGTTATTTCTTCTAATTTAATTTTATCTTTATGTTTTCACATTTAAATATATGTTTTAACGTTTTAACTGTAATTTTATCTTTATTTGTTCATATTTCAATATATGTTTCTGACGATAATTAAAAATCAAGCAATGCACTTCTTGGTTTGTAAAAGTTATTTATGTAACGTTGTAAGTGTGAGCCTAAATTTATTTCCTCCAATATAATTTTTACTTTATTGTATGTTTTTTTAAACAATTCATTTGTTTGAACGTTAATTGACGACGTCATTGTTGTTGGTATAGCAGTTGAGTGTAACTAATTACTTGATGTTTATTGCTGTTTAAGGATGACAATCAGTCATGTGAAGCTGCTGCAGAGCGGAATGGATACTCTCCATTTGCCACCTCAAATGTGTTTCCAAGTCACGCCGAGGCTTATTCCTACCTGCAACGGATTGCTCTGCAAGTGGGATTTGAACTTGTCACGGGGTCCTACAAAAAGAATAGGAATGGTCCCCTGAGGTTATATTGCATTTGCAATCGGGGCCGAAAAGATAAGGTTATCGATACGAGCGATCCCGATGTAGTCCGACGGAGTAACACTTCGACTAGAAGTTGTGACTGCCCATTCACGATTGTCTTGAAAGAGAGTAGCACGGGGACTGTTGGAATGTAGTGCCGTGCAAGGATCCTATACGAGGGATGCACAACCACCCTTTCTCAGTGTACGCTGAGGGTCACAGACAGAGCTGCAAGCTCCATGCGGACGCAAAACAAATGATTAGAGATTTGACAGATTCAGAAACAGCCCCCAGGCATATCAATGCCAGCCTCAGTCATTCGTTTCCAGACCTGCATCAGACCATTAGGCAGGTGTACAATGAGAGATCGGCATATGTAACAGAAAGGCGAGGCGGGCGCAACACAGCGGAGAATTGTTTGCATCTTGCCACCTCGAAAGGGTATGTCACTAGTCACCGCTCAGCACTTGATGGTACTTTGACTCATTTATTCATGGCTCATCCCGATGCTGTTGTCGCATTTCGCACGTTTCCGTGGGTTGTGGCCATCGACTCAACGTACAAGACTAATCGCTACGGCATGCCATTCATTGAGATGGTTGGGATGTCTCCTTGCAACACAAATTTCCTGATTGCCTACGCAATTGTTGTTGAAGAAACGGAAGATACCTATGAGTGGGTACTGAACGCACTCAAGAACTTGCTTGTGGATGGACCGTTCCCTGAGGTTGTGGTCACCGATCGAGAGATGGGACTGATTAGGGCACTTCGGACTGTATTTCCAGAATCGAATCATTTGCTCTGCACCTGGCATATTAACAAGGATGTGGAGGCACGTGTTACTGTGCTGACAGGGAATAAGAGGAACGGGGCAGCCTTCAAGAATGGTGCATGGTTCCGGGTTTGCAATGCGTCCACCGTTTCAGAGTACAAAGCCGCCTTGGTGGACATGAGGATTGGATGGTCTTGGAGCAAAGCTGTTATTAGTTACGCTGAGACTACGTGGCTCAACCCCCATAAGGAGAAATTTGTGCAGGCATGGACGAACAGATTTCTGCATTTCGGGAACACAACTACATGCAGGGTCGGAAGTGCACACTCGTCATTGAAAGGGTGGTTACAAACGTCAACTGGTTCACTGGATACGATATGGAGGCGTGTCGACCTGCAGATAGCCGCGCAAATTACTATGATCAAGGCCAACCTGGAGAAATCAAGAACGTGCACTGGAAGATTGCACCGTAGGGCCCTTTTCAACAACTTGATCAACAATGTGTCCAAATACTGTCTAGATAAATTGACGGTCGAGTCCGGGAGGATTGATGCACTCGGAGCATAGGTATACGCATACTGTGGTTGTGTACTGCGCTCGACTCACGGAATACCGTGTGCATGCGTCATGGCGAGGGCAGTTGCACAAGGAATCCCCTTGTACTTGGACGACATTCATCCGCTGTTTAAGAGCCTGGCATTAGGTGATCTCGTACGGAGCATGGAAAACATTTCGAGGGATGAACAGGATCAGTCACGGTTCAACACTCAGTTGGAGGAGCTGGCACGCAGCGACCCTTCGGTCCGCCGACGAGTTTCAAGCTACATAGATGAGCAGTTGCGTCTGGAGGACAGCGGCATTAGCGAGCCGGACAATTGTACTAGTGCACGTGGGAGACCAAGCGAGCAGGTCCCCCGATCAAGATCAACCCGACGTTCACCGAGCTACCACGAGCACGTGAACAGGCGATACGGGCGTAGCTCAAGGTCCCCGGGGCGCACCACATCACGGAGCGGTAGCCGGCACGGTAAGTACAAACACCATTCTTCCTATTGAATTAAATTTCTTACAAAGAAATTAATCTTACTGTTTTCTCCTACAGCGACATTCCCGTTCCTCGAAAGTGTCCCCCACATTGTCCGGCATTACATCGAAGGCTGGAACGATGTCGTGAGTGATGGAAACTGTGGCTTCAGATGCGTTGCTGATGCGTTCCATGTAGACGGTGAAGGTGAATGGTCTGGAGCGCGTCGGGCAGTGTTTAACGAGATATCAACTCATTGGCCTGACTATGTTCCCATATACGGTTCGAAAGACAACGTTGAATTAGCTAGAGCCCGTATACACCACACCAAAGGTCCGTGTGGTCCAGAGCATTGGTTCACGGTCATTGCAGACATGTTTCCTGTCGCCACCTACTACAACATGGTTGTAGTTTTATATTACATTTTAGAGAATGGGTCGGCAGACTATTGCTGTACAGTCCTTCCATTGCGGCCAGGTGGGGCGAGGATGGAACAAGGAGGGAGCTACACATTGTATACGTACGCAGTGCAAGCCATTTCGTCCGGATACACGTGAAGGAAAACTGTCCCATGCCCCCCGTGGTTAATCTATGGACCACATTGAGGAAGTCTGATGTCGTCGGTTGGGAGTTACCCTTTCGTAGGAGGATAAGGGCTTGGACCAAAGCATACAATGAGAGTAATTAACTATTGTACCCAGTGAAACATTTCGGCATGTACGCAACCGTTACAATTATTATCGAAGCGTTACAATTAGTCTGAAAGCGTTACCGTTGCAAAAAGCGATGACTTATAAATTTGACATGCACAAACAATTGCGATTACATAAATGAGCAAACTGTGGGCAAACAGTGGGTACATACATAAGCAAACAGTCGCCTAGGGAATGGGTCCATAACCGAGCCTGCGATACTCATCGTGAAGACCGATCCAAGTAGTCAACAACTCCTTCATGCACGGGTCGCCGAGTCCATCAACGGTTGTCGAGTCAAACGGATCCAAGTCGCTCATCATGTCACTCAGCATCTGATGCACAGGAAACACATTTTTCAATAACGGAACAATCAAATGTAATACAATTACTCAAAGCAAACAGTTGGAGAAAACTTACCGATAACTGATGATGTGTCCTATCCCGTCTACTCGTGGCAGCAAGTTCAGGATTCGCGATCAATGGGTGTGAATGAGTCGCGTACCACTCCTCATAATCCAAGATACACTCTGACGGACTTGTGGCAATCGGGAACTCGGCAAGCTGACCGTCGTGCCAAGCGTGTGCCATATGCCATAGGGTCAGCTGCAGCATCCCTGGATAGGTCACCGAATAGCTGGCTGGATCAGCGGGCCGGGAACAAGGCTCTGGCACAATCATAAGACTCTGCGGTATACCCTGTACGAGACCGAACTGGCGCACAACGCGATCTGGCATGTACGCCTCCATTGCTTCTAGGTATCGAATCACGCCGCGGTAGTGAGTCCTCCCCCTAGCAGCCCTAACCACGTCCAGTCCATATGGCAACCAATCCACCTGCGCGTGTTTCACAAAATTGTAACGTTCCTATGGAATCCGATCTACCCACTACTATTAGAATAAGAGTAAAAGCATGGAATTCATACCTGGTCGGGCTGTAAGGCATCCACCTGACGCCGGATGGTAGCCAGCCTCCCAGTATCCCTCCCCATTTTATCCCCTGTGTGCCACCGGTTGGCGCATCCCGGAAGAGCTGGCAGTGTACTCAGCCTCGGCCGAAACATTGGAAAGTACTCGTATATCCATGCTTGCAGCAGCGTGCAACAGCCGCATAGGCCGCGCGCCTTGGACCGGGACGTAATTCCCAACTGTAGATACAAACTGGCCAATGTCGCCGAGCCCCAGGACAACTGCGAATCAAGTAGAGGTAGAAGGTTGGCTCTAACCTTATTCCCAGTTTTATCCACAAAAAGCGTTGATGAAAACAGGGTCAACATGTAGCACATAAATTGGAAGTTATCGCTCTGACCCGCCGCTACACACCTCGCCATCAATGATTGGCCATCTATGTTACCCCCGTTCCAGTCTTCCGCGACGAAGGACTCCACGTCTTTCCCAAATAGTTCAGCGCATGCTTCCTGAATACTCTCCACCGAAATGGTACTCGCAACAGCGCCACCCACGATAGGAATGCCAAGAATCATCTCTACGTCGTGCATCAGGATGGTCATCTCCCCGAAAGGCATGTGAAATGTGTTCGTGTCCGGCTGCCACCTCTCGACAAAAGCGGATATCAATGCCATGTCAAGGAACTGGAACATAATCGCAGGAAGGTGGGCCAACCCGGTCGCACGTATCCGGGCCTGTACAACATCGCTCAGGTCAGGGAGCGTAGTGACTAGCTGCTTGCATAGCGGCGACCGAGCATGGCATCTCAGCACACCTCGCTCTATACCATTCCAAACGTCGACAGCGACGTGTCCTCCGAAGCTTGGTATCACGAGGTCATCTTGTGGGCCACCAGCCATCGGTCCCCGCACTAGCCACATCTCATCGGCGTGTCGCTTCCTCCTGTTCCTCGGTGCCCTTCCGATGCCAGTCTCACCGGCATTGCACGATCCACCAGAAGATTGCGTGAATCGATCAGCTCTATTCCTAACGGTGTGCCTGGCTCCTCCACCAGCATACCGTTCGAATCCAGCATCCAATGGCACACTCGTCCCAGGTTGGCCAGACGGGGGGACATTGCATGTGTTCAGTCCTTGCCTACCTTCGGCATCGAGTGGGCTGCTTTCTGCCGGTAAGTCATACATCGACTGCCAATCACTATCATCACGGATTCCACCGGACGCGAGAATGTTAAGCTCCGGACCGTCCCATGTTGGCATGGGATCGAATGCATGATCGCGCCGTGGAGAAGGCCGCTCAGCTCCTACATCACACTCCTGCGGCGGAGGCGACTGTTCATCCTCGACCACGTGGCCTCTCGCCTGTCTCGCCGAGGCACTAACACCTCTTCATCGTATAGAACGACCATGGCCGTCAGGTTGACCAGCAGTGTTCATCTACAACACAAGATATGTAATTAGTATAACAACAATTGATTTAAACTGATATGATAAAATAAATTAACATACATTTCAACAACGTGTAAACTAATATTTTCAAACTGTGCATAATTTCAATTTACTACCGGAAACTACATATTCTATAATGCATAGAAAAAAGTGAATATAACATAAAAAAAAAACCCCACTCCAAACAGCAAATTTAATTCTCTTACAATCCCATACAATGAACTACACATTTTTTTAAATTGCAAATTGGAAATCACATTACTAAATAATCTGAATTTTTAAGCACATCACACTAGTATTAACATTCAAAGAAACAATTGTCAAAACATATCATAAGCATTTACTACACAATTGTTTTCATCGGATTGATAAACTAGATTTTCATAAAGTTAATCTAAATAAGACTATACTCTATTATGGTACATATACTTTCCAAATTATGAAAATAGTTATCATTTCCAAATTTAAACTAAACAATTTCTAAAAATAACAATTTCTTCATTTTAATTCCAAAATTGATTAAATTCCTAATATCATATTTTTGCAAATTATTTTACTTTTTAATTTCCTATTATCTTATGAGAGAAATTAATATAAGATTAAAGCCTCCTATTTTCTTATATTTACAACCAAACCCCTCATCTTCCTCCTCCCTCCACCCTCCGCCGCCGGCCGCCTCCACCACCGCCGGCCGCCTCCACCGCCGCCGGCCTCCTCCTCCGGCGCCGGCCTACTCCGGCGCCGGCCGACCGGCACCACCTCCGCCCGCTAGCTCCTCCCCTTCACCTTCTCCTCCTCCTTCCCCTTCTCCTTCCCCTACCCCTTACTATTCCGCCGGCCAAGGCCACCTCCGGCCAATACTCACCACCAACCCAACATCCATTCCACATTTACCAAAATTCTAACAAACCCCAATTCTAACAATTCCAACAAGTTCAACAAAATTCGAATAGATTGGCAACATTCAGGCAACATCCATATAATTTGCACGAAAATTTAAAAAATTTCGTCCAAAACTTACGTTTTCTGTCGGCGGCGGCGGTCGGCGGCGGCGGCGGTCGGCGGCGGCGGAAATGGGGAGAAGGAGATGGAGAGAAGGAAATGGAGAGAAGGAAATGGAGAGAAATGGAGAGAATTTATACTACTTCTTCCAAATTTTATTTTTTATTTTCAAAATACTAATACGTGTATTTATACGTATTAGGGCGTGGATAGTAAAATACAGGGCGTGATATACCAATCCACCTATCATTCTTGTTTTAAAAGAAAATCTTTAGATTTAAACCTAAGCTTGACGGTAGAAACATAAGCATCCAATCCTAACCTTCAAGTGTAATGTTACAGGGATTAAAATGTAAAGGAAGAAAGCAGCATTCCCCAAAGCTTGTTCAATTTGCCTTTAGGTCCTTTTGGAACTTTACATTAAGCGAAGCTAGAGGTAGCGGATAGCTACTTGGGCCAAATAGTTCATGTCAATTTTTCTTTGTAAACCGACAGATATGTTTATAATTTTCAAATTCAACCCAAATCGATCGACCACTACTACAAAGTCCTACTTACATCAGACCCCTTTCTTAATAAAGAATTCATGTTTTCAGAATAAATTCCGTATTTACACTTTGCAAATTGAGTCCGCCTCTTGGAAGGTGATCTTTCTCTGAATCATTGAAAGATCAAGGTTTAAAGTGTAAATTAGAAATAATAAAGATAAAATTTTCGAGTTGCATGAACCAGGTTATAAACTTTATAACTAGTATACGTTGCATAATAAATTTTTAATGCTGCAACTAAAATCATTTACCTTTTATTATTCTAATTAAACTATGTTTTTCCATACGCCTATGGAAAGACGGTCTTTCCTAATACTTTGCCTTACAAAATAATGTAACATATTTACTTACAATCAGAGCAATTTATAAGTCATGTCAAACACATTCATAAGTCCATTCGTCGAATCCGGGTACGACGAATGTCACCAACCCGTTAAACCATGATTCAACGAATCTCCTCGTTTCATCACAGCCCCAGTCCATTGATCCTAGATTTGGAAAAAATACCACCATCCTATTGCAACTGACCAACGCTCGCACTCGTGCCTGGTTCTTTTGAGCGCCAGTGAGCTGGAGCGCTCGAACAACAATGACCAGGCGCTCAATCACTCGAGTGCTTGTTGTTGGGGAAAACAATCCCCTTGCGCAAAATCAAGATGACAGAAAAAGGAAGCAAGAAACTGAACACTTATTTTAACATGGTTCACCAAACATGTTGGCTACATCCATGACCAGAAACAGATTAATCTTATTGCCTAAATGGACCAGACAGATCACAAATGTCAGGATGTCACATAGGACCATCCGACCAGATTACAGATTTAGAAGGGACTACATATTTCCCACATATTACATATACATAAGGGGTGATTTGAAGACCATAACATATGTCTACCAAACTCACACCTTACCCAGAGTGAAGAATTCTCAGACCAGTATAGATGTCTGGTGATAACTTACCTAAACTCCCTAACTCGCCCTCTATTTATAAGAGTCTTCATTCATGAACTCAACTCTTGAAATTTTCATTCATGAACCAACCCTTGAGTTTCCGATTCATGAATCCAAAACTCTTGACCTCTTAATTAATTACGATTTGGGATTTGAAGAGATGCCCAATAATTCCCCTCTCGATTCAAAGTCCCAAATACAGATCAAGAGCAAGATGCTGACAGGCGGATATCCCATATTCAGATGCACATTGATTGTGCCTGATGTATCAGATGCCCAGCTATTGTGCCAGGTGTACCAGATGCGCGATGATTGTTTGATGTGCCAGATGCACAATGATTGTGCCAGATGTAACAGACGCACTGTGATGGTGCTAGATGTACCATATGCATGGTGGTTGTGCCAGATGTACCAGATAGCTACAAATGCACGGGAGAAGTGTCAGACATATGTACCAAATATGCACCCGGATACCACCAACTGAAATAAATCCAACCGAAAAATATTTACTAGACATAACAAGCTCAACCCGGAAAGAACTTGTTAGCATAACAGACTTGCAAACCCTAATGGATGCAACAGCTACAGAGCCTCCACTGCTTCCTCCTCTTCATCTTGAAAACAGAAGCCCAAACGAACCATCAGTTTTGATACCACTTGTTAGGGAAAACAATCCCCTTGCGCAAAATCAAGATGACAGAAAAGGAAGCAAGAAACATAACGCTGATTTTAACGTGGTACACCAAACATGTTGGCTACCTCCACGACCAGAAACATATTAATCTTATTGCCCAGATGGATCAGACATATTACATATTACATATGCCATGATGTCACGCAAGACCATCCGACCAGATTGCAGATTCAGAAGGGACTACATCTTTCCCACAGATTACATATACAAAAGGGATTATTTGAAGACCAAATCAGATGTCTACCAAACTCACATCTATCCCAAAGTGAAGAATTCTCATACCATAACAGATGTCTAAAAAAAACTTACCTAAACTCCCCGACTCTCCTTCTATCCAAGGAGTTCAAGTACAACTCAAGAGTTTTCATTCATGAACCCAACTCTTGAAGTTCTCATTAACCAACCCTTGAATTTCCAATTCATGAATCCAAAACTCTTAACTTCTTAATTAATTAAGATTTGGGGTTTTAAGTGATGCCCTGCATCGAGGCTAGCACTCGATTCTCTCCAGTGTTTGTGCCTGATCGCCAAAGCCGCCATCCAATGCCTAACTCGAGTGGCCAACAACAATCTTTAGCCGCCACATCCACTATCGAAAAACCTATACCGTCATTGAATGGCCTTCAGCATAAAGGTCGCTGACACTGAATTGTCATCGCCATGGAATTGTCGTGAGACTATCATCGTCGACACCATCACTTTACTATCTTTCAAAATACATAATATATAAAAAACAATATACAATACATCGTGTAAGGTAATAAAAAAATAGAGATATATACCAATATAACCCTGTCTACTTGCATAAGTGCCAATATAACCCTCAGATAAGTTTTAGTGCAAAAACAACCTTAACTAGTTAATGTAAGTGCTAATATAACCCTCTGACCCCATTTACGGTGTTGACTTCCAATTGCTGGCATTGACCGCGTGTAAATTGACTAAAATACCCTTTGCACTAAAATTAAAAATTGAATTGATAAAATTACCCTTATTTATTTGTGGGGCCTACATTAACTTTCATTCTCACTCTTATTTCTTTATGAAAATCTGGGCTTTCGCGTTTGTAGGACCTTCGTCACCGCCCTCGGTCTTAACTTTGCCGTGCCGTGAAACTCATCCCAAAAAGTCCCCAAACTGAAATCACACCATTCACACACAAATCCACAAGAACACAAGACACACATTCACACACAAACTCATAAACAAACTCAGAAGAACGCAAAACATACGATTCACAACAAAAGGAAACAAAAACACAAATGGTCTTAGAATTTTGACAAAATAGAAGAAGAATCCTTACAATTATCAGCATTTTTTAATTTCTCACGTGTTTGTTACTGTATGATTCTTCTCGTAAAACAGAGAACAAAAAACAGAGGTCGCGCTGAACTGAATCGAGAAATGACATCGCCCTCCGCTTAAAACTCAAATCGTTCCACCACCATCCTTGTGCTTCCGATGACCAGAAACCCTCGCTTGCTGCCTGAAACACAAATCATTCCACCGTCATCTCCCTCGCCACTACTTCAGTTCGCCACCTCTCCATGGTGCCGTTCACCGGACGCCGTTGCGCTCAGTCGATACCTTGGTGGAGGAGCTGATGACGTTCTACCGGATTGACCCGCCGCCATGCTCTGTCGAGACCTCAGCCCCACCGCCACCACCTTCCAGCCCCTCAAACCAGATCCGCCCCCTCTGGCCACCCCCTCCATCACCACCCCCTTCCACCCCTGCCATCGAAACCCTAGCACCACCACCCGCCACCCACCGCAAACCCTAGCACCATCACCAAACCCCCTTCTAGTCCCACCACCACCCCTTCTACCCCACCACCAAAACCCTAGAGCCCCCTTCCTGCCACATAACAAGTTATTTTCCTGTGGCAGAGTGGCTCGTAACTTTCAACCATGGGCCCTTTGCTGGGAAAGGTCCAGTGAGGCTGCGGATGTGACCTGTGGGCTTACTTTCTGGATCCATTCTCATCCACAAGAATTTTAGGGATTCCAAGTTTAGGACCACCAAGCCAACTTGTACTATAGTATTATCACAACTTTACCCCCACCTTCATCCAATTCCAATTACTAAAGTCATTCATATTATCCCATATTAAATACCAACCCCATCTCCTTGAACTTCTTGTTTTCCTAAAGTTGTTTTCAATCACAAATATTACTTTTTTTTATTATCCAATCATTATTTCTTGCTTTTCCCACCCCTCGGCAAAAACTCAGGGCAAAAGAAAATTGCAAATATTGTTACTAGACAAGAGGCCATTTTATGTCTTCACCTCCTCTGGGAGTTGGATGAATGGATCAATAAACTCTAGTTAGAATTATGAGTTGGGTCACTTTAATGGTAACTCCCACTCTTTATAGTAGAGGGTTCATGGTTCTGTTAAGATTTATGAATATTAGAGCAATTTTTTTAATAGAGATTATCCAGCGTCATGGATCGTGTCAGCAACCACCGTTGTAATTTATCGACCTGAAGGTGATCGATAAAGGTGATATCGTGGTGGATTTCACTTTTGGTGGCTACGATTCTTTGGTAGGTGCAACGTTTGAGTATTCTGAAGAGAGACTCTCTAACTATTCAAATGGATGAAGTTCCAGACTCCATTAAGTTTCAATAGATTCAATGATAATGTATACTAGTTTAGTCATATAGCTAGATGTTTATTCGTAATTTGATTGGTTGTATATACTATAACCTTTTAGAAAAACAAATCTAAATATAATTCCGTCCAACTAACTGAATTAAAGTACCATAATTGAGTACAAATCTTTAAAGATGACAAGACCTTAGATGGCTCTTGAGTCTCCCTTTAGGGTCATAGGCAAGCAATTGTGTTTTATGGATCACATGGGACGTGTGGGAAGTTATACAAAATGCATGGCGTAGAATGAGTTTAGTAGTCATTTCGTGTATGTCTAAGTTCAAACTTTTCTAAACCCTCTCCTATCAATATACGTACTTCATCCGTCCCAGGTTAAACGACATATTTCACTTTATGTTATTATTTACTGTCAAACTTTGATTACATATTAATAGATGTATAAATGATACTATTATCATATGTTATATGGTTGGATTCGTCGAAACAATTAGTTATGAAAAGTAACATTTTGTTTACCGTTATTATACGTAGCTAAACATATCAATGATTAGACAAGTTTTTTAATGAGCGTGAAAAAAATTCTGTGCAATTTAACCTGGGACAGAGGGAGTATTTAATTTTATACGGTAATGATTATCTTCCTATATTAATTTTTCTTGACAAATTTATATAACTTTCATATACATTTTCATTCATTTATTTTTTATCAGTGCACGATTATCGATTTAAAAATTACTTGATCTCTGTGAAATTTAAGCCGAATCGGAGGGAGTGGAGGTACTCCCTGCATCCCAACTCAAGTTGCACTTTTACTTTTTATATACTATTCTCGATCAAAGTTTGACCACATATTTGAATAAATATATAAATAATAATATTATCATATGTGATATTGTACAATTCATCGTAACAAGTAATTTTCAAATATCAACTTTTTAATTCTGT
Source organism: Rubia yunnanensis (assembly GCA_037428765.1). Lineage (NCBI taxonomy): Eukaryota > Viridiplantae > Streptophyta > Magnoliopsida > Gentianales > Rubiaceae > Rubia > Rubia yunnanensis. Next base: position 140,159,309 of record CM075062.1, on the reverse strand, counting down.
ATTATATAGATAAACTTATTAACCGTCAAACATATTTATTGAATAACGTGATAATGATTGCAATGCAAATAGAAGTAGGACGGAGGGAGTAGTATACATGGAGGATTGCGTGTATAAACTTGCCGGTCCAAATTTGGTAGGGTAATAGTGTCCTAGCTTGAAATGGCAATGCATTAAGAAGAAGAAAGTGGACGTTTTTGTTTATAAGTATAAGCATTTTCATTATCACGGGTACTTAGAAAACAACTTCACATAGAGGAGAATGAACTTGGCATGTCTTATGCTAAAATACGGATGAGGATTAGCCCAATTGTTCGTGCGGTCACGCGCTATGTATTCATTTCCAACTGTTCCAATTCATACACACTCCCAATAAATAGGCCATGTTCAGAATTGGGCCTTAATTCAGTGGCTAATTAATCCACCGTCTCTACATTAGAGGGGTGTAGGGTTCTAGTCACACTTCCAGCACAGTTTGTGAGTATTAGAGTAATTTTCAGTTAGGATTACCTGATGTCGTGCATGCGCCCGTATCGGTGATTTTCGCTGTGATTTCTCAGTCTGCGGGTGGTTTATGATGGTGCGATTATAGTGGTTCTGATTTTGGTGGTCGATGGTGGGGCAACAGTTGGGTGTTTGTCGAAGGGTGTCTCCAACTATTCAAATGGATGGAATTTCAAAGTTTCACTAAGTTTCAATAGATTCAAATGGTTGTGCATGTGTAAGATCTTTAAAAAAAGACCATCGTTTCTCCAATGTATCTGAAATTAATAGATATATAAGCAACAATATTATCGTATGTGATATTATCTGATTCATCGTAACAAGTAGCTTAATTTCTAAATGTAAACTGTTTATCCACCGTTGTCATGTATAGTTAAAAATATTAACAGTCAAGTATATTTTTTAAACGATGTGATAATGATTGGTAACTCATGCAATTTGAGCTGAAACGAGTGGAGTTTTCAATTTTAATTTTTTTTAAAAAATGTATCGTGATACCATTATTCACACTATCCTAAACTCAAGGTGATGGTCAAGCCTAAATACAACACGACCCCAATGATCATCACTCATCAAAGAGATAGAGAAAAGAATACTCCATCTGGTTTTTAATAATGACTTTTTTTTAAAGATAAAATTTTAATATTGACTTATTCTTTTTTAGGTAAATTTTAAATTATTTTTATCAACTTAATTTACATTTTACTTTTTCAATTATTTTTTACCACTCATTTAATATTTTTAAATAAGTGCCAAAAGTAATGGAGTGAATGTGAACCAAAAGAAAGAAGTATTAAATGAGTTGGATATCTGTTCCTCTCACGAGGATGCATGAAATCAAGACAACTCCCACGTGTCGATCCCCCATTGGGCAGATCCAGATACCGGGGCGGCCCACCCTTTTATTATCCTGTCCGGATCCGGGCTTTCTCGTGATTTCCGAGAAAGGAGAACATGCAGAGAATATTGGGAATTTCATGACGTGGTTAACAAACAACCATAACATTTTCTTTTATTTTTTGAGAAATTACGAGAAAAAGACGGCATTTTCATAAGTTTATACACAGTTAATCATAACAAATTTTTTTTTGAGAAAGTCTCAGGAAATGCAGCATTTTCATAAGTTTATGAACAATCTACAAAGACTTTTAGTTGTAATTTTTATAAAATTTAAATATTATATTTATATGTTAAAACAAATAATAATATGTATTTAAATATGAACATATAAAAATATACTCCCCCTATCCCACTACAAATTGCTTAATTGCTATTTCACGATATTCAATAAGTATGTTTGACCGTAAATATCTCTAATTACCTATAATAGTGTCGCATAAAAAATTGATATTTAGAAAATAGATGTGAAGATGAATTTAACAAGATCTCACGTGATATTTTTATTATATATAGATTAATATATATTTACGGTCAAAGTTGGTAAAGTTTGATCCCGCAGAAGCAATTAAACAATTTATAGCGGTACGGAAAGAGTGGGTCTCCTGATAGACGGCCCGTCGATAAGTTTATGGACAGACCACTTATTTTTTACCTTATATACTGCATTTGTTAAATTGCATACAAAATTTTGAGGTTTTTGAAAATTATTTTTTATATCATATATTTTTATATTTTCACATTCAAATACACTATTATTTATTTTAACTTATAAAATACAATATTTTTTTTAAAACTACAACATTTACGGCAAAAACCTATGTAGACTGTCCACAAGCTTATGAAAATATCGTCTTTCCTGAAATGTTCTCATATAGAAAATATTTTTAAATTCTAAATTGAGTCCGCCTTTTGAAAGACGATCTTTCCATAAGTTATGAAAAGACCAAGGTTTAAAGTGTAAATTAAAAGAAATGAAGATAAAATTTTTGGGTTGCATGAATCGGGTTATAAACATTATTACTACAACGTTGCGTAATAAATTTTAATATTACAACTTAGACCATTTAACTTTTATGATTATAATTAAACCTCATATTTTCACAAGTTTATGGAAAACCCGTGTTTTCCAAGAGTTTGCCTTCTAAATTTTATACTACTCCCTCCGTCCCAAATTAAACTGCATATTTCATAAAATGTCACTATTCACTGTCCAACTTTGACCACATATTTGAATAGATATATAAACAATAATATTATCATATGTTGTATGGTTTGATTCGTTGTAACACGTAGTTTCTGAAAAGTAACTTTTTGTATACCATAATTGTACGTAATTAAACATATTAACGATTATATAAATTTCTCGATGAGCGTGAAATTCTCTCTCATACCATTTAATTAATTTGGGACGGAGGGTGTATGTAATTTAACCAAATTCTAAAAAAGGACGACGTGCAGAGAATACTGGGAATTTCGTGACGTGGATAACAAACAACCATAACATTTTCTTTTATTTTTTAGGCGGTTGGGGGAGAGTCGCGGAGCCCGGTGCGGCGGTAGCCACTAGTTTATGTGGTGGAGAAGCCACCGAAATTGGACAGTCTTTTCGTTCCGACAAATTTATGGATCTATTCCCGTCCCTAGATAATATTGTTTTAGTAGCTATCCATATTTTCTCCTCAGTTAACCCCCGATCCGGTTCTGTTTTCTACTGCTCACTAATACTCCCTCTGTTTTCTACTGCTCATGAAGTTGGATTATAACCCCTTTTACCCGCAAATTAAGATTCACTCCATCTATTGGTTAAAAGTAAATTAGCAAATTTTAACTCATGTGAGTCCATATGTCTATCCATAAGTTCACATATAAATTAAATGGGTAAAGTGCATTTACACCTCTAACACGTAGTTCCTAGTTTATTGAACATTTGCTCTTAGTTTTTTGAAAGTGTACGTATACTCTTCCAAATTTTTTGAAATTGCACATATATCTCGATAGCCAAAAAACGACCTTAAAAAACTAGGGTACATGTACACTAAATAGGAAACATGAACAGGGGCGGAACCAGAAATTTTTTCAGGGGAGGCTGGAAAATTTTTGGCGTCCGGCATGCAGAGGCGTCCGGCGTCCGGTTTATGTAAATTGATTTATTTTTCATCGATTCAAATTCAATTTAATAAAATATCCCTAATTGATAATTAGCAAATGAAAATAAAAAGTTCATAAAATCATATTCATCTAAATTCAATTTAACAAATATCCCTAATTGATAATTCTATAAACCGATTATGACAAATTGACAATTTCATTGTCACATACAATTATACAAAATAAATCAAACAATTATAATTTCAACTAAATTCCAACTAAATTTAAACTAAATTCCAACTAAATATGCAATTCAACTAAATCAATTTATGCAATTCAACTAAACTTCAACAATCATATATAATACAACCATATAAATTCAATTCAACATCCAATCTAAAAATCATGTTCACATTATATTATACATATACTTAAGTTTTGAAGAAATAAATTAAAAAAACAATAAATTATAAACCCTAAAATTAATAAATATTAGCAATTTAGCATAAAGAGAATTAGAGAAGAGAAGACTTACCGTGGTTTGGAGAGGCGGCAGGACGAGGCAGGCAAGCAGCAGCCGATGGCGGATGGCGGTGGCGCGGCGGCGGCGCGACGGGGCTGAGAGTGTCGAGTGAGGCAGAGGAAGGAGGAGAGCTTGCTGCTTGCTTTCCTTCTCGCCTCCAGCTTTTATAGTAATAAAATGGGTTATATTGGATTGGGCTCAGTTTTTGGCCCAATCCATTTCTGACGTCCTTTTTTTTTCATATCACTTAGTGAAACGACGTCGTTTCACTAACGTGAAATGATGAGCAAAACGAAACGACGTCGTTTCACTAACGTGAAACGACGTCGTTTTAGTGCGTACGAATTTAAAAAAAAAGAAGGCCGCAGCGCGGCCTTCTTCTCCGGCGAGCAGCGCGGCCCGCGCCGGAGACGCGCTCAGCCGCGCGTCTCGCCTCCTCCTAGCTCCGGCCGGCGACCGAGGTAGGGCTGGAGCCCTACCTCACGTATCAATAGATCCGCCACTGAACATAAATATATGTGCACTTTCAAAAACTCGGTGGCATATGTGCACCAAAATAAGGAATTTGGGGCATAGATGCACTTTATATCATTCTGAATTTAGTGTGTTAACATCCATCCTTGTAAAGCTTTCACAATAGACATTGAAATGAACCATAACAGGGGCAGTGAAAACTACCTCTCTCAAATTGAAAGAAGTGCATGTGAATAGTGAATAAGTACTCCTCAATTGCATGATATCCATTGGTCTTTTTTTGCTCCTTTAGGAGACACTTTAGCCTTGCTGTCCAACTAAAAGCCAAACTCTATACTATATTGGATAAAATATAGGTCAAACTTTCTTTCATTTCTCAAATGTGAGAACTTATTGCCTCTCTCTATATAGCCATTAAACACCACATATTTCTCAATATAAAGATCCCATTAATTTCTTCTACTCCACATCTTCTTCAAGTGTGTATGGCTAATCCCCTCCTCAATAACAACAGCAATAGACTCTCTCTAGCCATGGAGAGAACAGGGCAATGGTAATAACACCATCAAATCCTTAAACTCTTCAAAAAACCTAAGTTTCTTAGCACAAAACTCACCATTGTTTTGTCATTTTTACAGGGTTTTTTCACAAGAAATCCCAGCAGATGTTATAGTACAAGTTGGAGGAGCTAGCTTTTCCCTCCACAAGGTGTTTGATCAAATCCCTCAACCTCCTTTACATGGTTAAAATTTGTTTTCTATTCTTTTGTCTAAAGGTTTTGGTTCACTTAGACCATCACTAACATCATAAACTAAGGTTTCTCTCGAATTTATATGCATTTCAGTTCAGTAACGTAGAAACTCGATCAGGTTGTTATTATTTTTCATTTCGGTTCAATTTAGTTCAGCACGAAAAACATGGTTTGACACATGATGTGGAGTTAGTTACTGTTTAGAGAGACCGTTTCCGCGAAAACCTCGTTTACTGAACCCATGTTTTGTTCGTTGCAGTTCATGCTGGTGCCCAAGAGCAACTACATCAGAAAACTGATCATTGAGTCCAATGAGGCCGACCTCACCACCATCGACCTCTCCGACATCCCCGGCGGGCCGGAGATCTTCGAGAAGACGGCCAAGTTCTGCTACGGCGTCAACTTCGAGATCACCGTCCAGAACGTCGCCGCCCTCCGCTGCGCCGCCGAGTTCCTCCAGATGACCGACAAGTACTGCGACAGCAACCTCGCCGGCCGGACCGAGGACTTCCTCCAGCAGGTGGCGCTGCCCAGCCTCTCCGGCGCCCTCGTCGTGCTCAAGTCCTGCGAGAATCTCCTCCCCATGGCTGAGGATCTCAAGATTGTGCAGAGATGCGTTGATGTGATCAGCTCTAAGGTATAACAGTTACTACAGTATAACATGTTAATAGGGTCATGTTCAATTATTGCATGAAAACCGTCCCGCCATAAACTGCACACTTATTACCGCGTTCTATTTTGTTAGATTCGATATTATATAGTACAGAAATTTAGAAATGAAGTGAGGGTCAATTCAGTCTTTTCATTTAGAGTTAACGTCGATCTCCGCCGGGGTTATATTTTTCATAGTCAACGCTGATATGCACTTAATAGAAAATTGGGGGTTATCCGAGCATTTTCCCCTTATTTTTTCTTGTATTTTTAGTTAACATACACAATTAAAGACATTGATCATCAAAAAACTTTATGATCAATAGAAAATGTCTTCTGTGCGGATTCAATAAGACTAAAAAATTCTATTACATATATATATATATATATTATAATTATTAGATTTATCGTAACATATATTTTCGATACACTTGCTTTAGTATATGATAATTGGAGTATACAACTTATGCTGATATAGAGGGAATGGTAAATTTTGCATAATTTTAATCTAGTTACTGAATCTTGATAATATATTACTGTCTTATTCTTGATCAGGTGTGTGTGGAGGCGAATTTTCCGGGCAGATCGCCGCCAAACTGGTGGACGGAGGAGCTATGCATCTTAGACATATCTTTCTTCGGTAGAGTAATGGCTACAATGAAGTCAAGAGGTGCAAAACCATTCACCATAGCCAATGCTTTGATAGCATACTCAGAGAAGTCCCTGAGGGATCTCGTGCGAGATCACTCAGGGACTTCCGTGTTGATCGACACTGACCTCAGAGTCCGGCAGAAGGGGCTTCTGGAGGTCATAGTGTCCCTTCTGCCGGCTGAGAAGTCAGTGTTTCCAATCAACTTCCTCTGTTGCCTGCTCAGAGCCGCGACATTCCTAGGAGCGTCGAGCAAGTGCAAGAGCGAGCTCGAGAAGAGAGTTTCAGCCATTTTGGAGCATGTAACTGTGGACGATTTGCTAGTTTTATCTTTCACTTATGATGGCGAGAGGCTGTTTGATCTCGAGAGCGTGAGGAGGATCATTTCCATCTTCGTGGAGAAGGAGAAGAGCGTGGCAGTTTTTAATGCCGGAGATTTCACTGAGGTTAGCTCGGCCGCCATGACACGGGTTGTGAAAACTGTTGATACTTACCTCAGTGAGATTGCTGCCTTTTCGGAGCTTACCATTTCGAAGTTCAATGGGATCGCTGTTTTGATCCCTAAGGCTGCTAGAAAGGTGGATGATGATCTTTACAGGGCTGTTGACATCTACCTTAAGGTAATCATATCCTCTTTTGTGTCGATTTTGCATATCTAGATCGTAGAATCGCATGATTTTTCTGTTTTCGCATACTAACATGTCTTAATGCTAGAATCAGAAGGTCTTCTTAGTCGTACTTGAATTTCTGATTCTACATTGTAGGATTTTGTTTTGCATACTATGGTACTCACATGTTTCATGTTTGGATTGTCGGATAGCATGATTTTCTTTTGCATACTGATTGTACCATTGCGCGATCTTTGTTTTCGTGTACTAACATGTCTGAATGCTAGAAAACCACGATTTTCTTTTGCATACTGATCATAGAATCACTCGATTAGTTAGTCATAGTATCGCATATAGATTGTACCATCGCGTGCCTTTTGTTTTCGTGTACTAACCTGTCTGAATGCTAGAGTCGCACGACATGTTTGGATCATAGGATCGCGCAAACTTTTTGTATACTAATGGGCGATTTTTCGCAGGCACATCCGGATCTGGATGAGATAGGGAGGGAGAAAGCCTGTAGTGTAATGGATCCACTGAAGCTGTCCTATGAAGCAAGAGTTCATGCATCACAGAACAAACGTTTGCCAGTACAAATAGTTCTTCACGCGCTCTACTACGATCAGCTGAAGCTGAGAAGCGGAGCAGAGGATCTTAAGATGGTCCCAAGCAACGCGATAACCACGAGGAATCAGCTCCAAGCCGACGTTTCCCTGGTGAAGGAGAACGAGGAGCTGAGAAACGAGCTTTTGAAGATGAAGATGTACATAACCGATATGCAGAGGACTCAACCGGCGCCATTGGCTAAGATTACTAGTAGTAACCACACTGCCACGACAAGTTCACGAAAGCCGACGAGGTTCTTCTCCTCCATGTCCAGGACTCTTGGAAAACTGAACCCTTTCAAGCATGGATCGAAAGATACTTCAAATATTGTTGATGATGAAAAGGTAGATGTCACTAAGCCCAGAAGAAGGAGGTTTTCTATTTCATAGGTGATTTTCGTGTGTTCTGAGTTTTTGTCATTTGTTGTTTTGATTTTGTACATTAAGATTGATGTTTTGAGGGACCAAATTTATGTGTTTTCTGGTGACATAATTGATGTGTATAGGTTTGTTGAGTGAGATATATCAGTATAGTAGACGATTTCCAGTTCTAAGTTAACACTGTTTTGAATAGTTTGTACTATTACTCGCAATCTTATACTTACTCCGTCCCATGGAAAAAGACATATTTATTTTTTTACGATTTTCAATAAACATTCTCTTTACCAACAATATCTCTAAATGCATACAACAATTTCACATAAAATTTGATATTTAAAAAATAGATGATACGACGAATCTAACAATATCTCACATGATATTTTTATTTTATGCTCTGTATGTATTAATTTATATTTAGGGTCAAAGTTTGCAAAATTTGAATTGCAAAAAGTAAATGTGTCATTTTTAATATTCTAATGTGAAATCCATTCAAGCATCGAGTAAATGCTACCGAAAATATAAATCTCCATGTGAATACTTTCCTCGTCTCATCCAAAGGTTCATATTTTTCATTTTCGTCTGTCCCATCCAAAGGTTCATATTTTTCATTTTCGTCTGTCCCAACCAAAGGTTCATATTTTTTTATTTTCGTCTGTCCCAACCAAAGGTTGATACATTAACTACTATGTGGACTTGAATTTGTGGGTAAAATTTGGTCAACTTATTTCAACGTCCAACATTTCACTTCAATTTAACCACGTCAACATTCATAACTGCCGTGCAAACAGGTGATAATGAACACTTGGTTACTAGTGAAGCAGTATTCAAAGGCCTTTGGGTTGAATACCATGGAAATTGCTTTTATCCCACATCGGTTTTGGTGTGTAAGATTTGAAGGAAATAGAGGTATAAAACCACATCTTCCGGGATACAGAAGCTCATACCTTTCTCGGCCTTTTGGCTAAGATCAAGTGTAGTATCTGTTCTTATCAGTTTAATATCTGATATGTGGGCCAATGGTCCACACGATATTAACTCAATTTTTTAAGGGGGAAGGCCTATCTGGGTAGCTTGCTACTCGGGCCTTCGAGCGTCGCCCATGTGCTGCACTACTGCACGGGCCTGGCGCACCCCTCCGATCCATAGTTTAAATTTTTCTTGCCAATCGTTATGGGCTTCGATTGAAAACTTCCGTCCAGCGGATCGTTTTTGCAAGAGTTTAGAAACGGTTTTGAAAACCTTCTTGTTACAATAAAAAAAGATCAAGAGAGTGGCTGAGATGGGGATGTCTCCATCAAATTGGAGGATCGTACTTGTACTCCCTCAAATTTATTATATTTATTTAACTTCGAAGCTAAATATATATTAATAACAAAGTACGATTTATCTTAGACTCCCATCTCTTGAAAGACTTTCTATAAGCCATCGAAAAGGTTTAAAATGTAAATTAGAATAAATAAAGATAAAATTCTCGGTTGCATGCATTGGGTTATAAACTTTATATTTACTACGCTACATGCTGTATAATAATTTTTTAATATTGCAACTAAGATAGTTTACCTTTTATTATTCTAATTAAATCACGTCTTTTCATAAGTCTGTGGAAGGACATCATTTCCCAAGACTTTACCTTTATCTTAACGTTCATTTTTTTAATGTTAATTTATTATGCGAAATTATTATATGTAACTAGAGATATTGACGATGGTTTCTGCTTGTGCTGTATGATTTGTGTATATAGATTTTTACTGTGAAAATTAATGCTTATAAAGGGCGGAAGGCTTATTGCTATGAACCCCTCTCTTTTGTAGTTGCACCGCCTATGTGCCCTTTACGCCCAGTTATTCCAAAGAATACTTGCCCTGTCATGACTCAACTGTATAACTCCATAATCTTTTAGTCTTTCGTAGTTTGTTATGTCTGCTAAAAAAGGATAATTGACAGTTAAGATCATTGAAATCCGTAAAAAAATAAATGGACCAATAATTTTGGGACGAAGAGAGTATTGATTAAGACAAGGTTGAAACTTGTGAGAGTATTAGAGATTGATTCCTAAAAAATAAAAATTTTGGTACGAAGAGAGTATTGATTAAGAGAAAGCTGAGAGATAATAAGTACTGACCTTCTTGAAGCAACATGTGACTTCATGAAAGGCAACACCATCCCACCTGGAATTTCAAGCACGTGGATTTGCTTAATTCTTAAGACAGACATACCTACAACTTTCTCAGATTATAGGTCAATCTCCCTCTCCAACTTCACAAACAAGATATTCTCTAAACTCTTAGTTCATAGAATATCTGAGTTTCTGCCCGCCCCAATTTCTAAAAATCAGTCAGCCTTCTTACAAGGTAGAGAAATGATAGATAATGTCATTTACCTAAAAGAAATGACAATATTTTTAAACAATAAATCAGGGGCTTCCAAATTGCATACTTAAATTAGACTTAGCAAAGGCTTTTGGCAAGGTCAAATGGTCTTTCCTAATAAATGTCTTACATCAATTTGACTTCTCAAAAAATTTTATTAATCTGATTATTATGAATCTGTCATCAGCTTTCTTCTCTGTGATTATTAATGCCCAACCTGTAGGTTTTTTCAGAGCCACCAAGAGAATCAAACAGGGAGACCCTCTTTCACCCATTCTCTTTAACATATTCTCTGAATCTTTCTCAAGAAGCCTGCAATTTTGTTTTCAAAATAAGAAGCTTAGATATTTCAAACTACCTGCAAATGTTGTAAACATATCTCACCTTAGTTATGCATATGACACAATTTTATTCTTCCAAGCCACTAAATTAACTGTAAAAAGACTTAAAGCATTTTTAGTAGTGTTTTGAGTCAGCCAGTGGTAAAAAAAATGAATTTTGAGAAAACATATTACTACACCAGTAAAAATGCAACCCATAGAAATGAGAACATTATCAGAAACCTACTTGGAGTAAAAAAGAGATCTTTCCCTCTACCATACCTCGGATGTCCTATATACATAGGAAGAACAAAAGCTATAAACTTCCAGCCTTTGATTGAAATGTACGACAGGAAACTTAACTCATGGAGAAACAAATAACTAAGTGTTGGAGGTAGATTAACACTCATTAAATCAATAATGTTCTCAATCCCACAACACTTGTGGACTGTAATGAAACCTCCTAACTTAGTAATCACTAAGTTAAAAGGAAAACTGGGCACTTTCTTTTGGGGTACAGTAGAAAATAGGGATAAGAAGGTGTGGAAAAGTTTCGCCAAAATGTGCTTCCCAAAAGTACACAATGGAATTGGTCTTAGATATTTTAAGGATATCATTAAGGCCTTTTCACTCAAATTATGGTGGAAATTCCAGTTAGGATTGGCACCTTGGACGCAGTTCCTATGGTCTATTCATCCCAACCAAAGAAAATCTCAAAACTGGAAAAGAATCACTAAGGTTAACCACATTGCAGAAGCTAACACAAGAGTAATATTATCATGGGAAAGGATCTGCAATTTTTTTAAACATCTAATTGGACTGGTTTTGGACCTATCCATGATCACTGGATCCCACCAGATAATTTCCTTTCTGATATGACCATTGCCTCCTTCATCTCTAACAAAATGAACCTCATCAGTATGTTGCAAAATTTGCCTAACAACATGATTTCTTTCATACAAGGAGCACCGATTCATCAACACAGAGAAGATAGGCTCATTTGAAAACCAGACAGCTTGGGAAATTTCACTTTCAAGTCTGCTTATGATCTTAGTAAGCAACAAAAACCAAAAATTAGGAATTCTGAATAAAGTCTGGTTTAATAAATTGCCAAAAAAGATCTCTGTTTTCATGTGGAAATTGGTAAATGCTATTTTACCTTTTGATGACATCCTTATCTTCTCTAACATCGGTCTAGCCTCAAAATGCTCCTGTTGCCTTAACTCTGACTCTCTATCTCATTGGTTTAACTCATGCAATCTAGCTATCCAGATCTGGAATTTTTTTGACACTCTACTTGAGACTAGATCACTAGAATTTGACACTATTTTTGATAGACAGGCCCATTACTGGTCCCTAACAAGTTCCACCAAGATCCACAGAACCTTTATCACTGTAATATCATCCTTCATCTGTTGGAATCTATGGAAAACAAGAAATAGAATTATTTTTGATGACATCAAACCACTGCATAGAAAAATCATCACAGACATAAAAAATGATATTTCCTTAACTTTCCTTGCCAAAGCTATGTTTTCTAAAAGCATGGAAGACTATAAATGGGTTAACATGGGGCTAATCAACACACTTATACCACCACCAAAACCAACTATTAAATGCATTAGGTGGAATAGACCAATTTAGGGGTTTAAAGTAAATGTATGCATTTTGGCACAAAAACAACAACAAAGATGGTATAGGCGTTATAATTATAAACTCAGAAGGTTCTTTTGTAGCTGCAGCTATTAGAAATACCTATTGTGCCTCTAGTTTACAAGCTGGATTGTTAGCTATACAGCAAGGACCGACTTATGCAACATAGTTAAATCTGGAAAACTTACCAATAGAAACTAATTGTAAATCCTTTGAAATTGCTTCTCAACTGACTCTGAACTTGGAAATATACAGTCACACACACACACACACACACACACACACACACACACTCAGAGGCTAGTAGACAGAGAAAACTTGCAATCAAATCACAACAAAAAAAACCTCAGTTTTCAACAGCTTGACCAGAGAACAAATGGCCTTATACATTTGGATAAAATCAAACTCCCGGCAATTAGACTTGTTTTGAATGGATGCTACTGATAGTTTGTTAATTTTCAACAGGATATATACACAAGGAGAAGGCTGGAAGCCATTTTTTCCAACAAGGAGAAAAGGAATTCGAGCCCTCGAGCCATCATCCCTCGAGGCCTCGAACTGTGAAGCACTCGACACAGACGCCTTGAGCCATCGACCACTCGAGCCTCACACAAGCCCTCGATCACGAGCCCTCGAGGGAACAACCACTCGACCCATCGAGCTCTCGAACAATCATGCATTCGACTCGAGACCTCTAGCCATCGAGCACTAGAGCATCGAACTCTATAACCTCGAGCACTCGATCCGGAGACCTTGAGCCGTCGAGCACTTGAACATCGAACTCTCCATAATCCAGAATCTATAATCCAGCACTCGAGCCTTGGAGCCCTTGGGGCTCGAAGGGGCGACTCCCTATACCATGAGCCTTGACACCTCGAACAAGGCGGGGAACAAGAAGAGAAGCCACAAGATATAAACAATTTCAAAACTTAATTACGATCACTCAAACCATTTCGTACTTAGAGCCTTTTTGAAGATCTGGCTATTTAACCATGTTAACACGAGGGGTGGAGACATGGAAATGGAATCATCGCCAAAAATGCCCTAAGTATACTTTTGCTCAGATATTCTGACAATACAAGTTATCCTTTTGTACAAAGTCTTAAAAAGTATTTTGAAGATAAACTTTTTGTAACTTCTGTCATCTCAGGTTTGGGGAACCTAATACATATCCCTCCCATTAATATGGGTTGATTAAAAAAAAGATTAAGACAAGGTTGAAACTTGTGAGTATGAGAGATTGATTCCTAAAAAGTAGTAGTTGTGGGATGAAGAGAGTATTGATTAAGACAAAGTTGAAACTTGTGAGAGTCCAAGAGATTGATTCCTAAAAAATAACTCAATGTGTGAATAATGGAACAAGTAGGGAGATTGATACCTAAAAAAACGACTTAATGTGAACAATGGAAAACTTCGGGATCTAATGGGTGGAAATACAAGTGAGAATAACTCTAACCAAACTGAACGTTTTCTTTATACGAGAGAGCAGGAAAAATTAGAGGATGAAATTACAAAATAAAAATTATCAAGACTTTCTAAATTCAAACTTTTTGAACTTGTTGAATCGAGTTGGCTCCATTGTGAAGGTGAAGAGAATTTAAAGAGCCAAACCCACTCAAACTCTAATTTGATTAAGCTCACAAGTCGAGTTAGAGCATATCACAAACAACTGAATTCAGTGTCAGTGTGAATTTTAGGATTCGAACGAGGTCTGGATGATTTTTTCTATACTCAAACAAGATCAAACTAGAATATAAACACAGATTTTTTTGAAGTTTTAACTCTAACATATATCGACTCAGTTTATTTACAACACTAGAATGAAGCAACAAATCATACTTTTGCCCGCTTAGTCTATATTGCTTTATATTATATTTTTTTGGCAATAAATTAATTAATTTTTTCTAAACGTTTGCCACTTTATCTCAATATCTAGCACATTTTATTGATAACTAATGCTTATTCATAGGATGAAAATGAGAAGTGATTTATCCCACATTGGAACTAGTATAAGAGAGGCTAGGTGCCATGAGTTATAAAATTAGAACAATTAACACCAAGAAAATCACTTACCTGGACGGGGTCTATGGGCGATCAAGAAGGCTCATGGCCTAAGTTGGGGACCTCCATTGCACTACGGAGGGGCGCCTTCTTATGGTCTCCTCGAGTGGGAGATCCAACGTCATTATTTGTTACTTTGGGGGCCTGCGTTCGCGCGGCCCCTGCCCAATTTTAGTCTTTAAATAATTGTACCATCAGTTTTAGTTAACCACGTCCCTGCCCCCCATTCTATGCCTTTAAACAATTGTATCTACAAATTTTTTTAACTTAGTTCTCCATGTACAATTAATCCTTGGCTAAATATCTCTTCTCCACTCTTCATCTCTACCCCAAGTCTCAATGCTGTAAGACCGAGTTTAACTATGACATTTTACTCGAAATGTCACTTGAACTGCTTTTAAAAAAAGAGAAAGTCTCATAAGTCATATGAGATCATCTCACGATAATTTATGGCGAGACAATGAAATAAGTGATGTTTTTAAATTTTATAAAACGTTTCCCATATCATCTCTTATCTTTAAATATTTATACTTAAACCCCCCGTCTCACTATAAGAATGACTGAGACCGTCTCACTCAAGTTGTTGTATTAAAAAAAGCAGAGAAACAAAATGGTCCAGCCCAACATAAAAAGAGAAGAGGCGGAAAATCAACTTCACGCCTAACATTGGAGTGTGGTCATGGATTACACCTCGTTGGTCGAAACTATGCATTATTCAAATAAATAAGAAAAGTCTTGTTTTAAATGTACTTACAAATAGATGAGTCATTTAGTGTGACTAACAGAATGAGTTGAAATTGCAATGAGGTAATCATAATTATGAAAAGCTTTTAAAATGAATGGTTGAATGAAAACCTTTTAAAATGAAAACCTTTTAACATAAGTGCATGTAATGGTTGAGTGTTTTGAGTTAACAATCAACGCAACCTAATGAAAGAAACATAGGACGTATATGAAAACCTTGCCAAATTGAATGTTTTGAGTCGCCAGATTGAGATAATAATCCAGATAAATGCATTTAGATTTGATCACCACTTATAATAGTATCACTCGTTAATCTTTATACTGTCGTTTAGAGAATAAAATTAATCTCTTTAATATTCTAATGTGAAATTCACTCGAGCCTCGAGTAAATGCTGCCGAAAATATAAATCTTCAGGTAAATACTTTCTCCGTTCCATCCAAAGGTTCATATTTTTCATTTTCGTCTGTCCCAACCAAAGGTTGATACATTAACTACTTCCTTATATGGACTTGAATTTGTGGCTGAAATTTGGTCAGCTTATTTCAACGTCCAACATTTGACTTAAATTATCATCATACATAAATGCCCGTGCAAACAGGTGATATGAACTCTTGGTTAGTTGGTTAGGACAGAAGGTATAGCTAAACCAAACTAATTCTAAGGCCTTTGGGTTGAATATGGAAATTGCTTTTATCCCACATCGGTTTTGGTCTGTAAGATATGAAGGAAATAGAGGTATAAAGTCACATCTTCCATACTGATGAAGCTCATACCTTTCTCGGCCTTTTGGCTAAGATCAAGTGTAGTATCTGTTCTTATCAGTTTAATATCTGATATGTGGGCCAATGGCTCACACGATATTAACTCAATTTTTTAAGGGGGAAGGCCCATACGGGTAGCTTGCTACTTGGGCCTTCGAGCGTCGCCCATGCGTTGCACTATTGCACGGGCCAGGCGCACCCCTCCAATTCATAAGTTAAAAGATTTTAGCCCAATAAGTATGGGCCAAGTAATTTGTTAGTTAGATAGATTGTGTTTGATCCGTCAAAACCAGTTTTGTCTAATCAAACTGAACATTGTTTTCAACGCAAGAGAGTGGAAAGAATATTAAACTGAGTGCTTGTCCTAATTGATCGTACTCTTGATTTTTTGACATTAGGTCACTTTCCGTTTTAGGATTGTATTTTAATATTGGCTTTATTTCTTTTGGCAAATTTTAGGTTGTCCTTTGTAATTTATTTTTTGTTCTTTCAATATGCATTCTCAATCATCAATTCCACTTCCTAAATTCAAGTGATAAAAATGAGTGAGTCAATGTTGGTGAACCAGTGATAAAAATGAGTGAGTCAATGTTGGTGAACCAGTGACAAAAGTGAGTGAGTCAATGTTGGTGAACAGAGTATAATTTTGTTTAATATTCTTTATAAAGTAGTGGGTGAAATTACAAAATAAAAATTATCAACAGTTTCTAGTTTATTGACAATTGAGTTGGTTCGATTATGAAGGCAAAGAGTTTAAATAGCCAAACCCGCTCAAACTCGAGTCTGATCGAACTCGCAAGTCGATTTAGAGCGAATCACAAACAATTGATGGAATTCAATTTTAGGATTAATTTTCAGGGGGAGTTTGAGGTGATTTTTCTATAGTTGAAACATGATCAAACCGAAATACGAATACACATACTTTTTTGAAGTTTGAGCTCTAACATATATGGACTCAAGTCACTTACAATTCTATAATTGAGGTGACAAAATCATACTTTTGCCTTCTTATTCTAAATTGATTTACATTAGTATTTTTTTGGCATTAATTTAGTATTTTTTCCATACTTTTGCCACTTTATCTCAATATCAAGCGCACTTTATCGATAATCAATGTTTATTTATGGGATGAAAATGAGAGGTGATTTATCCCACATCGGAGCTAGTATGAGAGAGGCTAGGTGCCATAAGCTATAAAATCAAAGCAATTCATATCGAGAAAAACACTTACCTGGACGGGGTCTATGGGCGATCAAATAGGCTCATGGCCTAAGTAGGTGACCTCCATTGCACTATGGACGGACGCCTTCTTATGGTCTCCTCAAGTGGGAGTTCCAACGTCATTTTTCTTACTTTGGGAGCCTGCGTACGCGCGGCTCCTGCCCAAATCTACCCTTTAAACAATTATGTCCATGGTTTTAGTATACTACTTAGTTTCTGCATTCACAAAACATCATTATTTCTTACTTTGGGAGCCTGTGTATGCGCGGCTCCTGCCCAAATCTACTCTTTAAACAATTATGTCTACGATTTTAGTATACTACTTAGTTTCTGCATTCGCAATCATTAATCCTTGGTATATAATATTTGAAATAGCAAGAAAATAGTAAGATCAAAAGGGTTATGGCTCAAAAATCATAGCCAAACAAAGTAATGTCCAGCTCTACCGAAGGTTTTCAGACTGGAAACATACAAGGCCTTTCCGAATCCAGTAATGTAATTTAGGAATCAGTTTATCAAGCGGCTCCGGGTGCTCTTGATCGGAACTATATATTATCAAATTTAATAATTAATCAAATAAATTATAAAGTTTTGTTTTAAATGGAGTAACCATTAGACGGGTCATATTATAACGAATAGGAGTATGACTAATAGGATAATCTGATATTTATTTTTTATTATTGCAATAAGGTATGTATAATTATGAACCTTTTAAAATGAATATTAAAATATAAATAATTATAAAGGCAATATACCAATATAACTCCGTCTAGTTGAGAAAGTGTCAATATAACTCTCAATTGTTCAAAAGTAAAAAAAGAAGTAACCATAACTATTTAATAAAAGTGCCAATATAACCCTGAGGTGGCACTTCCAGCGTTATTCTTGACATTCTGGTCGTTGACCACACTTGAAATAACAAAAATGCTCTCAGGGCAAAAACTGAATTTGTGTGGACAATTATAACTTTACCCATCGCCGCAGCTCCAAATACCCTCCCCATCGTTCGCGCCGCCGCTACTCCCACAACTTCCAAAATCAACTGCTGCACGCTGCTCCAAAAACCGCTACATCTCTGCTAGCTCTACATATGCTCCGTCGTTGCTTACTGTCCCTCTGTTGCCCCCAAAATCCTATCCCCACGTTCAAGCCGCCGTTGCTCCCAAAACTCACCCGCTGCTTTCGAAGCACATCGTCATTCGCTACTTCCGAAGCCTTTGCCGGGGTTGGAGAAAAAGAAGGTTCGCGGGGAGAAAAAGAAAAGGGTTCGTGGCCGCAGTTGAAGATTTTGTGTTAGGCCACGAAGAAGAAGAAGCCAAGTCAGACGCCGAAAGAAGTAGAGAAGCATAGAGAAGAAGAAGAGACGAGGAAGAAGGAGATTAGGATTATAATAGTAATTCATCAAAGGTGTAAAATGACTTTCACAAAATTCCGGCTTAAATTTGTCGTAATGGGTGTTTTTGCCCCCTCTATTATATTATAGGGTTATACTAGCACTTGCAATTATCAGAAGTGTTATATAAACATTTTCTCATAAATATAATTCAGATCTTAAAAATTAGGCAAAATACTGATACAATCCTATGTTTTGGTGGTTTGTGCTAATATGACTCTGTTAAGTTGGAAAGTGCTATGTAGCCCTGTGTTTTGCATCAGGAGTACCGATATAACCTTTTGGCACTATTCCGGCATGGACTTGACATTTTCTGGCATTGTCCATAACTAGAAAGACTAAAATAACCATAGTCTTCAAACTAAAAATGTAAAGATAAAATTGCCCCTAGTTCTTCTTCTTCTTCTCCATAACACAGCCATTGCTCCACCACCTCCTCCGCCGCCGCCTCTCCATCGGGACGCCGAAATCTGGAGTTATTCTCCATCACCGTCGGAATATGGTACCATCGCCGCCGTCCTCTCGAACCCTACCTCACCTCTCAAAACCCTAATGGTCATTACCACCTCTCGAACCCTCACCACCACCTCTCGAAACCCTACGCGCAATATGGGGTTCAAATATGCATCAAAACAGGGGTATAATAGTCATTTCATGTATTTCAGGTCAAATTCAGGCCTTCATGGTTATATTAGCACATTCAAGTAAAACACGTGGTTATGATAGCATTTTCCAACTTCACAGGGTCATATTAGCACAAAACATAGGATTATATGAGCACTTAACTCTAAAAATTATTAAAATGAGTTTTTTTATAATTGGTCCAATTGTTAGCCGGTCTAACAGAAGACTTTCTCATCATACTCTCTCCGCTCCAACAATCTATGCTAGAGAAATTCTCGTGTTATACCGACTAATGGTTAGACCAAACATGCAAAATCTCGTTCAAATAACTATTAAGGTCCAATTATAATTAAAAATATACTCCAAGATATTTTGAATGTTTTTCGAAATTACAAGAACCTCATTACAATAAATAAAAACAAATGTCAAATTAGCCCATTAGTTACATTAGTTATAAACAGTTAGGGTGTCAAATATAACCTTTTGCATTTATCCCATAGAGTGCGTCCCTTGAAAGACGGTCTTTCCATAAGTTATGGAAAGACCAAGGTTTAAAGTGTAAATTGGAAGAAATGAAGATAGCTCAATTATGTATATATTTTTAAAAATAATAATTATAAAGCTTAGCAATAAAAATAGCTAAAAACTAACTGCAAATTTAAATCACAAATTCAAATTCCGAATATAACTGGGGAAAAGAAAGACATTGCGTAGAGAAAAGGAAATCCAAACTATACTAAAAACGCAGCTCTTTAGTATTTCAACTTCACTTTTCCCCCAAATTTTCAATCTCAATCTCAACCATGGCGACTGCAATGGTACTCGACCCGCAAGAGCCTCCGTCCACCCGACCCGACCTCAACTCCTCCACCGATCCCTCCTCCGCCGCCTCCGCCGCCGCGGACAACGAGGAGGACCTCTACACCCGCCTGAAAACCCTCCACCGCGAGCTCGAGTTCGTGGAAATCCAGGAGGACTACGTCAAGGACGAGGTGAAGAACCTGCGGCGCGAGCACCTGCGCGCGCAGGAGGAGGTGAAGCGCATCCAATCGGTGCCGCTCGTCATCGGCCAGTTCATGGAGATGATAGATCAGAACAACGGAATCGTCGGGTCGACCACCGGGTCGAACTACCATGTCCGGATTCTGAGCACCATTAATCGCGAGCTTCTGAAACCCTCCGCCTCCGTCGCGCTCCACCGCCACTCCAACGCCCTCGTCGACGTTCTCCCGCCGGAGGCCGACTCCAGCATCTCGCTCCTCAGCCAGTCCGAGAGGCCCGACGTTAATTACAATGTGAGACTTTTGGCTTTGATTGGTTATTGGATTTTTTTGGTGTTTTTAGGAGAAGCCCTAGCTAGGGTTTCTGTAAAGTTTGAATCTTTGTGCCTTTCTTCTATATTAATTTAGGGATTATTGTGAATTTAGCTTATGGAGATATTGCATAGGGATGTTATTATGTATTTTTTTTTTTACAATTTCTGCGCATTCATCCCAAATGAACTGTCTTTGTGATGCGTAGTACGTTTTATTTGTGCAATCTGAATAGTGGTAAGCTGAGATTTTGAATCTTTGTGCCTTTCTTCTTGGTGGGTTTTGCTTAACATAGGAGAATCTGTATTTAGGGATTAGCTGAAAAGTTGAATTGTTAGCTTATGAATATATTGCATATACCTTTTATAATGCCTTTCCTTTTGATAATCTGTGTACTATGCCCAAAAGAACTGTCTTTGTGATGTGTAGTGCGTTTTAATTATGCTGTATGGTAAGTGGAAAATGAATTTTTGAAGGCTCCTGTGGATGTTTTATTTTGGTCTTTGCCAGTTTTGGGTTTCACTGACATATATGATCTGATGTTGTTCTTGGTGGTTTTGGCTTAAAATAGCAGCATCTATTTTAATGTAAGGATTAGCTGAAAAATTGAAACTTTAGCTCATGAAGATATTGCACATAGCTTTTTTTGTTTTATTTTTTTCAATTGCTGTCTACTATGACTAAAGGAACTGTTTTTTTTATGCGTAGTGCGTTTTAATTATGCTGTCTGATGAGTGGTAAACTGAGATTAGAGAATTCCTGCAGGGTTTTTTTTGGTCTTTGGCAGTTTTGGGTTTCATTGACTTATGATCTGATTTTTTTTGTTGGTAGATATGATCTGATGTTAATCTATCTTTTATCTTTTATCTGTAATTTAATTAGGACATTGGAGGGTGCGATATCCAAAAGCAAGAAATTCGTGAGGCAGTCGAATTACCGTTGACTCACCATGAGTTGTACAAGCAGATTGGTATTGATCCCCCACGAGGTGTCTTGCTCTACGGCCCTCCGGGAACTGGGAAAACCATGCTTGCAAAGGCTGTTGCTCATCACACAACTGCAGCCTTCATTAGAGTTGTCGGTTCCGAATTTGTTCAGAAGTATTTGGGAGAGGTATGTATTGCGAAACTCTCAGTGGGATTTAAAACATACCCCTTTTTTTGTTAATAAACTATGTAATGTTATCTATTTTTTTTAAGAGTGATGATAGGGAGATTGAAAATTCACAGTGAAACTCACAATGAATGATGTGGATGCAAGTAAAATACTAAATCATTAATCACATTCCTTAAAATTTGCAACTAATTAGGGATACATTTGTCATTTCATTATTGCCACATCAGTCACTATGTAGTTTCACTATAGATTTTCACTCTCTTTATCATTACTCTTTTTTTTATAGATGACTTGGATGAGTTTTGCTAATCTTTTGCATTGCATTTCCCTCTAGGGTCCAAGAATGGTTCGCGATGTGTTTCGTCTGGCCAAAGAAAATGCCCCAGCAATTATATTCATTGATGAGGTGGATGCGATTGCCACTGCTAGGTTTGATGCTCAGACTGGTGCTGATAGAGAGGTTCAGCGAATTCTTATGGAATTGCTTAACCAGGTAAGGAAATGCTTAGTACTGCTTTTTGCTTGCTGTAGTTAATTACGAGTATGGTTCGGTGTTCATTAAGATAGATATATGAAGATCAGCTTATAATTTGTGTGACAATTGTTGTCTTCTGCAGATGGACGGGTTTGACCAGACTGTCAACGTGAAGGTTATAATGGCAACTAACCGGGCTGATACTTTGGATCCCGCCCTTCTTCGTCCTGGAAGACTTGACCGGAAGATTGAGTTCCCTTTGCCAGACAGACGTCAAAAGCGATTAGTTTTTCAGGTACGCGTTGCCCGAAATGGCAAACCAAGAATATATTGAAAACCGGGGTGATTTTTCAGGATTTCCCCTAGATCTGATTCTTTTGAGATTATTGATCATGGACCTTGCTCTTGTAATGCAGGTGTGTACTGCTAAGATGAATTTGGGCGATGAGGTCGACTTAGAGGACTATGTTTCGCGGCCAGACAAAATAAGCGCTGCTGAGGTTATTACTCTTTTCTCAACTAGTTTTCGCTTTCTATAAAGAGACAGTTATAAGGATTCTGATTAGTGGATGACTCTAAATGATTCAAATGAATGCCTAGAACGATTTAATTTCCCAGTTTGCCTTTCAGAACTTATGATTTGGTATAGTTTACGATGATAGTATGCTATCCTTTTCCAACATTCAGAAAGTTTCGAGACTTTTTTGGAATCATACCAAATTTACGTTTACCTCCATGTCCTTGGATTGGATCTCCTTAGCCGATCTTTTTTCGTTAAATCGTTACAGATAGCAGCCATCTGCCAAGAAGCAGGAATGCACGCAGTGCGCAAGAATCGCTATGTGATTCTGCCAAAGGACTTCGAAAAGGGATATAGAGCGAACGTGAAGAAGCCTGATACCGACTTCGAATTCTACAAGTAATCATGTACTGTGTTTGAGTTTCTGAATATTCGCACGCAACACGCTGAATATTGGTTATTTATTCGGACTCCTCTAGTACTGTAACTTGTTCTTGAATGGATTCATAATTTCTAATGTATGGGTAAAATTCGTTCCCTTTTGGCAATTTTCATTTGTTATGGATATGATTTGAGAAATAGTGGTGGTTTTAAGCATTTTTTTTGTAGTGAGTGCAAAATGCTTGGTTTTGTAAAGCCAAAATTTGCATAAAACTACACTTTCTAATTGTGAAGAACGGTACTGTTTTTCCCGTGGATAGAAGTGTAATACACGAGGAGAAATGTACTGATCGACTAGTGACAGGAACCTTTTTCGGTTTTTTTCGCACCGAAGTAAATTGAATTGAAATTAAACAAATTTCAAGTGGTTGATATAACTAGATTAATTTAATTCTTATTGAATTGATATGAATTAATTTAAATTTCACCAAATTAAAATGAACAAAATTGAATTATATTGCAATTAATTGCATATGAACAAATTTAAATGGTTCGAAAAATAAAAATATACTATTCCCTCTATCGCAGCATAACTTACAAACTTTGACTTTTGAAAATTGACTAAAAAGTGTTTGACCATTAATATCTTGGGAAAGTTTCAGGAGATGCGGTCTTTTCATAAACTCACATACAGTCCACCGAGACATTTACCTTAGATATTGTAATTTTTTAATAAAATTTATATTACATTTTAAAAGTTAAAACAAGTAATAATAGGTATTTGAAGGTGAAAATATAACATATAAAAAATATTTTCAAAATTTTAAAATTTTGTATGTAATTTAACAAATACAGTAGATAAGGTAAGAATAAGTCGTCTGTGCATAAGTTTATGGACATGTCGTCTGTCAAGAGACCTACTCTAATATCTTTAACATGTACAATTTAAAAAATTAAAGCATTAATATTCTAAAAGTACACGTTAAGACTAATATCACACTGTACTACATGATAATATGCTCACTTATATATCGATAAATTAATCATTTTTATTTGAATGAATAGTATAATTACAACTTATGTTGATACAGATAAAAGGGGAAAAAAAAGTAAAAATCAATGAGATGTAAAATCCTTTTCAATAGTAGTGGGCAAGGATTGACCCCAATATTCATTAACTGGGCCAGGCTAGGCCCGTTAGTCACTGAATAGTTCTCTTACAAAGTTGACCCAACACAAAGACCTCGATGCTTCCCAAAACTTGGGGTCTCCTTTTAATTTAACACGGCAAATGGTCTACCTACTCCCTCACTCCGTCTCAACCTATTCTGCATAAAAAATTGTTTTGTTAAAAATATAAAATTTTGACCACAAATTTAAATAGGTATATGAACAATAATTTTATCGTATGAGATATGGTTAGATTCATCGTAACATGTTATTTCCATTTTTTTTGTCATTATTGTTCGTAACTACACATATTTAATCAAACATATTTATTGAAAATCGTAAAAAAAATTGTGCAGATTAAGACGGGATAAATAGAGTATATTAGCATTAAACCTAAAAGTATTATCTAGTGAAAAATGGCGCAACTCAATAACCAGCGAAACCATCTCATTTGTACCTCATTTTATGTACTCCTTCCGTCGCAGTTCAAACTGCACACTTCACTTTATTTCACAATTTACTGTCTAATTTTGACCATATATTTAAATAGATATAAAAAATAGTATTGTCATATGTTATATAGCTTGATTCGTCGTAAAGTAATTTCTCAAATGTAACTTTTTTGTTTGTCATTATTATACATAATTAAACATATTAACGGTTAGACACATTTTTTGATGAGCGTGAAAAAAATTCTATGCAATTTGAGTTGGGACAAGCGAGTACTGAATTTAGTCCACACAGCTTGAGGTCCTCAAACTGTGTTTTTAAGGGAGAGGGCCGGGGATGTCAGTACTTCCTCTGTCTCAATCAAAGTTTCTTATTACCTCTTTCTCATTTAGAGTTGCACTCTTATTTTTTGTAAGTCGTTCAAGAGAAATGTTTGACTTTTAATATGTTTGTCTATGTATAATAAAGACAAATAAAAAGTTGATATTTAGAAACTAATTGTAACGTAAAAATATGAAAACACTCCACCACCCAATATTGGGTCTAAATAAATAGGGATCTCAACATCATCCAAATAACCCAACTTGAGTTATGATAGAATGTTAAATCTGAAGTATTTTGGGCTCCCGTCTTGAAATCCATAAGTGAAGTAACATAATTTGTTGAAATATTCCCACATTAACATGTTTGATAAAAAAAGATTATGCGTAAAATATGGTGAGAGACGGATATTAAATAATAGTGCAAATTTGCAATGAATAGGATGATACTTAGATCAGATCAAGAAATTTCACATAGCTGTCACTCCTTCTCCAGCGTGGCCATTACGGCATCACCATCAACTCCCATAATCAAATGTTGTTAATCTAATATTTGTTCGTACTCGAACGTAATTAACAATGTGTGAAATTACTGTCTCGCCCCCGAGTTAGGTTAGCCAACGCAAAAGTTGTGGATACCGAATTGACCGAATTGACCGATCTTCTGTTTGTACATACTGTTCCATCTCCTCAATGTTTCTTGAATCTTTGAAGTGGTTATATATGAACAAGGAGAAGAAGACAATGTGTTTTTTGTATGTGTATTTGTTATATGTTATACCCCTCCGTCTCGCATTAAATTACAGCTTAATCATTGCACAACGTTCGAGAAAAAAAAGTTTGACCGTTAATATATTTAGCCACGTATATAAGGACAAACAAAAAATTACTTTCTAGAAACTACTTGTTATGACAAACTCAGCAATATCACATACAATAATAATATATCTCATATATCTATTCAAATATGCGGTCAAACTTTAATAGATAATAGTGTCATAAAGTAAGTGTGTAATTTAAGGTAGGACGGGGGTATTTTATTTCAATTTGTGCGGCTAACTAAAGGCTTCTATTCTGAGTGCTCCATTTGTTTCATTGGATGTGACACTTTTTTTTTGTTGAACTTGTGGATTTGACACATTTTTCTTTTAAGGTACTCCCTCTGGTCCTCTATTTATGTCCTCCTTTTATATGATTTTTTCTCGAGACATGTTTGACCACTGATAACTTTAGTTGTGTATAATAACAAACCATAAAATTTTACTTTTTCAGAAATAACACGTTACGGAGTATCCAAAGACATCTCGCATGATCTCCGTTATTGTATATAACAAAAGTTATCGATGATCAAACATGTCACGAAAAAAACTACGGTAAAAGGAGACTATATATAAGGGACTAGAGGGAGTAAGATTCCTTCAATTTATACATCCATTCTACATTTTCCTTTTTGTGTCCAATTTCATCCACTCATTTCTTCACCTTCACCTAATTCTAGACACATAAATCTATGGTGGCACATCTAATAAAATAGACGTACTTCCTCCGTCCCAGGGAAACCTGCAGAAAGAGAGTATGGATCTTATAATTTTTGCCAAGCAAAAAGACCAAACTGCCCCTTGTCTTCTTTCTAAACCAGAGCTCCAGATTTGCCTTCTCTCTTCGCCTATCTTCTTCCTCCCTCCATTGCGCCTCTCCACTGTCCTCTTCCTGTCGTGCCTCTCCGACTCCGTCAGCGCCTTATCTCCGCCCCTCCTCTGCCACGTCGCATGTCCTCTCCTCTCTAGTTGTCTCCATCATCGCAGTGAAGCTCCGTTGTCGGTGCCTCTCGTGGGTGAAGCTCTGCCACCTTCTCTCGTTGTTTTTGTCATCGCGGGTGAAGCTCCGTCACCGAGGGTGTAGATCTCGGTCATCGAGGGTGAAGAGCTCCAGGCGGGTGAACCTCCGTCGGCGCAATCTCCGTCATCGCAGGTGAAGCTCGCCGACGTCGGCCACTTTGTAGTTGTCCAATCTGAACAAAGAAATTGGGCTGCATAGATTGGAAAAAGAAATTAGGGTTTTTGACCGGCATGGATTGGTGGCGGTGGTTGGGCAAATGGAGGGGTGGCGCTGGCGGGATTAAATAAGAAATGGGTGGATGTGGCGGGATTGAAGGGACAAGAAAGGGGTGGCGATGGCGGGATTGAAGGGACAAGAAAGGGGTAGCGGTGGTGGGAATAAAGAAGAAAGGGGTGGTTGTGGCTGGATTGAAGGAAAAAGGAGTGGTTGTGGTGAAGGAAATGGGTTAGGTGCAAATTGGAATGGGTGTGATGTGTGTAAAATTTAAGTTCAAGAAGGTTATTTTTGTCTTATTACATGTTGAATACTTCCTTAAAAGGAGAGTGTGCAGATTCCCATGGGACAGCCAAAAAAGGAAAGTGTGCAGATTCCCCCGAGACAGAGGGAGTAGTATTTCTTTATCTAGATTGAAATTCAGCCAACTCATTTTATTTTCCACTTTCTGTCACATCAACATAAATAAATATTTGGGTAAAAGAGTGATAAAAACCTCGACTGGAACATAGAAGGTATTTGTTATTCATATAGAATTAAAGCCTATCAATACACAACTCTTAACACGCCTGCCGCCCCTCACATATATCAGTATTATTTATTGTGCAATATAGATAGAAAGAGATTACGAGCGAATCAGTAGAAATATAAGTTTATTGGATTAATCAGATCAATGTTAAACTCTGATACTTTATTAATATGCAAAACCCACTAATGTGAGGCTCTTAACAATATGCTCCTTCTAATTTTTTTAAGAGTATCACTCTATAAATGTTATTTATGTTTAAGTGAATAAAACGAGTGAGAGATTTTTAATTGAATATTCGAACACATAATAGTCGTTGAAATTAAAGAATCACAATAAAAATAGAAAGAGAAAATGTTCGGGATGGTACCCGTTTTAAATGAAATTCACGATCTAGTGCCTAACTTTTAAAATTGTTCTGAAGAGGTACTCAATTTTTCATTAATGTCCCGAAAAGATACTTTTTACTTAAAAGTGGACACATCGTGACACAATTTTGATCCAAATTGGTACCCATTTTTTACTGAAAGGTACCCTTTTGGGACATAAATGAAAAAACAAGTACCTTTAAAAACCAAATTTAAAATTTAGATATCATACTGTGAATTTCAATTAAAAATGAGTACAGCATTAGACAAACTTTCGAACCATAAAAGTGCACCATTTCAAAGAATCGTCTGAACTCTTTTTGGAAAAATAAACATTCTAAAAATTAGAGGGAGTATTATATTGTTATCAGTGACGTTAATTGTGAGACAAAGTTGTTGCTGTCTATTCTGAATTGGATAATTGCCAAGTTTTGCATGCATGTGTGGTGCACGAGAATGACATGTTGCCCACTGCCACTAATGTTTACCTACGCCCTCTGTTTCTTTATTAATGGCACGCTAGTTTTACATCTTAAAATTTAAGAAATACTAAATAAAATGATGAAATTGAATCGAAAGAAAAGTAAAATAAAATGATGATTATAATAACCTTAAACTTGTAATAATTCAAAGGTGACAATATAAAAGAAACATGTCAAATTAGAAAACGTATAATTTTTAGTGAAACGGAGGGAGTACCAAGGTGTATAAAGCTTGTGACTTTACATTGTACTACCTTCTTCATGTTTACACTCTTTTTGATCCGTACAGAAAATGTTTCAATAGGATCACTAGGTCACGGATACTATAAATGATAGATTTACTTTTGACATGCTCTAAACTAATGTGGCAAGAAACAATTGTGAAAAAGGTGGAATACTATAGAAGACGGTGGGTTAAGTCTAAAGTTGTTAAAATTAAAGAGGACATTGTGGAAATTTGATAACATATGTTTTGTCATTTCAGATAATTATCAAATTATGTCATCTTTATTGGGACGAATGAAAAAATAAACTGTATCATTTTTTGTTGGGACAAATGAGTAATTTTTAGTAAGTTGTATTCTATTACTAGTGTCTGGATGGCCATAAAGACCCGTTGAAAGGCGATTTCGTAGTTCTTTGTCGGGAAGAGAGGGAGAAAAAGGTCTAATCATGATGCCCAAGAGGGATTAAATTAGATTGTGTTTGGTGGAGTTTTTATTACAAGCAACGCTGGTTTATTTTTGTTGTATTTGGTAGGATTTATATGTGATTAACTTACAAGATAGTAAATTAAGTAACTTTTAGTGCTTGTTTTTAGTGCTTGGTAAAAAACTATAAAATGCTTATTTTTAAAACAAAAGCTACAGGATGTATTTGGTGGAATTCTGACTTATTTTAAAATATGGGGGAAACCATTTTTGCTTTTACTCGAAAAACATCTTTTATTTCTAAAATAAGCACAATTTAAAAAGTTTATCAAGCACCAAAAAGTTCTTATCTTGTAAGTAAGACACCTATAAGCTCTGCCAAAACACCATATTTGGAGCAAAAATAGAAGGTGGTATCGCCGAACTTTTAAAACAAATCAATTTTGCTTATAAGCACAACTTCACCAAACGCACTCTTCAATTCTAGAGGGAGATCAACTTGTACTTTTCCACTAAAAATAACTTATACTTTTAGAATGGCTAGGGAGATCTTCAAGGTTTGAAGGATTTCCAATTCTGGGACAAGGAATGGCTAGGGAATTACACGGTTAAGAGTGGCTATCATGAAGCATGCAACCTGGTAAACACCCATACCCCATCATCTTCCAACTACCAATCATACACAATTGAACATCAACACCTGTGGAAGACACTGTGGCGTTTGAATATACCGGAGAAAGTTAAGTTCCTTGTCTGGACACTGGTACGGAATGCAGCACCAACAGGCCCGACTCTAAGAAAGAGAAATATGGAGGTATCATCATTTTGCCAAATGTGCCATAAACATATGGAAACATCGTCTCATATCATCCTCGAATGTGACATCGCAAGAAAGGTCTGGAAGGCTTCCAGACTCGGGTTTGATTTTGATCAAGGTTCTCCTTTGCAACTGGAAGCGTGGCTTCGACAATGGTTCAAATCGGCACCGAAATATGAGGATTTAAATCTATCGTGTATCATCATATGGTCGATTTGGTGCGCAAGGAATAAGGCTACAATCGAAAATCAAGCGCCTTCGGTGGACATGATTCTAGCAACTATAAAGGAATCATTTGAGGGTTCCATGGTCGGAAATCACACAAGTCTGAGAGTTCTAGCAAATCCCAACTCTTCCCAATTGGCGCTAGAACATATCACGACCCAGACACAATCAGAAATACCAAGGGCGGAACAAGTGGGAGACATTAGACTGATATGATATACAGTGGATAATCACATCAATCGGGTTTATGAGGACTGGTTGTGTATCAACACAGATGCGGCTTTTCAGAAACAGGATGGCAAGGCAGTCGTGGCTTGGTGCGCGGTACCAGGTTCAACAAGTACAACCTTCCATGGTTATCGTTTACTACAGGCGACATCACCAACCCAAGCTGAGCTTATAGCCATACACGAAGCTATGTCACATGCTAGCTTTTTGGGTGTCCCTCGCACCTGTATCAGGACGGACTGTGAATTGGTCCTCACACATATCACCAAATTTCCCTCAGTCCCACCGGATCTCAAAGGTTTAATTAGGAATATCATAATGCTAGCTATGGTTTTTCATAATGTCCACTTCATGAAAGTGCGTAGATCTGTAGTTCTGAATGCGCATAGTCTTGCACAAGTTGTAATCAGACAATGTTGGTAATATAATGTCACTATTATTCTAAAAAAAAAAAAAAAGTCACACATTTATGCAAATTTCGAAACAACTTCTTAAACTTTTAACCTATGTATATAGTGAAAGAAAACCCATTGATATTCCCTTGCAAACAGGTATCTTCGCAATCATTATGACTTCTTTTGAACTTTGCGGTGGGGGGAAGTGAACTACTTACCAAGCGGTAATTAATAGTTATAATCTGTTCACATGAAAGAGCGGTAATTAATAGTTATAATCTGTTCACATGAAAGAGCGGTAAGAAATGAATGAAAGGTAAATGCAACTGGTGATCCAATTATTTTTTAATTTTTTTTGGTCGAAAGTGTTCTCATTCTCATTAAATTGTAAGATCGTTACAAATTGCGCTAAGTTTTAGCCGCACAACCCCTAACTATCAACTATAATTAATCTCATTAGTACTTTCTAGAACACAGTTCTCTGGCTCACACACTATAGGGTGAGTTTCCCATTAAGGAATCTATCATTAAGTTCACGTATCATATTGGCAATCTGCAGCTCGACACGCACCTTCAACTATGTGTTCACCGGATTTCGATAACTCTAAGATTTTGGAAGAGACTGCGGCTGAATTTCTCCGATCTGCATAAACATGTGAGGCCAATTTCGGTTTCCAGTACTACCCATTTATGAAATACCGACAATCCTACCCTTCTATACATTCTACTAGTTCACTCATTCTTAATTTAATAATTTGTTCAAATCAGTTAATGAACATAAGCTTAAAGAAAAAAAGGAGGACCCAAAGAATATGGAGTTTATGGGCTTCTTTGATCTTAAAGATCATCTTCAATGATGATATGAAGATCTTTAGTATTTATTGATTTCACATAATATATTTTGATTAGAATTTTGGTATGATGTAATAATGTGAAATTAATTATAAAAAAATTTAGAATTTTCGTCTCGAATACTGTCATCAAAATTATAATTTTAGTACTTTTTCAATGAGTTAATAATTTTTTTTTATAGGACACCAACATATTTACGAATTCCATTTTTTTTGGTGGACAAAATTGACGACCTCGAAATTAGTTCCTCCGTATAGAAGTTTTACTTGATAGTGTGAAGAGAAAATTAAGCAACGTCATGAATGCCCTTTTATGAATTGAGAGTCTATTAATATAAAATGCAAACTAACTTTACCAAATCAACTCTATTATTGAAAATCCTCTAATTACATGGTAAAAGAGAATGTTTAAAAAAAAACTTAAGGGTGGTGGAATCACTGCCAACTGTTTGAACTTGGATGTTGTAAAATGGCTGAGTTGGTCCGAGCTAATCTGACCCGATGAATCACACAATTTCTTTAATATGGGTCAAGTCGGGTAAAAAAGACGACCTAATTCAAATCAGTCAAAATGTCGGGTTAAGACGGGTAGAAAAAAACTAATTTCCAAAATTTCATATTGGGTCGGAATGGATTGATATTTTTACCCAGTCCGACCACACTAAAATCAAATATATAATTTAAAATATATAAAATGTGGGAAAAATAAACAGATCAATTCCACGTCAGACTCGTGACCAGGTACATTTTTCAAAACTGTCCCAACACAACACAGAAGAGTCATGTCAATTTAGACATGCTAAACCGACCATGTTACACCATCCTAACGTGACCAGGTACATCTTTCAAAACTTTGTCCCAAAACAATGCAGAAGAGTCGGATCAATTTAGACAGGTCAAACCGACCATGTTACCCTATCCTAATTGAAATAGTCAACAAACGATGAATATGGGGACATATATTTATATCTTTATACGAAACATATTTTTCAAACATATGTTAATAAAATAATATTTAAAATATATTCAACTGCATTTAATAGAATTTATACAAAAATTATACTTTCTTTATTGATCCAATAACTTCCACCTCCTCTGATCAATTGTTTTTTCAAAGAGAATGAAATTTTGACAAATTCACTGACTTTTACTCTCAACCTTAACCACATCCCCCGGGCCTACATAAAAAGCACTTTGATGGCTTATAATTTGTATTTTGTGGCGTGGGTCAACTATGATAAATGTTACCCCTCCGTTTAATTAAGAGTGACACACTTATCTTATTGTAATATTTTTTTCTAAATGACACATTTTTCATTTTTAGCAAGATTCCTACAATTTCATCCATTTATTATACTTTTTACTTTTACACCTAATTTCAATCTCTCATTTTCTTTACATTAATCCAAGACCATAAATTTAATGTGTCACTCTTCGTGAAACGGAGGGAGTATTTTAAACTCCCAATTCCTTCTGGGGTCAAAAAAATAATTGCCAAATGTCAATTGTTGCACTTTCTCATAGCATCCCATTTCCTTTCCATCATACTCCCTCCGTTTTTTTTTCATTGGCACCTCTCTTTTGGTGTTAGAATTGAGGAGATGCTAAATGAGTGGATGAAATTGAATTGAAAGAGGAGAAAGTAAAATGAGTGGATGTAAAAACCTTAAACTTGTCCAAAATAGTAAGTGTCAATTAAAAAAAAATACCACTTTTAATAAATGTGCCAATATAAAAAAAAACCGGAGGGAGTATCACTTCTTAAAGCTTCTACTGAGCTCCTTTACTTTTATGAGTCAACAACAATGTTTGTAAATTTGTAATTTTCTGTCCCACGTGAAATTGTACTGCAATTATTATTATATTATTTAAAAAATATATTTAACTATTGATATATTTATTATACTATTTAAAAAATATGTTTAACTGTTGATATGTTTATCTACATAAATAATGGTAAATAAGATTGATATTTAAAAATTACTTGTTATAGCGAATTGAATGATATCATATACGATGATGCTGCTGTTCACATACTTATTTAAGTATATGGTGAATTAATTTCTGGTGAGACAGATTCAGTAAACTGAGTAATCGTTTATATTGACAACCAAACTACATTGTTTGTAATTGTCTATTGACAACTCAATTAGTAGTAATCTTAATTTTGTAACATTTTATCACACACAATAGCTTTGTCCATGATTCAACTTTTCAAAGCAATATGAATACTTGCCTATGAGCACTACTTAAGCTCAACTTAAAACTCATTTTTTTACTTAATTGAAAATGTCGGGACTTATATGTGATTTACTTATAAACTAAGTACTTTTATGTGTTTGATAAATAATTTAAAAAGTAATTATTTTAAAAGTAAAAATCATTTTTTGGATAAAAAATAGAAACTGATCTTCCCCTACTTTTAAAATGAGCCAAAATAAAACAGACTTGCTTATAAGTACAACTATTCCAAACACACCCTAAATACGATGTTTGAGTACTCAGTGCTTCGTATTAGTTATCAAATTTAGCCTAAATCTTACAATTTAATGATATTATATTTATTACAACAAGAAATACGGGATAAACTTATTTAAACATATTAACAACTAAAAATTGTCTTTGAATGAGGTAAAAATAAAAATAGGACGATAATAGAGACGTCTATTATTTTACCCACTTCATAATTCCCACACTAAATACATACACTTGATTTACTCAATCAGATTCAATCTAAACTGCACAATTATTATTTTTAAATAAATATTTTTAAACTTTGACCACATAATTGAATCGATATATAAGTAATGGTATTAACGTATCTAATGTTGTTGAATTTATAATAATAAATAATATTTAAATATTAACTCTTTAGGTATACATTAACAGTCAAACATAATTCACAAAATTCATAAAAACACTAATTGCCATTTAATGTGAGATGGAATATTACTCGTTTTACCAAAGTCATGAGGAAAAGGATTGGCAGATACCCTCTATCTCATATTAAATTACCCACTTACTCTATAACATTATTCTCTATTAATATTTGACTGCATATTTAAATAGATATGTGAGACATAATCATATCCTAAGTGATGATGTTGAATTCATCATAACAAATAATTTTTAAAAATTAAATTTTTATTAATTATTATTATATGTAACTAAATATATTAACGCTCAAATATATTTCTAAAACGATGTTTAATATTACTAAGCTGTAATTTAACGTGGGGAAGAGAGAGAAAGTGATTGGAGAAGGACGCATAGCTTTAATCAAAAAAAGAGAAAAAAACAACAATTCTCCAGTAATGCAAAGCTGGCCCACATGGAGCTATTCCCAGAAAACCAATTCCAACAAATTACAGTAATTTCATTCATTAATTAAACTCATTTCCTAAGCATCAATGGCACAAAATCCGCCCCACCATTCTCCCACCTCGCCCACACACACTAAACTCACTCACTGAAGTAGTTGAGTAACTTACAGAGCCAAAAAATAAACTAACCCACCCCCATCTTTCCTCTGTTCATCTTCATTCAGTACAGATCTAAATTGTTAATTTGTGACAAAAATGTGTTATTGGAGGACCCTTTTCTGCATTCTGCAAGTGGTCTCTCAATGCAGTTGAAAAGGGACGTTCTTTGGAGAAATGCTTCGAGTTGCAGGTGATTTTTGAGGAAAAAGATGGGTTTTTTGAACTTCAGTTTTGTTTTCATGCTGTTCTTGATTTCTGGGTTTTGGGAAAAGAGTGATTGGAGATGTTTGTTTGAGGTTCTTGGAGTAATGTTGTTTCTTTGTTTACTTTGGTTGTTTACCTGCCCCAACAAAACCTGAATTTCAATCTTTTTTGTTCTGTTTTCTGTTGTACTAGATGCTCCTGTTGTCTGAAACTCTAAATTATGCTACTTTCTTGAGTGTTTTGTGTCTGATCCAATTTTTTAGGTCAATGTAGTTTACATGGTGTTTTTTGCTTGTAGCTTTTTGCACCTACTTTTATCTTGTATGGTGAGAATCTCTCTGTCTTGTGGGTTTGTTATTAAGGTAGAAGAAAGCATAAGGGCTTCCATTTTTTCTTTGATTAAGATGCCTTTTCTTGATCTTTTGGTGTCCAGGGGGTTTTCTTTGCTTTTTTCAGATAATGTAGGCTTAATGAATCCAAGATTGTCTTCATTTACTTTCTGAGTTAGGTATGACACCTCTAGTTAGGCATATAATTCAATCTGCTTTTAAGGTCCATTCTTTGAAATCTACCCTATAGAATTGCTTGTTTCATTATTCCTATTACAAATTACAAACTTTCAGTAAATGTTTATGTTCCTTGAAGAACACTGTCTTGTCCTGTATATCTGGTGAGAGGCAAAAATCCCTTTTTCTGTCATATGACATTGTAGTTTGCAAGATAGATTTCATGGTTTTTTTTTCTGCAGACATAGTGATACTTTGTTTTGTCTTATGTTCGTAGGTCGTGGATTAATGAAACTCTCATACGCTTCTTTCCTGGTTTGGGTTGTTATCATCAATGTGATTCTTGTGCCTTTGGCATTTGGTGATTCAAGTGGAGATGAACAGGCCTTGCTTGACTTCGCGGCACGTATTCCACACCATCGTCTGCTAAACTGGACTGCCCGTACGCCAATGTGCAATTGGACAGGAGTCAGATGTTACGGAAATGAAGGTCGTGTTTCAGAGCTTAGGCTTCCTGGTATTGGACTAGTTGGCTCGATACCAAATAACACACTTGGGAAACTTGATGCTTTGGAAACCCTCAGCCTTAGAGCTAACCTCCTCAGTGGAAACCTTCCATCTGATATTGCTTCCCTTCCTTCCCTTCAATACCTCTTCCTCCAACACAACAATTTTTCAGGTGATATCCCGGATTCTTTGTCTCCAAAACTCAACATTGTTGACCTCTCATTTAACTCCTTCACGGGAAGTATTCCACAGTCATTTCAGAATTTGACTGAGCTAACTAGATTGTTCCTTCAAAACAACTCCTTTTATGGTAGCATACCGAATATAAGTTCCCCAAAGCTCAGACATTTGAACTTAAGTAACAACCATCTTAATGGCTCCATTCCATCTTCTCTCCAACGATTTCCCAACTCTTCTTTTACCGGGAACTTGCAGTTATGT
The DNA here is from genome assembly GCA_037428765.1 of Rubia yunnanensis. Classification (NCBI taxonomy): domain Eukaryota; kingdom Viridiplantae; phylum Streptophyta; class Magnoliopsida; order Gentianales; family Rubiaceae; genus Rubia; species Rubia yunnanensis. Next base: position 140,122,549 of record CM075062.1, on the reverse strand, counting down.
GGCCCCCCTCTAAGCCCGTGCTCTCCTATCATCTCCCCGCCTTCCCCTCCCCCTAGTGTCTCTCCACCTCCTCATAAAGGAAAACGGCACTCTAGAAAGAAGCTCCCTTTAGCAGCCATCATCGGCATTGCTGTTGGAGGCGGTGTGCTTATTTTATTCTTACTAGCTATGATCTTACTATGTTGTCTGAAGAAAAAGCGCAGCGATGATGGCAGTGTGCTTAAAGGGAAGTCATCCGCCGGTGGGAGGGGTGAGAAGCCGAGGGAGGCATTTGGCAGTGGGGTTCAAGAACCTGACAAGAACAAGCTAGTTTTCTTCGAGGGCAGCTCGTACAATTTCGATCTTGAGGATCTTTTACGGGCATCTGCTGAAGTACTGGGAAAGGGGAGTTTCGGGACTGCATATAAAGCTGTCTTGGAGGAGTCTACGACCGTGGTAGTAAAAAGATTGAAAGAAGTGATAGTTGGGAAGAGAGATTTCGAGCAGCAGATGGAAATTATTGGGAGAGTCACGCAGCACCCTAATGTCGTGCCCCTGCGTGCTTATTACTATTCCAAGGACGAAAAGCTTCTGGTTTATGATTACTTCTCAAACGGTAGTTTGGCATCTCTGTTGCACGGTATGCAGTTCTTTTCTTTGCTCTGATTTTCGTAGTAATGTGTTTTAAGCTATTGGTTTTGTTCAGTTCAGATGAAGCATGACTAGTTTTCAAGGCAAAACTGTAACGGAGCCAAAACATGATTTAGTTCCTCATGGAAATACATAATGAAACTCTTAGAAACAAATTATGAGTGGTAGCCTCAGTGTAAGAATGATAAGAAAACATGGAAAAGACCTCCGAGTGCCCCGGTAAGACGTGTAGAAGGTAGATCAGAAAAGTGGTCCGGCCTAAATGAACACAATCTGTCTCTGAACACTTCAGTGTGTTACGATTCATATAATCGACTGCATATTGTATAAATGCTTGGCTGTTGTAGTAATTTGAAGTGCTTTTTTACGTGTTCTTTTGATCTTTATGATGCAACAGGAAACAGGTCTTCCGGGAGGACCCCGTTAGACTGGGTGACTAGGGTTAAGATATCCCTCGGTGCAGCAAGAGGCATTGCTCACATTCATTCAGTAGGTGGCCCTAAGTTCTCTCATGGAAATGTCAAGGCCTCAAATGTGCTCCTCAACCAAGATCTCGATGGCTGTGTCTCGGACCTCGGGTTAGCCCCGCTAATGAACTTCCCCGTCACACGCTCTAGGCTTGCGGGATATCGTGCACCAGAGGTTATCGAGACACGTAAGCACTCCCACAAGTCAGATGTATACAGCTTCGGTGTCCTTCTCCTCGAAATGCTGACAGGGAAGCAGCCGGTCCAGTCTCCCGGGCGCGATGACATGGTTGATCTCCCGAGGTGGGTGCAATCCGTCGTGAGGGAGGAATGGACAGCAGAGGTATTCGACGTGGAGCTGATGAGGTTCCAAAACATCGAAGAGGAAATGGTGCAAATGTTGCAGATTGCAATGGCATGTGTCGCTAAAGTTCCCGATATGCGCCCGAGCATGGAAGAAGTAGCTAGGATGATCGAAGAGGTCCGGCAACCCGACTCGGAGAACCGGCCATCTTCGGAGGAGAACAAACCATAGGACTAAATTGTGCAGACCCCATAAGTTTCTTGGAGGCCATATATCCTTGGTTCTTTCAGTTATTACTGACTTTTTTTTTTCCCATTTGTAATTTCATAAGGAATTCATCTGATGATCTTTAGATAGCTGATTTTTACAGTGTGAATTTGCATTCCTTTTCTTAGGATTGTAGGGCTCCGCTGTACCTTTCCCAATGCCACCCCATGATTTACTGTACTGAGAATTCTTAATGTGTTATTTCAGTTTCAGTTGCTTCATTTGTCCCGGTCAAAATCGCATACTCCGTAAACAAATTAGTCAAATTTTGGTCGGAAAAGTGTCGATATAACTCTACATACTTGAATAAGTGTCAATATAACTCTGAGATAATTTTTAGTGCAAAAATAATTCTAACTATTTAATGAAAGTGACAATACAACCCTCAGACCTCATTTCCGGCATTGACTTTGATATTCCAGCTTAGACTCCATGCAAATTGACCAAAGTACCTCTGGACAAAATCGGACCGCTGCCGGAACAGGTAGGGTTATATCAGCACATTATGAAAATTAATAGGGTTATATCAACACAATCCTAAAACTTGTAGGGTTATATCAGCACATTCATAAAACTCATAGGATTATATTAGCACATATTATAAAAGTTAAGTGTGTGGTACTCGATTGGCCTTAACGGACAACCATATACACCATAATCACATCATAACAGTATCTTATACACCATAAAATTCGACATCATGACACCCTTATTCATATTAAACATCATTATCACATATCATAGCCTCATTTCAAAACTTGTCAACATTAAAACCCTAGGTCGAAGAACACGGTAAAATAACCACACACAACACCAAACGTCATCCAATAATCAATCCGGACTAAACACAACAAAATACACAAAATATCATTAAAACGTCTATATTCTATAGTGTGTGTTGATATAACCCTACACTTTTTACGAATGTACTGATATAACCCTATAAGTTTTATCAATGTACCGATATAACCCTATAAATTTTAGGAATGTGCTGATTTAACCCCTACCACTTTTCATAATGTGCTGATATAACTCTACCTATTTCGGCGGCGGCGTAGCAGCGGTCCACTGGCGGTCCAGCTATATTGAAGCATTAATGACTCTAAGGGCAATAATGTCATTTCCTATTTTTATTATTATTTTAATTTCTTTTCAGAAAGGAAAAATGTATTTTTATAAAATTCCGGCTAAAAGTTTCCGGAGAGGGTTATATTGGAACTTATACTAACTATCTAGGGTTATATTGGCACTTTCAAACACTAGAAAGTTATATTGACACTTATGTCAACTAGGTGGAGTTATAGAAGCACCTTTCTCTATATTTAAATAGATACAAGTATTTTATAATATCGCATGAGATATTGTTAGATTCATAGTACGTGTTATTTTAATATATCAATCTTTTGTGCATTACTATAAGTAAAGATATGGTTGATTCCTTTCAATAATCAATCTTTTGTGCATTATTATCAGCCAAATATATTTCTTGAAAATCAATAAAAGAATATATACTGCTCGTACTATATAGTTTTAAGTGTAATAGAAGTAGTACTACGTTAATTATTTAAATTTCTGATAGATTGAGGACAGATAGATACAAGATTCACGTATAGGCAAAAGGTGATCACCACTCGCCCTCAGCGGCACATACCAGTCCACACTCAGGCCATCGTATGAGAGGTAAATCACGGTAGCCTAGCGTCAGGACCCATGGGTTTGGCATTGCCTCGGTGCGCACAAGGGAGCATTGCAAAGCAAGAACTCCCTACACTGCCGCTGCCGAGGATCGAACCTGGGTTTATTGACGTTCCCACCTATGTCCCAACCATTGGGGTACACCCGTGGGTGTACAAGATTCACTTATAGGCTATGCCAATTGCCAACCTTAACATTTGCCAATAATAGCGTTTGAGGCATTCCTGCAGTTTAGGACACAAATGGAGCTTTGACGACAGTTCCCTAAAACGTTGCACTAACAAACCTCAAAAGTGACACTCTTCCACTTCCTCCGGATCGGCGACATTTCAATAAAACCTTGCCACAATGAGGAGTTTGGCTGCTAATATGACTACAAATGGTCAGGCGCAGCCATCTCCAAAATCCGGCAAGGTTCCGCGAAGCCTATCCCGACGCGTTTCCTTCAATGAATCGACGATCAAATCATACTCGTACTCCCCGGGAAGTGTCGCGGAATCTATGGTCGGGATAGACATCGAGGCGAACAGAGATCCGATAAAAACTGCACCGGCCCAGTTGAACATATGTTGTGCATGGTGCTCCCTCGTCGTCGGGATCGTCACGGTAATCCTACTCGTGATCGGCGGGGTGTTCTTCGCCTTCTTCCAAGGGAACTTGCCGGAATTCCACGTCACATCTCTAAATGTCACTAATGTATTCGTCATTAAAAATTCCGAGATGGACACTTTGTTGAGTGCGGACGTGGAAATGATTCTGAGCGCGAACAACACGAATGAGGGAATGCCGGTGTTTTACCACGCGCTGACGGCTGATTTGAGCTCCGGGGAGATTGCGTTGGGCCGGGGGATCCTTCTCCCCGAGCAATCGTTACAACCTTTCGTCGCGAAAGAGTTGAAAGTGAAAGCGTCGATAAAAGATGTGACGGTTCCTAAAAGTGACGCTAAAGACTTCAAAAATCGAGCGACGTTGCACGAATTACCCGTCGATTTGTTTCTCGGAGGGGAGATTCATTTCGTGATCGGAGGGAAAAGGATGGCCGGATTCCCTTTCATAGTTGTATGTCATGTTTATCAGGGCGATCTTGATGACGGTGAAAGGCCATTATGTGTCGCTAAAATGACGCCTCTCAGGTAATTAGTGACACTTTTTTTGTCATAATTTTATAATTCTTTCTTAGTAATGTTTTGCAATTTTTTTCTGGGCAGCTGACTGATTCTGGATGATTTGGATGGCGGGAAAAGAATCGAAAAAAAATGAAAATTGTGAAGTCCTTAGAGCTTAAATTGTGGCGAAATCAGATCGAAAAATGTAGTTTTTAATGTGTAATTACCGTGGTTTTTTTTTTCTTCTCATTTTCTCCTCTTCTGAATCATGGTTATTATTGGATTTAGTCTGTAGATTTTTGTTGGAGCTTCAGCGGAGTACTTGCTAGCGTTCTGTTTGTTAACAATAGAAGATCATTTAGTTTGGCATTCATTTCACTACTTCCCTTTAGTACATTATAGAGTTAAGAGCTAAAGATTTTAGGTTGAAAGTGTCAATGTAACCCTGCAATATCAAAAAGTGTCAAAATAGCTTTTGACTCTGCTGACTTTTTAGTCAATGTTCGTTTGGCCGGATTTTGGTAAAAAGATGATTTTACCCTTGACTTAAAAGGAACTACTCCCTCTGATCACATATTTGAATAGATATATCGACAATAATATTATCATATGTTATATGGTTGGATTTATCGTAACAAGTGATTTCTAAATATTAAATTTTTATTTGCCGTTATTATATGTAGTTCAACATATTAACGGTCAAATATGTTTCTTGATAACCGTGAAAAAGATTTCTTGCAATCTGAGGTGGGACGGAGTGAGTAAAGAAAGTGGACAAAAAGAAAGCCTTTCCTCTGCCGTCTCTCTCTAATCTCCCGCTCACCTCTCCCGCTCAATCCCTACAACCACTACCTCTCCAACTCTCGCTCCCTCCACCTCGACGTCCCTCTCTCCCCGTTGTCTCTCTATAATCACCTCTCTGAGAAGCTCAAAACCCATCTCTCTGCCGCACCCGGATGAAACCCACGCCCAGATGGAACCCACACACAGATGCCCGCCGTCTCTCTGTGGGTGGTGGTTATGCGGTGAGCTAGGATTTGGGAGGAGGCTAGGGTGTGGCTTTTGGGAGAGGGAGAAGGCGCTAGGGTGTGGCTGTGGGGGAGGGGGGAGGGAGGAGGCGCTAGGGTTTCTAACATTAAGGGCGGCGAGGAGAGAGAGAAAAAGGTGACGGCGTTGGAGTGTAGTTGTGGGTGGGGGGGAGAGATGAGGAGGTGGTGGCGCTAGGGTGTGGCTGTAGGGAGAGGGAGGAGGAGGTGGCGACGCTAGGGTGTGGTTGTGGGGAGAGGGAGGAGGCGTTGACAGTGAGGGCGGCGGGGAGAAGAGGCGCTAACAGTGAGGGCGATGGGAAAGGGGAGGAGGCGCTGCAATTTTTAACGGGCGGCAGAGTACATTGGCGGAAGCGGTGGAGCCTGTCGGCTGCAGTTGTGGAGTGGCGACGGTGTTTTGAAGAAGAAATATAGGTTTGTTATAAGGGTATTTTGTCATTTCATTTTTCGGTCATGCCTAAATTAATTTGGTCAATGTCGAAATTAGGGAGCTTGGCTATATCGACACAAAATTTTGAAAGTTAGGGTTAGATTTGCACATACAATAATTAGTTAGGGTTAAATTGACACTTTATTAGATTGCGGTGTTATATTGACACTCTCAACCTAAAGTAAGGGTTATGAACGTATTTATCCCTATATTATATTCAAAATTTTCCCTAATATAATCGAGACATTAACATTTGTTTGATTTTTTTTATTTTATAATTGATGTAACCAATGATGTGATTTGATGTTTATTTTTAGAGGTTTATACCAATATAACCATATATAGTTGAGAAAGTGCCAGTATAACTTTCAATTGTTTGAAAGTAGAAAAATAACCATTACTATTTAATGAAAGTACCAATATAACTCTTAGGTGGCACTTCTGACGTTGACCTTGACATAACGGTCGCTGACCATATTTAAAATGACAAAAATGTTTCTCAGTCTAAAAGCTAAATTTGTGTGGACAATTATACCCCTACTCACCGTCGATGCTAACGATGCATCACACTGCTCTTGCTCGATCTAAAAACCTCGCTCACCACCACGCCGGAAACGTCGCCCACCACCAATTCACAACACCACTACCGTCAGAAACCTCGCCCAACCCAATTCACCATACCACCATCACCAACACACCATCGCACCAGCCTTGCCATAATGCTACCGCCAAGACTCCACCATGCCGCAACCATCGCCCCACGAAACCTTATCTCCACCGCAGAACCCTAGTCCCACCGTGGAACCACCTCGAATGAGAAACCCTTGTGTTGTCGCTCGTCACTCCACTTCATCTTAAATCAGAAACCCTTGACACCCACTGCTCATCTTCGTCTCGCTTCGGTTGCGACTGGATTCTGCCTTGAGCGCTCCGCTTCGACTGAATGGCGTTGCAATGAGAGTGGAGAAGGTGCCTCCGTTGCTCCATCCGTCATGAACGACATCATAACTTGTGGTCGTAGTACGTCGGAGTTGGATTGGTGTAGAGAAAAAGAAGAGATGTAGAAGAAGAAAAGTGAAAAAGAAGAAGCAGAGAAGAGTTAGAAGAGAATTAGGGTTAGGGGGGCAATAATAGTCATTTCACCTCTCTTTTAATTTTTTATAGGGGTTAAAGAGTCATTTCACCAATTCCAATAAAAATTTGCCAGAATGGCTGGTTATATTGACACCTTCTAACACAAAAGGGTTATATTGACACTTATGCCAATTATACAGGGTTATAAATACACTTTTCTATTGTTTTATTTTATTGCGACGTGATTTCCATAATTTTAAAATAATAATAAAATGTATTACCGTGCATAAATAATTAATCTAACTGCTAATCGATCTAACAAAAGACTTCCTCCCGTCATAGACTTCTTTCGAATGTAAAATGAAAATTGAAATTAGAATTTAGAAGCGCAAATGGCATGCCGGGTTAAATTAAGAATTAGGGTACCGTTGATTACACGCTATTTGCTGCACACTGGAAAATTCTAGAACCCCACATTACTACTCGACCTTTCCTTTCTTTACCATTTCCCCCATTTTTTCCCCAAATCCCAAAACCGAATCAATATTATAGAAACAAAATCAAAATTCTAAATTCATCCCCGATTCCCAACTCCACCACAGCTTTAATATTTATACAATTCCCCACACAGTCCAGAATATATTCGAATACCCCCCTACAGGATTTGCCTTCAATATAACAACTCACAAACGCAAAAGCTATCAATCACCTCACCCATTTTGCTTCCTCCCTCATCACCAGGTAGTTTTTCTCTTCCTTTTCATTTGGGGTTTTGTTTTTGTTTTTACTTTTGTTTTTGTTTATACTTTTGTTTTTGTTTTCATGTTCTAGATCTTGTTTTTGTGTTTGCTTGTTTGATTGACTCGTTCGGCGTTGGTTGTTTATGCTCTTGTTTGCTTGTTCATACTTTTGATCTTGTTTTTTCGTTCGGCGTTGACTCGTTCTTGGTGTTTTTTTGAATTTTTGTGAGAGCCCAGAAGCTTTTTGTTCTTTATTTGTGATTAAGATTGCGTCTTGGAGATTTTGGTTTTGTGGGTTTGTGTTTTCTTGAGCCTAGGGATTGATCTGTTGGTGTGTGTTTTTGGTTCTTGTTTTTTGGAGCTGAATGGATGATCTGTTGTGTATATTTGCAGGCAGGTTCTGATCTGTAAGAAATGGCGTCGAAGCGGATTTTGAAGGAGCTCAAGGATTTGCAGAAGGACCCGCCGACTTCGTGCAGCGCCGGTGGGTTTGTTTTTCTGATTTAATGTTTTGGTGTTTTGTGTAGGGCGTAGATCGATCAATTGGTTAGGTTTATTGTAGAATTATGCCTTGTTTGGTCTATGATTTGCACAATTTAGGGTTTTCATGAAAGATTTATGTGTTTGCCAGATCTTGTAGTTTTGAATTTGCATTCACGTTGAGGGTTTATTTGAGATGGCGGAGTATCGAAGCTATGCGTAAATCGAAGGTTGATGAAACCCGGAATAACTGTTTAGCTTCAGGTTTTTGGCTCTCTGTATCTGTTTTTGAGGTTATATTCGTGCTAAAATATAGCACATCAGTGCCATTTCGGAAGATTTTACATGTGTTGTCCAAGGTCCCAATTGATTTATTTTAAGCTTTTGCGCGTACACGGTATAGTGTTGCATTGTTTGTTTGTTCTCATACTGCACTGGTTATTATTGGGTGGGTGGGTGGTTGATTTCATATACTCGTGTATTGTGAAGATTATTAATCACAGTGATGTTTACCTAATGCAGGTCCGGTAGCTGAAGATATGTTCCATTGGCAGGCAACCATTATGGGACCTGGGGATAGCCCTTATGCTGGTGGTGTCTTCCTAGTTTCCATCCACTTTCCTCCGGATTATCCATTCAAGCCACCAAAGGTATGATTAGGATACTTTTCCTTATTTGGTTGTGGTGCCGTTATTGTATCAAAGCATTTGTTGGTCTGTTCATGCAAAAGACACAGCTTCTTATTTCCATCCCTTGTTCACAAGGACGATAGTCAACCTGCGTGGTGTTGGAATCGTGTCTAATCTCACCCACTTCATCCTTCCGTATATCTATCTAATCTGTCTCTGTCTTTGAGTTTGTAAATTTTTGTTTTATTTGTATGCCACTCAACTACACTAAAAGAGCTGCTGGCTATCTAATTTAATGTTTAGTAGTTTGTGACTGTTTGACCACTCTGCATCAGAGAATATGTTGCACTTCTTACTCATGGATGAGTGAGCAACGAAAATTGGTGATACACCTCTTAGCACATTAGTTTCCTAATAGGTAAAATCTACTTTCAATAACTCTGAACTTTTCTCTGTAATTTGACTCCCATCTCTCTGTTACAGGTGGCCTTTAGGACTAAGGTCTTCCACCCAAACATCAACAGCAATGGAAGTATATGTCTAGATATCCTTAAGGAGCAATGGAGTCCGGCGCTAACCATATCAAAGGTTTGAAAGTCTTCTTTCTGTTTTTACTCCTGTTTTAGATTACACATGAATAGCTTCACATTGCTCCTGTTTATGACCAACTCCTGTTTAGATATAAGTGCTGGTGATTACACGACTACGCTTTGAAATGTTGATAATGTGCATCATGCTGTAACTTGTGATTGTCTGCATAACTTGTGATTTTGCTAGTTGGTAGGTTTGATTGAACAGAAGATTTCCTGGTCTGCATATGAAACTTTTTAGGTTGACCCCCTGTTGCAGGATTATTTGCCTCTGTAGCACTGGTACTCCCTTTTTTTTTGAGGTTATAAGACGAGTACTTTCAAATAGTTTCAGATGTCTTGTCCAAAATAGTTTCCTTGGGTGAAAGTCTCATATTCAATGATCTATCTTAGCTTCTGAAAATGGTTTCGTCCTCGAGTAGCTTATGCAACTCTAAATATGTCCCGGTACAGTTGTCGGGCACGGTATTGTACCAGTCTCTTCATTACGGAAACCTCCTTGTGTATTGCTATATTTGCTTTCGAGCATGTCTAATTTAGTTCTTCCGGGATGTTTCTGTTAGGTGCTTCTGTCGATCTGTTCATTGTTGACTGACCCGAACCCAGATGATCCCTTAGTGCCCGAGATTGCACACATGTACAAGACCGACAGGCCCAAGTACGAGTCCACTGCTCGCAGCTGGACGCAGAAGTACGCCATGAGTTAAAGAGTCGGAGAAAGAACTCCCGGAATCATCATCAATTGTCGGAAATCTTTGTAACCATTTCATGTGTTCTTGGCTGTGGTTTGGTTGGAAAATAAGAAAATTCTTGGTTTAGACGCTTTTAATTAAATTATCCTTAAATGAGGTTGGCAAGGGACTTAATTGAATTTCTTAATGTTGTGAATATTGATTTGGGAATTGGTAGGATAATGACGGTGTTATGTAAGATATTTTTTGTGGTTTCGACAATTGTGGGCACTTTTAATCTGATATCTGGTGGCTTAATTTTTCGGAAAATATGTCATATGCAGGAATTGATACCCTCTTTCTAGGAGTCTTTATACTGTCTTTTCATAGTTAGGAAAATACCAAGGGTTAAACTATAAATTAAAAAAAAATAATATAAAATTTTTGGTGTGCTTCAATTGGGTCATAAAATCATTATTACTGTATATTACATAAATTTTTTTGAGACGATATTTTTATAAGTTATGAAAATGTCAATGTTTAAACGGTAAATTAGAAGAAATTGAGATAAAATTTTTGGTAAATTAGAAGAAATGAAGATAAAATTTTTGAGTTGTATCTTTGTCCTATCTTGTTCTGTACAAAATCTTTTTATGTTCTTTAGTAAATATGTTTGACTGTAAATATGTGTAGTTATTGATAATAATGATACAAAATTTTGATATTTGGAAATTACATGTTACGACGAGTCAAAAGTTTTAGCATCTTTGACCAAAACAAAATTATGTGCGGAATAAACTGGAACGGAGGGAATACATTTTATTATTTAAATTAAAAATCGTCTTTCCAAGTTTATGGAAAGACCAATGTTTAATATTATAATTAGAGCCCATCTCTTGAAATACGGGTTTTTCATAATTCATGGAAAGATCAATGTTTAAATTGTAAATAAGAAAAAATGGAAATAAAATTCTCGGGTTGCATAATCGGGTTATAAACTTTAAAACTAGTACACATTGCATAATAAATTTTTAATATTGCAACTAAGATCTTTTACTTTTATTATTCTAATTAAATTCCGTCTTTCTATAACATGGACGATCTTTCTAATTATGGAAAGACGATCTTTTTCAAATTTTTATCTTATAATTAAAATCTTTTAGTTTTTATAACTTTAATTCAACACTAACTTTCCAAAGATTTTGCTTTGCTAAATCAGATTTATGCAAGGGGTTCGTTTTCAGAAAAAAAAGCTTCCTTTTATTAGTAAGATTCCCCTAAATAAACAACTCTAAATAAAACAAAGGGTAATTTTGTTACTAACAATTTTCACTATTGCTAGAAGTATGAAAATGAATGTATTAAAAAACCCTATTATCTCCCGCGGCCCTTCTTCGGTCTTTTTTCCCCATCTCCCCATTATGAAAAGATGGAGAATAATAGTCTTTTCAATTGATATATTTTTTGTTGGAAAATAATTGTAAAACAAGTTGAATTTCGTCAACTTTTGGGCTTAGTTTTGAGTTGGGCTCGAACTGAATTAGAGTCAGTGGGCGTCGGTTTTGGATTCTCCTCTGCGAGTACTATAAAATCGACTGTTTAAACTCTCAAAACGGATAAAGGGTGAATGAGATATGGATGCTCAAAGAGTCCCTCTGAGAATGGAAACTTAGGCGGAAATTGATTCGCACGTACTAAGTATTCTGTAATTTTTTGACTGTCTAAAATGCGTTTGGATCGTGTGGAAGTCTCCAAAAAGCCTAAACCGCGTAACAAATATTCTAAGAATCACATGTGGAATATCTGAGATTTGATACGCGGTTAATCATGATAAGGAATATTATATTCTTATCTTTCCAGAATCTGTTGGTTAGAGAATATTTTCTCAGAATCTGTTGGTTAGAAAATATTTTCTCTGATTACGGGAATCAGATCTTTCACGTATCTTCCCATAGGTTTCTTAGACGTCTATAAATAGAGCCTTTATGTCAGACAGAAAAATCGCACCATTCTCAAGTTCCTCCCTACTTCTAAACTTGAGTCTTATCTTCTTACTCTGTCTTTGTCGGTGATAGTCCTTCGAGCTTTGTGTGACTCCGAGGTAATTTTACTTGTTAAATTACCTTCGATGGTTTTATCCTAGGGAACGATGTCCACGACGGGACTCATTCGTTTCAAGGACAGCGATTGTACTCGTGACTCTATCAATATGTGATATATGTGATTGCTTGAAACGTGATTATTAATTGTACGTGTGAATAATTAGTAATATTTGATTGTTCATTAGTAATATTTCATTATTGTTACTGATGTTAAATTGTTCATTAGTAATATTCCAAATTTGTTGCTGATGTTAAATTGTTTGCATACTTCCGACATGTTTGTTTTCAATATACGATCAACAGTCTTGAAACGAATGAAATTTGTTGGGTTATATGGAAAAAAAAAAATTTACACGTCATATATATTAATGCTTATGCGAATTATATGCCTTGTGTGGATATACATACATGTCAAATGTGCAATACATGTCGTATGCAAATTATATGCATGTGCAATACATGTCGTATGCAAAGTATATGCCTATGCAATACATGTCGTACGCAAATATGCAATACATGTCGTATGCGAATTATATGCCTAGTGTGGATTAATAGTATATATGTAGTATACTTCGTAAGTAATTAGAATTTCGAAATTCATGTTTCGAAATTTATGTTTCCTTACGAAATTTATGTAGTTATGCTAATTGCATGCATGATTGTAACGTAATTTTTCCACGAAATTGACGAGATTGCATGCTGAAAATTGAGGTGCATGTCTGCGCAAATATTGATATGCTCGTCGGATTGATTAATACGCAGGCTAATTGCGTAAATATGCATGCTAATGGTTTTGGTTATTTACAACAAAATCATATTGAATCAGGATCTTTTGGCTCAACTTTATCCGAGTTTTGCCGAAGGGGCAACTCCATTTTTTACCTTGAATTGGTCAAAATATGCGGACTTTCTTACTTTTCGGGGAGGATTAGAACAAAATCATATTGAGCAATTTGTTATGTATAATTGTTTAAAATATTATACTACAATATTTGATGTGTACATATATTTAACGATGAATATTTTTTTTTGTATGTACACTTTGGTGAATCCGAGTATATACGGCGGTATCTCTCGTGGAAGAAAAACTTGGCATGGAGATACAACAGGATTTGCTTGACAACATGAAAGAGTCAAGAGTTGTAACCACGGTTTTGCAAACTATGATAAGTATACACGTTAATTAAAGTGAATCATGGCATATGTGTGTATATTGTTTGGATTATATTTGATAACCATTTGCGTGAATCTGGACGTGGACATGACTTTGTTACAAAGAGAGTTATGTGAATAATATTTGCACATATATGTCCAGTACACTAAGGCTATCGAATTTGATAGTAAATGTATTTTGTTATATTAGTCCCTTAATTATGTGGGAAATGAGTTGAGCATGTATGGCGTAATTAGGGAAATAATTTAATTCCGTGATATTCATGCTTATGAGATTAAATGTTAATAAATCAAAGTTGATTCTTTGCATGAATAGCTTTAAAAAAAAATATATTGTCATGAGTTTGGAATATTGAATCGAGCATTACTATTCCTTTTAATTATGAAATTACATGAAAGCGGTGCATGTGTGTTGGAAATTATGAGACATTTAAATTTCCTGAGCCCTCAAAATGTTATAGTATTTGTTTAAATATTTGATCAAATGTTGAAATACCTATTATGCATGGTATAGTAATTTGGTTGTGTGGGCTGCTCGTGTTGGTTAAAAGATTTAAAACCACATTTTGTATGAGAATGTGCTGCTAGTGATTCATGACTTTTATATGTTTGGTCTGAGAATCGCATGCGATAAAATTGGTAAACTTCATTTGCACTTAAACATGACATCTCTCGGCAAGAGTGTAATATATTTGTGCATGAATGAAGGATGTGACATTGGGTTATTTGATCCATGATGTATTTTCGTTCATTTAGGGACTTGATTTAGCTGCATAAACGGAAATTTTAGATCTATGATGTGTCTAAAACTGTGTTATGCTTTTATATGCTATGATTATATTTATTGGGAAAATGCCTTTTTTGATGCAATGAAAGGTTTGACAAGGCGTGTCCCGATTATTGACTATCTTGATTGATCGCTTACGAGCATATGACTCACGAGTGACAATTATTAGATTGCATAGATAGAGCATATGGGCTCGAAGTTTGACATATTCTGGTTATTTTGTATGACCTGATAAATGTGAACGTGAAGGCATTAGTTTACGACTATGTCCAGGGTATTGGTTCTTGTGAACCATGGTATAAACCCTAAAGCATGAGTTATCATGACTATGCTAAAAATCTTTGATTATTTGTAATCAAAGAATTGAGGGGAAAATCTCAAGAATATGGTTGAAAAATCTAAGAATCATGAGATATGGAATCCCAAGACATTTGGTCAATTCTCTAGATTTTTGGTTGGAAAACCTTAGAATTCTGAGATGAGGAATCCTAAGACATTTGGTCTAGGAACCCCAAGACACGAGGTTTTGAGAAACTTAACACGTGTGTGGATGTTTAATAAAACCAGCCCAATGTGGGGGGTAGACGAAAAACCTAAAAATTCAACGACCATATGAATTTTGATAGGTACTTGAGATGAAAAGTCGTCACGAGAGACTTGAATCAAGTTGTTCAAGTCGGGAGGAATTTAACTCGAACCAAAAAGGGTAAACCAGTAATTGAGTCAAGCAATGCTCTCAAACTTGAGTCGAGCAATGGACTTGAATGTGTTTTGAGCATAAAGGCACTCAAGTTTGATTTGAGTAGTCTGAAAGTAAAGTGCAGTTGTACTGAAACTTGACTTTAAAATGGGCATGAAATTGTGTGGAGTTGGTAAACTCACACTGCGCCCTAGTGAGAGTTAATTGAATCCTCGATTGATTGATACTACATTGGTGGTGGTATTGGTCATGCGAGGAAGAACAATTAATTGAGATCGGGAAGTTTAGTTATCTCTAATCCCAAGGGAGTTGAAGGAATAAGAGAGATTTTCACGATAAAAGATCAATACATGAAGGTGTTTTGATTGTTGAAAGGATCTAGCCCTAAAAGAACTTTCATGGGTAAGAACCTAGTGTTTGATTTATTATTGAACACACGGACTTTTAGTATGTTGGGTTTGTATATTAATGAAACCACTTACGTGATGCACAGAAAACATATGAGGTTATCTGTGACCATGATGTGAATACATAGAATCCTTTGGGAAATGTGATTCACAATGTAGACATTTGCAAGGTCATTGCTAGAAATGATCAAGCGTTGTGGGGGAGCCTTTAAGTTGGCTGGCGATCTTTTAAATAAGATACCCCAAGAAGGAGGAAAAATAAAGCTCCTCATAGAGCCATCCTAAAAGTTCTTTCGAATGTGTGGGTTGGCGTATTGCGAACGTAGTAAAAGGAATACTTAAACAGTATCTATATGCACAATGTTAAAATGCTATCAATTTCTTGAAATTCACAAGAAATATTATACAGAAACTAGAAATATATCTTGATGGAAAGTGTATTTTGTGGAAGTTTCTGTGGAAGATCCTGATTTATCTTAAATGGACTTAAGATTCAATAGATAGAATCATTAAGGATCAGAGATAAACCAACGAAGGAAACAAGATTCCATGAAATGACTTTTGTGGAAAGCGGTGATCAATAGAGAGATTGATCTACCATGAGTGCAAATCACTAGAGTACTAGTAGATTTGAACAATTAGTAAGTATATTTGTGTACTTGATGGGTGTTCTCTAGACGTGAGAATGAGTCCAAGGGTGATGGTACTTGCTATCAAGGCTTTGTGAAAGCTAGAAGTACATCTAACGGACCTAAATGGTTATTTGGATATTTAGAAATTAAAATCTGAATAGAGCAAAATGAAAAGCTCAATGCTCCTAAATGACCCATCATGTGACCAAACTAATTGTTGTAGCCAGTGATATTAAATCAATGAGTTTGATGAAGACAGATATGCTAAGAGACACGGAAAATGACCATGTCATTGATGTCTTTGAATTGATGATTTTCTCATTGATAGAAAAATTGATACGATGATTGAGTCTCTTGAAGATATGTCTTATTCAATGGAATGACTCTAAACATTATGAGTTACCTTTTTGTAAAGGTGAGGTGTCTCTTAAGAAGAGAACTCAAGAGTCATGGATAGTCTGTTGTACTTATTAAAGTGCACATTAGACAATTCTTATAATGGATTGTAAGATGATACATGAGTAATCCAGAAATGATCACTGGAAACAATTTGTATGAGAGACTCGTGGATATGGCTTGATTTGTGTAGAGAAATGATTCTCTCTTGCTAGATTCATAGAGGAATCTAAGTCCATCGTGTTGGACAAAAATTGGGAAAGATATACCCTAGGATAACCAATGAGCTTGTATGCTTATTGGTGTAGCGTAAAGCCATATCGATGATGGTGTGTCTCGACAAAGACACTTTACCATTGGATGACTACTCTCTACTAGAATTATCGATGTTGACTACGTAAGGTCAATATGATAAGAGTTGTGATTCTTTGACGAAAGGATTGAATTAATTTCTTGACGAAGAAATTGAATCGAGAGTTAGTTGAGAACTCATCGAAAGGAATATGACTAAGTCTAATAAATGGTGGGTTACGTACGTGGACACCCAATCTATGTGACTGGAGATCCCAAGATCTAGGTTCAAAGGGACAACTAAACTGCAAAGACCCATCGCGATCACTGTGGGGGTTTCATGCCTCCTGTCTTATTCCTATGATGAAGAAACAGTGAAGTGAGTGGAGGTTAAGCATTTAATTGCTTTTAATGATTCACGGCATCGAGTGTATGATACTCGAAAGAGCGCAATAGTTTACGGAACTGCTCTTACGCTAAGAATCACCTATGTAAGCGAGAAGTGTGGCCGCTTCGAAAGGGTATTGTTGGGACACAATTCCTTAGAAACCTTACAGAACTAGGCGTGTGCCATGGCCTGATTAATGGACACAACCGAGGAAAGCACAAAGGCTAGGAAAGATGTCTGTGGGAAGTGCATTGTCGTTCACACAAGCGGTCGGGGAAGTTCAAGGACATCGCGTCTACTTCCTAACCAGTGGGCTAAGTGTACTCTCTCAAGGGAAAGTTCAAAGGGTGACACCTACTTATCCTATGCAGCATCTATGCCGTCGAAATGAATCTATCACCAAGTAAAACTCCGTGTCTGGCGTGATTGTTCTGATTCCACATCAATATCTATTCATGTGGGGGATTGTTGGAAAATGATTGTAAAACAAGTTGAATTTCGTCAACTTTTGGGCTTAGTTTTGAGTTGGGCTCGAACTGAATTAGAGTCAGTGGGCGTCGGTTTTGGATTCTCCTCTTCGAGTACTATAAAATCGACTGTTTAAACTCTCAAAACGGATAAAGGGTGAATGAGATATGGATGCTCAAAGAGTCCCTCTGAGAATGGAAACTTAGGCGGAAATTGATTCGCACGTACTAAGTATTCTGTAATTTTTTGACTGTCTAAAATGCGTTTGGATCGTGTGGAAGTCTCCAAAAAGCCCAAACCGCGTAACAAATATTCTAAGAATCACGTGTGGAATATCTGAGATTTGATACGCGGTTAATCATGATAAGGAATATTATATTCTTATCTTTCCAGAATCTGTTGGTTAGAGAATATTTTCTCAGAATCTGTTGGTTAGAAAATATTTTCTCTGATTACGGGAATCAGATCTTTCACGTATCTTCCCATAGGTTTCTTAGACGTCTATAAATAGAGCCTTTATGTCAGACAGAAAAATCGCACCATTCTCAAGTTCCTCCCTTCTTCTAAACTTGAGTCTTATCTTCTTACTCTGTCTTTGTCGGTGATAGTCCTTCGAGCTTTGTGTGACTCCGAGGTAATTTTACTTGTTAAATTACCTTCGATGGTTTTATCCTAGGGAACGATGTCCACGACGGGACTCATTCGTTTCAAGGACAGCGATTGTACTCGTGACTCTATCAATATGTGATATATGTGATTGCTTGAAACGTGATTATTAATTGTACGTGTGAATAATTAGTAATATTTGATTGTTCATTAGTAATATTTCATTATTGTTACTGATGTTAAATTGTTCATTAGTAATATTCCAAATTTGTTGCTGATGTTAAATTGTTTGCATACTTCCGACATGTTTGTTTTCAATATACGATCAACATTTTTAATGTTTATGTTATTGAATAAGTATGTTGATTGCTTTTATGTAATTTTTTTTAAAAAAAATGTTATTAAATAAGTATGGATTTGTTTCTATATATTAGTATTTTTTTTGACTTGATATATTAGATTGACGTGTCAATGATGATTATTTAATCTAATTGTCCAGGTTGATGTGTTTTGTCCAATCTTGTTTTACAGATCGTGTGATCGTGATTTCGTTTGTGTTTCTCTATTCTGAGTTCCGTTCTCGATCTGGATTTTTCATGGTGTTTATAGTTTGGACAACATAGATCATGTTTTGGATCAAGATCAAGTGGTGTTACAACTGTTGTAGATCTCTGTTTGCCGTAGTGATATTGATGCTGATATGCTCCTCTTCGCCAAGTTGTCATGATTTTTGCAGAAACGGGTTAATATTCCTGAGGGCAGTATTACATTTTTTATTGGATCTCTTATCTGTAATAGTACAGACATTCAGTCTGATTGACATGTAATTCGAATATTCTTCCAATAGATTGGTTATTAACCGACAATGCCTTCTTGTTTGATGACTTCTTTCCTATGTTTCATTTTGTGCTTTGTTTCATCGGAGTAATTTGATTTGTAGAGATTTCAGATTAAGGGATGAATGAGGTGTAGCGGAAGAATGGCGAGCAAGTTTCAACTTTCTCGCGTTGTGTCGGAAGTTCAGTTTCCTCCGCATTTTAAATTCTCACATTCTCACTATTTTACGTCAACCAAACAATTATACCTATCCTAAATCATGGAATTTCGTAATTGCTACACATTTACTGCATACCAAACAACTCCTTGATGTAGCATCTTCTATCTACACAGGGTGGGGTAAAATGGCCGCTCAAACTCTATGGAAGGTTAATGGACCTCGATTTCTTAATATTTGGTTGATTCGGGGCGAATAATTTCTAAAAAAGCATTAGATTGGGTTGTTGACCGAGGAGATCAGATCCGGAGGCGGTGACGAACTGGAGAGGAAAAGTAATTCAGGAAAAATGGAAAAGGGAAAGTAAAAGTAAAATTTTAAAGGTAATTATAATTTATGGAATAAAATAAATATATATTAATATTAATCAAGGTTAGATAATTAGATTAGAGTACGTTTGGAGGGACACGTAGCGTAATTCTATTGTTGTAACATAAAGTGTTACACAAAAGTGTAACAAGAGACCCAAAGCCTGTAAAATTACAGCTCAAGAATTTTTTGTAAGATTAGAGAGAAACTACCGGGAATTTTTAGCGATGAAATCAAAACCTAATTCATTCTGATCTGACTCCGTCTCTTTGAACCACCACAAAGAAATCCGAAAAAAAATCATATTGAGCATATTAGAATCAACAGCTGACAATACATACTTTTCTCAGTGAATTGTGCTTTTCACACGAAAGTGAGGACATTGCCATTGGAATTCAATTTTTTTTTTATTGAAAACCCATAAATCTGGAGTTAATTGACCCAACAACTTCATTGAATTCGCCTTAGAGCACCCACAGGGAGGGCTTTAGGGCATACTTTTCATTCTGAAAAGATGAGTTTTTACTTATAGAGAGGATTTTTCAGTTTGCTCTTTAAATTTTGGAAGGTTAGAGGACAACTTTTGGTTACTCCTCTCAAGCTCCAAATCCTCCATTTATCTTCTTTTATTTGGCATGCACGACCACATGAACAAATGAAATGAACATAAATCATGTGTTTGTAAAAATATTACCAATAAATTAGAATCGTAATTAAATATTTTATTTAATAAAGTATGTTTAAGTTGATATTTATATACTCTTATATAATAAATAAATAATGAGTACTATGTGGATAAAAAATAATGATATGTATGGGGTTTAATGACGTGAGAAGCTGAACGGCTGCATTTAAAAGATGGAAAATGAGGATTTTGAAAGACGATAGTGGGATAAGTAGCTCAAAATTGAGCTACACGAGCGCAGGTGCTCTTGGATTGCTGTTGTCAAGCTATATTTGTCTGAATCTTGTCAAACTACACAAAACAACTTGATTTTGAAGAAGAACTCACCGATTCACATCAAAATGAAGATTTTTTTATTCAGATCTGAAAAAATAGAGAAAAATGAGGAGAAAACAATAAAAAGAGACCACAACATCTCATTCATCCACCTTAACCTAATATGAACACCGCCTTGACTTTAACGGGCATCTCTGGCCGATTAGATCGCGTCGGTAAGAGAAGAAAGTTGCCCGTCCTCTTGAGCTATGCTAAATAAAAAATAAGAGAAAAGTGAAGATATAACCCTATATAATTGATGAAAGTATAGATATAACTCTGCACTAATTGAAAGTGTAAATATTACCCTATCTATTCAGGTTATGTGCAGATATAACCTTTTCATGCAGTTGGTGGCCGAAATACGATGAAAAGACTATTTTGCCCGTTTGTAAAAAAATTAAATGAAAAAACACTGAAATTACATTCCTACCCCTAAACCATTTTCTTCTTTGCGTCTTTTCCCGGACCTTTTCTTCTTCGCTGAGCGGCGCTTGTAAGGCCGCTGCCCAAACCTCTCTCTTCGTATGAGATTTGCTAATGATGGAGCTGCTGCCCATTGGAGGAAGGCTGCTGCCCGAACCTTTTCTCTCTTCGTCTGAGATTTGCTAAATGATGGAGCTGCGCTTGTAGTTTCCCAAACCCTATGCGGATTCATCGATTTTCCTGTGCTTGGTTGAGCGGCGCCGAAAATGGTGGTGGTGGTGGGGTGAGGATGGTGGTGGTGGCCGGAGCTAGGGTTTCAATGGATGGCTGGGATGAGGCTAAGCCAAGTGGTGTCGGGTGGGGCTGAGCCAGGTGGTGGCGGGTGGGGCTGAGTCAGGTGGTGGCGGGGCTAGCGCTATGGCGAGGTGGCACGAGGTACGCTAGGGTTCGGGGCAGGTGGTGGCGCTATGGCGGGGCTCGGGGTCTGATTCTAAATTTCATATTCTCCACAATGCTGACCGTGAGGGAAGTGAGAAGCTAAAGGCCTCGCTAGTGGAGCCTAAAATCCTGAGTCCGATCACCACCGCGGAGGAGCACATAACAGCAATGGCGGAAGTTTGTTGCAGTGGTAGAGCTATAACAGAGGTACGATGGAGCTGTAGCGGTGGTACGACGGCGAAGGTGGTGGAGGCACAGCAGGCGAATGAGGGAAGAATGGTGGCGGAGGTGGGTTTAGGTGGTGGTGGTGGAGCCCAGCCGACCCTAAAGGTATTTTAGTCCTTCCAGTATAAGGCTTAGGTCATAAGGGTATTTTAGTATTTGCAATTGGGTCAATGGCCAGAATTTGTAGTCAACGCCGGAATCTTGGTCGGAGGGTTATATTTGCACTTTCATTCAATAGTCAGGGTTATATTTGCACTAAAAAATAATTGAGGGTTATATCTGCACTTTTCTCAACATATAAAGTTATATTTGCATATTACCCAAAAAATAATTGTGGTTAGACAAAGAATAAGACTGAGTGATTGAGAGACATTGTATTGTATCTTGATATTTGTAACATACTTTATATATGACTCTTCCATTTTCTAGTGTATTGCAATAGCTTTATTTTCGATTTTTTCCTCAATTATAATTTTCACGTTAAACTAGTATGCCGGTCCTTCCTTGTTTCATTGGTACTTGTTGGTTAATTGTATCTTACTTATTATTGTTCTAAGATACACGAGATAAATATTCGAGATTAAAATCCCCAACAATAACTCAAGATCCACTAGTGTAGGAATAACCTATCTAAGACGGTTATATCGGCAATTTAAATGCACTTTTTAGGTGCCTTGAATAGGACCAGAAACACTTTCCGTTACCTTTCCGTGGTGTGGAGTGGGGGAGTGGAGGCGACAATGTGGAGTTGAAGGAGAAACGAGGGGAAAAGTAAGAAGAAATAAGGTGGGGGCGGCGGTGTGGAGATGAACGAATGAAGGAGAAACAAGACAATAGGGTTTCTGTCTATTGCTTTAGCGTATGTATGGGCTTGGGCCAAAAAATGGCTCATTAAAAGTGGTTCTAAATGTGGAATCGCCTTTAAATTAAAACGGTGGACTGAGAATACCATTTTCGAACTCAAAAATAGTTCCGGACCCCAACTAAATGCGGTTCCAAAGGCCGAATCGCCTTTAATCGATCCCCATTAAAGGTAGTCCCAAAGGACCCGCCTCAAAAGGCATTTCTTATCTCAAAAATGCTTTCGGACATCAATTTAAGTCGGTCCCACAATGCCTTTAACAGAGCCTTCTCCAGTGATCACAAATCAATCCTTCCACCACTACAAATCTGCATCATTGAATGGCTGCTGACAGAAATACAGCTAGGTGCAATCTGGAAAATGTTCAAAAGGTGTGATGCCATTGATATCCGATGTCGAGATGGACACAGTTCAAATCAACACTAATTGATAACAACAATAATAACCCCTCCCCACCACAGCTTACAATCTCACGTGAATCTCCAGTTCTGCCGACAAAATCCTCCATTTTTTCTCCTTTTCCGACCGCCCATTTTACCTCTGCAATAATCAAACTCAGGTTTTCTTTTGTGGAATTACCAGATAAGCCACCACC
This sequence comes from Rubia yunnanensis, assembly GCA_037428765.1. Classification (NCBI taxonomy): domain Eukaryota; kingdom Viridiplantae; phylum Streptophyta; class Magnoliopsida; order Gentianales; family Rubiaceae; genus Rubia; species Rubia yunnanensis. The sequence goes on along the minus strand of CM075062.1, from coordinate 140,099,561 downwards.
TCGTACATGTTCGAACAGCAAAATGAAGGGATCTGTAAAAGGGCCATAATGACTGTCCTGTTCCCACCAGAAAAATGCAGCTGTGCATTAAGGATTTAGCTGCTCGGACACAATCATACAGAGTCATATCAGTTGCTCGCTAGAGATTTAGTTGCATGCACTGACGCACATCACATGCTTGTGTTCGATTTTACTGTCGAGTAGGGGTGGCAGAACAAATCTGCAATCGTTGGGTAAAGCGGATTGTTTATTTTAAACTCGTACGAATTTAGGTGAAATGTGAATTGGGTAATGGATAAAATGTGTAACGGGTCAAACGAAAAACTAAAAAATATGAGTCAGACGGGTTGGGTCTGGAGGTTGACCAAGGATGTAACAATATGGGTTGAAATATGAGGGTTAACCCATATGGAATGGTATATAAATTCATACATTTCATTTTTGAGTGGTTGGCGTATCTCTGTAGCAAGTCTGCAACTTGTAGAGGAAAAATGCTTAGTCTTGTGTTTGCTACTGGAATGTAGACGTTGTATTAAGTCAGTGGATGTAGTTTGGTGCTCGAATCGAATTTGTTGAATGATTCTAAAGTAGTGGACTATCGACTACTCTAAAATTTTATGTACCCTTCGTTTTGCCATAAAGGTTCTTATTAGAATTGATTTTTTTAGTGTTTTCCGTGTCAATGAAATTATCTTATTAGATCGCTCAAATGTGATCAAATTTAATTAATTAATACTAATGGAGTACAATCGAGCGTTGCGCAATATTATTAATAAAAATATTAGGATTGAGTTCTATATACATTTCATGTTTTACATTTAAATTGAAAACAAATTTTATTTTAAATTTTAAAGTTTAGTCATTTAAGGAAAACTACTCCCTCCATCCCACGAGAATCTGCACATTTTTTTTGGATGTTCTAGGCAAATCTGCACACTTTTCTCTTAAGTAAATATTTAACATTCTAAAAGACAATATTACCCTCACAAACTCAAAATTTTACCAAACTCAATACCCATTTCTCACAAAGCCTACACCACCCTTATTTTCTTCTTTTCCAAAATTGCGCCTGTCTGCTCCTTGCGCCACTAGATCCCAAATTCCGCCACCACTTTCGTCTCACATTGCCTCCACTTCCGCCCTCGCCACCACTTTTGCCTCTGCCTACTCTCCCTTCCGACCGTCGTCCTCATTTTCCTTACCACTTTCTCCTTCGCCTCCCAAAATTGCCTCTCTTCATCGGTTGTCCTCCGATTCCCGACGCCGACCTCCGCCGTTCTCCGACGATCTCCTCTACCACTCACCTCTTCTGTGTCTCCGCCATCAGCTCTGCATCCCCTTTTTCCAGATCCAGCGTCGCATCCCCTCCCCCGCCTCCCCTCCATCACTGCCTCTCCTCCTCCGCCTCCCATTCTTTCAGATCCAACGTCTCCTCTTCTTCCGGGTTAGGAATCGTGTTGCTTGAGGTTCTAACAGGGAAGAAGGAAATTTTTAAGGTGGCGGAGGTGAACAACGGTGAGTTGATGAGTCTCTTCGATTACACTGTTCCCACGATCTGGACGGGGAAGCTGGGTCAAACTCTTGACAGAGGCAGAGTGTTGGGCACGGTGGGGAAATGAGTGACGTGAGAGAGGAAGAGAGGTGAGGTGGAAAGGGGAGGAGCTGGTGAGAAGAGGTGGAGCGGGCGGAGAAGATGCAAGCTGCGGCGAGAGGAGCAAAGACGTGATTGGCGGAAAGATAGGGCAGAAAATAGGTGAAGAAGATAGGGGTATCTTAATCTTGTCACCAGGGGGAATTTTGCAGAGAGATTTTCTCTCTCTGCAGATTCCCATGGGACGGATGGAGTATATGAGTTAGGAAGTGACTTAATCAATTTAGTTTGAAATCGTTAAATATTGAATACAATAAAAAAATATTATTTTTATAATATTTCATTCAAAACATTTTTTAAGTAATTATTTATATGTTGAGATTCATTTTTGAAATGCTATTATAATTATGTGGATCTCATTGCAATAAATAAATGTAACTATCAAATGGTCTTATTAGTCTCACTAATTATAAAATGTCCTCATTTAACATTTAGTCGGTCTAAAACAAGACTTTGTCATATAGAATAGATAAATAATATATATATATATATATATATATATATATACATATTTCTATAAAAAATACTCTATGATTGTATAAGAAATAAGAACATTTTGTTATTTCATATTATATGTTTATTTGAATATTCTTTAGTGATATATATAGATATAGTATGAGATATTTATGGTATTAAATATATCTTTGGAAGATATATATTTGATTGATCAAATATAGTAAAAAAAATTAAAATCAATAACATATTATAATATTAGTATTTTAATTTTAGACAACTTGAGTTTAGTTTAGTCAAAATGACTTCAATATCCATGGTTGACAACACCAATGTCCTCATTCAACATTTAGTCAGTCTAAAACAAGACTTTGTCATATATAATAAATAAATAATACGTATACATATTTCTATAAAAAAAATCTATGATTGTATAAAAACAATTTGAACATTTTGTTATTTCAAATTATGTGTTTCTTTGGATTTTCTTTAGTGATATATATATAGTATGAGATATTTATGGTTTTAAATATATCTTTAGAAGATATATAGTTTAACAAGTTATGATTGATCATATATAGTAAATGATTAAAATTAGTAACACATTATAATATTAGTATGTTATTTTTACACTACTTGAATTTATGTTGGTCAAAATAACTTCAATATCCCCGATTGACACCACCAAGTAAATAATTTCTATTTTATGGTGTTTGAGGGTAAGGAAATTGGATTACCAAACATTGTGTCATTTAATTATGTTTTAGTTTTCTAGAAAAACAAACGAATGTGACACGGTAATAAAACTTGTATGAATCTATTTTTTCACAATCATAAGCCTCCCAATTTAAAAACTGCACGGCTCTATAAAAGTATCATGCGATGCCAATTATTCACATTAACCAGGCGTTGTGATTTGCTTAGTTGGAATTAATTGATGCTATATATGATGAGTAAGAGCCCAATGCAGCATGTGATTTTTAGGCCAATTGAGTCGTAATTTCATCATTTAGATTTTGACAAATATCAACATAGATCTTGATATGAGTCCGCATCTTGAAAGACAGTTTTTCTATGAGTTATGGAAAAACCAAGGTTTAAAGTGTAAATTAGAAGAAATGAAGGTAAAATTATCGGGTTGCATGAATCGGATTATAAACTTTAAAACTATTACATGTTGTATACTAAAATTTTAATATTGTAACTAAAATATTTTACCTTTTACTATTCTAAATAAACCGCATCTTTCCATAATCTTATATAAAAACGGTCTTTGCATAACTCTATGAAAAAACGTTCTTTCCCGGAACTTTACCTATTGAGATATTACTTGTGTTAACTTTCATCATTCTTCTTACTTTATGTCATCGCACATTTAAACTAATTAAAAACTTTTCATAGTATATAGTTCCCCTTATTCGAAAAAGAGAGTAAGTAAACCCCGTTTATTGTTTTTCTTATTAGAAAGACTTCATCTGATACGAAAGTTTTTGAAAATCGTAGTAAAAAAAAGCATTCAATATCAGTCTGCTTGAGCCTTGAAAAATGATCAAAAAGTTATCAAATTACTATTTCAATGTGGATTGTGGTTTAAGAAAGTTTACCAAAATTTTGCTCACACCCACTATTAACGTGATACACTTTTTATACTTTCGATCTTACAATAGATATATATTCTAGAGTTCGTCTCTGCAAAGATAATATTTTCATAAGTTTTGAAAAGATCAAATAATAGAAAGATCAAAGTTTAAATTGTAAGAATAAATAAAGATAAAATTTTTGGGTTGCATGAATCATGTTATGAACTTTATAACTATGACATATTGCATAATAAAATTTTAATATTGCAACTAAGTCCTTTTACCTTTTATTATTCTAATTAAACTTCGTCTTTCCATAAGCCTATGGAAAGACAGTCTTTCCCAAAACTTTACCTACATTCTGACATCATATCTGAGAGAATGATTTGCCGTAAGGAATTGTATTATTGATGACTGAATATATAAAGAGTACAATATATGTGTGATAAGGAAAGAACTCTAATCATAATCTAATTAGTAATCGGATTTATCCTAACACCCCCCCTCAAGCGAAGCGTCGGATTCTCAGAGATGCAAAGATTGGACCTGAAGAACTCAAACAAGGGATGAGAAAGACCATTGGTAAAGATATCTGCAACCCGTAGAGATGTAGGAACATGAGCAACACGAAACTTGGCCGAAGAAACCAACTCGCGAACAAAATGATAATCAATGTCAATGTGCTTAGCCCGCTTCTGCGCCACCGGATTCTGAGCCAAGAAGATGGCACTGTTGTCACAAAGCAGAAGAGGCTCACCAGAAAGAGGAACATGAAGATAACGAAGCAAATGAGTCATCCAGATGACTTCAGAAGTAGTGTTGGCCAAAGCACGATACTCCGACCCAGTGCTGGACCTAGACACAGTAGGTTGTTTCTTCGCATTCCAAGAAACCAAGTTACCGCCGAAGAAAACAACATAGTCATAAGTAGAACGTAGAACGACGGGTCTCCAAACACCTGGCCCAATCTGCATCAGAATAACCAAGCACTTTTGGAGAAGAATTTGCAAGACAGTTGAGACAAAAATGTAGGGTCCCTCAAACATAGCGGAGAATCCGAGTGACAACCAAAAATGATCTTCCCGGGGGTTCTGAAGATACTGGCTGATAGAATTAACTGCAAATTCTAAGTCTGGACGAGTGATGGTTAGATACTAGAGAGAACTAACCAAAGAGCGATACAACGTCGGATTCTTGAATTGTGAACTCGTACTGCTGTGAAGCTGAGAATACGGCAGAAACGGTGTAGAAACTGGCACTGCATCTAATATACCAACCCGAGAAATAATATTCCGAGCATACTTTGCCTGTCCCAGAAGAAGTCCCGAGGTAGTGGGTGTGACCTCAAAGCTAAGAAAGTAGTGTAAGGCACCTAAATATTTGATGGAAAACTCCTGATGAGTGAGATCAATGAACTGCCGAATAAGAGTGGAATCACTCCCAGTCAAAATGATATCATCAACATAGACCAAAAGATACAACAATGATAAGCCACGAGGCAACACAAATAAGAAGTATCAGAAGAACTGCAACGAAGCCCAAGCTGCAAAAGATAAGCACTGAAACGCTGAAACCATGCTCGAGACGCCTGCTTCAGACCATAAATGGCCTTCCGTAGACAAAAAACATAGTCCGGATGAGTGGGATCCTTATAGCCAACATGTTGAGCCATAAAAATCGGAGAATCAAGAACACCGTTAAGAAAGGCATTCTTAACGTCCAACTTATGTAGAGACCAAACACGCACAGTAGCAATTGCAAGAACTGTACGAACTGTAGGTGCTTTAATCACAAGGCTGAAAGTATGGTCAAAGTTAAAACTGGGAATCTGAGAGAAACCCTGAGCCACCAAACGTGCCTTATGGCAATCAACCGAACCATCAGGCCTATACTTCAGCCAATAAACCCATTTAGGCCCAATAATGTTGACATCTAGAGGGCACAAAACAAGATCCCAAGTATGCTGACCGCGAAGAGCGGCCATCTCCTCATCCATGGCAGAAACCTAAGAAGGATCTTGTTTTGCAGAACAATAATCAGTTGGTTCTTTCTGAGCAAGAAGAGCAGGAAGAAGACCATGAGCATGAATATCTGAATAATCTCGGCGCTGAATAGCTCAAGTAGAAGAGCGTGTAACCATGCAAAAAGGTGCTGGACGTGGAGAAACCTAGGACGTGGCTGACTCTATGTAAATTATATATAAACAAATTGAATCGACAAATCATAGCAGATTGTATCATTTAAAGGACAAAAATCATATACTAAAGATAAAATATTGCAAAAGAAAATACAAAATTGATATTTTTGAAATGGACGACCTTCCTGTTTGTATTTAAATTGTGTTCTCCTCTCTTTGATCATACAAAAAGTATCGATGATCAAATCAATGTTAAATGTCTCTGCAATATCCTTTTTGATATAACCAACAAATAATATCGCAGAAAATCATCTTTCATCGGTTGCGGAGACATGTTTTCATAATTTTCATGGCTGAAAAGGCTCGTTCTGTTGTTACAGTAAATGCCGGAAGATTCAAGACAATAGTTTATTTGAAAGTTTATGTTTTTTTTAAAAATCATATCACGTCTATTTATACTATATATCTTGGTATTAAGAAAAAAACCAAATCTTAATTGGAATCATATTATTTCTATTAAAGGAATTTCGTATGTATGCGTACTGTGTACAACTTCTAATTGTTTAATTGGAATCAAAATCAAAATTTACCTTTAATATTATACGTAATGCGTACAACTTGGATTAGGCAAAAACTTGCTTTCCGGTTAATACTACACTTGTAATTGGAATCACATTTAATATTATACGTACAACTTGGATTAGGCAAAAACTTGTGTATAATTAGATAAAAACTAAATACAACCTTTTTTTAACAATACAAAAAAATGAAAAAAATTCAAGAAAATCACAAAATACTAACGGTAAAAAAAAGTTAGCCGGGATCAGGCATCCCCTGGTCCCCCAATGTTCCGCAACTGGTTCAACTTTCAAAATTCTTTGAATTTTGTTCATTTAAAAGAGTTTATTATTTTATACAGAACTTTTAGTTGGGACCAGGGGCGGAAGTAGGGGGCGAGGGGATGCTAGCGCCACCCTTAGGATCCGGCGGCCCAGAATTTAGGCCAGGAGTCACCGAATTCTGCCCCCCTTGAGCCCTAGCAGTGCCCCTGTTTCCGGCGTCCAGTTGAGGAAGACGATCGTTGTTCTGATTTTTTTTCTCACTAAAAAAAACGACGTCGTATTTCCTTAAGTGAAACGACGTCGTTTTGTTAATGTAAAGCCACAAAAAACGATGGGTGATTGGGCTAAACCCAATTGTCCCAAATACAAATGTTAAACCCTACCTTTGTGCAGGATTATGAAGAGAATCACATCTCTCATACTTTGCCTCTAGTCTTCCCACTTCCGCCGACCGCCGTGAGTCCGTGACCAGTTGCCATCCATCCGCAGCACCGACTTCGTGCGTCGTCGCCCGTCTACCTACATCTGGCGTCTCCTTCCTTAGCCAGCAACCGCGTCCGAGCTAAACCAAGAGCAAAGTATGCGAGGAGAGGAACTGAATAGCGTACTTTTACAAGAAGCCAATATTTTTTTGTGTAACTTGTGTTGAATTAAATTGGTTACTTGTGTGAAATTGTGAATACTAAATAGCATATACTGATATACATATTTAGTGGTTGTGTTGAAATTGTGAAATTGTGCTGAATAACATATTTACTGAATAGTGACTGTGGCTAGCTTATTTGAAGTTTATGGACTTGTGTTGAATTTGAATAGCTTGTTTGAATTCCGTGGACTGGGAATAGTTTATTGGAATTGAATATAAGATTTTCCTGTATAACTATGTTTATGCAGTGATTTGTCATAGTTGTAAAAATTTAATTATTAAGTATTCATATTATTATGTAAGCATTGTTTGTTAAAATATTATTGTATTTAGCGGTGAAAAAATAATCTTTACCTCCTTTCAGTCTCCCTTACGTAATGCCATGATTCCGCCACTGATTGGGACGAACGGAATAGTAGAACACCAACAAGACACGTGCTCTTCGAACGAATGCTAGATTTGCATGTGGATGAGCAAAAGAGTAGGTGAGTGTTAGCTTTAAATTTAGGACTTTTTGAGTGCTTGATGTCAATGAAAAATAGTCCTACTAATATAAAAACGACCCAATTTAATTATGGAAATAATTATATCGCTTGGTTGACAAGCAATGGGCGGGGCATGCATAATTGCTCGTGTCAATATCTCATATGCGGAGACTTTGCTTTCTTTTCAAGCTACAAATTCGAACCAAACCAACCCCTCTCTTACTTTTCAACTTCTCGAGTGCCCTTTTCGGTTAATTAATATTTTTTTATATTCTACGAGTAATAATAAGACACATGACTTCCTTGTAATTATTGTCTCTCTTGGTATTTTTAAAGAATTGTAGATATATTGTGTCCATTCACAATTTGACACTATTTGCAGCCACGGTGTGCAAATTCGTGAAACTTTATGCTTTTGTGGTTTGGTTTGAAGCCATTAGCCAAAGGGAATGATTCCCAAGTTAAGGTCATTCCTTTATTGTGGGAATGGAGGAGATGCCATTGATGAGTGTAGTTAGTTTTGTTCTTTCTTTGCTTAGTTTAATTGATTTTGTTTTAAGTTTGATTGGTAGATAGTTGGATTCAATTTAGATCAATACAATTACCACCGAGACAAGTGTAACCTTATGATGGGATTAACGGATTGAGTTCAACCTACATGAGTGTCGGTTCTAACATTTTGGAGGCACGAAGCAAATTAGAAGGAAAAAAAACGGGCCTCATATACTCCAATTGTTTCATTGGATGTGACACATTTTTTGTGAATTTAGCGCACTTCTTTTTTAGTAAGGTTCATTCATTTCATCCACACATTCTACTTTTTTCTTTCTAAATTCAATTTCATCCACTCATTTCATTCACCTCAATTCAAGCACCGAATACTAGTGTGTCACGTCCAATGAAACGGTAGTATAATGTTTAGGGCGTGTTATATTTGTAAAGGAGGCCCCATATGTGGGGGGGGGTGGGGAAATAATGAGTCAACTAATTGGAAAATGTAATATTTTTAAATTGTTTTCTTATATATATAGCAAAAAAAAGGAGGCCGCTATATAAAAATATGTAAAAGATGTGATGTGAATGGATGATTTTATTCATTTCTATACGTATCTATTTATATTACAAGTGCTAGTTCGAATGACAGGATTTACACGTAAGCAATCCCACTGATTAGGGAAAGTAAACTATTTTTATAAACTAGGTACAATGAACCAGGACTAGTGTTTTAAGTCTTCAATACCCTCCCGCGAGCTCACGATCGGGTACGAACGAGAAGCTTGGACTTCAGGTTATCAAAGCGAGAAGAACCCAAAGCCTTAGTGAAGATGCCAGCAATCTGATCAATAGAGCTCACATGTCGAACAACAAGTTCCCCAGCTTTGACTTGTTCTCGAACAAAGTGAAAATCAATCTTGATGTGTTTAGACCTCTGATGAAAGACCGGATTGGCAGTAAGATACATAGCACTGAGATTATCACAGAGGAGAATAGGAGCCTGAGAGACAGGGGCAGCCATTTCGGCTAGAAGCTGTTGAAGCCAGATGAGCTCCGTTGAGGCAAATGCAATCTCCTGGTACTCAGCTTCAGTGCTGGAGCGGACTACAACCTGTTGTTTACGGGAGGACCAGCTGATGAGATTACCACCAAGGTAAATAGCAAAGCCATATTGAGAGCGGCAATCATCAGGATCTGAGGCCCAACCAGCATCTGTAAAACATACAAGACGATCATCCCGAGATGGCCGAATGAGTAAGCCGTTATCAATAGTGCCTTTGAGATACCGTAGTATGCGTTTCACAGCGGCCCAGTGAATCTCTGAAGGTTGATGCATGAACTGACAAACACGGTTGACGAATACGCAAACTCAGGCCAAGGAAATGGTGGCATACGGTAGAGCTCATACAATGCTGCGATAGAGATGGACATCTAGGAAAGGATCACCACCAATGACGAGGCGCGAGCCCGGAATGGCCGGAGAGGCATTGGTTTTGCACCAACCATTTTGCTCTTGTTAAGAAGATCAAGAATGTATTTCCATTGAGATAAAAGTATACCTGAAGAGTTGCGAAGAACTTCAATCTCAAGGAAAAAATTTAGAGCACCCAAGTCCTTCAAAGAGAAAACCGAGTGGAGATAGCCAACAAACTTATCAATGAGCTTGGAGCTCGAGCCTGTGATGATGAGATCATCCACATAAACTAGAACATAGACGACATCAGACCCATGATGTTTGATGAAGAGAGAGGTGTCTGAAACACATGGTTTGAAGTCGTGTCGTAGAAGGGCCTGGTTTAGCTTCTGAAACCATGCTCGTGGTGCCTGTTTGAGACCATAAAGAGCTTTCCGAAGACGACAAACATGAGAGGGCTGCTGCGGTGAGACAAAACCAAGTGGTTGCTCCATGAATACAGTTTCAGACAAATCACCATTGAGGAAGGCATTGTTGATGTCAACCCGGCAAAGAGGCCAATTTTGAGTAACCGCCAAACCGAGGACCACCCGAATGGTAGTGGGTTTGATGACAGGGCTGAATGTGTCGAAGTAGTTAACCCCATCTTCCTGATTAAAGCCTTTTGCAACAAGGCGAGCTTTGTAGCGCTCAACTGAACCATCAGGTTTCTTCTTGACCCTGAAAATCCACTTACAACCAACAAGATTAGAGGCACATGACCTGGGCACCAAGTCCCAAGTCCTATTAGTCATTAAGGCATCATACTCTAACTGCATAACATGCTGCCAATTAGGATTCTTTTTGGCCTAAAGAAAGGATTTTGGTTCAAGATCGAAACCGTCAGAAGGTAATGGGTGTTTTGTAGCAGTGTAGAGCTTTGGCTTGAGGGAGTCAGTTTCCGCACGAGTTGTGATACCATGAGTAGAGTTGGCAGCTAGGCAGAAATATGAGGGAGCTATATGAGAGCTGATAGTAGAAGGCTGAGTAGAAGGATGAGAGGGGGCCGGAGACGGTGAAATTGGCTGAGTGGGACTGGGTGGAGGAGACGGACTGAGTGATGGTGACAGACTGAGTGATGGTCCGGGACTGAGGTTAGGAGAAGGACTACGTGGAGATGGAGGGAGACTGTGATTGGTGACGGGTGGAGTGATAGGTGAGGAAGAAATTTCTGAGGCAAGGTGCAGACTTTGAATGGATATATCGGAGAAGGGTGATGGGGAGGACTTGGAGTTGTGGTCAGGAAAGGGAAAGGAAGACTCATCGAACACAACATGATGTGATATATAGGTGCGAGAGGTGGGGACATGAAAGCAAAGGTATCCTTTGTGTTTGGTGATGTATCCTACGAAGATGCAAGCAACAAAGCGAAACTCCAACTTGTTGTTGTTATATTGACGAAGGTAAGGATAGCAGAGACAACCGAAGGATTTGAGAAACAGATAGTCTAGTTGGCAATGATAAAGCCGAGTGTAGGGAGATTCATTGGCGAGGGTAGGAGTTATGGTACGATTGTGAAGGAAGATGGCAGTTTGGAAGGCATGTTCCCAGAATGAGATTGAGAGATGAGAGTGGGAGAGTAGAGCACGGCCTTTTTCAACGACAATGCAATTACGTCTTTCAGCAGCACCATTTTGTTCAGGGGTGTGGGGACAAGAAACTCTATGTAAGATACCATGATTTTGGAGAAAGATAGAGACATTTCGATATTCCCCTCTCCAATCAGATTGAAAGGCTTTAATTTTTGTAGAAAATTGTGTTTCAACCATGGATTTGAATAGAGAAAAGGCCTGAAAGACTTGAGATTTAGCAGTGAGAAAGTAAACCCAAACAAATTTTGTGCAGTCATCAATGAAAAGAGCAAAGTATCTATTACCATTGAGAGAAGGTACCGAGGCAGGGACCCACACATCAGAATAAATCAAATCAAAAGGAAGTTTTGAGGAAACATGACTAGAGGGAAGAAATAGCTTGTGACTTTTGCCTAACTGACAAGCATCACAAACAGAAACAAGTTTATTGTTTGAAGAAACAGGTAAGTTGAAACGTGATAACTGGCTACGTAAAACGTTTTCATGTGGGTGAGCGAAGCGATGATGCCAACATGCCACCGAGGCTCGTTCTCCAATGAAAATGCGAGGAGGGCTGGAAGAGGACAAACTGGCTGGGATTCGATACAGACCATCATCAACTATTCCTTTTAGCAATGTCTGTCCCTACCAACTCTTAGCATAGCAATGGTCATGATGAAATTCAAGAAACACATTATTGTCTTTGCAAAGTTTAGAGACACTTAGCAGATTTTTGTATATTTTTTGGACAACTAGTATTTCATTTAATGACAAGGAATTAGAAGCATGTTGTGCATTTAAAGTAGAGTGACCTAAATGAGAAATAGGGAGGGACTCACCATTTCCGACGAACAGATTGTCAGCTCCAGTGTAGTCCGAATGCAGGTTCAGATTGCCTAGATCAGCAGTGACATGGTGTGAAGCACCTGAGTCGACCACCCACGGGTCCTGGAGTGCCGACAGAGATGCGCCGTCGCTGGAGTTGTAAGCCGTGTAGGCTGTCTTTGCCGAGGACTGGAACTGATGCTAGCGTTCGGCTGCACGACGGCTGGTAGGAGGATAGGCCGCGATGTTTAGCCTATTGTGACAGTTCCGCCCGCTGTGATTGGGCATCTCACAGATGTCGCATTTGAGAGGGATGGAACCGGAGCCGCGGTCAGCGTTGGAGTTGTCCATCCCCGAAGTGGGCCGAGAGGCAGCGGCAGGGGCTCGACCCGGTGCGTGGTGGTTGGAGTAGAACACCATCGGCACAGCCGCATCAGAAGAGGACTCCAGAAGGCGCTGCTCCTCCTGTAGCAGTAAGCCGAGCAGTTCATTCGACGTGACCGGAGTGGTACGCGTGGCCAAGGTGGTTCGAAACGCGCCATATTCAAGGCCTAGCCCGTAGATGATAAAGGACACAAAGTCATTGTCGGAGACCACCGTGAGGCATTCAGCCAATGAGTCCGAGATGGCGCACTTTTTCTCAACATAGTCAAGAATGGACAGAGAACCCTTTTGAAGCATCTGAAGTTGCTGTTTGAGATGCATTTGACGAGCCTGAGTTTGTGAGTGAAACATTTGTTCGAGAATGATCCAACATTCAGAGGTTGATGTTGCCCTAGCGACGTGACCGAGCATAGGGGCTGTGAGGGTTGATCGGAGCCACAAGAGAACAAGCCGGTCCTTTTTTTTCCATGACGTAAAGTCTGGGTTTGCAGCCGTTGTAGAGGTGGATTCCTTCGGCGTGATGAACGGAGGTGGAGCATTGCCGAGGACAAGAAAATCCTCCAGTTCGTAGGCTTCCAGAGCCGAACGAACCGTGCCGCGCCAAAGGAAGTAGTTGGTGCGGTCCAAGCGAACTGCCAGGGCCGGAAACTGTAAGTTTGCCGAGGCGCTGCCGGAGGCGGAAGCATTTTGGCCGGATTGATTGTTGTCATCCATGATGAGGGTTTATGGAGATGTGAAATCGAGGCTATACTGATACCATGTAAAAGATATGATGTGAATGGATGATTTTATTCATTTCTGTACGTATCTATTTATATTACAAGTGCTAGTTCTAATGATAGGATATACACGTAAGCAATTCCACTGATTAGGGAAAGTAAACTAATTCTATAAACTAGGTACAATAAACTAGAACCAGTGTTTTAAGTCTTCAATAAAAAATTAGGGGGCTGAGGCAAACATTTCATTTGCCTCAAGCCAGGGGACTAGCGAGTGCTCAAGCAGTTAAACATCAGGTAAATTAGAACATTCATGGACCACTAGATAACTAGAAATCTGGGAATGTTATTTGATAACCGTACGAGTCACCAGATAACTAACTCTTGAGATGTCGTGATTTATCTCTCATCATCTTCTAATGTTGAGGTGAGTGGGCCTCTAACATTATTTCTGGTGGTGAAAACCACCCGAAATTTAATTTCAGGACTAAACAAAGCATTCTAAATTTATATTGTACTGAACGAGTGTTATTTTGCAACCAACGACCAAAACATAGTATAAGGTGCTACATCGGAAGGTAGATGAAAGGTACGATTTGAAATTTCTAAGAAACCGCGAGGTCACGGAATCATGTATCCACAATTTCTTCAATGGGCCATCCTTACATTTTAATCAGCCATAATAGACCATAGTGCTCATGTTTATGAGACAAGTAAACGTAGTCAGCCGGTCAAGGTCTATGAAATGGAAACCAAAAGCCTCCACCCCTTGTAAATTCCTCTACTCCCTGCGTGCAAACATAAAGTTTTTATAAATGATTATGTGACAGGAAAATTGGAGATTAAAATGAATTGATCAAAATTCAATAATAAATTTTACTTAAGGAAGAAAATATGAAAATGAGATAGACGAAAATCAAAAGTATAAACCTTATGTTAGGATCAGGCCCAACCTCACAGTGAAGGCAGGTCCCCAACTTAGCAATTATATAGGGGCCTCATTTTTTTTAAAGGGATAAGTGTCAATATAACCATATCTACTTGAGTAAGTGTTAATATAACCCTATCTACTTGAGTAAGTGTCAATATAACCCTATCTACTTGAGTAAGTGCCAATATAACCCTATCTACTTGAGTAAGTGCCAATATAACCCTATCTACTTGAGTAAGTGCCAATATAACCCTATCTACTTGAGTAAGTGCCAATATAACCCTATGATAATTTTTAGTGCAAATATAACCCTAACTAGTTAATGAAAGTGCCAATATAACCCTCATATCCCATTTTCCGACATTGATCTCAATTTTCCGGCATTGACTCTATGTAAATTGACCAAAATAATCTTTTGGCAAAATCTAAAATTAGGTGGACAACTTTACCCTCATAGTTCGTCGGACCACCGCCGGAACAGGTATGGTTGTATCAGCACATTATGAAATCTTATTGGGTTATATCAGCACATTCCTAATGTTTGTAGGGTTATATCAGCACATTCTTAAAACTTACAGGGTTATGTCAGCACATATTATAAATATTAAGTGTGTGGTACTCGGTTGGCCTTAACAGGCGACCACATCATCATATACATCATTATAACATCATAGCAATATCTTATACAACATAAAATTTGACATCATGACACCATCATTAATATTAAATACCATTATCGCATATCATAACCTCATTTCAAAACTTATCAACATTAAAAACCCTAGGTCGAAAAACACAACAAAATAACAATCACACACAATACCAAAGGTCATCCAATCATCAATCCGGACTAAACACAACAAAATAAACAAAATATCATTAGAACCCCTATATTCTATAGTATGTGCTGATATGACCCTACATTATTTACTAATGTGCTGATATAACCCTATAAACTTTAGGAATGTGCCGATTTAACCCTACCAGTTTTCATAATGTGCTGATATAACCCTACCTAGTCCGGCGGCGGTCCGGCGGCCTAAGGGTAATAACGTTATTTCCTATTTTTTGTATTTTAATTTTTTTTCAGAAGGGAAAATATGTAATTTTATAAAATTCTGGCTAAAAGTTGCCGGAGAGGGTTATATTGACACTTTCATTAACTAGATAGGGTTATATTGACACTTTCGAATATTGAAAGGTTATATTTGCACTTATGTTAAATAGATAGGGTTATACAAACACTTTTATCTTTCAAAATTACTAGAGAGAAACAGTAAGTATTACATGTTTTAATTAGTTGTCTCAATAATTTTTCTCCCATCCCATATAAGGCCTCATTTTATAAATTTTGGATGTTAAATATTATATGGGGAGACTTTTTTATTTTCTAATTTGCTTCAACCCCTCCAAATATTAAGCCCAGCCCTGGCTAGGATTAATGGATTGAAGGCGATTTCTACGAAGCAAACAAGCGGGTGTGCACATACCTTATCCAACAAAGAAAAAAGGAAGGCCGGGACAACCTAAATCGAAGAACCCAAAAAACACCTTCACCATATCATCAAATCAATAACAATCCAATTCGATTCAATTTTCTAGCTAGGGCTCATATATGATTTTCAATAATTAGAGTGAATAGCCACTAAACACATTTCAAATAAATACCGCCTTTAAAGAAAAGAGTTGCTAATAAATGTACCTACGTATAATACTTGATTTTAATTTTTTTTTTCAATTGAAAAAGCCAAACCCTTTCCCCCTCCCCATTCCCATCACCACCCGCCAAAAAACCCAACCTTCCGGAAAAATGACCGACCCCTACCTTGGATACACCTTCTCGTTGTCCCACTTCCTAGTCATTCTACTACCCCCATCTCATCACTAGCTCAATGATCGAAAATCCAAATATGACGGACTATCATGTTCATCCCCACCTGCGCAGGCGAACCACCCTAGCATTGTGGTGATTCCTCACCTCACCCCATCAAATTTTGAACCTCCCACCATAACACGCCCTACACTCTGATCGATTCTCTCGAATGATGGTTCACGATTGCTCGCACGTGCACTTGTCCTTCCGAATGTCAAGAACCCGTCACTCGATTCTCTTGAGCTCCCGCCCCTGATCATTCACGTTGGCAATTTATTCACCTCCCTTGATCAGCCACCATCACCATCACAACCGGTTAGCCACCAATACTACCATCACCACCACTGATATTGGAGTGTCGCTATAGTACCACAACCACGACACCTCCACCACTAACACCCCACATAAAAATACTTAACATAATTTAACAATTCACTTAAAAATTTCAAACCTCTTTTAAAAGGCATTTCAAATTCGAATACCTATTTTTAAAGGCGGTTCTCGTCACCGGAGGTTGAGATCGCTTCCGTATCCCCCTCCACGGGTTTGCTGACGCGATGAGCTCCAGTGCTCCACTACCCGTATACCCCACTTAGCAGCCTTCTCGGATACTTCCGACCATTCAATCAAAACCCGTACCCACAAAAATCCCGATTAATTACAATCCAAAATTCCCTTAACTATTAATCAAACTTTAAACCCCCACAAAAAGGCAAGAACTCAAATCTCGACTTACTAGATTTTCCACACCATCAAACGTTGAATCCCCACTGCCAGCTGTCACTCACTAGTCACTCCACTCTCTCTCACGCACTCACACACTATATATGCCCACTCTCACCCGAATACCCCAATCTCCTGCAAAAGGAAGAACCAAAAAAAATACACGCACACACGCAGTAGCAAAACTATCAACACACTCTCTCTCGAGATTCAGAATCAACAGAGACAGAGAGTGAGAAACAGAGCTAATCACACCTCGATTCTCGGACCGTTTTTCCCGCCAAAACCAGTCCCTTGTTTGGCGCGCTTTTTCTCGGGGCGACTAAAGAAGGACGGTCTCTTTTTTGACTGTCCTTTTTTCCAATCTCCTATATAGTACAGCTTCCCAGTTTTACATTACCCCCTTTTGATGCTTCTGTTTTGCTGATTAATCGGAAAATAAGCTCTCATGGCCCCACTTGCCGCCATGGAAGCTCAAGCTCAAGCCCAGATGCCCGTCAAGTTCTCCGAGCATGTCGTCACCACGAACAAGCCCGCCGGCGATATGGGTGCCCTTTTCCGGCGGAAGGTGATCAGAATAGCCTTCACCGACGCCGACGCTACGGACTCCTCCGATTCCGATTCCGGCGGCGGCGAAATCAGGCACGTGCGGAGGGTCAAGCGGCACGTGGAGCAGATCAATTTCGGGTCGTTTCCTGACCCGGTAACAACAACGCCGAGGAAGGAGACTCACGTTCCGAAACGGGTCAGGAAGAAGGTGAGCTCGCCGGGATGTGACGTCATTAAGCGCCGGAGCAGTAAGTTCCGGGGAGTTCGTCAGCGGCCGTGGGGGCGGTGGGCGGCGGAGATCCGCGACCCGGCCCGGAGAAAACGGGTCTGGCTCGGGACTTACGATACGCCGGAGGAAGCGGCTTCCGTCTACGACAGAGCCGCCGTTAAGCTGAAAGGAGCTGGCGCCGTTACGAATTTCCCGGTGGAGTCCATAGCGGACGTAAAAAGTTTTTCCGCCTTGACGGAAAGCGTGACGGAGGAGGCCGCCTTCTCACCAACGTCTGTGCTCCGTTACGACGACGTTACAAGCCAAAACGTGACGGAAGTTAAGGAAAACGACACCGTTTTGTCGCCTGCTTCAGTTCTCCGTTCGGATGGCTTGATGCCGTTTGACAACTTCCCTTTCACCGATGTCGGAGGTTTCGGCTTCGAACTGGACATTGACTTTCCGTTAAGTCTGCCGTTAATGGAGCCGTCGCCGGCCGGCAGCAACCACGGCGAGGAATTCGGCGAGTTTGACTTTGATGATTTCCTCGTGGAAGTCTCGGCGTGCTAGTTGGTGGGGTCCGCGGTTGCAGTGTGGGGTAATTGAAAATATGGTGTGAATGCGAGGTCCTGTCGTGTAATTAGGGGGATTTATGGGGTTAAAATGTGAATTTGGAAAGTGCATTTGGCGGGAATACGGAGTGCTCGTAGTATAGTGGGTGAATCTGCGTGTAGTCAATCTATCTAGCTTGCCATTTTGGCGGCAATTTTGCGAGATATTATATTAATTTATTGATATTAAAATTGTTGTTATTTACAAAATATATCTCTAAATCTAATTATAGTACGTACTGCATTAAATGTGGGCAGAAAATTGTTGTTTGCTGCTGCCCAACAAGACAAAGTCCAAGACCAAGAGTGGAATGAATAGATTAAATTTATAAAGAGTGGAATTAAATTGAATACCCTTGATGCGGTTAAAAATTATTTAATTGTTTTTTACAAGTATTTGATTATAAGTATTTCTAATTAGAGAAAGTCTAAAAAATAGTTTTTCCATAAGTTATGGACCGTCCATATGAGATTTTACGTTAAATGTTACAATTTATATAAAATTTAAATATTGTATTTTATAAGTTAAAATAATAAATAATATGTATTTGAATGTGAAATTATAAAAAATATACTCCCTTCGTTCCACTTTATATTGCTTATTTACTTTTTTATGGTATTTAATGAGCATGTTTGACCGTAAATATCTTTAGTTACATATAATAATGTCGCATAAAAAATTAATATTTATAAAATAGATGTTAAGACAAATCTAACAATATCTCACATGATATATTTATTATTTATATATATTAATTTATATTTATGATCAAAGTTTGTAAAGTTTGACTCTCAAAAAGTAAATAAGCATTTAGAGTGGGACGGAGGGAGTATAATATTAAAAATATTTTTAAAAATTCAAAATTTTGTATATAATTTTACAAATGTAGTGTATAAGGTAAAAAATAAGTGGATTGTCCATAAATTTATGGATATGCCGTCTGTCAAGAGACCTACTCTTCTAACTATATATACTTCCTCCGTCCCATTTCACATTACACTTTATGTCACTATTTATTATCCAACTTTGATCACATATTTGAAAAAATATGTAAACAATAATATTATCATATAGTTAAGAACTAATTTCTAAGCATTCACTTTTTATTTCCTGTTATTATACATACATACTCTCTCTATCTCATTAGAATTGGCACTCTTACTTTTTTGACACTATTCTCTATCAAAGTTTGACCACATATTTGAATAGTTATATGAAGCAATATTATCGTGTATAATATTGTTCGATTCGTCGTAACAGATAGTTTTATAGTATCAACTTTTTATTTGCCGTTATTATACGTATGTTACGTATTACGGTCAATCATGTTTCTTGAACAATGTAAAAATGATGAAGGTGCAAATTCAGTTGGGACAGAAAAAGTAGTTAAACATATTAACAGTCAAACATATTTCTTGATAACCGTAATTTTTTTTAAAAAAATTGAGATGAGACATAAGGAGTAATAATACTACATAAAAAGTTAATATTTAAAACTATATTTTAAGATAAATTTAACAATATCTCATATGATAGATTTATTATATATTATCATCGTTCCAATCCAAGGTTCCTACCTTCTATTTTCATCTGTCCTACCAAAAGTTCACACTTTGACTATTTCCTTATATGTACATAAATTTGACATGCATATATCCACCCTTCACATTTGGCTAAAATTAAGCCACAGCATGGATAAATATTACTGCAAAAAATGGGATATCATCTGAAGTTGCACTCTTACTTTTTGAACATTAATTGCTATCAAAATTTAAATACATATTTGAATAGATATGTGAACAATAATGTTACCGCATATGATATTGTTCAATTTGTTATAACAAGTAATTTCTAAATATTAACTTTTTATTTATTATTAAAATACGTAGATAAATATATTAACGATTAGACATATCTTTTCAACTGTACGTAAAACCCAAGAGCGTAAGTATAGAAGGCGACAAGGGAGTAAAATATCATTTGAGGTCGACAAATTTCACTTCTAATTATAATTTGTGTTTATAATCATCATCGCATGATTTTTCTTGGATGTCACGCCCGGCGTGGGACTAAAGTTAATTGTTTTCGGTGGAATTTGACTTTTACGATATCCATAAAAGTATATACAGTTTGTTAAATCATATTTGAAATGTTTATTCTAAATTAAACCACACTGACCTTTCACCTAATCTTATTTTACTACTTTTGAATCTTCAAATCTCTGTCTTTTACCTTCCAAAAATATCTGTCTTGGTATCGAACAGACGGGTATAATTAATTCCAATCGTTTTTGGCTTTGTGCTAGAAGGATACTCCGTTCCAGTTTAAATTACATTTTTTTTATACTATTATTTATTAAAATTTGATATTATATTTAAATAAGTATAAATAAAATATATTATTATATATTATATTATTGAATTCGTTGTAATAAGCAGTTAAATATTAAAATTCACTAAATATGAACTATTTATTTGTTGTTATTATATGAAATTAAATATATTAATAATCAAACATATTTCTTGGATAACGTAACAATGATTGATGTGTAATTTAAAGTGAGATGGAGTGAGTAAAAGAGATTAGGACTTCCATGAGTGGTTAAAAAGGTGAAGGTTAAAGTTTTAGAGGGTGAAAAGAAAAGACCTAGTCACTTAATTTACAGTAATTTGATTGCTTTCCAGTATTTATCTTTGACTCAGTTAGAAAATGTAGCAGGTTAACGTAGAATCATTCATTCAAGAAATATTTTCCAACACTTTGACCCACTCTTTAGTCTGTGCTCCTTTTGAGAACGACGTTAATCATAAACACAAATTCTTATAAAATGATCACACGTCGTTGGTGGTGGAATCAGAAATTTTTTTTAGATGGGACTGATCAATCAGGATTTTTCACCCTATAGCGGGATGACGGCGGCACCCGGAGCTGGAGACTGGACCGCTGGAGCAGAGATGGAGGCGGATGTGATACATTTTTGGCAAAGGTTAAATGTTTGATTTTTTTTTGCCTTGCGTTTTTGGCCCAATCCAAATACTCATAATTTGAATTTGAGTTTGAATTTTTTTTCGTCTGTACTAGTCAAAACGACATCATTCGACTTGAGCTAAAACGACGTCTTTTTTATGAAATAGGGGCCAAAAAAAGAAGGCCTTCGCCTTCTTCTCCGACTGAAATCAAAGCCTTCTTCTCCTTTTTTTCTGGCCGGAAAAAGAGAAATCAAAGCGGAAAAAGCGGAGCTCCCACCGGGAAGCGCAATTAACCACTACTACCATGTCGCCAAAATCTCAGGTAGGGCTGAATCCCTACCATGCGCCATGGTAGTTCGCCCCTGCACGGCGTGATCATTCTTGTTACAACATCCAAAATTCGAATCACAAAACCAATTTTGTGATTGGAATTATGTTATGATTGATTCATTTTGATTTATTTACGCACTCAGAATAGTCAAAAGCCCCGCAATCACGAATCTTAAAGAATAATTAAGGGTTAAAAGTGCAAACCTCAGGTTTTGGTTCTGGAATCCACCAGAGAGAAACAATTCTCGAAAATATTATTATGAAAGATCAAATCTTTGAAAAATGCAAGAAATCCTTAATTACTATAATGAAACCCTGAATGATGAAAAAAGAAATTCGAAATTAAATCCAAAATAAAATGAAAATAGAAAATCATAGAAAAATAGTAAATTGCCATTTTGAGTCCTTAAATGGTCTCAAATGGCCAAAATCTCCCATGCAACTATCGCAGTGCTCATCGAGACGGCTCCAACGCATCATAAACTGCCTGATTTTGGGTCCAGACGTAAAAGTTATGCTCAAAACCGTATCGGACCTTTTCAGCGATCCATCTCTTCTTCAATTTTTGCCGCCATTCGCCCTGCATCATATATACAACTAGGTAAGTGGACAGTAAAAATTGTTAAAACTGGAATACAATGGTGTCTAATTTCAAGGTATCTTGGACTTCCATCTTAAAATCAATTGGTTACTAAGTGGAGGTGACCCAAGACCTTATATGTAAGTCATTTAGTTCTTCAGAAACCGATGTGTGATATATCTTTCAACACGCCAACTTACATGCCAACGGGGAAACATCCACGACCTATATCAGGCCAAATTAAAGGGGATCCACACACCGGCCCAATAACCCAACATGGGCTCTGATACCATGTTGAAAATAAGGGTAATAATCTCTTTTTATATCCATGATCTCAGGATACATTATATAGTGGTACAGAATACCTATACATGTTAGGAAAATATAATAGAATATAATTATAATTACAAGTAATATTCTGATACTAGCCCAAGATACATTGAAATTTAACATGGTATCAGAGCCTAAAATCCTTAAACCCTAAAGAAAATTTTACTGCTACAATCGAGCCATCGTCGCCGGCGTCAAGCCACTCGTGGTACTCACGCGCCGCCGCCTTTCGCACGTCATTTTGCCGACAATCGCCGCATCCACTGTATGGTTGTGGTGATTCGTCAGCCGTCGTACCAGATCCGATCGGTCCATGCATTAAGTCCCACGCACTGATCCAAAGTCCACGCGATGCCGCATTCCTTCCACGCGCCGCCACTCCCGATCTGATCCACTACCACCGATCCGGTTTGTCGCTGTTCCGTACCTGATTTTGCAAGATGTCTAATTCTGAAGAACGGGCTCGTATTGATGCTGCACCCGAGGTTCCGAAGCTTTAGGACATGAGTGGACATGAGTGGTCATGATGGGATTTCAACTTTATTGAAGTAGTTGCAGTTGTAATCTGTCTGACTACTGTACATATTGGTCGGCTGTCAATTGATCCTTACTTTATTGGTTATAGGGATGGTCCTGGTTTTGTTATTATACCGAACATACTGAAAGGTCAAGAAAGTTACATTGAATGGTCTGAAACGATGTAGCGTGCATTCCTTGCTAAGAACAAGATTGGGTTCATTGATGGATCCATTACCAAATCCTTAAATGGTTGTCCTGATGCTGTTGATTGGCCCGGGGTTAATGCTACTCTTGTTTGCTGGATCTTGTAAACCCTGGATCATGTGTTGAGAACTTCTACAAGCTCGTTTGCCACAATTAAGAAACTGTGGAATGACCTGAAAGCACTATTTATTCTTGGTGATGGTATGAAGGTTTTTCAAATGCAAGAGGCTATTCAGAGTTGCAGGCAGAACGGTTAGACCATCGGCATTTACTTTGTAAAACTGAAGAAGTTGTTTGCAGACTACCACTGCATGCGGCCTCCTCTAGTTTGTGACTGTGAAGAGAGTAAGGCACTGTGTCATTGCAATATTTCTGCAAGAGTCTTCCGAGAAGGATTTGATCTATCAATTTATCTCATGTTGGTTACGTTTTATCATGAGCATTGATCCGATGCCACCTGTCATGAAAGTGTATGCCCTTGCTGCCCAAGAAGAGAATCAGCGAGCTGTCATTCGAGCTCATGAGCCTTCTTCTAACTCCATGCCATATGTTGCACGATGCCCACCACCTACAAATTCTTCGCCAGTTGTTCTTTCTGCATCTGACCGCACGAATCTTGTTTGTACA
Organism: Rubia yunnanensis; assembly: GCA_037428765.1. Taxonomy (NCBI): domain Eukaryota; kingdom Viridiplantae; phylum Streptophyta; class Magnoliopsida; order Gentianales; family Rubiaceae; genus Rubia; species Rubia yunnanensis. The sequence continues at coordinate 140,075,865 of CM075062.1, read as the reverse complement.
CATTGTCATCGCAAGGGTCACGACAAAGATTTCTGTTTCCAGATCATTGGTGTACCAGAATGGTACAAGGAATTGAAGGAGAAAGCCAGCGCTGCTATAAGGACTGTGCTAGCCTCTCAGCCGACCACCACCACCGTGAACGGAGGATCTGCCACAGCTCTTCCACTCCCACCGCCGTTCACCACCATGTCGCAGCCCTTCCTCTGGCCGCATCCCTACCCCGTCTGATTTTATCCCCGCTTGTCTAATGACCACTAGAGCACAACCATGCATTTTTTTAATCATTTCAATTCTCTTATTGGCAATGGGTCACGTAAGTCTACTTTCCCCTGGATGCTTGATTCGGGAGCCTCATATCACATGACCGGTGACAAGGGTTCTCTCTTACTGAATTACTACTGCTATTGACACTATGAATGTTGTTCTGCCTGATGGCTTTATGTCATCTACTACCCAATATAGTTCTATTTGCTTTGATTTGTACTCTTACTCATTTGTTATATATACCTGCTTTGCGGTACAACTTATTATCTTGCTCTAGATTGTTATCTTCCTTAAAATGTCTAGCTTTATTTACAGAACACATTTGCATTTTATAGAAAATCAGTACAAGGAAAGTGATTGGCATGGGTGAGCAGAAAGGGGGGGGGGGGTGTTTTGGCTTCGTCTACTGGATACTCGTGATCCTTCTCCTATCCTGCAGTCTCTTCTAACAGTTTCTTCTGTGTCTTCTTCTGATTTTTGGCATCACCGTCTTAGGCATCCTTCCTCTACGGTATTGTCTTCTGCTTCTTCTATTGATTTTAGCACTAATAAGACTTTTATTCCTTGCTCTATATGTTATAGAGCAAAACAGACGAGACATAGTTTTCCATTTAGTTCTGCAAATGCTATTGCACTATTTCAATCAATACATTGTGATGTTTGGGCTCCTTATAGAACACCATCTTCTAGTGTTGCATTTTATTTTTTTTAACTATAGTTGATAATTATTCCCTAGCTATTTGGGTTTATTTCTTAGTGGCTAAATCAGAAGTAGCTTCTAGATTTTTGGAATTTAGTGCCTTGGTGAAGAACGAGTGGGGCCAAACCATACTAGGTGTTCAGGCTGATAATGAGACTGAATTTTTGCCTTTGAGATCTCATTTTGCTGCATCTGGGATCATTTTTTGAGACATCTATGGCTGACAGTAGAATGTTCAAGTTGACAGAAAGCATCGCCATTTACTCAATATGGTGAGTGCCTTACGGTTTCAAGCTGGTTTTCCAGTTGGTTTTTGGGGAGAATGTGTTCTTAATGCTGCTTACCTGGTTAACCGGATACCAACGAAGCCTCTCAATAATCATACCCACTTTGAGTTGCTCTATGGGCAAGCTCCAAATTACTCATCTTTAAGAGTTTTTGGATGCTTTGTTTTGCTGCTCATGTTCCCAGTTATCGTGACAAGTTTGCACCAAGAAGTCAACGTTGTTTGTTTCTTTGTTACCCCACCGGAAAAAAGGCTATCACCTTTTTAATCTGAGATCCCATGCAATCTTGACTAGTCGGGATGCAGATTTTTTTGAAGACCAGTTCCTGTATTCCACAACTCTGAAATCGACCTCATCAGCAGACCCCGACAGCACCACCGCCTCACTGCCGGCCTCCTCATTGCCGCTACCAGAGTCACACAACCCATTGCCACCGGCCCCTTACCTCCGGCAGCCACCGCTCACCCGCCGCCGGCTGCTGTCTATTCTTTGATGCCAGTCACCGCCGGTCCTTCAATGCCAGCTATCGCCGGTTCCCTGTCGCATGTCGCCACTAGCTTATCTACGTCTGCCACCACCAAAATTGACCCACCAACGCTCGTCGGCCTATCCCTGGCGGAAGAGGTTCCTTCACCGGATCCTGACCACGACCACCAGATTCTACTTTCGGCCCAGCCATTTGTTGCATTGCCACGGATGCCACCACCTCATGTGCCGTCGACGATGGAGTCTCACGCACCTAACGCGCTGCCTACCCAGCCTTCTTCTGCGGCATCTCCAGCTCTAGATAGTTCCGCCGCCGAGTTGCCACCTATTAGACAGAGTATTCGTGCTCGTCGACCTCCTCCTTATTTGGAAGATTATAATTGTGATGATTATGCCTGTGCTCTTACTACTGAACCCCCCTCCTACTGCTACGTTCACTCATGCACCATCACCATCCTCGGGTGTTATATATCCTCTTACTGATTATGTAAATTGTGATAATTTTTATAGTATGCATTCTAGATTTTTGGGTGTAATAACATCTAGTGCAGATCCCATCACTTATTCTGAGGCATCACAACAAGCTCATTGGCGAGATGCTAATACTGAAGTGCTCACTGCGCTTGAGCGCAATCTGGCTTGGACTTTGGCCTCTCTGCCTCTGGATAGGAAGGCGATTGGTTGAAAATGGGTTTAACGGATGATGCTTAAGTCAGACGGTACTATTTAACTTCATAAGGTGTGCCTAGTGGTTCTCGGGAACCGCCAGGTTAAAGGGATTGATTATACAGAGGCATTTACTCTGGTTGAGAAGATGAGTTATGTTCGTCTATTCTTATTTGTTGCGGTCATTCATGGTTGGGAACTGCATCAGATGGATGTCCATAATGCCTTCCTGCATGGTGATTTGCATGAAGAGGTTCTTATGCGACCCCCACCAGGCTATGCTGCGCCTCATGGTCAGGTATGTCGCCTTCATAAATCTCTTTATGGTCTTTGCCAGGCTCTTAGAAATTGGTTTTCCAAATTGGCTCAAGCTTTACGAGCATTTGGTTTTGTTCAGAGTAAGGAAAATTACTCTTTGTTTTCCTTTTCCCGTGGATCAGTTTCTTTGCATGTTCTTGTTTATGTGGATTATTTGGTCATTGCTAGTAGTTCTTCTGCGCTCATCTCTAAGTTCAAGAAATACTTGAGTTCTTGTTTCCATATGAAAGATTTTGGTTTACTTAAGTATTTCTTAGGCATAGAGATTGCTAGAAGACCTAAGGGAATGTTTCTTTAACCGAGGAAATGTGCCTTGGACATTTTATGTGATACAGGTTTATCTTCTTCTAAACCGACGACTTTCCAATTGAGCAACAATATGATCGAGCGCGTGTTGAGGGTCTAGCTTACTATGATCCCGAGTAGTACAGGCATCTGGTTGGGCGCATGATATATCTGATTATCACACGTCCTGAGCTTAGTTATTAGGTTCATACACTTGTGTAATTCATGAAGTCTCCTTGTGTTCCTCACTGGTAAGCTGCAGTTCGTGTGTTGCACTACCTGAAGAGTCATCCTGGTCAAGGTTTATTTCTCTCTAGTAGTGCGTTACAGTTGACTGCTTACTGTGATTCAGATTGTGCTGCATGCCCAATTACCCGGCGTTCTCTTTCCAGATATTTTGTGATGATTGGTGATTCTCTAGTTTCTTGGAAGACTAAGAAGCAACCTGTGGTTTCTCGGTCTTCTGCTGAAGTGGAGCATCGTGCTATGCCGGTTACCTGTTGTGAGTTATTATAGCTTAAGTCTTTACTAAAGACTTAGGGGTTATGCACACTTCTCCTATGCGACTGTTTTGTGACAGTCAATCTGCTCTTCATATTGCGGCAAATCCTTTGTTCCATGAACGCACAAAGCACATTGAAGTTGATTGTCATTTTGTCTGGGATCTTGTTCAATCTGACACTATTGTTACTCAGCATATCCGCACGTCAGACCAACTTTCGGACTTGTTCACTAAGGCTCTCGGACGTAACCAGTTTCATTCCCAGCTTGGCAAGTTTGGCATTTCTGATCCCCATGCTCCAACTTGAGGAGGAGTATTAAGGAATTAGAATATTACTTATAACTGTAATTATATTCTATTACTTTTTTCTAACTTATATAGGTATTTTGTACCACTATATAATGTGTCATGAGATCATCAATACAAACACAAATTATTACACTTATTTTCTGCGAGTGGACCAGTGGAATTCTATCCGCAAGGAACGAGGGATTGAATCTAGCAGTAACAAGAGTGCTTGGTATTAACAATTCACTTTTTAATCTTCAACCCATAAGTGGTTGAGTTATTGTGACTTGCTGCTTGGGCTTCTTGGTGGGCACCGAGTATGGCTTGCCCCAATAGTCCTGGTGTTGGGCTACCGTGACTTACCTTCCACATGATGAATGTGGTGTCGACTGGTGTAGGCTACTAAGGGCGAGTAGTGATCGCATTTTTTTATTTATTGTGACTTGCCAATTACCTCATCCATATAATGTTGTGTCGAGAGTTAGGGAAACCGACTTGTCTCATTTCGCAATATGTGATATCAAAAGTAGAGGAGGACATGGAAAATCGATTTTTAACACAAGTTACTCTCATTCTATCAAGTGGTATGGCTTAATTAGGCATTAGTATACTGAAAAGATTGGGGAGATGTAAATAAAAATCTATTAAGGGTGCCTAAATGGAAATTGATTCCAATTTCAGTCTATTATAAAATTCATTTCATTTATATTTCCTACTTCTTAACCACACTTTCCGTCTCATTAAAGATTGGATCTCTAAATATTCCACTTATTTTTTACATTATACTCTGTATTTGTTAAATTACATAAATTTTTATAATTATTGAAAATAGTTTTTTATATCATTTTTTATATATATTTCCACCTTCAAAGAGATATTATTATTTGGGCAAAATCTTGGGAAAAACCGTCTTTCCATAAGTCGGGGTTTAATTAGAATAATAAAAGGTAAAAGCTCTTAGTTACAATACTAAAAATTTATTATTCAACATATAGTAGTTATAAAGTTTATAACCCGATTCATGCAATCCAAAAATTTATGTTAATTTCTTCTAATTTGCACTTTAAACCTGGTTTCCATAAATTATGGAAAGACCGTCTTTCAACGGATAGACTCTATACTTATTTTAACTTATAAAATACAATATTTAAATTTTATAAAAAAATTACAATATTTAGGATAAAATTTTCTATAAGCTGTCAATAAATTTATGGAAAAACCGTGTTTCCTGTTAGTTTCTCCTCATTAAATAGTTAATGAGTTAAATGGTCAATTCTTCCCTAATCATTTGTCTCCTTTCGTTCAAACAAAAGCTTCATGCTCTCTTTGAAATTTCATCAAAATGTCATTCTATAAACATGCAATGTGAAATGTTCGTTCTTATATAAGAAAGTAAATTATTTTTTTAGTCCTATACATATTATTCAATATCTTTTTTTGGTTCCCCACTCTAAAATCACATTTAATTGGGCACTAACATTCTAAAAATGAATCTTTTGGTCCCCAGGGGCAATTTTCAGGTAAAGTCAAAGGTAAAATTGGTCAAAATATGTAAAATTACCATTATACCCTTGAGTTAAAAAATCATGTATTTTTCATCCTCTTGAGTAGAAGCTCACTGTCCGCCGTCTGACGTCGCCTCCGTCTGCTGTCCGTCATCGCCTCAGTCTGCCGTCCGTCGTTGCCCCCGTCTGTCGTCCGTCGTCGCCCCCGTCTGTCGTCCGTCATCGCCTCTGCGATGTCTGTCATTGCCTCGCCACCACATGTCGGCACTTGCGAGTTATCTTCTTCCTTCGGCATGTGCATCTCAGCACAGTCTTCTCTCTTCGTCGCAGTCACTCGTCATTCTCTCCCTGTTGCCTCGTCGCTCATCATGCTCTCTCTCTGTGGCCTCGTCATTTATCTCTGTTACTATGTCATTCATCTATGTCTCCTCGTCGCATCATCGCTCGCCGTTGTCGTCTCTCCGCTGTCACCTTCGCCTCACTTTGCTCCGCCAATGTGCGTTCTCTCTCCGTTCAACACTCTGTCACGCTGGAAATGTTTACTTCTCACTCCGCTAGCAGAAGCGTCGGAAGCATAGATCGCCGTCGGTGGAATCGAAAGTGTCGATCGGCGGCGGTGGCCAGTGGCGGAGTAAGGAGCAAGGGACGGCAGCGTTTTAGGGTTTCCAACGAAATCCTATATTAAAGAAAATTAAAAGGAAATAAAAATTAAAGAAAAAGAAAAGGAAAAAAGAAAATATTTTAAAATTAAAAAATTTTAATTAAAAATATTTTTAATTAGTAAAATTGCTAAAATACTCCTAACTATATTTGAAAACCATTGCGATTTACCTGAAAACTGCCTCAGGGACCAAAATATTCATTTTTATAATGTTAGAGGCCAAATAAATGTAATTTTACAGTTGGGGACCAAAAGAACATATTGAACAATATATAAGGAATTTAAAAAATAATTTAGTCTATATCAAACTACTCACATGGAAACTGTTTACAATGTCACATGCAATGACGTAATCACCTAAAATAACTTTCGCTGTGAACGAAGCTTCCACATTCAGTTTTCAGTTTCATGAACAGAAAATTTTGTGTATATTTTTGACATATTTTTGTATGGATATTTTTTTTTGCCATTCAATTTCATTAATTCATTCTAAATTATCCTTTTTAAACTCAGTTTTATCCACTTATTTCATTTATCTGAATCCAGGCTTTCAGTGAAACGAAGATGCTATTACTCTTTTTGTACCAACTAGAGTTGCATTCTTGCTTTTTGCACGCTGTTTAAAAGATATATTTGACTGTTGATATGTTTATCTACGTATAATAACGACAAATAAAAAAGTTGATATTTAGAAACTATTTTTTACGATGAATTGAACAATATCATATACGATAATACTATTATTTATATATTATTAAATTTTAATAAAAAATAGTGTTCAAAAAACAAAAGTGTCGGTTCAGGTGGGACGGAGGGAGTACTATTAGTGTACTACTTGTAATTTAAAAAAATTAATTAAGCAACACGTGTTTGAAAATATTCACAGGTCTTTGTCTTTTGCTAAATCAGAAGAGAAACAGGCCCGTGTAGATTAGTGCTGCGTTGGACTCCACCCCCTTGTTTTTGCGAAGCTTCTTGACAGATTACTGATTACTGATTATTAACCCTTATCCTAAATGACAAAAGCAAAATAAAGAAATGGTCTTAACTTTTAAAAGAAATAGAATATGTTGAAAGAGATATCTCACATCGGTTACTTAAAGACTAAATGACTTACATATAAGGTCTTGGGTTACCTCCACTTAGTACCAATTGGTTTTAAGATGGGAGCCCAAGATACCTTGAAATTTAACATGTAGAAAATAAGTGGTACAGGATACCTATACAAGCTAGGAAAAGGTAATAGAATACAATTACAGGTACAAATAATATTGTAAGAATATTCTAATTCCTTAACACCCCTCCTCAAGTTGGAGCATGGGGATCAGAAATGCCCAACTTGCCAAGTGAAGAATGAAACTGATTACGTCCGAGAGCCTTAGTAAACAAGTCTGCAGGTTGGTCCGCCGTACGAATATGGTGAGTAACAATAGCACCAGATTGAATAAGATTCCAGACAAAATGACAATCGACTTCAATGTGTTTGGTACGTTCATGAAAAAACTGGATTGGCCGCAATATGAAGAGCAGATTGACTGTCACAAAACAACCGCATAGGAGAGGATTGCAAAACCCCCAAATCTTTTAGTAAAGACCGAAGTCATAACAACTCACAGCAGGTAACAGCCATGGCACGATACTCCGCCTCAGCTGAAGAACGAGAAACAATAGGTTGCTTCTTAGTCTTCCAAGAAATCGGAGAATCACCAATCATCACAAAATAACCAGAAAGAGAACGCTGAGTAATTGGACATGCAGCCCAATCAAAATCACAATAAGCAGTCAATTGTAACGTACTACGAGAAGAGAGAAATAAACCTTGACCAGGATGACTCTTCAGGTAGTGCAACACACGAACAACAGCATGCCAGTGAGGAACACAAGGGGACTTCATGAATTGCGCAAGAGTGTGGACTGAATAACTAAGTTCAGGACGAGTAATAGTCAAGTAGATCAGGCGCCCAACCAGGCGTCGATACTGCTCCGGGTCATGGTAGGCTGGGCCTTCAACACGTGCCAAATCATGCTGTTACTCCATCGGAAAGTCAGTCGGCTTAGAGGAAGATAAATCGGTACCCGATAAAATGTCCAAGGCATATTTCCTTTGGGAAAGGAACATCCCCTCCGGTCTTCTAGCAATCTCTATGCCCAAAAAATACTTAAGCATACCAAGATCCTTCATATGGAAACAAGAATCTAAGTATTTCTTGAACTTAGAGATGAGCGAAGAAGAACTACCAGCAATAACCAAATCATCCACGTAAACCAAAACATGTAAAGAAGCTGATCCATGAGAAAAAACAAACAAAGAGTAGTCGGCCTTACTCTGAACAAATCCAAATGCTCGTAAAGCCTGAGCCAGTTTAGCAAACCAATTTCTAGGAGCCTGTCGAAGACCATAAAGATATTTCTGAAGGCGACGGACCTGACCAGGCGGCACAGCGTAGCCAGGTGGAGGACGCATGAACACTTCCTCATTCAAATCACCATGCAGGAAGGCATTATGAACATCCATCTGATGCAGTTCCCAACCACGAATAACTGCAATGGACAGAAACAAGCGAACAGAACTCATCTTCGCAACCGGAGCAAAAGTCCCAGTGTAATCAATTCCTTCAACCTGACGATTCCCAAGAACCACTAGGCGCGCCTTATGACGTTCAATAGTACCATCTGACCGAAACTTCGTCCGATAAACCCATTTGCATCCAATAGCCTTCTTGTGTGCAGGCAAAGGAGACAAAGTCCATGTCTGATTTCGCTCCAGTGCAGTAAGTTCCTCAACCATAGCATCTCGCCAATGAGAATGACGGGAAGCCTCCGAGTAAGTAGTGAGATCTGCACTAGAAGTTACAGCACCCAAAAATCTAGAATGCATACTAGAAAAATTATCACAATTTACATAATCAGTAAGAGGGTAGAGAACACCTGAGGAAAGTGATGAAGCATGAGGGAACGTAGTCGAAGGGGGGGGGGTCTTCAGTGGTAAGAGCACAAGCAAAATCATCACAATCATAATCTGCCAAATACGACGGTGGATGACGAGATCGAACACTCCGTCTGGTAGAAGGTGGATCAACGGCAACTGGCGGAGAAGTACCGGTGATGGACGATGTAGGTAGACCAACGGCGGCCGGCAAAGAGGAACCGGCATCGGGCGGCGGAGCACTACCGATGGATGCCGGCATCGTGACGTCGGAGATAACCACCGGGAGTTGGTCGGTGACTGTCGTCGATGAATCGATGGGGTTTATCGGTGTTGACCAACTGGGGTTGACCAGTGTTGACCGACATTGACTCGCCGGCATTGACCGGCGTTGACCCACTGGGGTTGACCGACGTTGATCCAATGACGTTGATCGGCGTAGACTGGCCGGCGTCGACCAGCGGTGAATGGCCGATGGTGATTGGCAGAACAACAGCCGGCGTCGGAAAGCCGGCGTTGACCGGCAGTGGTTGATTGGCTGCAGAAGGTGGATCAAAAAATCTGTACGACTTGGGTGAGAAGGAGGAGGAATCTGACGGTATTGTGGTGGCGCCGCCAGGTTCATCGGATGAAGCAGAGTACAGGAACTGGTCTTCAAAGAAATCATCATCCCGGGTATTAAAGATCACTCGAGATTCCAAGTCGAGAAGATGATAACCTTTCTTTCCGGCAGGATAACCAAGGAACAAACACTGCCGACTTCTTGGTGCAAACTTGTCACGGTATCTGGGAACACGAGCAGCAAAACACAAGCAACCAAAAATCTGTAGAGAAGAGTAATTGGGCGCCTGGCCATAGAGTAACTCAAAGGGAGTACGACCGTTGAGAAGCTGAGTCGGGGTACGGTTGATCAGGTAGGCAGCAGTAAGAACACATTCTCCCCACAATTCAATAGGAAGATTGGCTTGAAACCGTAAAGCACGCACCACATTGAGTAAATGACGATGCTTTCTTTCAACTCGACCATTCTGTTGCGGAGTTTCAACCATAGATGTCTCAAAAATTATCCCAGATGCAGTAAAGTGAGACCGGAGAGGCAAAAATTCAGTGCCGTTATCAGCCCGAAATCGTTGAATTGCTCTCCCCCACTGGTTCTTGACTAAGGCACTATATTCTAAAAATCTAAAAGCTACTTCAGATTTAGCTACTAACAAATAAACCCAAACAGCTCGGGAATAATCATCTACGATTGTCAAAAAATAAAATGCACCACTAGAGGATGGAGTTCGATAAGGTCCCCAAACATCACAATGTACTAATTGAAATAATGCAGTAGCATTTGTAGAACTCAGTGGAAAACTATGTCTAGTCTATTTTGCTCTATAACATACAGAGCAAGGTGTAGTAGTATTATTGGTGCTAAAAGCAAGAGTAGGAATAGAAGACAACATCGTAGATGATGGATGACCAAAACGCTGATGCCACAAATCAGATGAAGAAACCGAAGCAACTGTCGGAATAGATTGCAGGATATGAGGACGAATGCGAGTATCCAACAGACGAAGCCAATAAACCCCCCCTTATGTTCACCCACGCCAATCACAATCCTCGTACTGATTTTCTGTAAAATGCAATAATTTTCAGTAAACAAAGCTAGACATTTTAAGGCAGATAACAATCTAGAGCATGATAATAAATTGCATCGCAAAGTAGGTATGTAGAGCACATGAGTAAGGGTGACATCACCAAAACAAATAGACCCATATTGTGTAGCAAACGACACAGAACCATCAGACAGTATGACATTCACAGTAGTGGTAGCAGTAGTAATATCAGTAAGAGAACCTTTGTCACCAGTCATGTGATATGAGGCTCCCGAGTCAAGAATTCAAGGTAAAGTAGACTTACCTGACCCATGGTCAGATAACGAATCAAACTGATTAAATAAATGTATGGTCGTACTCCATTGGTCATCAGACAGAGCAGAACCAAAATCAGATCGTGCAGGTAAGCCAGAGGAGGCGGCCACTGCAAATCCTTGCGGCGACGTCACTTTGCCGGCGAAAAGAGCCATAACACAAATGGCAAGTGCAATTAAAGTAATAGAAGACACAAAATAGGCTGAACCAAAGCCAAAAGAAGGAATTTGGCGCGCGCCTCCTGTGTGGCGCGTGCAAATCACGGGCCGGAAGAGATGATTGCGCGTCTGGTATACCCGCGCGTGGATTCATGCGCTTCTGGAAGGTCGCGCACGTGAATCTCACGCGCGTCTCACGACTGAGCTCACGGAGCGGATGATTCGGACTGTGCCGATGAAACCCGACTGAGCTCGCTGATCTGATTCGGACGGAGCGGAGCTCACCGGTCGGATGGCGCCATCTGTGGGGAGCTTCGGATGGCGCCGTCTGTGGGGGCGGAGCTTCGCCGGTCTGATTCGGGAGCTTCACCGGTCGGAGCGGGAGCGGACGGAGTTGGTTCTTTTTGGGAGCAGATTCAGGCGAGCGAACGGAGCCGGGAGCAGGTTCAGGCCGGTGGACGGAGTCGGGAGCGGAAGACGAATGGCGGAACTGGTGGTGGAAGACGAACGGCAGAACTAGTGGCGGCGTGGCGGAAACGGCAGAACGGCGGAACCCTTTTTTTTGGTAAAAGAAAGGTAGTCCGGATCGGCTGCGCGTGGAAGTCACGCACGGACGACAGCGGAAAATTTAGGACGGTGGAAAATTTAAGGTTTCAGGATTTTAGGCTCTGATACCATGTAGAAAATAAGGGTAATGATTGTGTCTGTATTAATGAATTCAGGATACATTATATAGTGGTACAGGATACCTATACAAGCTAGGAAAAGGTAATAGAATACAGTTACAGTTACAAGTAATATTGCAAGAATATTCTAATTCCTTAACAGAATATAATGTTTAGATTTCGGAATTGGAAAATTCTTGGGAAAATCTGTTTTTTTATAGGCTTATGGAAAGATGGGGTTTAATCATAATGATAAAAGGTAAAACGTCTTTGTTGCAATATTAATAATTTATTATGCAACATGTAGTTATAAATTTAATAATCTGAGTTATGCAGCCTAAAAATTTTATCTTTATTTTTTCTAATTTATACTTTTAACCTTGATCTTTCCATAACTTATGGAAGGACCGTCTTTCAAGAGACGCATTCTTTGGAGTTTTCGAATATGTTACACCGTGACCAAAACAAGGTGTGAATATTGCTAATTTATCATCCATTGGATTTGCAACTCCCATGTCACGGGTAGGATCAAGTATGTCTTTCGAAATTTGATCAAAGTGGGATTCTTTTTGTTAAGTCAATATGCAAGAGGACGTTTCTAGCTAGCTATTCTGGTGTAATTTATACTTAGGTTAAATTGTATATTAAGTAATTGAGTCGCGTGTTAGACCGAGACTAGCGGTTATATCAGTTATGAAAAATCTCGTTTGAATAATTGTTAGGGTCAACTATAGTTATTTATACATTACGATACATTTTAAAAGTTTTTCAAAGTTATAAAAAAATATATTTGTCATGATTATCCTGATATGAAGGGTTATCAGGCACAAGCCATTTGAAGACACGTCATCATTATCCCGAGGACATGATGTTACGGCGGTGCATCCACCACTTCCGCCCAACCAACCACCACCACCACCACCGCTCAGCCCAAAACCACCTCTGCCGTCCTACCCAGTACCACCTCCACCCGCCTAAATCCATCGTTGCCCGCCCCCTCCCTCAGCCGCGCTCAGACCCATCTTCTGTTCATATACATTGGAACACATCGATTGGGCTTGTGAGGGAAATTTTGTTCTTATGAGGTATATGATGGGGGATGGGTTTTGGCTCAGTTGTGATGAAAGGGAGATGGAAGAAGAAAATAATGGAGGGAATTATTGTCTTATCAATTTTTTAATTTTTTTTAATTTTTTTTAATTTTTTAAAATTTTTTTTAATTTTTTTTAATTTTTTTTAATATTCAGGGGTAAAATGGTCACTTTATAAAATTTTGGCCAAACTTTCGTTGACAAATGAAGTCAACGGCGCTCAGGGTTAGAATGACATATACATCATAAAGTCAGGGTTATTTTACCATTTCCTCATTTTACAGGGTTATAATGACATATACATCATAAAGTTAGGGTTATTTTACCATTTCCTTATTTTACAGGGTTATATTGGCACTTTCAGCATAAGGTTTGGGTCATTTTAGCACTTGACTCATTAGTATTTTATTGTGCCACTTGTATAATAATTTCCCACAAGGGTTTGTGCATCTATTGGTTAGTGTTTAGCTATTTTAACTAAATATTAAAATTTCAAATCGACCAATCAAATCTTACTTAACGTGCACATGACACTATATTATTGGTGCCTAATACGCCTCATGTTAGGATAATCCCGATCAATATAATTCTCGTTACAGAAATATTATTACAATAAATAAAAATAAGTATTCACTCACCTCATTAATTACATAAATTATAGCCGATCCAAAACCAGACGTTAAACTTATATTCTAAAATCAAATGATATTAATAAAAGTTTAGGTGAAACTTATATTCTAAAAAACAGGTCCCACGAGCTAGGACCAGGAGGGACCTCAATAATGCTAATTCGGAGCAGCCGCCCTTCGTTGGCAAAATCACAATCATTCGCTCGCACTCATCAGTGCATACCAGTCGATATCTCAGTTATTGTATAAGAGGTAAATTACGGTAATTTAATATCAAAATCAATGGGCTTGGTATGGATTAGGTGTGCACAAGGGAGCCTTGCAAAGCAAGAGCTCCCCACACTATCGCTGCCGAGTATTAAACCTGAGATCATTAGCTTATTCATCAATCCCTCAACCACTGGGGTACACTCGTGAGTGTGCAGCCGCCCTTCGTGTAATGATGCATTGCTGATACGAGGAATGACGTGGTAATTAATAATTCGGTACACATTTCACTCTCTCTTGACTTATCAATCCCAAATTAATCATGTATACGGGGAATTACTCCATTAAATGAACTTTTAGGACACGTAACATTAATGCTATTGGATTAAGACTTCTCCTCTTTTCTTCTTGTCACAAATCCTCGTCACAATCCTCTCTTGCTCAGTTATTTTTCTTCAATTTTTTTCTCATTTTTTCACTAAGGGTGGGGGGAATCGCAATTTATTTTAATTCATATTTTTGTTATTGAATAAGTGCGAGATCTATCTCCACACATTAGTTTTATTCTTCGACTTGATCGATTAGATCGTTGTGTTCATGGTTATAACTCGATTTAGTTGTCTGCATGTTCAGATCGTATGTTCGTAGTTTTGTTTGTGATTTTATTTTAGGTTTTCATTAGTTTGGATTCGTCGAATCTGTGTTTTTCAAGGTGTTTACTGTTTTGACAACATAGATCGTGGTTGGGTCAAGTGGTGTTACAGCTTGTAGAAGATCCATATCTGGCGCAGTGATATTGATGCGTGATACGCTCTTCTCTGCCAAGTGGTCATGATTTTCGCGGGAAGCAAGTTAATATCATTGTGGGCGATGTTACCGTTTTTTTATTGGATCTTTGATCTGTAATAGTACAGACGATCAGTCTGGTTGACATGTAATTTAGATATCCTTGCAATATATTGGTTATTGCTAGAGGCTAGTTAAGTAGGATGTCAATTCTACTCATTGTAATCGCCGATGAGCATTTTCCATCATATTGGAATGAATGATTGATTTTTTTTCATACTGCATGCCTTCGATCCACTAACAATGACACTGCTTAATCGCCTTCCGGTAATTGCAAACTTTTTCAATTTATGTTTGACCACCCACTTTAATTGCATATAATAACATACATCATTTAAGAAATTTATAGATTATCTATATCGTGTAATTAAGTTAAAATTTTATAATTATTATTGTATGTTACTAAAATGGTCAAACATGACTATAAAAAATACGAAAATGGTGAATTTGTTAGTGGATTAAAGAGAGTATTACTTCAATTATACGATGGAAAAATCGGGATCTAATTTACAACCAATTAAAGCCTAGCTCATGCAAAACATTAAGTTGATAAATTCTTTCTTTCCTCATTAGTAAGAAAATGATTTCACTTCTAAGGTACTGTATTCGATCAGCGTTTGATAGAAGAAAATTGGATGGAGAGGCTCCTGCAGTATAATTGGTATCATTATGTTTAGCAAAGCATGTTATTTCCTCTATTCCAACCATTTCTGCACTTTTTTTTTATTTTGTTATTCTCTGCATTATACATTTTTAAAATATAAATTTTTTATACATCATTAGTATAAACTCATTCCCTTCGCTTCCTGGGCCCAAAGCAGTGCAGTCTTTCCTTGCCAAATCAAGGATTACATAACTAAAGTTATCGATGGTCAAACATGACTTGAGAAATTTGACAAAAAAATGTATAGAAATGATTGGAATAGAGGTAACGAATGTGCAAAAACAGCTTTCAGTTCACGGAACCCAGTATAGCTAGCATATCGAACTCAAGGTATCTTGGTTTCCACTCAACCAACTTAAAGCTCTGATATCATATTCAATTTCAAGGAGAAAGGGGTCACGCGCCAAATAGTAGAAATATATGTCTACTACATCAATCATATCGACCAACATTAGACTCTGGTCCAATATTGAATTCAAGGTATGTTCGGCTTCCACTAGACAAATCTTAACCTCAGACATCATATTAAATCTCAAGTTTTTTTGCCTTTTATGTTAAAATAATTGATAATCATTATGAAATCGATGTGGAAAATTCAACACGTCCACTCACTTCAAACGTGAAAATACCCTACAATCCAATATCGAACTCACCTAAATGAAAATCTCATACTATATTATCATCCCAAAATTTTATTATAAAACTAATTGATATTATGTTGGCGCATTCCTTTATTTTTCACTAACTTCACTATTGGGTGACTCTCACGCCATGTCCTCCTTAAGTTCCAGTTTAAATCCTTTAGAAAAGGAAAGCTATTTCTTAGAACAATTAACTATAAAGGGAGTAAAACTAAAGAAATGAGAATAAGTGTGAAAATGAGGTGAGGGAAAATTTTATTTCAACAATTTTGAAAATAAGGTAAGGAGTATTTTTATTTTTCCCCATTTTTTCTCCAATATCTCGTCCAACATGTTCTGAACACCATCAATCCAACCATACTCATTGCTTCTTCTAGTTTCACTGCTCTTCATATTCCTACTTCCTAATAGTGACACTATCATCCTTAGAAAGGCCGGCTCAATATTGACTAACTTAATCCAGTTAATAGTACATGGAAATAAATTAAGAATATTTCATAATAATGTTGGAATATTTTGAAAACAATTTGTTAATAGGAACAAAATTGCAAATTTCCTCCAAAATTGAATATCAAATGTACTCCCTCTATTTTTCTATTAATGAAACACTACTTTTGGGTGTTAAAATATAAGAGATGCTGAATGAATGAATGAAATTGAATTGAAAAAAAGAAAAGTAAAATAAATGGATAGAATAATTTTAAACTTGTCATAATTAGAAAGTGTCAATATAAAAGAAACATCTCAAATTAGAAAGTGCCAATATAAAAAAAATATCACAAATTAGAAAGTGTGCCAGTGAAATAGAGGGAGTATGTCATTTTATCTATTTGAAAATGCTAAGATGTTTCCCAAAAAAGCGATAACCCTTGCGCTCAGGGCCCCGGCCGCAATTACATCAAGCTCATAATCGATGAGGTAAATCACTGCTCCCAAGGGTTCATCAT
Source organism: Rubia yunnanensis (assembly GCA_037428765.1). Lineage (NCBI taxonomy): Eukaryota > Viridiplantae > Streptophyta > Magnoliopsida > Gentianales > Rubiaceae > Rubia > Rubia yunnanensis. The sequence continues at coordinate 140,059,210 of CM075062.1, read as the reverse complement.
GCGGTCCTCTAATGTACTCGGTGGCCACAAGGAGCACCTCCACTGGAGGATACTTCCACACTGCGCCTGCCGAGATTCGAACCCCTCCCAATGGGAATGAACCACAACACCTTACCACTTGGGGTATTCAGTGGGTATTCTAAGATGTTTCCCGGACCTTAATAATGTGTGGTCAGAGACATAAAGGCTCTAAAGAATGTACAAGTCTTTGTTTAATCTTGGAGTAAAGTTTTCATATGAATGTATGTTTTGGTCATATGTGCCAATATGATCCTGCCAGATTAGAAAGTGCTATTGTAACCAGATGATTTACTCGAATTGTGCTAATAAAACCCTGGAGGACGGATTTGGCCGGAATTATATGAATTGACTATTATACCTCTGATATAAAAAATAAAAATTTAGAAAATGTGAAAGGACGGTTATGCCTTCCACTTTCTTCTTTCAGTCACCAATTCCATTTTCTTGACCCTCCTTCTTCACAAATGAACGTTCTTCTTCATTTTGACCCCCCGTATTCTTCAAACGAACATTCTTCCTCTTCACCAATTCTTTTTTACCCTCTGTCTTTCAACCACCAATTCTATTGTTGCTGTTGATCTTCTTCTTCTTCAGGGGGGTCTCCACTTTCCGGCGCTTGGCTCAGCTGTGCCAGAAATGGTGGTGGAGGTGATACAAAGGCGGCGGTGGAGGTAAATCAAAGTGGCATTCAATCGGGTTTCCAATCGACATTCTAGGGAGAGGTGGAGTGCCGAGGCAGGGCTAGGCAAGGGGGAGAGGTGGAGTGCAGTGGTGGTGGCGGTAGCAGTGACGCAACTAGGTTAGGGTTGAGCGGTGGCGGGGCTAGGGTTAAGCGGTGGCGGGTTTAGGGTTAAGCGGTGGCGGGTTTAGGGTTGAGTGATGGTTGTGGCGGTGACGCGGCTAGGTTTGGGTTAAGCGGTGACAGGCGGAGGAGAAGGAGGTGCGATGGTGGTGCTCTGCTGAGTGGGTTCTTGGAGATGGGCAGAGAAGGAGGCGGAGTGGCAGGGAAGAACTGAAAGTGGCGGTGGTGCTTGGGAGGTGATTCTGACTGGATTGCGGAGGGTATTAGTGGCGGACTGAAATGGCGGTGGCGGAAGAAGTATGTTTGGGTGGTGCTTTCCATGGATTTGATCTCTGCACTATTTTGTTTGCATTGTGGTTGAGCATTTGTAGGGGGTTCAAATATGTTGATAGTTGAAGAAGCTTGGGGTTTGATGTTTTTTGTCCATCTTGAGAGTTCTTCAATGTGGATTGGATATGGGGATGATGATTCAGAGGCTGGTTATATTTTTCATTTGAATCATCTTTTTTGTGTTTGTTTGAGTTTTGATTTGTGATTCTTTGTTGATCGGTGAGGCGGTGAGGTTCCGGCAGAACTCCAGATTATGGCAGCGGCGGAACAGCGGCGGTGGTGGTGAAGAAGCTGTGAAGAGGATGAAGAAGAATCTAGGGGTAGTTTTGTTATTAGATTTTTAGGTTTAAAACTAGGGATATTTTAGTAATTTTGTATTAGGTCAATGCCTAAAATTACAAAGTCAATGCTGGAATAGTGCCAAAAGGCTATATCGGCACTTCTGATCTTGCAGTGTCATATTGGCACATATGAGCAAAACATAGGCTCATATGAATATTTTGCCCTTAATCATGTGTAGGAGATAAATGAAATTTTGTTTTACCGAATTTTCTTAATTATTACTAGTATGTTCCAACATAACATATGTAACCAAGTATGCAATAAAGTAAAGCATTAAAGACACAACACTTGGTTACGTAGTTCGGTGAAATCCACATATATCTGCGGAGTCTGGTCCAGTTCAAAACTTTGAACTGCAGTTAACGCAGAGTCTGAACGGCAGGTAACGTATGTTGAACTGCGGAGTCTGGCCCAGTTCAGGCATACAATTATGAACTTTGAACGACAGGTAACGTATGTTGGAATATAGAATTATGGCTCTCTGCAATTCACTCGAAAGAATAAAAATATGTGTGCAGATTTTCTCTGTTAATCCGTGTATTGAATGCAGTCGTGGTGTCCCCTTTTAAAGTCATGAGCAGATCGGAACTCTCTATGATTATCTCTATAATATTTCTATTCCTTATCTGTTTCTTGAAGCATATTCAAATCCCATAAATAAAAGGATTTTCCTTATCACAATATCTCCCATATATTCAATAATATCAATACTATATTTTTAGGGATTTTCCATAAACCAACTATACTTCTACACGCATAATATATAGCAGAATATTCAGATTTCTATAACTCACAAATACCATAATATTTTGTCATTTCTGCATAAGATCTTATTGGCGTATTTATGCTAATCCGTATGTTCCAACATGGAAAGACTTTCGTTTCCAACTATGTTCATCAATTTGCCAATTAAAATATTTAGTGAATACTACTTGACTTTACAATCTCCCCCTTTGCCATTTTGTGGACCCAACCATTTTGGCCATTAATATCACGACGAACACATAGCTTCTGCTCACGACGAACACATAGTTTCCAAATAATTATATAGCAAGTTGTGTTAATAGCTTATGCCCACCATTTTTTGTGAATTTCTTTCTCGGCCAACATAACTCGAGCCATCTCTTGCAAGGTTCTGTTTTTCCATTCTACAACACCATTCTGCCGAGGAGTGATTGGTGCAGAAAACTCGTGTTGAATCCCGAGCTCATCACAGAAGTCAATGAATTGAGAATTTTCAAATTCTCTACCATGATCACTACGAATTCGAACAATCTTTCCAACTGAACTTCCTTTTTCAATCTGTAATTTTATCACCAGACTTATAAATACTTCCATTGTATATGATTTTTCTTTTAGAAAAGCTACCCATGTAAATCTGGAAAAATCATCAACACATACAAAGATATACTTCTTTCCACCTATACAAGGTGTATTGACTGGACCCATCAAATCCATATGCAATCATTTCATATTTCTTGGGGTGGTTATATATTGAGCTGAAGAGTGGGGAGATCGAATTTGTTTACCTTGTTGACATGGTCCGCACACAATTCCGCCCTTGCTAGGCATACCTCGTACAACCTTTGCATTTGCAATTTTCACCAAGGTTTTGCAATTGATGTGGCCGAGCTTCCTGTGCCATAGAAATCCTTCATCCTATTTTGAGATCATACACCGTACTTCCTGTTACAGCAAATAGCAATTATCTGATGATCGTATGCCTGAAAGAACCTTGGCTTCTCTGTGTTTTACTATGCATTTGTCTTTCTAAAATTCCACAGTCATATTGTTATCACATAATAGGCTTGTGCTCAGCAGATTGGCCTTTAAGTCTTCAACAAAAAGCACAATAGTGAATACTGGAAATCCTTCAATCTGTAGTTTACCTTTTCCAACCACTCTACTCTTCTTTCCATCACCAAACGTAACATAACCGCCATCGTATGGTTTGATATTTGTGAGGAATTATTGAGTGCCAGTCATATGGCGAGAGTAGCCGCTATCAAAGTACCACATATCTCTGGAATATGATATAAGCAAAGTATGTGCAACAGTGCATGTACCAGAACGTTTGACAACCCATACCTTTCTGACCATTTTTGTTTTTTGGATTTCGCCTATGTTGGAGATACCAAGAGTTGACGTCCTACCATTAGGTCTCTGATCAGTTTCTGGCATTGTTCCTCTGAGTGACCTTGATATGAACACTAGTTGCAGACGAGAGGTTTCCCTTGATGAAGCTTTCCAAACTTTCTCTTTACCTCTCAAATCTTTGTCTTAAGAGTTACTGGACTCTTGAGCATCTCTTGTGTCTCAGGCTTGAGTGTGACTGTGTTATTGAGTAAGTTGTGATACCCAATTCCGTGTCGATTTCCAAAGTTCTTTCTCATGTCCAGAATATCGTCAAGTTTTGCTTTTCCAGAGTTCAGCTTAGAAATTAATGCTTCAGAAGTCTCAGCTCTCTTGGTTGCTAACATTAGCTTTTCATTCAAATCTTCATTCTCCTTTTTAAGTTCAGTAACTTCCACATGCAATTCTTTTTCTATTTCCGTCAATTGCATTTTTTCTTCCTCCAGTTCCCTGTTTGTGTCAACTACTTGGAGTCACATAGCATACATCTTTTCATAATTGTTGTAGATCTCTTCATCCCTTACAGCAAGTTCATCATCTTTATCACTGGATACTTCATGCTGGTCTATGTTGGAACATAAGACTTCGTTTATGTCTGATGTGTTGGAACATCCATCATTTGATGCATCATGAATTTTTGCTCCAAACACCACATTGTTACTTGTGAGTTCCTCTTCGTCTTTGTCGTTCTCTTCATCTTCACTCCATAAGGTGACATATGATTTTCCTTGCTTTCTCCGGGTATTTGCACATTCAGCCTGAATATGACCGTATCCTTCACATTCTCTGCATTGAATTTGTCCAGGCTATTTTGGTTCACCGCTTTAATTTCTAGAGAATTGTTGATTTCCTTGTTCAAATCTCGTCCCACGATTGCCTCCAAATTCTTGTGGCCTTGGTCTATTTCCACCATACATTTCCTAAAGTGCAAGTTTGTCAAGCTTATCATCACTGGTAAATTCGTGATTATCCTTTGATGAGGATCTTTTGAAGGCCAACTCCTTTTGACCCCTTTTTGTAGCTGGCTGGAATGTCATTTCACATGTCTGTAATGATCCCATTAATTCATCTAGACTCATGGTAGCTACATCTCTTGCTTCTTCTATTGCTGTGACTTTCATTGCAAACCTTTTGAGAAGTGATCTCAAGGCTTTTTTAATCAATTTAGCCTCTTTGTAGACTTTTCCAAGCCGATACGCCATATTGGATATGTCCCTGAGTTTTTCGTTGAATATAGCAATAGTGTCATCTTCCTCCATCTTGAGTTCCTCAAACTCAGTAGCCAACATCTGTAGTTTAAATTCTTGAACTCGACTAGTTCCTTCATGAACAGTAGAGATGAGTTTAAATTGATTATCATCAACCATGGTGAAGATAGCATTTGGTGCCTTTGAATTCTCCAGAGACGCCTTGAGGTCATCAGGGATCCAATTAGATTTGTCTTTGAGTTTCTGCTCCCTTTATCAGCATATTCAGTAGGGTGATTCCACTCATTTTCAACATAGTACCACACAAGTTCATCCAGTGAGTTGATGAAAACTCTCATGCGTGCCTTCCAATAATTGTAGTTGTTGCCTTCTAGCAGAGGTGACCGAGACACCGAAGCTCCTTCTTTGGTTGTCATGGTAAAACTGGATCACACTTTCCTTGCCACAACCAAGGGAAAAATAAGTGACCAGGCTCTGATACCAAATGAAATTTGGTTTTACTGAATTCTCTTAATTATTGCTAGTATGTTACAACATAACCTATCTAATCAAGTATGCAATAGAGTAAAGCATTAAAGACACAACACTTGGTTACGCAACTCGGTAAAATCCACCTACATCCGCGGGGCATGACCTAGTTCAGAATGAATTCACTAATTAGAAAGATACAGTACAAAGTACACCATACAAAATACTTATCTCCTCCCGATGAATTAAGGCATACAATTATGAACTTTGAACGGCAGGTCACGTATGTTGGAACATAGAATTATGGCTCTTTGCAATTCGCTCGAAAGAATAAAAATATGTGTGTAGATTTTCTCTGTTAAATCCGTGTATTGAATGCAGTCGTGGTGTCCCCTTTTAAAGCCATGAGCAGATCGGAACTCTCCATGATTATCTCCATAATATTCTTATTCCTTATCTTCTTCTTGAAGCATATTCAAATCCCATAAAAAAAAGGATTTTCCTTATCACAATATCTCTCATAGATTCGATAATATCAACACTATATTTATCGGGATTTTCCATAAACCAACTATACTTCTACACGCCTAATATATAGTAGAATATTCAGATTTCCATAACTCACAAATAACATAATATTCTGTCATTTGTGCATAAGATCTGATTGGCGTATTTATGCTAATCTGCATGTTTCAACATGGAAAGACTTTCGTTTCCAAATATGTTCACAAAATTGTTAATTAAAATATTCAATAAATACCACTTGACTTTATTCTATTTTATTTTCAATAAATTCGTGTGAAATCAATTTCCATACAGCAAATATATAGAAGGCCAAATTCCACACTATAAAAATCGGCAAAAAGACGGCGCATGCGGCATGCCTGAATAATAAAAGACTAATAAAAGACGGTGCATGCGGCATGCCTGAATAATAAACTAGTATACCTTTTAAAAGTTGGGTTTTATTTCTGCCACTCAATTTGAAATCGAAAATGAGGCGTTTGGGAAATATAATAATTGATGGAATACAAATAAATGGTGGGACCGTTTCACCCAGACTTATGGTGAGATCGAGATTCTTCACGAAATTTTAACAGTTATAGAAACTTAGTTGTAATAGTATATAAGATATATATTTAATTTTTCTTCACCTCTTTTTCATTCGCTTCGTCTTCTCAATCCCAAATTCTCTCGAAACGCAAAAAACCTCTCAAACCGCATCCACTTTTTCTGATTCAATATCGTCTAAAATCCGCATTTAATCGCAAATCGGTTGTCTATATAGCATCACATTTGATAATTCAGCGTCAGCGAGGTATTAGTTGCTTCAATCGTTCAATTTCGTGGTCAATTTTTTGGGGTTTTATGTTCTCAGTGAGTTTTTGGAAATTTTTTCTATATTTCCGGCCATCGATCTTAGATATCGGTTGTTTATTGTGCATTTGTGACTTTTGTTTCGTTAATTTGCATTTATTATTATGACAAATTGAAGGCATTGATGGAAGTTAGTTTGGGTAAAAGATGAAACTATTTCAAGGAAACAGACAGCGAGGATAACCCAATCAAGGAAACGATCAAGGCGGTTGACATTACCCTATTGTGGCTTAAGAATGATACGAGCGCGGACCACCTATTTCAAGACCAAACCATAATAACCACCGATGCGGCATTCTGTAATAACAAGGGTGAAGGAGTTGCGGCATGGTGCACAAAAAATACAGATACGGAAGAGAGTTGGGAAGGTACAATGCCATTACAGGCACTGTCAGCTATCCAAGCGGAATTAATGGCGATCCTATAGGCCCTGAAGCAAGCAAGTGTCAGAGGAAAAATGCGCCTCCTGGTCAAGACTGATTGTAAAAATGCACTACGCTATATTACCAAGTATCCGGAGATCCCGCCAGATGTGAGGCAAGTAGTTAAGGAGATCCTAATCTTAGGTATGGTATTCTGCAGTATGTCTATCGTTAAGGTGGATAGAGTTAAAGTATTAGAAGCACACAACTTGGCACGCGCCAATAGAACATGTAACCTAATCCCTACTCATTAATGATAGCTAGTATCGTTTTTTCCAAAAAAAAAAAAAAGATGAAACTATTGGGAATGAAGCTGATATTTCTTTTCGACTGTTGGTATGAATGTTTTGCAAGGTAATTTTCTTTTTTTTTTTTTGCTCATTTGCTTTTATTTAGGGTTTTAGTGTTGTTGATCTGTTTTATTGATGACTTTGCTGACGTATTCTATGTTTCCTACACTGATTTGTGGTGGAACTCCGATTCTGCTCACTTTGTAAAATACTTTGGTACTTACAAGTTAATCTGTGGCAAAAAGCATTAATGGAAGTTAGTAGAAGTACTTAGTGACATTGTGATATACAGGAAGGAAGTCCTGTATGTATTAAATCACAATTGGAGTCGATAAAGGAGGGGGTTGGACCAAATGTTAGGTTTGTATGTACCAGGTATTCAGGCTTCTGCAGTTATTTGGATGCTGATTTTTCTTTTGTAGGAATTTGATGTTTGTTTTTTCAACAAGTTGTTGTCGAAACATTGATCTATTAACTTGCATTTGAAGCTATGTTTTCGTGTCGAAATGGCCTGAATGATTTCATAACAGTAAGTTTTGTGAAGGGATCGCAGGTTTTGGATTGCATGGTTTTCATGGCTACTAGCTATTGCTTTGATACTAGTGGCTTGTGTGCATTGTGCGGCACTACAAGCGTCCATGATGTTCTTATCCAACAAGTCAATGGTTATGCATGGCATCATATCCAGTGGCGGAACCATAATTTTCTTTTTAGGTAGGTCTGAAGGAGGGACGGTGGTAGGACGGTGTCCGGAGTCTCCGGATAGTGGCGGGACGGCAGTGGTGATGTCCGGAGCTGGAGCAGGTAGTGACCAGTGGTCCAGTGGAGGCACACTTCTGCTTTTGCGTTTTTGGGAGAGAAATGTTTTTTTCTGATTGTGGAAATGGCCCAATACAAAGGATTTAAATTTTGAATTTCATTTTTTTTCTTCAGTACTAATCAAAACGACGTCGTTCGACTTGAACTAAAACGACGTCGTTTTGATAAAATATGGGCAAAAAAAAGGCCGTCAGAAGCCTTCTTCTCCGACTTAACGTGGCCGGGAAAACAGAGCTTGAGCCGGAAAAAGCGCAGCCCATAACCTCTGAATGTCGGGAAGCGCTATAGACCACTACTACCATGGCGCCAGAATCTCAGGTAGGTCTGGAGCCCTACCACGCGCCATGGTAGTTCCGCCCCTGATTATATCTCAATTTGGATATCAATTTCTTTGTTTCTGAATCGAAGCATATGTATTGACTGGGGATGTTTTGTTAATAAATATCCCCAATATAAACACGTGAAAAAGTTTCTGGTTAGATTTTATAATTATTCTCTCTTTTTCTTCTTATGTTTAGAGTGTTAGTTCGACTATTTTACTAATTAGTTTATCTTTTTTAAAACAGGAGTTGATAAAGTATACTTTTTTCAAAATTTTAAAAATATTATGGTTGGATGTTATGATTATACTTTTTTTCTTATGTATATGCTGTTAGTTCGGCTATTTAGTTTATTAGTTTATCTTTTTGAAATAGAAATTGAGAAGGATGTTGTTGTTGATGGCAGTGAGGTTGAAATTTGTAGTTTTTAGCATGTTTTTTGTTCTTCGTTTTGTATCATTAGCTTGGTTATGAGGATAGAATAAAATTCTATTGACTAATGTGTCAATAGTTTGCTGATGAAGAGATCGTAGCACCAAAATATGTCATCTATTGAATTGTTGAATGATGATGAATTGGTTGGCAATCTAGGAATGTCCACAACCACTGGAATGAGGGATTTGGCTGACAATCCTGGAGCGTTCATAACTGTGCAACCTCCGAGGAAAGCAAACAAAGTTGGTTACGAGAAGTTACTGAAGTCAAAAAGTAGATTGAATTGTTTTTAGCTTTAGTTTTTTATTAAAGTTTAATGGTTTGTCTAGTAATGCTATTTTGGGTGTTTAAATTTTGCCTTGCCAAATTAACTATTTTTTATGATTTTTTACTTCATGTATCATTCCTTTTTTAAAGTCATGTGTTCTTTAGGTATATAGTTCAGTTATTTGGGTGTTTTGTTTGGTTATTTTTAGATATTTAGTTCAAACATTAGAAAATGTTTAGTCATGTGTTGTGGTTTACTTTTTAATCCTCATAGTTTAGTTTACTTATTCTAACATTAATTCAAGTATATATTTTTGCGTAGTTCGTTTATTAGAATCATTAGCTTCAATCATCGGTTGCTTGTTTTTTATTATTTTGAATGTTATTTTATTTAATTGAACTGCAGTCGTTAGTTCAGATGTTTAAAGCATTTAAAGCGCAATTTAAATTATTAGTCTTACAATTTAAGTTAAAGGTTCAAAATAATGATATAATTACAATGTAAAATTGAAGCTCATGGGTCTAGGTTTGTTGTTTTTATATCTTTGTACCAAACTCTCTTGTCTTTAGTTTCTTTTTTTTGCTTCCATCATCCAATTCTCCTGCTTCTTCCTCTTGCCTTTGTGGGAGATGGATCTTGGAGTGCTTTGGATCTTGGATCGTCACTTCACATTTTACTACCAGATTGTAGTAGTTTCTTGTCAATTGGTTTAGCCATGGAACTTTGTCTTTGATTCTATCATCTTCTTGATTTTCTTGTGCTGCTTTCAATCTGTCACACACTTGTATTTTAGCAAGTTTTGTCCATCGCTTCAGAATTTATTGTGGTGGTATCCCACTGATTGAATTGATGTGCAATATTTGGATACAGTGAAAGCATATCATTTCTGGCATAAAAGATAATCAAGCATATATAAATGTTAATAAGATAAATATCCGAACTAAAGCTCTAAATATGAAATTACATGCATTTAAAGTTAAACATGCAAATGAAGTAATGACATATATAAATGATGTAATATCTAAAACATGCTTACACAAAGATGAACATGCAAACCAAGAACTAATGATTCAAACAGAGGAACTAAAGATATCAACTATTTTTGTGATTAGTTCGTGTATATTGTACGACTTATTTCGGTCTTCATAACAGTTATTTAGCCATTGATAAATGTGTACAACATTTCCTTATTTTTAAAAGTGTTTACTTCGTGTCTAAAACAAGTTTCTTCGATTTATTCATGATAGCATTCATTTTATGAAAATATTACAATCCTTGATGAAATATACAGCAATTTGTATACACTTTATTTCATGTGTTCATGAGGTAAGATCGTGTATTTACTATATTACTTAAGACATTTAAGAAAATTATATAATACCAAAATATTTTGAAAATATCAACCTAATCCAATTTCAGACTTTCAGCACCACAATGCTTCATTTATTTATAGAGTTACATCGTGTATTTAACATATTACTTCTTAGATTACAATAAATTTTAAAACATCAAAGTATTCTCAACAATACGAACGAAATTGAATTCTTGATATTGACGAATCATCTAACAAAGATCGATCATGTTACTTCATGTGTTAATGCATTTACATCACTTATTTAATATATTACTTTATACGTTCCAGAAAATTTAAAAAGACATACTCCCTCCGTCCCAGCCAAATCTGCACATTTTTTTGTCAGCTTTCTCAAGGCATGTTTGACCATAAATTTCAACTAGTGTATAGACACCAATATCATCATGTGAGATATTGTTGGATTCCCTGCATGATGTGTTTTCTAAATATCAAACTTTAACACACCATTAATATACGTAACTAAAGCTATCATTGGTCAAACATGATCTGAGAAACTTGACCAAAAAGTATGGGGAATATATTTTCTCAACAAAACGCATATAGCAAAATTTTGGATATTGGTGAATTATCCAGCCGAATAATATCATGTTACTTCAATTCTTCATTTAGTCACATCATGTGTTCGTCATATTACTTCATACGTTTCATCACATTTTAAAACACCTAACTTTTTTTTAAAACAAATTGCATATAGTCAAATTTCATACCTTGACAAATTATCCAGTAGAATAATATCAAGTTATTTCATGTGTTTATGCAGTTACATCCAGTGTTCATCATATTGCTTCATACGTTTCAGAAATTTAAAAAACACCTAAATTTTCTTAACAAATTGCTAATAGCCAAATTTTAGACTTTGGCGAATTATCCAGTAGAATAATATCACGTTACATCTAGTGGTCATCATATTAATTCACATGCTTCAGAAAATTAAAAAAACACCTGGACCTTTTCAACAAATTGCATATAACCAAATTTATGACCTTGGCGAATTATCAAGCAGAATAATATCAGTTAATTCATGTGTTAATGCAATTACATCCAGTATTCATCATATTACCTTATATGTTTCAGCAAATTAAAAAACACCTGAATTTTCTCAACAATTTGCATATAGCCAAATTTCATACCTTGGTGAATTATCCAGCAGAAAGATATCACGTTAATTCATGTGTTCATGGAGTTACATCCAGTGTTCATCATATTACCTTATACGTTTAAGCAAAATTTAAAAAATCTAATTTTTCTCAACAAATTGCTATAGCCAAATTTCAGACCTTTGCGAATTATCCAGTAGAATAATATCATGTTACTTCAGGTGTTCATGCAATTACATCCATTGTTCATCATATTACTTCATATATTTCAGCAAATTAAAAAATGCCTAAATTTTCTTCACAATATGCATATAACTGAATTTCATATGTCGCAAAAATTATTTCAGAATATGAAAACGTTACTTCACGTGTTCATGCCGTTCCTTCATGCTTTTAACTGTATATAAGCAACCAAAACCAAACCTGGATGTAATTTTATTGATTTTTCAGATTGAACATCTTCGTTACTTTCTCCTCCATACAAAACAATTTCATTGTCTTGAATTGCTTCATTTTCCATAGTTTATAACAACACCACCTTAGATCGTAGATTTCAACTGTTAATTTCATAAAATTGAGATTTCAACCATAAAACTCGGCTATTGTTGATGAAAATTGAGATTTAAAACCGTAAATTTCAGATTACCTCGATGATTTCAACGTCGCGAATCATAGAAGCTTTCAAACATGCATTCCGTCGCAAAATTCATGTCGTAAATGCCAAAAGTTTGCAGAGCCAGCCGATTCACAAATTTTAAGCTTGTTTCGTTAAATCCGGCAATTTATTGTGTTAGATCAGCGAGTTCATGATTTTGGTGCTTCAAATCTGTGATGTGATTGGATTGAACTAGATTAGGATTGGAATTTCTTGACTGTGGGGATTTTCTTTCCCAAAAAAGGTAAAATATTGCAGTTACCTTCTGACCCATTCTTTTACAACCCATTTTCAGACTCAATTTCTGAAAATTGCAAATTGATTCCATTTCAACCTCAATTCTAATATTAAAGCATGATCTCTGGTCTCACCATTTGCTATGTTGAGGCAATCGAGTTTTTCTGTTAATGAAAATTATTGCATGATGCGTGTACAGTATTACCCAAAGTATAGATAATTGAAGGGAGGGGCCTCTAATTTGCGTCTGTCATGATTATTATCACAACAAAGAGAATAAGAGAGAAAAACACAATTATTCATTGCATCAAGAGTTGATCCATTTTTTCCTCAAAAAAAATTTGTCCTCGGAAGAAATGTGTTGATTAATTTTGTATTAGGAGGGGCGTATAGTAAAAATTACGAAGATCTTTAATTTGATCAAAATTTTAAATGGTGGTATCATGTCTTGTATTACTTTCGACAGATGTTATAGGTTGGCATACTCCCACCGTCCCAGCTATTTTTGTGGAGAGAGAAAGGAAAACGTTTTTTAATGATCAATCATTATATGCCTTCTTTTTTATATGTTGTTAGGGTACCTTCTTTTCTAAACGTTTTTTTAATATCCATTTAATTTCATCATCTTTCAACATAAAAAATGAATAAAAGATGGCCGAAAAAAATAAAGTGAAAAACATAAAAAGAGGCGGGACGTCTGAAGAAAAAAAAGTGTAAAAATAATTGGGACGGGGAAGTATCATTCAACGCACCTTAGGTTTGATAGCTGTTACTCCTCGTGAAAAGCATATTTTAACAAAAGAGAGTCTCATCTCGATGTCGGTGGTAATGTTTTTTTTCTCTTTTTCTAGAGATTTCTTTGGTAGGAAAAGGGGTGATAATTTCCTCTCCTCTACCCATTTTTTGCTTTTAAATGTATATAGTAGTATTTCTCCGCCACAACTCTTCTCCGACGTTGTTAAATACCTCTTTGCCATTAAGAGATTGAGTTCGAAATTTAATGAAAGTATTTAATGAAAGTTCAAAATTTAATCAAAGTTTTTCAATGAAAGTAGCTAATCATAAGAAGATGAAAGCAGCTATGGTGGTGAAGGGCGGACTACAATGATGATTGTTAGGAATCAGAATTTTTTTCAGGTGGAGCTAGAGTGGGGATGGTGATGGAACGGCTTCTGGAGTATCTGGACGGTGGCGGCGATGCCCAGAGTTGGAGCAGGCAATGGCCAGTGGTCCAGTGGAGGCGCACTTCTGCTTCTGCGTTTTTGGGAGAGAAATGCTTATTTTCTGATTGTGGAAATGGCCCAATCCAAAGGATTTAAATTTTGAATTTCATTTTTTTTCTTCAGTACTATTCAAAACAGCGTCATTCGACTTGAATTAAAACGTCGTTTTGATAAAATATGGGCAAAAAAAAGGTCATAATAGGCCTTCTTCTCCAACTCAACGTGGCCTGAAAATCAGAGCTTGAGCAGGAAAAGCACAGCCCATAACCCCTGAACGTCGGGAAGCGCTACTGACCACTACTACCATGGGATCGGAATCTCAAGTAGGGCTGGAGCCCTACCATGCTCCATGGTAGTTCCCAGTGTTCTAAAAATCGGCGCCTAGGCCCGCCAAGGCGGCGCCTAGGCGCTAGGCGCCACCAAAACGCCCGGATTAGCCTCTGGGCGGTGACATTAGGCGTTTTTGCCTCTGGGCGGCGCCCAGACCCGCCCAGACCCGCCTAATCGGGTCTAGGCGCTAATCGGGTCTAGGCGCCCAGACCCGCCTATTTTTTTCCCAATCCTCTGTTTTCTCCCATCTCAAACCCGATCGACCTTCAGTTCTCTTCTCCCAGACGCCGTTTTCTCTTCAGTTTTCTCTTCTCCTCCTCTTCTCCCAGACGCCGATCGACCTTCGTTGACTCGCCGGCCGGGACCTCACCGTCTTCGTCGCCTCGCCGTTTTCGTCACCTTAGTTGGACGGTCGAACCAGCAGCAGCAACGTCAACATCACCTCGCCGTCGCCGAAGCAAACTACCGGCCACCGTCGAGGTGTCGACGCCTCCCTCTCTCAGTCTCTGCAATGTAAGTCTGCAATTATTAAAGTGCCATTGCGTGATGCCTATGATGTGAGTAATTCAGATTAAAAGCGAAGTTAGCAAGAGTTCAGATTGTATTAAAAGCGAAGTTAATCTGGTTTATTTTCCCGCAACAATGGTGGATTCTAGATGGTTAGATATTTCTTTGGACCTTATATGCTTAGATTGTCTTGCTATATTGCTGCAATATCTATATATTTGGGATAAATCTAATTCAGAGTTAAGAATACTCCATCTCATTTTAGAAATAGCAATGGATTTGGAGAATAGTTGAATAGAATTTATGTCACCATTCTTATGGTTCTAAAGCAATTCTGGAGGCCTATTGAAATGACAAGGTTGCTGTTAAGTTAAAGTTAAAAACTGTAATAAATTGTGCTCTTATAGCAGATGCAAGGTCTGGCTAATGCTCTGAACTGAGACTGAGAGTTTGTGGCTTGATGTTTTTATATCTTTGCCTTGTTGAAAGATGAAAAGTTTGTGAAGTTTTTCTCTTCCAAAAAGTGCTGCACTCCTAAAGGAGTTTGTGAAGTTTGTGAAGTTTGTGAAGTTTTTGTGAAGTTTTTCTCTTTGTGAAGTTTGTGAAGTTTTTCTCTTCCAAAAAGGAAACCAGAACTGCATGTTTTCTCCTAACGTATATGTTCATGCTGATGCAACTCTTGGTGTTCATGCTGTAAAAATGTGTTCATGCTGTAAAAATGTGTTCATGCTGTTATGTTTTCTCCTAACGTATATGTTGATGCAACTCTTGGTGTTCATGCTGTAAAAATGTGTTCTTGTTTAAAATGCATACCAAGTTTGACGCAATCATTGGAGCTCGTGCTGTGAAATTGACTTCTTCTTTTAAATGCATACCAAGTTTGATGAATTGATTGGTGATCATTGATAACTTATTGTCAAAAAGAGAATGATAGTTGGTTTTTAATATTGTTTACCACCTTTTTTCTGGAAAAAGTTACTATTTTTCAGTAGTTAATCCTGAAAATGGTGTACAAGTGTAAAATATTTCAGTAGTTACACTTGTGCACTCAAAATATTTTACCATTGAGGGGCAGTAGTTAATCTTGAAAGTTACACTTGAGTACAAGCTGAACCAAACCTCTCATTTGATGTTTGTTCATCTGAAGAATGATGCCTATGCGTTGAAACTGTCTTTAAAAGTATGTCGTACTTGCTGCCCTGATTTCCCTGGATACCTCCCTCCCTCTCTCTGCAATTATTAAATGCCGCTTGTTTTCATTGGTTTGTGCCAATTGATTTGTGCTGTAAATTGCTCCATAATCATGTAATAAGATTGTTTCTATATATGATTGTCTGGGTGTCGTTGTGCTAGTTTAAGTCACAGGTTTGATTTGATTCATTGGAAATTTGGAACAATGGAGGGAACTACTTCTTCCACCGCTTCTGCCACCATGTCGGAGACATCTTCTTTGAAGAGAGGTTCGGATGATATAGGGTGGGAATATGGAGAATTGGTTGATCCTAACAACCTAGATAAGTGGAAGTGCAAGTTATGTCCTCATAGGGGTAGTGGGGGAGTAAACCGAATCAAACAACATATTGCCCATGTAAAGGGTAATGTTAAGCCTTGTCCAAGAGCTCCCGAGGAGGATAGAGCAAGGTGCAAAAAAGCTTTAGATGAAATTGGGGCGAAGAAGAAACAAAAGCTCAATGATGAAAAGGAATTAAGGAATGAAGTTCATAGGGTCATTCATAATCATGATGATGAAGTTCAAGAAATTGAAGTGAATTTTGAGGGGATTGGAAAGTCACTTTATCTTGGTCCGATGAATCGTTTTGTGAATCCAATTGACCCGGATTCAACGATGGATACAAGTAAGAAGAGGAGGCAACAAAGCCTTAATGATTCACTTTTTAAAGAAAGAACTTGTCAAGTGGATCAATTCTTGGCATGGAGTTGAGAAGAAGTTCTAGAATTCAAGAGGTTAGAGAATTACATGAAGATGATTTTGAATCGGATGAGGAGGAGGAAGTAGATGAGATGACTTATGACTTTGAGTCCGATAACGATGAAGTGCAAGAGATAAATGGTGAAGAAGAATTTGAAATGTCATAGGCTATGTGTGAATTGTATTTGGTACTTTTTTATTTTGTCTAACTTTTAATTTTGGCCTATGGCCATGTGTGGATTCACTACTCACTAGTTTGTATTTGGTAATTTTTGCCACGTGCCTCAAACTTTGTAAGCTTGTATGGATTTCATTTTTCAACTCCAAGATAATATTTCGACAATATATATATATATATATATATAATATATTCATTTGTGTCGTTTATCATGAAATTTTCGTTCTTGTATTGTATCATTTGTATGTAATATAAGTTATTGTGACTTGGGAAATAGGTTTTTATTTTATTTTTAAATATAATTTATATTATTTTAATGAATTATATATAAAAAATAATTAAATAATACAAATCCGCCTAGACCGATTAATCCCCGATTAATCCCCGATTAATCCCCTAGGCGCTAGGCCCCAGCAAACCGCCCGACTAGCGCCTAGCGATTTTTAGAACACTGGTAGTTCCGCCCCTGATGATTGTATTGCGCGGGTTTAGTTATAAAATGATGAATATATTTTTCAACCAAATATAACAATATTCGCCTGAAAAATCATCGAATGTTAATTTGATGGTCAGAGACATTAAGTGAAATAATTTATTGTCAGTTAAAAGTTCATTTACTACCTCCATTTTATTAGATGTGACACTAGACTTAGGTGCTTGGATTTAGGTGAATGAAATGAGTTGATGTAATTGAATTTAGAAAGAAAAAAAAAGTAGAATGAGTGGATGAAAATGAAAGAATTTTAACAAAAATAGAAAATGTGCCAACTTCACAAAAATTATAAAAAAAAATTTAAAAGTGTGTCACATCTAATAAAACTACGTTACCACTTTTGAAAACTTAGGTACCTGAATGACACATGCATAAAAGCTACAATAGCTACATGTTTAATAAAATGTATAATATCGTAGAAATTTTGGCTTGATAAATTGACAATGCAATTTCAAATCAAAGGTTCCCTCACTTTGCTTAGAGTGACTACATTCTGTATTTGGATAAAAACAAGGTATTTTCAACCATCAAATTTACTATTCGTATTCGAAATTTAGTTTCATTTAACTTGTTATTGTTTATTTTTTTAAATCAATCTTTCAAAGATGCTGGAAAAATGCCAAACAATGATTACAATGAGTGTAATTGACATCCAACCTAAATGACCTCTAGCAATAACTATCATATTACAAGAATATCTAAATTACATATCAACCAGACTGATTGTCTGTACGATTACATATAAAAGATCCAATAAAAATTTGTAACATCGCCCTCAGAGATATTAACTTGCTTCCCTCGAAGTTTATCACGCATCAATATCACTGCGCCAAATAGGAATCTTCTACAACTATAAGACCACTTGATCCAACCACAGTCTATGTTGTTCAAACTGTAAACACCCTAAAAAACACAGATCTGACGAACCCAAATTAATGGAAACCCAAAAATAAACCATAAACGAAATTGCAAACACACGATCTATAAAAGCAGATCGAGAACAATACCTCAACGTGAACAACTAAATCGAGTTATCATCATGAATATAACGATCTAATCGACCATGTCAAAAAATAAAACTAATCAGTGGAGACAAATCTCTCACTTATTCAATAACAAAAATGTGGATTAAAATAAACCGTTGTTCCACATCTCCCTAACAAAAAGATGGGGAAGAAGATTGAAGAAGAAGGAGTTGTGCAAGAAAGGGTTTGCGGTAGAGAGGGTTTAGCGACGTTTCTCAGTTCATTTAACTTGTTATTAATATTTAGGCATAGTTTTGAAAAAAACTATCTTTGCATAGGCATATAAAAAATTGAGATTGAATTATAATTATAAAGGGTAAAAAGTGTTAGTTATAACATTAAAAAATTATTATACAATGTATTATATTTATACTCTTATTCGGAGCCAGGAATTATATTTAATTGCTGGCCGACATGGCTCCGAACCAAATGATAAAACACGGGAGCCCATGCCCATGGCCCATGGGGCGCGGATTGCTCCGAGTGAGTGGGCCCGGTTTAGCTGCGGGTTAGGTCACCAACCTGTTACCCAAACTAATCAGTAATCACCATTATAAAAGACGCTAGAACAACCTGTAATAACACTAATTAGTCGGCTGTAATCACAATTAACTACAGATTTAGCACCATCATTAACTATGGTGTTTAATAATTGTCATTCTCACCGAGCCGTCATCCACCGTATCTGAAGCCGCCTTCCAGTGCAAATCACCCCACCACCACAAAAGAAGAAAAATTAACAAGAAAAATGGAAAAGAAAAACTAGTGGATTATTAAAATAAACTCCATCTTTAATCATTTTGCTAGATACGACTGTGACCGTTGATGGGACATTTAATTCCTGAATTATGGTAAAGGTGATTTCTAAGACCTTAGTGGAATTGTAGATTAACTTAAGTAGCATGCAACCAACGGATATCTTGATAAAATTACATTTACGGAGTATCAATTTTCTTTTCAAGAATAATAATAATAATAATAATTTCTTTTCAATTTTCGTAGCTACTACCGTTCCAATCGAATGTTCATATCACATTTTTGCACGAATATTTATTATGCTGATGTGGCCTAAAATGCCTTTTGACTTAAAACCTAAAAGTGTTAGGACCAAATTGCCCTCATTTCACCACCACCACCACCACCACCGGCTTGCCGCCACCCCACCACCACCACTACAACTCAGCCCCACCTTCCACCCCCACCACCACCCCTTTTTTTCACCACTACTTTCCACCACTACTACTCAGCCCCGCCAACCCCACCTTCCACCCCCGCCACCACCCCTTTTTTTCACCACTTCTTTCTACCACTACCACTCAGCCACCCAGCCCCACCTTCCACCCCCGCCACCACCCCCTTCTTCCACCACTACTTCCCACCCCTCGCTATCACCACCACCTTCCACATTGCCCCAGTAACCTCATTCCTCTCCCACCACCACCTCAGCCCACTAGGCACCTCACCTTCATCGTGGCACCACCCCCCGCCACGTGACGCCACCCACTACGAACCCTACCGCCGCCACCCCCGAAAACCCCCACCCAGCCATCCTGATTCGCTGCTAACTCGCCGCCTTGACTTGCTATGAGTGACTAGCCGCTGTCTCGCCTATGCCTTGACTTGAGCCATCAGTGGATCACTGGCTCGAGCTTGACTTGACTCCAATCGGAGGGTGTGAGCCGCGTAAAAACTCTGGCAGGTTAGGCTTAGGGGTAAGGGAGTCGGGGGTGGGATCGGGGTGGGGGCCGCTATATGTGGTGGTTTGTGGCATCGCCCCCCCAATGACCTAGGATTTTGATGATAGTTTCCATGGTGAGCGCCTTCGTGCTGGGCTGGCGGCGATGTTGTTCACCACCATGATACGACACCAATGGAGACAGTTCTTCACCGCAGATGCCAATATTGTCGATCTCTACAAGCTCAAAAACTGCCCGCAGACCATCGGGTGCGGCGTGCTCCGCGGTAGAGCGCAACTAACTACCGGGACGAACATCAACTTGGGGTCGTATTATCTTGTTGGAATACCGGTGGCAATCTTCATGGGGTTCAGGATGAAGATGGGATTTTTTCAGTGAGGAAGAAGCGGGTTAGGTGGGATAGGAGGAGGGTTTTGAGGGTAAAAATATAATTTCATTTTATCAGAGGAGTAAAATAGTTTTTTTTACCAATTCCGGCCTAAAATATGTCAGAATGGGTATGTTTGCACTTATACTTACTATCTAGGGTTATATTTGCACTTTCAATAATCTAAATGTTATATTGGCACTTATGTGAATTAGGTATGGTTATAAAGGCACTAATATGAAATTTTTACTTATATTTTTTTTATAGAGTGGGTCTCCTGACAGGCGGCGTGTCCGTAAGTTTATGGACATGCCACTTATTTTTTTACCTTATACACTGCATTTGTTAAAGAGTCTGTCTCTTGAGAGACAGTATTTTCATAAGTCATGGAAAAACTAAGGTTTTAATGTACAAATTATAAGAGATGAAGATAAAATTTTTGGGTTGCATGAATTGGGTTATAAACTTTATAACTACTAATTTAATTTAACTCATCTTTTCAATAACCTATGGAAAGATGGTCTTTCCTAAGACTTTGCCTTTGTTAAATTACATATAAAATTTAGATTTTAAAAAATATTTTTTACATCATATATTTTTATATTTTCACCATCAAATATATATTATTACTTATTTTAACTTATAAAATACAATATTTAAATTTTATAAAAAATTATAACATTTAAGATAAAATCCCCTGTAAACTGTTCATAATTATATGGAAAAGCCATCTTCCCCACGGCTTTCTCTTTTTTATATACTAATCTATGTAGACATCTTAATCAGTACGTGAAAATGGTTTTGATGTTTTTAATCTGGAGGATTAGCTAGCCCATGGTTAATGAATAATGCCATTTTTCTCAGCGATAAGTATAATTACTGGTCCGTCATTTTTGTACTTTTCCTCTGTTCTATTAATAGTGACACCATAGATTTATATGTTTGGATTTAGGTGAAGGAAACGAATGGATGAAGTTGAATGTAGAAAGTAAAAATTAGAATGAGTGGATAAAATTGAAGGAGCATTGATAAAAATAGAAAGTGTGTCAATATAAAAGAAATAACCCAAAAAAAAAAATATACCACTAATAAAGAAACGGAGGAAGTTAAGAAATAACGACCTCTTGGTTACTTATTGATATCCACTTCACTTGACCACTTGACAAGTCACTTCCTCAATTGTAAGGCATATTCATGCATGTATTATGCAGCAACAACATCATATCATTTTCGATGATAGTTGCACTATAGGTTTCTCTGTTTAGATTTAAGTGGAAAAAATAAGTAGATAAAATTGAATGTAAAAAGTAGAATAAATGTATAAAATTGAATAAATTTTGCTAATATAAAAAATATGCCAATAAAAAATAATAAACATAAAAAAAGTGTGTCAATAATAAGATAAGAGAGTACGTAACATTTTTATTCATGGGAAAGTCTCAGGAAAGAAGGTCTTTCCATAAGCTTATGGACAGTCCTTAGGGGCATTTGCCTTAAAAGTTGTAATTTTTTATAAAATTTAAATATTGTATTTTATAAGTTAAAACAGGTAATAATATGTATTTGAAGGCAAAAATATAAAAATATATGATATAAAAAAATATTTTTAAAATTTTTAAATTTTATATGTAATTTAAGAAATGCAGTATATAAGGTAAGAAATAAGTGGTCTGTCCATTAGTTTACGAACAGGCCCGCCTGTTAGAAGACCCACTCTTTATTCATTTAGTAGTTTATTTAATTGTAATGGTCAATGGTCTTCCACAGACATGTGCGACAATTTTCTTTACTATTCCCTTCTTTAGAATGCCGTTTACTTCACTGTAGAGAGATTTGGATAAGAACGAAGTTAAAGAAGAAAAAGGACTTCCAGCCTCTCAGCACCATACATTATTGCATAATTTAAATTAGCATTTTGATGAAAAACATGTTTAGCTCTTTTGACTCCTAAGAGCCAACTCGGTCCCTGATCTCGGCCATAAGAATCACTAAAGAATCAAAATTGCCTTGTTAAAGCTTCGAAGATACTAGCACGTATCTATCATAAATTATTAATATGAAGCAATTATTAAAAATTTCACTATGTTTATTTTGTCATTTTAATAACTCGTACTTTTGCTCGGGGACAAGAAGCATGTTCCGTTTGTCCTCCCCTTCGAGTTGAGATAATAGTTAGGAAAAAATACTTGGGAATTTATAATTTTCGAGTATGTGTGAACAAGATTTACGTTGGTTTTAGAAATTATCACCATGATATTGGTGATCGGCGTTAACTTGATTGGTAGAGACGAAATTACCTCCAAGTAAGTTTCTGAATTGAAAAAAAAATAAATTGGATAGTCCCTCGTAGGTTGATAAGCGCCAATGTAAATTCATTTGTCAGTAGACGTGTAACCGTAATTTGCTTTGAAGTTGTGGTCCATTTTGATTTTCAATGTTTTTGAGTGAATGGACAAAAATATCTCTAATACAAAAACTGTGTGTGTTGTAATTGTGTTATTAAAGTGTAGAGATATCACGCTAGCACAATTCAGGGTTCCGCCAATATGGTACTTGATCCCACAATACCATCGGAGAAGTCCATTGATCTGTACTTTTGGAGATCATCTCTCAATGTGCTTATCTGTTCTCCGGTGAATTTCACAGGTTTCCATCTTGGATCCCCCATTTTGCGCCGATTGACAGACATAAAGCAAACAAAATTTATTATGGGGTGCTTGAGATTATTATAATTAAACCTATGGAAAGACGGTCTTTCCAAATATTTTGACAAATTTAATTCTTTGAAATGAAAATTAATTTAGTCATTTATTACGACTATTTTTTAATGTAGTCTTATATTGTTACCCTTATATCAAATTCGATTAGTCCAACAGAAAAATGTTTGGAAAAACAAGAACTTGCCCATATTTGTAGATTATCACAGTTCTTTATGATGACTAATCAAGACATGTATGATTTCGTCAGGAGGGAATACGTATAAGGGAAAGTCTCAGGAAAGGCGGCATTTCCATAGGTTTATGGACAGTCCTCAGGGACATTTGACTTAAATGTTGTAATTTTTTATAAAACTTAAATATTTCATTTTATAAGTTAAAACAAGTAATAATGTGTATTTGAATGTGAAAATATAAAAATATATGATATAAAATAATATTTTTAAAATTTTTAAATTTTATATGTAATTTTAGAAATGCAGTGTATAAGTTAAGAAATAAATGGCCTGTCCATAAACTTATGGACAGGCCGCCTGACAGTAGACCTACTCTTTGTATAATCTCTATAAGAATGCATTAGTCATAGCTTTACAGTTAATTATTCAGATAATTTGAACAAACAGTCTATTATTCAGATAATTTGAACAAACAGTCTATTATTCATATAATTTGAACAAAAATCATATTGTCATGAATGAATTAGACCTCGAAAACAAAACTACTCATTATGTCCCAGTTTAAATTACCCACTAATTATATGACACTATTCTCTATCAAAATATAGTTTAATAGATATATGAGACATACTATTATCGTATGTAAAATTGTTAAATTCGCCATAATAAATAGTTCTCGAAAGTAATTTTTATTTACCATTATTATATATAGCTAAGCATTTTAACGATCAAATATATTTCTCAAACGGTGCATAATAATTAGACTATAATTTAAACTAGAACGAAGGAGTAACTTTTCAGAACCATTAACACTTAAGATATTGTTTAATGAAAAGTGACAGCCCAACATTCTCTCTTCTTCTTTTCTGGATACGATAATATGCCAAATTATATTGCTGTGCTTAAAAAAGCATCTACTACCTAATTGTTCATAATTTCTTTATTAGTGGTACATTATCTTTGAGTAATAAAATTTAGGAAAATACTAAATGGGTGAATTAAATTTAAATATTTTAAAATAAATAAATAAATAAATATGTTAACCTTAAATTTATCATAATTAAAAAATATCATAATTTAATTTTCAAATATATACCCTACTATAAATTCTTCCACCCGATTTGGCCCTTCAATAATTAACGGATAGAATGTTAGATTATTAGATAAACAATAAGGACAACTTCATATTATAAAAAAAACTACATCCACAACCAATTGGCCCAGAACTAAACAGCAACAACTTCATTAACAAAGTATGAACATTGACAACAAAATCTTTTCCTACTAAAACAAAGCTCAACCGCAATTCCTTAGTGTCTTCCAACCAAAAATGCAACTTTTATCCACCAAATCAAGTTCCGGCCTTTCTGCGGCCAACGCGAGCAACAAATCCAGCCTTAATTGGAGCAACTGACTTTCCAGAACCACACTGCAAGAAGTGAACAGATACTTTGAATTAGCATAACGAACTGCAGAAGTAATCATTATTTACAGCCACGAAAACTCAGAATTTTTTTTCTCTGAATACGATGAGTCTGTTGGAAAATGATTGTAAAATAAGTTGAATTTTGTCAACTTTTGGGCTTAGTTTTGAGTTGGGCTCGAACTGAATTAGAGTCAGTGGGTGTCGTTTTTGGATTCTCCTCTGCGAGTACTATAAAATCGACTTTTTAAACTCTCAAAACGGATAAAGGGTGAATGAGATATGGATGCTCAAAGAGTCACTCTGAGAATGGAAACTTAGGCGGAAATTCATTCGCACGTACTAAGTATTCTATAATTTTTTGACTGTCTAAAATGCGTTTGGATCGTGTGGAAGTCTCCAGAAAGCCCAAACCGCGTAACAAATATTCTAAGAATCACGTGTGGAATATCTGAGATTTGATACGCGGTTAATCATGATAAGGAATATGATAGTCTTATCTTTCCAGAATCTATTCAAATATTTGTAAAATATTTGGTGGTTAGAGAATATTTTCTCTGATTACGGGAATCAGATCTTCCACGTATCTTCCCATAGGTTTCTTAGACATCTATAAATAGAGCCTCTATGTCAGACAGAAACCTCGCACCATTCTCAAGTTCCTCCCTACTTCTAAACTTGAGTCTTATCTTCTTTCTCTGTCTTTGTCGGTGATAGTCCTTCGGGCTTTGTGTGACTCCGAGGTAATTTTTACTCGTTAAAATTACCTTCGATGGTTTTATCCTAGGGAACGATGTCCACGACGGGACTCATTCGTTTCAAGGGCAGCGAGTGTTACTCGTGACTCCATCACTTTGTGATTACTTGAAACATGATTTATGCTTTGATTATTTGTAATTTAAGCTTTTCGATTGTATGCTTGAATAATTAATAAAAGTTTATTATTCCTGCATATGTTAATTGCTCATTCAATTTTTGTTATTTAATTTTCGCATGATATAATCAATATATATCCAACAGAGTCAGCTTCAGAATAGATGCCACAATCCTGTATGTCGATTTCAAGTTTTTACGTGTCATCCATTGGTGGAACCAATGGTATGCGAGGTAGGGCTCCAGCCCTACCTAGATCGCCGGCCGTGGGTAGAAGAATCGAAGTCCGGCGTCTAGCGTGTCTTCCGCCGCGGTGACGTGCGTATTCCAGCCACTGGATTGAGAAGCTCGGAGAAAAAGGCCGCTTCGCGGCCTTCTTTTTTTTGCCATTGCAGTTGCAAAACGACGTCGTTTCACTTGTGATAAGGGAAAAAAAATAAAAATGAAATATAGGCTTTAATATGTTGGATTGGGCCAAAAAAAATTCCAATCCAATACATTTCTTTCTCCCAAAATTCGAAAAGGGAAGAAGCTGAAGAGGAAGTAGCGGCTCTGCTATCTTCCGCCACCGCCACCACCAGGTCTCCGCCTCCTGACGTCGGACGCCACTATCATCCCGCCGCCGCGGACACCCTCCAGCCTCCCCTAGAAAATATTTCTAGTTCCGCCACTGGTGTCATCAAACATCATCCTATTAGTGCATCAAATATCTAAAAACTGGAAGACGACACTTTATTTTCCACAAGGCCTCAGTGCAGTTATTTTCATCTGATTTAGAACAGAGTCAGCCAATGTCGGCATAAATTCTTCAAAATACATCATAGGCCTTGTCACCTGGAGCAGTAGCTCCGGGTGAAAGAGAGGAAAATGTAAAAAGCACGCAGGTCACAAAATAAAAAAGAAGTCATCGTTGAGGTAAGTTAGAATGTGTGACATGTTTTCGACAAGGCCTCAGGACTGTTGTGCTCATCTGTAAAGAATCAGACAATGTAGGCAAATACTTGAAAACATCACAGGCCTTGTCTGCTATCAGTAAGGTAAGGGACATTCATAGAGCTTTAAGAAACCGCCACCAAGGTGAGATACTGAGACTGAAATAAAATGCAACAAATACGAATACAAGGGAGTGATAAAAAACTGCTGACAGATGAGAGCGTGTGATGGGTTTTAGACAAGACCTCAGAACTGTTGTGTTCATCTGTAAACAATGTAGGCAAATTCTTGAATGCATCATAGGTCTCTTCATCAATTATAGTCGATCCAAAGCCAGACTTGAGGTTTAACTTATATTCTAAAATCAAATGATGTTAATAAAAGTTTAGGTGCAACTTATATTCTGAAAAAAGGTCCCGCGAGGAGGGACCTCAATAATGCTAATTCGGAGCAGCCGCCCTCCGTGTAATGATGCATTGCTGATACGAGGAATGACGTGCTAATTAATAATTCGATATACATCTCACTCTTTCTTGACTTATCAATCCCAAATTAATCATGTGTTCCGTTCCCGTGTCCGTAATTTTTTAGGATTTTTATTAGTTTGGGTTCGTCGTATCTGCGTTTTTCAAGGTGTTTATAGTTTGGGCAACATAGATCGTTGTTGGATCAAGTGGTGTTACGATTGTAGAAGATCCATGTTTGACGCAGTGATATTGATGTGTGATACGCTCCTCTCTGCCAAATGGTCATGATTTTCGCAGGAAGCAAGTTAATATTCTCATGGGCGATGTTACAGTTTTTTTATTGGATCTTTGATCAGTAATGGTACAGACGATCGGTCTGGTTGACATGTAATTTAGATATCCTTGCAATATATTGGTTATTGCTAGAGGCTAGTTGGGTAGGATGTCAATTCCACTCATTGTAATAGCTGATAAGCGTTTTTCATCATACTGAAATGGATGATTGATTTTTCAAAAAAAAAAGGATACGTACATGATTAGTTCTTAAATCTACTTTATTGACATCATACTCCCTGCCTTCGATCCACTAACAATGATACTGCTTAATCTCCTTCCGTTAATTGTAAACTTTTTCAATTTATGTTTGACCACCCACTTTAATTGCATATAATAACATACATCATTTAAGAAATTTATAGATTCTCTATATCGTGTAATTAAGTTAAAATTTTATAATTATTATTATATGTTACTAAAATGGTCAAACATGACTATAAAAAATACGAAACTGGTGAATTTGTTAGTGGATTAAAGAGAGTATTACTTCAATTATACGATGGGAAAATTGTTGGACATATATTGATTATATCATGCAAAAAATTAAATAACAAAAATTGAATGAGCAATTAACATATGCAAGAATAATAAACTTTTATTAATTATTCAAACATACAATCGAAACGCTTAAATTACAAATAATCAAAGCATAAATCATGTTTCAAGTAATGATGGAGTCACGAGTAACACTCGCTGCCCTTGAAACGAATGAGTCCCGTCGTGGACATCGTTCCCTAGGATAAAACCATCGAAGGTAACAATTAACACTTAACTCGGATTCATGCAAGGCCCGAAGGACTATCACCTTGACAGCACCAAATGGAAACTTCGAGAAAGACAGACAGAAGACTCAAGTTTAGAATATGGAGGGACTTGAGAAATGGTGGGTGTCCTTTCTGACTGACTTAGATGCTCTATTTATACTGCTCTAAGAGACCCTAATCATGGAAATATGATATTCTGATTTTCTGTAATTAGAGAAGAATATTCTCCAATCACCAACTCACCAAATCCTAGACATTCCATGAATACTCGAATCAAATCTGCTGGAAAAGGAAGAAATATTTGCACAAATATTCTTCATCGTATTAAACATGGTAAACCGCATATTTATTTAAGACAAGATATCTCACAAAATATGGAAGTATTTTGTTCTTATCTCTTAAGAATTACACACAGGGAATTCCATATATACTATGCGGTTGGGCCTTCTAGAGACTTCCATGCGGTCCAGAGAAAAACTAATTTGGGCCAATTTCTACCTAATTTTTTCTATTTCAAGAGTGACATTTCAAACATCCATATCTCATTCACCTTTGATCCGTTTTGAGAGTTTAAATAGTTAATTTTATAGTACTCGCGGAGGAGAACTCAAAAATGACATCCACCGACCCAAAATCCATCCGGGTCCCACTCAAAACGACGCCCAAAAATTGACGAATTTCAACCTTTTAACCGTCATTTTCCAACAAAAATTGGATCTAATTTACAACCAATTAAAGCCTAGCTCATGCAAAACATTAAGTTGATAAATTCTTTCTTTCCTCATTAGTAGAAAGTGATTTCACTTCTAAGGTACTGTATTCGATCAGCGTTTGATAGAAGAAAATTGGATGGAGAGGCTCCTGCAATGTAATTGGTATCATTATGTTTAGCAAAGTATGTTACTTTCTCTATTCCAATCATTTATGCACATTCTTTTTATCAACTTTCTTAAAATATGTTTGATCATAAATTTAAATTAGTATATATATACTAATGTTATCATGTGATATGTTGTTATTCTCTGCATCATGCATTTTTTAAATAAATTTTTTTTATACATCATTAGTATACAAACTAAAGTTATCTATGGTCAAACATGACTTGAGAAAGTTGACCAAAATATGTATAGAAATAGTTGGAACGGAGGAAGTAACGAATGTGCAAAAACAATTTTCAGTTCACGGAACCCAGTATGGCGCTGCCTAATTGTTGCTTCACTCTAATAACTAGCATATTGAACTCAAGGTATCTTGGGTTTTCCACTCAACCAACTTAAAAGCTCTGATATCATATTCGATTTCAAGGAGAAAGGGGTCACGAGCCAAATAGTAGAAATATACTAGATCAATCATATCGACCAACATTAGACTCTGATCCAATATGAATTCAAGGTATGTTCGGCTTTCACTAGACAAATCTTAACCTCTGACACCATATTAAATCTCAAGGTTTTTTTTGTATTTTATGTTAAAATAATTGATACTCAATCATTACGAAATCGATGTGAAAAATTCAACATGTCCACTTACTTCAAACGTGAAAATACCCCACAATCCAATATCGAACTCACCTAAATGGGAATCTCATACTATATTACCATCCCGAACTTTTGTTATAAAATTAATTGATATTATGTAGACGCATTCCTTTATTTTTCACTAAATTCACTAATGGGTGACTCTCACACCATGTCCTCCTTAAGTTCCAGCTTAAATCCTTTAGAAAAGGAAGGCTATTTCTTAGAACAATTAACTTTGAAGGGAGTAAAACTAAAGAAATGAGAATGTGTGTGAAAGTGAGGTGAGGAAAAAATTTATTTCAACAATTTTGAAAATGAGGAAAGGAGTATTTTTATTTGTTCCCCATATTTTCTCCAATATCTCGTCCAATATGTTCTGAACACCATCAAACTAACCATACTCATTGCTTCTTCTATTTTCACTGCTCTTCATATTCCTACTTCCTAATAGTAACACTATCGTCGTTAGAAATGTAGGCTTAATGTTGAGTAACTTAATCCAATTAATAGGATGTGGAAATAAATTAAGAATATTTCATAATAATGATGGAATATTTTGAAAACAATTTGTTAATAGGAACAAAATATGCAATTTCCTCCAAAAGTGAATATCAAATGTACTCCCTCTATTTTTCTATATGACACATTTATTTTTGGATGTTAAATTTAGGAGATGCTGAATGAATGAATGAAATTAAATTGAAAGAAAAAAAAGTAAAATGAATGGATGGAATAACCTTAACTTGTCATAATTATAAAATATCAATATAAAAGGAACATCCTAAATTAGAAAGTGTCAATATAAAAGAAACATCACAAATTAGAAAGCGTGTCACTATTATTGAACTGGAGGGAGTATGTCATTTTCTCTATTTGAAAATGCTAACTGACTCGAGCTCGACTTGACTCCAATCGGAGGGTGTGAGCCGCGTAAAAACTCTGGCAGGTTAGTCTTAGGGGTGGGATCGGGGTGGGGGCCGCCATATGTGCTTGTTTGTGGCATCGCCCCCAATGACCTAGGATTTTGATGATAATTTCCATGGTGAGCGCCTTCGTGCTGGGCTGGCGGCGATGTTGTTCACCACCATGATGCGACACCAATTGAGCCAGTTCTTCACTGTGGATGCCAATATTCTCGAGATTGTCGATCTCTACAAGCTCGAAAACTGCCCGCAGACCATCGGGTGCGGCGTGCTCCGCGGCAGAGCTCAACTAACTATCGGGACGAACATCAACCTGGGGTCGTATTATCTTGTTGGAATACCGGTGGCGATCTTCATGGGGTTCAGGATGAAGACGGGATTTTTTCAGTGAGGAAGAAGCGGGTTAGGTGGGATAGGAGGAGGATTTTGAGGGTAAAAATATAATTTCATTTTATTAGAGGAGTAAAATAGTTTTTTTTACCAATTTCGGCCTCAAATATGTCGGAATGGGTATGTTTGCACTTATACTTACTATCTAGGGTTATATTTGCACTTTCAATAATCAAAATGTTATATTGACACTTATGTGAATTAGGCATGGTTATAAAGGCACTAATCTGAAATTTTTACTTATATATTTTTTATAGAGTGGGTCTCCTAACAGGCGGCGTGTCTGTAAGTTTATGGACATGCCACTTATTTTTTTACCTTATACACTGCATTTGTTAAAGAGTCCGTCTCTTGAGAGACAGTATTTTCATAAGTCATAGAAAAACCAAGGTTTAAAGTACAAATGATAAGAGATGGAGATAAAATTTCTGGGTTGCATGAATTGGGTTATAAACTTTATAACTACTACACGTTGCATAATAAATTTTTAATATTGCAACTAAGACATTTTACCTTTTATTAATTTAATTTAACTCATCTTTTCAATAACCTATGGAAAGACGGTTTTTCCTAAGACTTTGCCTTTGTTAAATTACATATAAAATTTAGATTTTTAAAAATATTTTTTACATCATATATTTTTTATATTTTAACCTTCAAATATATATTATTACTTTTTTAACTTATAAAATACAATATTTAAATTTTATAAAAAATTATAACATTTAAGATAAAAGCCCTTGTAGACTGTTAATAATGTTATGGAAATGCTATCTTCCCCCGAGGCTCTCTCTTTTTTATATACTAATCTATGTAGACATCTTATTCAGTACGTGAAAATGTTTTTGATGTTTTTAATCTGGAGGATTAGCTAGCCCATGGTTAATGAATAATGCCATTTTTTCTCAGCGATAAGAAGAATTACTGGTCCGTCATTTTTGTACTCCCTCCGTTTCTTTAATAGTGACACACTTTTTAATTTTGGGTGTTTCTTTTATATTGGTATTTTTTATTTATGGCAAATTTAAGGTTATTATATCCACTCATTTTACTTTTTCTTCTTTCAATTCAATTTCATCAACTCATTTAACATCTCCTAAATTCTAACACAAAAAATGATACGTCTTGTAAACAAGTGAGTACTTGATGTTAAGAAATAACTACCTCTTGGTTACTTTTTGATATCCACTTGACCACTTGACAAGTCACTTCCTCAATTGTAAGGCAGATTCATGCATGTATTATGCAGCAACAGCATCACACCCTTCCTCCGTTTCACTGATAATTGTACCATAGATTTAACTGTTTGAATTTACGTGAAAAAAAAATGAATAAAATTAAATGTTAAAAGTAAAAAGTTGAATAAATAGATAAAATTAAAGAAATCTTGCCAAAATAAAAAGAGTATTAATATAAAAAAAATGTCAATAATAAAGAAACAGAAAACGTAACATTTTTATTCATTTAGTACTACCTCCGTCCCAGCTCTTTCTGCGGAGAGAGAATCTGGAAGTATTTTTAAGAATAGTACTATTTGAAGGCTTTGTGTGGGATATCCTGAAATTCTTAACTCTTTTCCTTTATTTTCGTTCAGATTAAGCCCAAGATTTGGTTAAATAGAGATTATGAAGGGTTATGGAATAATGTGGGCTAATAATATTGGGTTAAAAAAAATAAAAAAATGGGTAAAAAATAAGGTAGTGCAAAAACAGCTGGGACGTCCAAAAAAGGAAAGAGTGCAAAAAGAGCTGGGACAGAGGGAGTAGTTTATTTAATTGTGGTCAATGGTCTTCCACAAACATGTGCTATAATTTTCTTTACTATTCCTTTCTTTAGAGTGTCGTTTACTTCGCTGTAGAGAGATTTGGATAAGAACGAAGTTAAAGAAGAAAAAGGACTTCCAGCCTCTCAGCATCATACATTATTGCATAATTTAAATTAGCATTTTGATGAAAAACATGTTTAGCTCTTTTGACTCCTAAGAGCCAACTCGGTCCCTGATCTCGGTCATAAGAATCACTAAAGAACCAAAATTGCCTTGTTAAAGCTTCGAAGATACTAGCACGTATCTATCATAAATTATTAATATGAAGCCATTATTAAAAATTTCACTACGTTTATTTTGTCATTTTAATAGCTCGTACGTTTGCTTGGGGACAACAAGCATGTTCCGTTTGTCCAAGTTGAGATACTATTTAGGAAAAAAATAGTTGGGGACTTTTTTAAATACGTGTTAATATAATTTTCGAGTATGTGTGAGCAAGACTGACGTTGGTTTTAGAAATTATGATTGTGCCATTGGTGATCGGCGTTAACTTGATTGGCAGAGACGAAATTACCTCCAAGTAAGTTTCTGAATTGAAAAAAAATGAATCGGATAGTCCCTCGTTGGTTGATAAGCGCCAATATAACTTCCTTTTTCAGTGGATGTATAACCGTAATTTGCTTTGAAGATGTGGTCAATTCTGATTTTCACTGTTTTTTAGTGAATGGACAGAAAAATATCTCTATTACAGAAATTGTGTGTGTTGTAATTGTGTTATTCAAGTGTAGAGATATCATATTGGAACAATTCAGGGTTCCACCGCTGATGTAACACCTCCTAAATTATTTTCCATTATTTTCTAAAACCCTTTCACATGCTAACGCCTCATTTGTAGTCCTCTGCGACAGTCGATGCTGCTGTTGTTTCACAACCCTAATCCCCCTCATTCGACAAATCCTCACTGCTTCCATGAAAAGAACGAGATTTGATAATTCAAAAGTGATTGCCGACGCTGGCGCTGGAGACAGGGTTGGGAGGTTGAAACCCCCGGCAAGGCAGTGGCGGCGGGGAGCAATGTGACTGTGAAATCGATGGCGGCTAATCGGATTGTGGACCCTTTTAAAGCGACAGTGAAGGGACATGATGATGAGGTTAGGGCTCTTATGACGATGCCTTTTCCTTGAGCAATGAGGAAGTCGTGGAAATTTACAAGTAAGGCAATGCAGGTGGGGAGTGACACGACTCTGAAAGCGCTACTCCGTTCATGGATCGGTTCAGAGCAATTGTAAAAAGAGCGGAAAGAAGAGGGAATGAAGAAGAATTGCACTGATAATTTATAAATATTAGCAGGAGGCAAAATTTCACATACTTTAGAATTGTACCACTCATATGACAGACCACTACCCAACTATGGGGCCCAAATCCAGATACTCTTTTGTGTAGCCCAATTTATTCAGAACGGCCCAAATAGGCTGGGAAGAAATTCCTAACCCTGATTCTCCTCTGTACCAGCTCTTCATATACAATTAATACAAACAATCACACTCCCTTCACCTCAGCCGCAAAAACCAAACCAGAATCACTCGAAGCCTGAGCGAACCGGAGCTGCACAAATCACATCGCCTGTTGTACATCGCGTGCTGTTCATCTTGATTTAGAGGTGATGAGTCTTCCACGCTGCTTTACTGTTATGATAATCTTAAGTTATCGTTGCGATTTTCCTGTTTTTCCGTTACGAGCTTTTCATCGTTCTTGATTTCGAGGTGATGAATCTTCCACGCTGCTTTACTGTTATGATAATCTTAAGTTATTGTTGCGATTTTCCTGTTTTTATGCTATGAGCTTTCCATCGTTCGTAGAGTTAGGGTTTCGCGCTGGTAGAAATGAGTGCTGCCGGAGCTCCGGATTCTGTTCGTTTGTGTTGTTTTTGGTATTCCGTATCTGTGATAGATGTGTTTTGTATTTTTTAGGGTTTTGGATATGTATTTTTGTATGCGTGTGTAGTTTGGAGCTGAGTAATTGACGTTTTATGGATATAAGGTTTATTTTGTTTATAGGATTTTAAATTTGAAATTGCATGTGTTAATGTGGTTGTGCACTTGTGCTTGCATTGTATAATTGAACCTAAAATTGTTCGTGTAAATGAGGTTATGCTTGCATTGTTTAATTGATTTTAGTATGTTCAAGTTTTCATGTTTCACTATCTATGATATATAGATTGTACGTGTGAATACAGTGGCTTAGCATCCATGCCTCTATTCGGATGAGATTACAGATTTGAGGTAGATTAGAATTCGACTATTTGTTTATTTGTTGGTGTGTGACTGGTATGAGGTTGAGATTGTATGTGTGAGTGTTTAGAGCTTAATATTCAGTGTTTGGTTCATGCTAATGCTAAGTAATACTGGTTGATTTAGCTAGTCAATATGGCGGAAGAAGAAGCTAAGAAAGGGATGGAGGAGGAGGTTAAGGAAGAAGCTGTTGATGTAAGTATACCTCTGCCCACTGGTCCGGAAGGCATTGTTTTCCTTTTGAATCTCTGTATAAAGTTGATCTTTGTGTTGCAGATTGCCCCCTTTGATCCCACCAAGAAGAAGAAAAAGAAGAAGGTGGTGATTCAGGATCCTGCTGAAGATTCTATCAGTGAATTGGCTGAAAAGACAGAGAGCCTGTCAGTTTCTGAAGGGGGTGAGACATCCTTTACCGGTTTGAAAAAGAAGAAGAAGAAGCCGGTAAATTCCATGCCTTCATGTTGCATGGTCTCTAGACTACTGTCAGTCGTGTTTCGGTTGAGCGATTCAAGAGTTCTGATTGGAACCATTAATATGAATGCAGGCACTTGTAGACCTGGCTGAAGAAAAGGAGAACAGTGGAGACGAAAATGATGGTGAGCTATTGTTCTGTGATTTTTATTTAGGAAAGAATTTGGATGTATCTTCTTCTGATACTCACCACATAATGCCACATTTTATAGAACCAATTGTCGACGAGGAAGAAGCAGAAGGAATTGTCCTACAACAGAATCCTTGGGATGATGGAACAGATCGGGACTATACTTATGAAGAGGTAATTTAACAAGAAATATCTCTGGAAGCATCTAAGTGTTTTTTAACGAACAATTATGGGTGATACTCATCATAGTACGGGACATGTACCTGTTTTCCCCCAACTTGTAGCCTTTTCTACATGCTTCTATTTGTGCTGAAGCCTGTCCCTCCTTGACCATTTACTTTTATAGCCCTTGTAATATTAAGTAATTTTGCAGCTTATGGGACGTGTCTTCAACATTCTTCGCGAGAATAATCCTGAACTTGCTGGAGATAGGCGCAGGACGGTGATGCGGCCTCCTCAGGTTCTTCGTGAAGGCACCAAAAAGACCGTTTTTGTGAACTTCATGGACCTCTGTAGGACGTATGTTTTCTTTTTCTTTCTGGTCACTAATAAATATACTCCCCTTGGGATTGTAACATTTTTGTTTTACCATTGTTTGCATGGACTAGCTTCTTTCCCACTTCCTTCCTGCTCTTCTGACTGAAATGCTTGTCTAGTGGAGCTACCTGTTGTATCTTAATGCTGATGAGCTTCATAAATATCAGGGTTATCCTTGGTGATATATCTCGGTTTTATGCTTGGATTTTATCTATCCTGTATCCACGCTAGCTTATTAGTATATTTGTAGTTTAGTCACATATGATTATCTCAGTTGCAGTCTGCTTGTATTTGAAGAATTGTCTTGATTATTTGCATTTTGTTTCATTATTCTGTTATCTTAACATGTATAATGGTGCTTTGAAAAATTGTCTTGATTTATTTGTCTCATTTTGTTTTATTATTCTCCTGTCTTAACATGTAACACTCTACTAATTTATTTCCCTCTCCATCACGACTCTAAACAGCATGCACAGGCAGCCTGAGCATGTAATGCACTTCTTGCTGGCTGAAATGGGAACCAGTGGGTCCCTTGATGGGCAGCAAAGGCTTGTTGTGAAGGGAAGGTTTGCTCCCAAGAATTTTGAGGGTATTCTACGGCGATATATCAGTAAGTTTTATTTGTTGTTTTCGAAGTAATATATTTAGAATGTTGCATGTTATCTACTTTTCTTTCCATGCTGTATTTGTGGTTCTTACTTGATTGTTCCCATTCTTCATTTTCACGTATATTAATTGGTGATGCTGTTTGTGTACAGATGAATATGTCATTTGTAATGGTTGCAAAAGTCCCGATACCATCCTTTCGAAGGAGAACAGACTTTTCTTCCTTAGATGTGAAAAGGTACATGCCTCCTCCCTTCTCTGTTTTTAGATAGTAATATTCTTCTCAAGCTTTTTACTAGGGCGATTTGTTTGCTTTTTTAACATCGTTATTGGTGGATAAGTTTTATTATCAAACCCATATTTTTCTGTCTGTTGCATTTTATCTTAATTTCACTTTATATGAAGATCCCTTACCTCACTCTTTGCTCGGCCTACTTACCTGGCTGAAGAGACCTATGATGTATTCAAGAATTTGCCTACATTGTCTGATTCTTTACAGATGAACACAACAGTTCTGAGGTCTTGTCTAAAACCCATCACACTTTCTCATCTGTCAGCAGTTTTTTATCAATCCCTTGTATTCGTATTTGTTGCATTTTATTTCAATTTCACCTTGGTGACGGTTTCTTAAAGTTCTATGAATATCCCTTACCTTACTGATAGCAGACAAGGCCTGTGATGTATTCAAGTATTTGCCTACATTGTCTGATTCTTTACAGATGAGCACAACAGTACTGAGGCCTTGTCGAAAACATGTCACACATTCTAACTTACCTCAATGATGACTTCTTTTTTATTTTGTGACCTGCGTGCTTTTTACATTTTCCTCTCTTTCACCCGGAGCTACTGCTCCAGGTGACAAGGCCTATGATGTATATTGAAGAATTTATGCCGACATTGGCTGACTCTGTTCTAAATCAGATGAAAATAACTGCACTGAGGCCTTGTGGAAAATAAAGTGTCGTCTTCCAGCTTTTAGATATTTAATGCACTAATAGGATGATGTTTGATGACACCTAAAACCTTGAAATCGACATACAGGATTGTGGCATCTATTCTGAAGCTGACTCATCGTACTCAGAGAAAAAAAATTCTGAGTTTTCGTGGCTGTAAATAATGATTACTTCTGCAGTTCGTTATGCTAATTCAAAGTATCTGTTCACTTCTTGCAGTGTGGTTCTGGAAGGTCAGTTGCTCCAATTAAGGCTGGATTTGTTGCTCGCGTTGGCCGCAGAAAGGCCGGAACTTGATTTGGTGGTTAAAAGTTGCATTTTTGGTTGGAAGACACTAAGGAATTGCGGTTGAGCTTTGTTTTAGTAGGAAAAGATTTTGTTGTCAATGTTCATACTTTGTTAATGAAGTTGTTGCTGTTTAGTTCTGGGCCAATTGGTTGTGGATGTAGTTTTTTAATAAGAAGTTGTCCTTATTGTTTATCTAATAATCCAACATTCTATCTGTTAATTGTTGAAGGGCCAAATCGGGTGGAAGTAGGGTATATATGTTAAACTTAAATTATAATTTGATTGTGCCATTATTAAACTTTATACTACCTCTGTCCCATGACACACTTTCTAATTTGCGACATTTTTATATTGGCATTTTTTAATTAAGATAAATTTAAGGTTATTATATTTACTTATTATATTTTTTTTGAACATTTAAATTTAATTCACCCATTTAGTATTTTCCTAAATTCTAATACTCAAAGATAATGTCTTTAA
Source organism: Rubia yunnanensis (assembly GCA_037428765.1). Lineage (NCBI taxonomy): Eukaryota > Viridiplantae > Streptophyta > Magnoliopsida > Gentianales > Rubiaceae > Rubia > Rubia yunnanensis. Next base: position 140,020,818 of record CM075062.1, on the reverse strand, counting down.
GGCAGTAGATGCTTTTTTAAGCACAACAATATAATTTGGTATATTCTCGTATCCAGAAAAGAAGAGAGAATGTAAGGGCTGTCACTTTTCATTAAACAATATCTTAAGTGTTAGTGATGCTGAAAAGGTACTCCATCCGTTCCAGTTTAAATTATAATTTAATTATTGTACACTGTTTGAGAAATCTGTTTGACCGTTAATATGTTTAACTACATATAATAATGACAAATAAAAAGTTATTTTCTAGAAATTAATTATTATGACGAATTTAACAATATTACATACGATAATATCATATCTAATACTCCCTCCGTTTTTTTTTCATTGGCACCTCTCTTTTGGTGTTAGAATTGAGGAGATGCTAAATGAGTGGATGAAATTGAATTGAAAGAAGAGAAAGTAAAATGAGTGGATGTAAAAACCTTAAACTTGCCCAAAATAGCAAGTGCCAATTAAAAAAAAATACGACTTTTAGTAAGTGTGCCAATGAAAAAAAAACGGAGGGAGTATATCTATTAAAATATATTTTGATATAGAATATTGTCATAAAGTGAGTTTAAACGGGGACATATGGACTACTGTTGTTTTCGAGGTCTAAATCTTATATGAAAAGAAGAAAAGAAGATTTTTGTTCAAATTATATGAATAATAGACTGTTTGTTCAAATTATCTGAATAATTAACTGTAAAGCAATGACTAATGCATTCTTATAGAGATTATACAAATTCCCTCCTGACGAAATCATACATGTCTTGATTAGTCATCATAAAGAACTGTGATGATCAATAAATATGGGCAAGTTCTTGTTTTTCCAAACATATTTCTGTTGGACTAATCGAATTTTATATAAGAGTAATAATATAAGACTACATTCAAAAAAATAATAACAAATGACTAAATTAATTTGCATTTTAACAAATTAAATTAGTCAAAATATTAGAAAATACCGTCTTTTCATAGGTTTAATTATAATAATTCCAAGCACCATATAATAGATTTTGTTTGCTTTCTGTTTGTCAATTGGGGGTATTTGAGTCATTTTAACTACTCTAAGCCCAAAAAATTGTCTAAAAATGACATATGTACCAATATTATAATATGTTACTAGTTTTAATTCTCTACTATTTATAATTAATCATAACTTATTAGAGTCTGTCTTTTGAAAGACGGACTTTCCATAAATCTTGGAGAGACCAAGGTTTAAATTGTAAATTAGAAGAAATGAAGATAAAATTTTTGGGTTGCATGAACCGGGTTATAAATTTTATAACTACTATATGTTGCATACTAAAATTTTAACATTGCAATTAATCATTAATTATTTCACTTCATAACTCATATAATTTTCCTTAAATGACTAAACTTTAAAATTTTAATAAAACTTAATTTCAATATTTTAATTAATGATATCGCGCAACGCGTGATGGTACTCCACTAGTAAAAAGTTAAAAGGTTTTAATTGTAATACTAAAATTTTATTATTCAACGTGTAGTAGTTATAAAGTTTATGACCCGATTAATGCAACCCGAAAATTTTTATTTTCATTTCTTCTAATTTGCAGCTTAAACTTTGGTCTTTCTATGGTTTCTGGAAAGACATTCTTTCAAGAGACAGACTCAAAAAAGTTAAAGTCTTGGGAAAGATCTTCTTTCCATAGGCATATGGAAAAACAAGGTTGAATTAGATTTATATAAAGCTTAAAAGTTTTGTTGCAATATTAAAATTTTATTGTGTAATGTGCAATAGTTATAAGTTAATGACCCGATTAATGTAACCCAAAAATTTTATCTTGATTTCTTCTAATTTACCGCCGTCTTTCAAGAGACGGACTCCTAAAAAAATCCTTCAAAACTATTTAATCACTTGCAACTAGCCATGTGTCATATGACTCATATCTATGGCATGTTTCCAAATTCACTCTTGGCGAAATCAAATATGTTGAGATTAGTCATCAACTTAATTGTGGCGGTGATAAATAAATGTAACAGAAGAGAGTGGAGCAAATAAATGTATTTTCTTACGTTTAATACCATGCCTGGCACAATAATTAATGGAAATGGTCAGACTGTTTACCTAATTTAATTAATTTGCAGTCCATCTAGGCATTTCTGACACTAGCTTTCATGATTCAAACCAGGAACATGCGACCTCATATAATTTCAAGGTCGTATTTATTAAGGTCGTAATTCTACGTTTCAGATCAAACTCTGCAGTTGTTTTTTTTATGGTGTTGATTCAAACTAAATTGATAATGGTGAATAAAGTGTATGAATCGAGCATTCAGTGGTCAATCTACTCTATATATAGTAGAGAAGTATAGTTTAAACCACATTGCTGTAAAGAATTATGAATTCCAAAGCAATTATTTTGATATAAATTACTCAATGTTATGAATGTTATGAAAATGTAATGATAGTTTCCATTGTAGTTTCCCAACCTATAGAAACTTGATGAAAGTGTGAATACGGTGGTTATTTGTTGGTGATGCAGAGATTGTTGTTAGAAAGGCGTGCCTAACTATTCACGTAGATGGAATTTCATACTTTATTAACTTTTAATAGATTCAAGTGATGACATCTTACAATTTAGTCCTATAAGTAGTGTAGTATGTAATTTGATTAATTGCATGTATTATTCCTAAAGGAAAACGATGCATAAAATGTTGACATTAAGAAAAAGTAGATATTACAAGAAATCTAACAATCCTACATAGGGGTGTTTAAATTGTCCGACTGGGCCCGGCTTGTTTCGATCCGGCCCATTTGGGTCGGGTTGGGTCAATGACCCATTTGGGTCAAGTGGGCCAGGTTGAAACGGGTGGAGTCGGATTTTGACCAAAATCGACCTATTTTGACCCATTTGCAATTTTGTCCCATTTTTCTTGAAAAAAAGGATAGCAAAGCTCTATATGACTCTATGTTTTGGTCATATGTGTCAATATGATCCTGGAAGATCATAAAGTACTATTATAACCCTACAATTTGCTGAAATGTGCTAATATAACCCAGGAGGTCTGAATTTGGCCGGAAAAACATGAAATGGAGATTATACCCTCGGTTTCAAAAGAAAAGGAAAAATTTTGTCAGTTCAATATACCATTTTTTTCCTTCACCTCTTTCTCCTATTTTCCCTCTACTTTCTCGTTGGTAGCTTCCTGTCCCTTCGCTCGATGTCCCGGCGCTTGGCTAAGGGGCGCTAGGGAGCGAAGGTGGCGAGGATTGCTATCATCGCCCTGGGCTAGGGTTCTGCGCGGCTTGGAGAAATCAATTTGTTGCTTCCTGGGGCTAGGGGTGGTGGTGGTGAGGCGGTTGGTGGTGGTGGTGGTTGGAATGAGTGGTGGCGGTGACTAGGGGGAGTGATGGTGGTGGTGCTAGGGTGGTGGTGGTGCTAGGGCGGGGGTGGTGGATGGGATGGGTGGTGGCGATAGCTGGGGAGAGTGGTGGCGGTAGCTGAGGTTGTGGTTGGCGGTGGTGAAGGTGGTGGTGTTGGGCCTTGTGGCTAGGACAAGTGGTGGTGGTGCTAGGGCGGCGGCGGAGAGGCGTCGGGCAGCGGGTGTCTTTGCAGGCCTATCCATTTATACAGGTCACTCATTTTGCTATTCACTTTTCTGGAAAAGTTCACTAATTATATGAAATAGTTTAGTTGAAATTTCTGGAAAATAATTTTCTTAAATGAAGATCAGAAACTAGGCTAAGGTTTTGTGATTCTGTGTTTTTTTTTTAAATCCCAGATTCTGGCCGCCGTGCCGCCAGCGGGCGGCGTTGGAAGTGGCAGAGTAGTGCTGGGAGCAGCAGTGGTTATGTAGATAAAGAAGAAGAATTTAGGGATATTTTTGTCATTACATTTTTTTTTAAAGATTAGGGGTAGTTTAATCTTTTCATATTTGGTAAATGTTGGAAACTACCTAGTCAACACCAAAATAGTGCCAAAAAGTTATATCGGCACTTTTATGCAAAACATAGGGTTATAATAGCACTTTCTAATCTTGCAGAGTTATATTGGCACATATGAGCAAAATATAGGGTCATATAAGTATTTTGTCCAAAATTTACTTCATTAGCAACTTTAACATTCTTGGAAAAAAATATATTTATGAAGCTAAATTAATAGTAAATTATAATTTTAAAAATTATTTTTATATGATTTTAATCGATTTGGGCCGACCCATGACTCAGTCTGACCCGACCCAGAAGTATGATAATTTTGACCCGACCCGATTCGACACACTTGACCCTAAACTTTGGGTCAATTTGGGCCGGAACAACTGACTTGCCTCGACCCATGACCAGCCTACATGATAACGGTGTTACTTGTATATCAATTAAAATTTAAATAAAAAATTTATAAACCTTGAATTGAAAAACAAAACAGTGCAGTTTGATCTGAAACAATGAGAGTATGCATCATAGGGAAAGAAGGGAAAAAACCCTTATGAAACTTCCTCTTTTGGCCGATGGAGGACTATATCGTCAGATATAGTGGAGTCCCCTTGCAGTGTAGAGGTGATAACTCTCTACTAAAATGATTTAATCTGTCATGAGAGACTAAATTATCTTTGTAAATGTCACTTGAATTGCACGTTAGCATAACTTAGGCCTTGTTTTCCATAGTTAATACGGACTTCAATTCAATCCAGTTCAGTGTAGTTCAATTCAGCAAAAAAATTAAATTGAGGAAATTTAGTTTAATTAATTGCATTGCTACTATTTTTCAATTCATTTATTTTTATTTTGGTTTAGTTTAGTTCAATTCAGCAAAAAATATTTTTTTTAACAAACAATGCCTTAGTTGATCCAACGAACATAAATATCATGGTTTATTTGCCTCATTAACTAGTTTGATGGTCAAAAGTGATCTAAAAACTGATTGATCAAAGAGGAACATTTGAAATGGATCAGTGGTCATAATTCATGAATGTAGAAAGATGAAAAGACAATGACAAAGTCTTGGGAAAGACGGTCTTTCCATAAACTTATGGAAAGACGGGGTTTAATTCGAATAATAAAAGGTAAAAGGTCTTAGTTGCAACATTAAAATTTTAGTATGCAACATGTAGTAGTTATAAAATTTATAACCCGGTTCATGCAACCCGAAAATTTTATCTTAATTTCTTTTAATTTACACTTTAAACCTTGATCTTTCCATGACTTATGGATAGACCGTCTTTCAAGAGACGCACTCAAAGACAATTCCCTCTTCATCACGCAGATGGCACATGATGAAATAAGGATGAGTTTTGATGGATTGATTTAATGGAATAACCTTACCTCTTCAACTTAAAAACGTTTGATGATGAAAATGGTCAAACAAAAAATCCCTGATCAAAGTGAACCGATTGAAATAGTTTGATTACCAAAGAAATCGTTTACCCAATTAATTATTACCGTATCAATAGTAATTAAATATTAATTGGACCCTTAGAGTTTATAATATCAATTTGTAAGCTGTAATCAACAAAATCCACTAAAGCAAAGAAAATAAATTTTCAAAATGATAGTTACAGCTTTCAAAGAAAAGAAATTTTCTGTAGATTGGGTGTCCTGACATCCAACCTATCCATAAAATTATAGATAAATCACTTATTTCTTACCTTATATACTCTATTCTTTAAATTATGGCAAAGTCTTGGGAAAGACGGTCTTTCCATAGGCTTATGGAAAGACGGGGTTTGATTAGAATAATAAAAGGTAACAGGTCTTAGTTGCAATATTAAAGTTTTAGTATGAAACATGTAGTAGTTATAAAATTTATAACCCGGTTCAGGCAACCCAAAAATTTTATCTTAATTTCTTCTAATTTACACTTTAAACCTTGGTCTTTCCATAACTTATGGAAAGACCGTCTTTCAAGAGACGGACTCTTAAATTATACATAGAATTTAGGAACATATATTTTTATATCATCTTTTTAACCTTCAAAATTATATTATTACTTGTTTTAACTTATAAAATATGATATTTAAATTTTTTTAAAATTCTATATAAATTATCTATGAGTGCGTCTCTTGAAAGACGGTCTTTCCATAAATCATGGAAAGACCAAGGTTTAAAGTGTAAATTAAAAGAAATTAAGATAAAATTTTTGGGTTGCATGAACCGGGTTATAAATTTTATAACTACTGCATGTTGCATACTAAATTTTTAATGTTGCAACTAAGACCTTTTACCTTTTATTATTCGAATTAAACCCCATCTTTTCATAAGCCTATGGAAAGACGGTCTTTCCCAAGACTTTACCATTATCTATAAACTTATGAAAATACCGTATTTACTAACACTTTCCTCCCGTAAGCATACAAACTAGACACTTTCAAAGAAAAGAAAATTTCAAAATTCAAAGAAAGGCGAAAAACGAGTTTGCCATGGGAATACAAAGTCCGTCTTTTTCCCCCACTCCGCATCTTTACTAGGCGCCTATTAGTACAAAACAAATACACTTCACATACTTTATCCCTACCCTCCCCTCTCTCTCACCCGCCGGAAGAAGAGAAGCCCATAAATTATAATCCCATAATTGGGTCTCAAATCATTGCGATTTTCTTGTCTCTCGCGCCTCCCTTTTATCTTCATCTCTTTGGCGGATTCAAAGCTTCACCCCACTTGGATTAAGGTACTTGTTCTTCTTTCTCCAATTCTCAAACTCCACAAAAGTCACTGTTTGAATCGAATCCACAGATTCACCAAGCGAAGAATTTCCGCCATTCTCGATCTCAACCCTCAGGTGAAAACCCAGAACCCGTTTTAAACTGGGGTAGAATTTAAAATCCAGTTCAAAATAAAGTTGGGTTGTTTTTTCCAATTTGATTATTGTTTTGGGGGCCCTTTTTCCTACTTTTCCTGATTTCGGTCTCTGATTAAAGTTTCAGACTTTATCTTCACGGTACCATTTTGCAGTTTTTGCACCAAACGGATTGTTTGTTTGTCTTACGTTTGAGATTTTGAGTTCTTAATTCTGGGTCGGAAATGTTGGATGAAAAAGGAAAGGAAAAAAAAAACACGCACACACACAGTAGAAGAAGCGTAGAACACGGCCGCGTGGGTATAGCTGGAAATAGTTGGGTCATGAGATTAGCGCATTGCGTCTTTTCGGAATTTGGATACTAATTTAGTAATTTCTGCCTTAATTTGTGGGCAAAGTATTCGCGTCAGGTTCCCGCGCGTGGGGAGCACTTCCCGCGGAACATGTGTGTGTGCGTGATACACGTGTTGGGTAAGGAAAACCAGAAGGCCAATTATTGTGGGCCCCATTTTATTTATTTAATTTGGTCCAACTCAGTGGTCAAAGGTATGAGCTGGGCCCAAGGAAACTTCCTCACTTAGTGGGCCTATTGGGCCGGGTTTTGTAACATGTATGTGCTAAATGGGCTTTTCGTCTAAATTAGAAATGTACCTCTTTGTTTTTGTTTCTGAGCTTGCTGACATATGGTGGAAATTCACTTGTAGATGCAAAGAATCCTAGGAATCAGTACTTGATGTTACATAGGAACATGATTTTTGTCTCATTTTTCGGCTTTGATGTGTTCCGATGTTTGAGTTTCGACTAGTAAACGCGTTAACCCGAACTAATCAACACTGATAGTTGTGTACTTTAATTAGTTTCAATGTACATTTCATTATTTGTGTTTGTGCATTATAACGTTTAATACTCTAATATAATACATACACTCCACAAATAACTACTTTAAGATGCACTGGATACCATATAATTTGCCAGCCCGATGATCTTGACTACATGGCGATATATGATCCATACAACGGACCCCACACGGGGTACAAAATGTAGTTGTTGTACACCACTTAGTGGCATGTAGTAAGTTACCGGCATCAAGTGAGATTTTCTGAAAGAGTAAGTCGTCTGCAATGGTCTTTAATTGAATGTTCAACACTATGTGGTATAAGCAAGAATAATTTTGTAGTTTGACACTGAATTTTCACTTCATTTCCATGGTATGCAGTTGAAAACTTTGATTCTGCTCTAACTCTTACTTATTTGTTTACTTCTGGAACTAGTTATACTAGTAGGCTTCGTTACAGGCTGATTTTGTGGGAGCGGAACAGTTCTCTCCAGCTCTCCTGAGACTACACTATGGCGACCAACGCGGTAAGAAATTCAATCATTATTACATCATGAGTGAAACGTCATTTTCTTCCGTTCTTCCTTTCACTCGCTATGAATTGTTTCTGGTTAAAGGAATAGCTGAAGCTAATTAACTTTGCAAGCGCGAAATCTTCTTGAGTTACTAATGTCGCTCGTGTTTCAGGCTAGGCAGAATAAGATGATGAAGAGGACTTTAACAAAAAAATCACATTCATGGTGGTGGGATAGCCATATTAGTCCAAAAAACTCAAGATGGCTCCAAGAAAATCTCGAAGGTTAGACAGAAGCACTTTTAGATGTGAAATTTGTGTGGTTTCCTATGTTAAATAGTTGAGTTGAGATTTGATGTTTATCTCAATAATTTGTACTTAATTAGGTTTTATTATGGTCAGTGTATTGATTCAAACATAATGTTTAGGAGAAATATATGAATAGATTATTAGTCTAGAAAAGAACTTTCCCTAAAGAATATGAAAAATACTTTCATATAGGGGAAGGAAGCAATTTTTTTCAAATACGAATCATCTTTGATGCAATGCAATATAGCCTTGTCCTTGATAAGAAAAAAAGCTCTTGATTCTAGATCCCTTTTGTATTTTCTATCGCGCCATATTCTAGGTAGAAGCAAGTCTACTCTGTCGCGTGTCTATAGGAAAATACCTTTCTAATTTATTTATCTAATAATAGTAATGTCAGAGTATTTCTTCCCCTTTTCACTTTTTCTTGAAAACTTTTTCCTTCTTTTATGGTTTCATTCATCAAAAGGAGAGTCAATTTTCAAATGATGAAAGAATGTTTTGACTGATAAATTTTGACAATAGAAAGTCTGTCCTTAAAAAGGGGTACATACATTCTGATATTCGCTAGGTTTAGGTGACGGGTCTCATTGCATGCTCACACCCGAATTTCGTTATTTCAACGTTGTCACAATATGAAAATGACTATGATGTTGATGATAGAAATGGACCAGCATGTGAAACGGATGTTGAAGCTCATTGAAGAGGATGCTGATTCATTTGCCAAGAAAGCTGAAATGTATTACCAGAAGAGGCCTGAACTAGTTAGTCTTGTCGAGGAGTTCTACAGAATGTACAGGTCATTGGCTGAGCGTTATGATCACGTTACTGGGGAACTCAGGAAGAGTGTCCCTTCTGATCTTCAATCACAAGGCTCGAGCATTTCTGATGCTAGCTCTGAACCACCTTCTTCCATGCCCTCCCCCGATCGTAGGCCAAGCAGGACTAAATCCGGCCCTCGTGCTGCTGGATTTGAGTTCTTTCTCGGGGCAGCTGGAAACAGCCCGGATGTGTCCAATAAAGACGGTGATGATCTATCGACTTTGGATTCTGAATCTGAATCGGATGATTCTTCCATCAACAATTATGCAGCCACACAGAGCAGTGATGATGATCAAGGTTTGCGTCGAAGGATTACTGAGTTGGAAGTTGAGCTTCAGGACATGAAAGACAAGCTTCAAACGGCGCAAAATGGAGGATCCAAGATGGAAACCTGTGAAATTCACCTGTCTACTATTGCTGGCTACGAGGAAGAGTTGAAACTTGCCGGGGAGAAGATTAGATTATCCGAAGAAAAGATAAGCACATTGAGAGATGAACTCCAAAAGTACAGATCGATGGACTTCTCCGATGGTATTGTGGAATCAAGTACCATATTGGAGGAACAGGTCGATGGCGATTTGGAGCAAAACATTCACCCTCTAGAAGAAGAGATAAGACTCACAAAGGGGAAGCTTTCTGATTCTGAGAAGGAAGTTGCACGCTTAACTGTGGAACTCAAGAATAACGGAGCTTCGATCCAAGCTTTGCAGGACCAGTTGGGATCTGCACAGAAAGAAACTTTGTCATGGAAATCAAAATTCGACAAAGAGAAAAGGGAGGTTCTGAAGCTGCAGGATAGAATCACGAGGTACAAGTCCAACTTGGCTGATCGCGAACAGGAAATCAGAGGATTAAGAGAAACCATAGGAAATGCTAACAAGACCTTGGCAGAAGAGAACTCTCAGCTGCAGGCTGAAATCACCCGATTATTGAAGGAGAAAACGTATTTGGAGGATAATATGAAGGAAATAGACCATCGCTGCCAATCTTTAGAAGAAGATGCGCGGCGCATTAAGGTAGCGAAAGAAGAGATGGAAGGTTTACTCGAGGGTGAAATTGCAGAGAAGAATGATCAAATTGCTGAACTAAACAGAAATCTCGATACACTGAGGGGAGAGAAGGATGAACTGGATACGAAAATCGCTTCTTGTTTAGAAGAGATCAGTTCCAAAGATGCCCATTTGAATGAAATGAACATGCATTTGCATCAGTTACACATGGAGCATGTTCAGCTGATCACTCAGGCCGAGGGAGCGCGAAAGCAGGTGGAGGAGATGGGATCGAAGCTTAAGGAAATGGAGCGCGATGTGGAGAAGAAGCAAGAACTGATCTTGGAAGGTGCAGAAGAGAAACGGGAGGCAATAAGGCAGCTTTGCTTCTCCCTCGAGCATTACAGGAACGGTTATCACCGGCTCAGGGAAGCTTTCGTCGGCCACAGGCCGGTAATGGCATCTTAGCTTACGTTGGCCGTGTTCTTCTCTTGTGCCGGAAATTAAGGTTAAGTTTTGCCTCCTTTTCTTTTTGTTATGTTTTTTATGGGGATGTATCTTGCATCTTGTACTAATAATGTACTTTTTGGTAAGGTTTTCTCAACAGAAGCAACTAGCCTATGTTTTTTTAACGCGGTTTCTTTGGCATAAGAAAAACTCGCATAATTATATATATTTTATAATTGAAAAACTCGCATAAGAAAAACTCGCTTCTCTCCTCACTGTTACTATTCATCATCCCTACTGTTAGTCACCAATGGTTAAATCACAGATCGCTCACCGGAATCTTCACTCACGTAACCACCTTTTAAACTTGTCGAGTCTACAAGGCGCCGCTATGGCGGCTTTAGCCGTCAAAAGCTTTTCCCAAGTACTCCAAACTCGAAACCCTTCTATCTCCACAAACCTCCCTTTCACTCAAAATTTGACACCAATTCTTCAATACAAGTGAGAATCGGCTGTGCTTTTCTCTCATGAGCAAGTATCGGAGCTATCCACTCACTACGCAAATGCTCTAATTGGGAATTTTCCAAGAGGAAGGCCAACAATGGAAAAGCTAGAAGCTGATTTCAAGACTGTGGGTTTCAGCGGAAGTTACCGACTGAGCGCAATTGATTTCAAGAACATCCTAATTAGGTTCCAAGAGAAGGAGGACTTCCAACGATGATGTATCAAGGGGGTTTGGTCGCTTAATGGCACCACAATGAGGATCCTCAAATGGATGCTGGATTTCAAACCGAATGCAGAATCTTCGATTGTCTCGGCCTAGGTCACCATTAGACAAGTGCCTCTCTACTATTACAATGTCCCGGCCATAGAAGCAATTGGAAATCAGATTGGAAAATTCATCAAGATGGATCAAGCAACAGAAAGGCTAACAAGGCCATCTGCCCTTAAGATATGTGTGGAAATTGACCTTCAATCCCAACTGTTGAGCTACATCAGGTTGGGGCACTTCCTTGGAAAATGAAAAGTATGCCATAGAATATGAAGATTTACCTATGTACTGTTGTGGTTGTAAGAAGATTGGTCACCATGCGGATATGCGTAGAATAGTTAACCCTGAACTGAGACTTCCTAAATCTACCGCCACACTGAACAGAGCCCCCAAACAGGTATCTACTAACAGATTAGTAGGAACGAACCCCAACAAACAAATGCAATAGATAAACTAAAGTCTGGCAAAAAACATAGCAAAGAACTAATAGAAGTTGCCCATACTGAAGTTCTAGTTAAATGGCAGCCAGTACAAAAACACATTGATCCACATACTTCAGGGATACCAATAAACCAGAAATAAAGAGAAGTTCAACACCAACCTCAACAAGAAACACCAGATAGAATAGAAAGCCCTCATATAGACATTGAGACACCATTGCTGGAACTCCAGGGGGAAGAAATTACCAATCCAAATACTTTACATACTCACAATGCTGGGGAGAAGCAACAGGAGGTGACCCCACAACCTCACAATGCTGTCTTCAAAGGCAACAACAATGAGACTGAACTGCAAAAAAGAAAAACCCAACAATTAATTGATCTTACAGAAGAAACATGCAAACACAAGAAGTATGCCAAAGACGACCTATCAGGTATCATCCCAAACTCTCCTTTAAATGAACCAAGTACTGATCCTTTTTACTCATCATCCTGCAGATCCAGCCCCAAAAGCTCAAACATGTTCCATATACTAGGAGAGGAACTTCAGTCTGACACAGCAAACTGCAACTCAAGTACTAAAGAGCTTCGGCTGGATCAGGTAAGTACCCAAAAATTCCCTAGTATGTTGTCTGGTAAGACATCCAAGAAGAGGACATTATTTAACAGGTTAAATAAGATGAATTTAAGGTCTAGTTCAATAAGCACCTCTGGAAAGTCTAAATGATAGATACACACCTTAATGTTAGGGCCCTTGTCTGGAACCTTAGAGGAATCAGAACATCCCTGGATAGGTTAAAAAGAATAATTAGGACTCATAATACACAGATACTTTGTATATTAGAACCTAAGCATCATTATCAACAATATGACACATACATGATTAAATTAAATTTTCAGTGTCACTATAGCTCAAATAGAAATAACATTTGGCTAATGTGGAACTCGTGTTTTAATGTTAACATCTTATCTGAGACTGATCAATATACAAAATCTGCCATTTCTTTCCCCCTGTTTAGTGCTGAAATGTGTGCATATTTCATTCATGTATCAACCTTAAGAGCAGACATGAAAAAAATATGGCAGCAGATCACCTCACATTTAGACAGCAATAAACTTTTAATTGGTGATTTTAATGCCATAAATTCCATAACAGAATATAAGGGCCCCAATAAGCCTACTGTAAAAAAGCATTAGAGACTTCTCTAATTTCATAGTAAGCCAAAAACTGTCACATCTTTATACAGTGGGAAATACCTTCACTCGGTCAAACAAGAGAAGACCTCCTACATTAGAAAGACTTGATGACCATGACTGGAATGAAAATTTTCCAAACAGCTCACTACACACACTCAACAAACACACCTCTGATCACTGCCCATTATTACTAACCACAGGGAGTAAAATTGCTTCATCACCTAAGCCATTTAGATTCCTAAATGCTTGGATAAATAGACCTCAACTGAAACAGATCATTGAAGCTAACTGGTCACAAGCCATATCAGAAACTGACATGCTAAAATTCTTTCTGAAATTTAAAAGATCGAAGCTGGTTTTAAAAACATGGAATAAGGAAGTTTTTGGTAACATAATTGATAATGTCAAAAAGGATGAAGAGGAACTCAGAATACAGGAAATTAACTAAGAGACAACAAATTCAGAATCTAACCTCATAGAGCTTAATCATAATATTGCACTGCTACTGAGAGCACTATCTGGAACAAAAATGTTTTGGAAACAGAAAGCTAATATAAGATGGCTTAAAGAAGGAGATGAAAATACAAAGTATTTTCACTCAACTGTAAATCAGAGAAGACAGAAACAAAACATCTCAAAGATTAAAAAAACTCAGAAGGAGTATGGACAGACAATCCTTTGGAGATTGAAAAAGAAGCAATTCTGTTTTACCAAAACCTACTGACTGATGACTCTAACCCTAGAGATGACAAATTTCAAGGACACATTTTAAGCCAGATCCCTCAGATCCTCGATAGTTATGACAATTCACATATGCTCAGAAAGCCAACTTTAAATGAAATCAGGGAAATAGTCTTCTCCTTGAACCAGAGTGGAGCCCCTGGCCCTGATGGATTCTCTGCCAACTTTTTTAGAACTTTCTGGGACATATTAGGACCTGACCTGCTATCAGCAGTCTCTGATTTCATGTCAGGCACAAAAATTTCTGCTGAAATTTCAAGTACCTGGATATGCATGATACCAAAAAAGGATATCCCTATATCCTTTGTTGATTTCAGACCCATATCACTTTCTAACTTTACTAACAAAATTTTCTCTAAACTCTTAGTTCAGAGCATAACTGATATCTTGCCAAAACTGATCTCACAAAATCAGTCAACCTTTCTAAAAGGCAGAGAAATAGCTGACAATGTCATCTATGTCAAAGAAATGGCAAGATACATAAATAATAAACAAGGAGCCCCTAATTGTATCCTAAAATTAGATCTAACAAAGGCTTTTGACAGAGTTAAATGGTCTTTTCTTAGTCAAATTTTAAGGAAATTTGGATTTCAGGACCAATTCATCAATTTGATCCTAAATAACTTATCTAGTGCATGGTTCTCTATTATTATCAATTCCAAACCTGCAGGTTTTTCCCAAGCTTCAAGGGGAATCAAACAGGGAGATCATTTATCTCCTTTACTATTCAATATTTTTTCAGAATTCTTCTCTAGAAGCTTGACTTTTTGTTTCCAAAATAAGAAGATCAATCTTTTTTTAAAAATCCAGCATATGAAAACACTGTCTCACATTTATGCTATGCCGATGACACAATCATCTTCTTTCAGGCCACTAAGACATCCATAAAAAAAAATCATAGCATTATTACATGTTTTTGAGGAATGCAGTGACCAACAGATAACTATGGAAAAAGTAATTTTTTTCATAAGTAAACATACCTCTTTAACACATCTAATAATGATCAGAAATTCCTTAGGAATGTCCAGATGTTTTTTTCCATTTACATATCTAGGGTGCCCTATCTACACTGGCATTACAAAAGAGATACATTTTCAGCCCCTAATGGAAAAATATGAGATAAAATTGAAATCTTGGAAAAACAAATGGCTTAGTACTACTGGAAGACTCACACTCGTAAAATCTGTCCTTTTTGCTCTACCACAGCATCTATGGGTTGCTATATCCCCAACACAATCAGTAATAAAGAAACTAAACAAGAAAATCTCCAATTTCTTCTGGGGAGAGCATGAATATGGTCCTAAAAAAGTGTGGAGAAGCATTACAGAGATGAGTTATCCAGTAAACCAAAATGGTATTGGGATTAGAAACATTAAAGATATAATCAAGACTTTCTCCCTTAAACTGTGATGGAAACTACAACAGGGAGAGACACTATGGGCTAAATTATTATGGTCCATCCCTGAAAATAAAAGAAAATCCCAAATCTGGAAAAGGATTCAGAAAGTAAACCAGCTGGCTGAAAGACAAACAAGGATAATACATGATAATGGTCTAGCAAATCTTTTCACTGCCAACTGGACTTGTATGGGACCACTGCAAGACTATGTTGACCCATCTATATATACAATAGTTCCACCTTGCACTACAATCCAACATTTTGTAAATATGAAGTCAAGCTTCCTGGATGCTTTTAATACATTACCGAATCACATCTTCCACATGATGATGGAGCTGCAGGTACACCCATTCAGACAGGACAGATTAATATGGAAGTCATCAAACAATGGAGAGTTTAATTTCAAGTCTACACAAGATAGTTGCCTCACAAAAATCAGAAATAAGAATTCTAAAGAAGGTATGGTTCTCAAAACTGCCAAAGAAAATTTCTATGTTCATGTGGAAACTTTCAAATATAATTTTACCTTTTGATGACATACTCAATTTCAGCAATATTTCACTTGCATCTAAATGCCCACTTTGCAACAACACTGACACACTTAGCCATTACTTCACTGGTTGTTCTCTAGCCATAGACCTATGGGGCACCAACATTTCAACTCCATCTTTGTGAGACTTTCACATTACTGGTCTTATAATGGAGAGACAAAAATACACTCCACATTAATCACCATCTTTCCCTCTCTCATCTGTTGGCAAATCTGGAAAGGTAGAAACATTTTCATTTTTTTATAATATTAGACCAAATAGGGAAAAATGATTGATAACATCAAAAGAGACATGTTCCTCATATTCTATACCAAACCAGAGGTTAGTACAGAGATAAATGATCATCACTGGGTTCAAATTGGTCTAATCTCACCTATGAAAAAACCAACAGTACCCAAAATTAAATGCATCACATGGTCTAAACCTAAACTGGAATACAAAATCAACTTTGATGCATCATGGAAGCCGGGGGTAGACTGTGGTATTGGGATAGTTATCAGGAATAAATATGGAACATTTTTTAAGGCATGCCATAAATCAGTTAGAGCAAAAACTAGTTTCCAAGCTGAACTCCTAAGTCTAAAATAAGGACTGATTTTTGCAGCTGATCTGGGCCTAAACGATTTCTCCCTTGAAACTGATTGTGACAATATTCTAGAAGTAATGAAAGACCCTACCAAAGCCCCATGGGAATTGTATCATTTAGCATCTGAAATCAAACAATGGATGGGGGACTTCATAATTACACACACTCTAAGAGAAGGAAATATGGTTGTTGATAGATTAAGTAAACTAGGAAGGAATAAGGAACCAAAAGTTCTAAACTACCATGACCTTGATAAGAAAACCAAGGGACTTCTAGCTCTTGATAAAGAACAGATACCTGTCATTAGAATCTTGAATGGATACTGCTGATTTTGAAATGAAAATGCAGGTTGGAACGATCATTAAATCCAAGGAGGAATCGTGCAACAGATGCAGAAATCAAGGAGCATCGAGCCCTAGAACCCTAGAGCAGAAATCAAGGAGCCTCGAGCCTCGAGCACTAGAACCTTGAGCACTCGAATCAAGTGGCGGCGACAAAGATAACGAGACACAAAATGGAACAATGTTGGAATCCAGGTCTCCCGCATACCGGCACTCGAACCATTGGGCCCTCAAACCTCCAGGCTCGAGGACCCTCGAGCCCAAGAACCTCCTGACTCGTGCCACGATCACTCGAGCACTCGAGCCCCGAACCATCGACCCCTAGAGTCCTCGAGCCTCGAGCACACGAGCACTCGATCCTTGACCACTTGAACCAGGCGGAGGAGAGGAAGACGAGACACAAGATGGAAACCAATTTTCCAGCACTCGAACCTATTCTTACTTAGAGCCGTTTTGGAGATCTGGTCATTTACTCATGTTAACATGGGGGGTGGAGACATGGAAAATGGAATCATCGACAAAAACGCCCTAAGTAAAATTTCGCTCCGAAATTTTGACCACATATTATCTTTTTGTACAAAGTTTTCAAAATTATTTTGAAGCAAATCTTTGTAAAAGAATCTTGTACTGTTTTCAGGTTTGAGGAACCTAATACATATCACTCCCATTAATAGTTAATTTTTTTTAAAAAAAACAGTGGTTACTTTGGGACTATTGCTGTCTGGTTTATGGTATTGTTCGTTACAAATATAAAACGATCAAGATCATATTTACCTTTTTTTTTTCTTTTCTTAAAATTCAAACTTTCGTTTACTTGTATACAAAAGCAAGAAAAGCAAGAAAATTGTTCGCATTTATAATAAGATTCAAAACTGTATCAAAACTTCTTACTCTCTTCCCCCAAGTATCATGTACAACTAAATTGTTTAAGAAAATATGTACACGGGCAAATTGTACAAGATGAGAGGGATGAAAGATTTGGACTCAAACTTGGCTTCTTATCGTTCCCTTTAAGGCCAAGTTTGGACAGATCAAAAACTACACCCGAGCGAGAGAAATGTGAGTCCACCGAGATTCTAATCGTCCCAAGCACCATCGGCTGCACCCTCAGTTCTAACCATTGCAGGGGCGATCATGTACCGATACTTGTCATCGACATTTAGATTTACCGAGCCTGTCAAGGATACCTTGGAGAGAGCGCCTCGCGCTTCCTTGTGGGCAGCAGCTGCTTCCTTTTCCATCCTCCGAGCAACCTACAAGAATTGACCGACAACAGGAGAGCAATCAATAAAACCAAGAAATAGTTGGCTATGATGGCAGCAAATTAGCGAAAGCTTTTTATCCACAAGTTTCTCAGTAATAATACAAATCTAAATGCCTCAGATGCGGAAGAAAATAGAAACATGTACCTTTCCGGTAGCATATGTGACAGTGTTCCCTGATTCAACATCTGCGATTGCCTTCTTAATTTGCGCAACCAGATACTGCAGTAGAAAGTGTTGTTGACAATGAGACATTTCTCTCTTAACATACTTAAAGGTGCGTGATACAAGGGATGTCACCAAAGAGGGAAATGAACAATCACCGTGTCTCTGTCGGTATAGTATGATGTTGCCCTGCCTGTTGATCCAGCACGACCCGTCCTTCCAATACGGTGTACATAATCTTCCATTGTCTGAAAACAAGACATCCATAACAGTGAAAACGACGTGAAGGAATCAGTATAAAAAATTATGAAAGAAACTATAACACTTGGTAATTTAAGCAAGCCCTGTAACTTTTTCCTTTTTAAAGATCGAGTACTGGATCAAAGTTCAAAATTAACTTCCAGAATCCAATACGGTTGAAAGGATAACTCAAAATGAGAGTCAACCAGCAAAAAGGTCAATTGTGCCATCAAACTACCTTTGGAAGGTCTAAGTTGACTACATGAGCCACTCCACTGACATCCAATCCACGAGATGCAACGTCGGTAGCAACCTGACGTGACATAGAAAAATTATAAGTCAGATGATATAAAAAAGTTAAACTCAACTCAGTCATGCCAACTCCTGAATGGTACGAGAACATGAAAGGGCCCACCAACTGGAGGCAGGACGAAAAATAAATGAATGTAGAACAATCAAACTGTATGGCAACCGCATGCTCATTTAATGCACAGATGTGCATAAAATTTCACAATACAAAAGAAATGGACTTTTATAACCATAGCCTCACAAGTTCCAACTTCTCAGCCCATTATAACCTGATGTACTTGAATAGAACATACCAATATGCTTGTAGGACCATGCCTAAAATCACGAAGAGCTGATTCTCGTTCACTTTGACTTCTACCACCATGAAGAGCAACTGCCTTCAAGCCTTGATCTTTCAATGCTTCGGCAACTTCATCACACCTGGTCTGCATGATCATAATGAGAGCTGATATCAAAGTCCCTGAACAAAAAAAAAGTAACAGGAGAAACAAAGGAATTTCCCACCAACCCTTCCTGTCTTTTCCCATACGAATACATCAAGATGTACTTCATTTGCAAGATATCTACACTTCTTTTGAAGAAAAAAACTTTTTATCTATCTCAAGCAGGCAGTAGTATAACTGGGATAATTATTGTGACTGCCAATTGACGACAAAGGAGGGCAAACAGTATCTTGTTGAAGTTTATGGATATTCAAAATGCGCATGCACTTATATTGACCAGTACTTTAAGATGCAAGGTGAGACATTTAATTAGTTATCAAACTATAACATGATTCAGTTAATATTTTTGAGATATCTAGACTATAGAGGGACAACTTTACACTTAACATATGCTGTCTATGTTTTCGATAAAAAGATGATGTCAAAGAAGCATCATGAATCCTCCTATACGTATGTATTCCTTTTCAGCTCAATGCAGTATAGTATCGGTTTTAAGAATCCGAAAACCCTCAACTCTGGATCAGTGATAAAGACTGTATTAGTTAATACAAATAATATGGAACTCACATATATAGTAACAGCCCACACCAGAGTAAACTTGTATAGAAATATTGAGAGGAAAATCTTGAAAACCATAACGAGCACATTCAAGATAATTGACAGGAAACTATGATACTTGATAAATCATAACCTAGGACCTAGGCCTTTAGGTTTCTGCGAAAATTAGGCATGTCGCCGTTAGGGGTGATATCGAGCCAAATTGATCTGAGCCAAGCCCAGACTTAGGTATGTTCAGAGTCAGCTCGACTATAAATTTTTTAGGCTTGAGCTCAGCTTGAATTTGAGACCGGATCTCTAGCCAAAGCCGTATAAAAATTTTCAATTGACTATGATGGGCAAATTAAAATGGTATACTTGCATGCCCAATGTGCAAAACATTATTCATAAAACTTTCAAGGACCACCAAGTCGTAAGTGTGCTCAGCTTCGCTGTGCCCAGCTTCGCTGTGCCCACACATATCTATACAGCGGTTTCAAGTTAGATTTTGTTTCTGCAAGCGATGTGGGATTACGCAGACTTCCCATTTATCATCTACAATAGTTCCACAATCTTTTTTTTCCCCTCTTTTTCTTTCTATTTTAACACATTTTATTCGCTGTCAAAAAAAAAACTCATCTTATTCTAAATAGTATCCATAGAAATTATATTATATAATTAATTATTGAAACTCAATCTTATCGAGTTGTTTATGAACATAAAAGAGTTTTCATGTCCTTGTTCATTTAAAGCCTGCTTATTAATCGAGCCACAAATATTATTCGTGTTCATTTATTTAATAAATGAACAACCTCGGGCTGAGTTTCTATCAAGCCAATCTCGAGTTTGTTCATGAACCTTTGCGTTCGTTCTCACCTCTAGTCACCGACAAGATGGCCTAGTTTAGCTTGCAAATGAACATGTGTCAACAAATTGGTTATTTATCATCTATAGACTAAACAATGCTGTCAGCACATTACAGGCATGGAACAGCCGAGAACAGAAAATGAATTTAAAAGAGGGAGAGACAATCTCATACTATATAACTTTAACTAGTTCTGCGCCTACCTTTCGTTCCACAAACACAATAGTCAAAGGAAATAGTTGGTTGTACTTATCAGCCCTAGCTGCCTCCTCAACCAGCATCCCTAGGAGCCTATCTATCTGCAGTATATAAGACAGGCATGATTTGAGCAACCAAAGATATGAGAATGGTAAAGTGATTGTAAGTATTGCGGAGAACTAGAAACAACGCCATGAGAAGACACGATAACACGATCATGCTTCTAACACTATGGGTAAGAAGATGGCACACCTTCTCAGTTTCAGGCACCTTCTCCAAAACTTGCAACACATTTGCCGTTGGGCTACTCACTTTACCTACCTTAACTTGCACTGGGTTTTTCAAATACTCCTGCATACAATGGAACAATAAACTAAATAGAGCAAATTCTCATACTTAATATAACAATCAAGGAAACAAACACAGATCAACTGTTCAATTGTTCATATCACATATACAGACACGTCCTGTATAGGAAATTCCATAATTATATCAGCAAAATTATGACTTTTTAAAATTCAGATAACAAATGCTAACACATCCTGTATAGGAAATTCCATAATTATATCAGCAAAATTATGACTCTTTAAAATTCAGATAATAAATACTAACACATCCTGCATAGGAAATTCCATAATCATATCAGCAAAATTATGACTCCTAAACCCAAGTTCCCAGTAAGTCCAATGCTTCAGCCAAAAATTTCAATAAAGCACAAACTAGCCATGGACAAACAATTGAGTTTCTCATAGAAGTGAACAAGAATGCGACATCACCGTCTCCTAGCCTCAAGTACAGTTAGCTGTCTTACAGAATGTAAACTAAAAAAGCAAGCTATTACCTATGACATTTCTTAAAGTACTCGATGAGAGTAAATTGATACTGACCTGTGCTAATGCTTCAATCTCTACCGGCATGGTCGCACTGAACAGCAGTGTCTGGTGTTTTTCAGGAAGACTCCGCATTACCTGCACTCGAAAAATGATATATAAATGCTTCCATAATTCCATGCATTTTTTCTTTCCCTCACACTGTTTAATGATAAGGATGCATTGGCTGGCTTTAACTATACATAATCTACAACGTGATTCAATGAAACTGTGTTACAATACAATCTATACTAAATCAAACAAAAAGCTGGTCATTACTGGGGGGATGTGTGTGTGTGGGTGGGTGGCGGGTAACCTTTGACATTGTAAGTATGCTGAAATTAACAATAGCAAAAATCAGACATAAATCACCTCTCTTATCTGTGGTTCAAATCCCATATCAAGCATTCTATCAGCTTCATCCAGAACAATAAAAGAGATCCTAGAGAGGGACGTATTCCCCTGTTGCAAATGATCAATAAATCTTCCTGGAGTTGCTACCACTATATCTACACCCAATCGAAGCTCGGACCTCTGCCACAGTATGAGATTAGAAGTAAAACACTGCTAGATAAAACAACTCCGAGAAAAAGTCTCACTCATTAGTTCCATATATTCAAAAACTAACAGAAAATGCCCTTATCATTCTTAAGAGAACAATAAGATCAATATCCAACCAAATGTTGTTTGACAGAAACTGATTAATTTCAAATTAATTACCTGGTCAGATATATTAGTACCACCAACAACAATGGCTGTTCTAAAAGAATCCAATGATTTACTGAAAGCCTTCACCTGAAAATAATATTGTGAAGCACGTATATTAAAAAACTCAGCCAATGGGACATCGCTAATGAGACGTTTCAAATACCCAGGGAATTACAGCAATTCATATGCACGCTTCATGCAGCAGACAACATGCAAAATGCAATCCGAACAGCACTCACAAATCTATGCGGTACGGAGCTGGACTTTGTCCTGTCAACTAATTGTACACACAATAAACTCCTGGGTTGATAAAACCAAGAAGTTGAAAAACCACATCCTAAATGGAAGAATAAACACCTGAAAACCAACATTACTCTATACATAATATGCAACACCATATGACATGTTATGATGCTGAAGGTGGGAAAACCCCTTACGTCATCATTCATCCAAGATGAACATTAGTAAAGCCTAAAGAGAAAGACAAGCAACCCATATACTAGATTTAGGATCATGCTTTACTAATATCATTGTTGTCTGAGGGCCTAAGAGTGAGCTCTGTACCTCCTTTTCTATCTGTTGTGCAAGCTCTCTTGTAGGTGCCAGTACCAATGCCAAAGGTCCATCACCCCGTCTAACATGAGGCTGAGCTAAGCAATGCTGTAGCAAATAAGAGGTAACTAGTATTACAAATTTTCAATGATTCTACATTCCAGTAAGAACAGATTATAGTGCATTTCATAAAACAATCAACAAAGGAAAAACAAAAGGAGAGTTAAGAACCTGTATCATAGGGATGGAAAAGGCAGCAGTCTTTCCACTACCAGTTTCAGCACATCCTAGAAGATCCCTCCCACTGAGGGCAACTGGCATTGCTTGTGCCTGGATAGAAGTCGGCATTGTGTAACCATGAAACGATATATCCTTCATGATGCTCGGGTGCAAGCTCTGCACAATAGGTCAGGTCAAATCAACCCATAACACAAAATCATCAACTCAAAACCTAATTCTCCATAACTCATTCTCAACTAGTTCATAACTTTACCATGTCCAAAAATGACTCGATAGGTGCCGGAGCTGGCGCGGTCTCCGGCTTAACTACCACTTCCACGTTAAGCCTCGCACGAACCTCCTCTATCTACACAAAAACGTCAAAATACAAACTATTCCAAATAATATGATGAGATAAAATCAAAATTAAGCAGTCAAATACGAAATAAATTAATAGCTAAGCATTTCCGGCATTTCGAGTGATTCTCCGGCGAAATTCAGAGCGCATTGATTGTACCTGGTCGGGAGTAAACCGGAGGACGCGGTCTGAAGGATTCCACTGGGGGAAAACGATGTCGGCGGGGTTCCTCGGGGAGGCGAAACTGGTGCCGCTACTCCGGCGAGAGTGATGAGTGTGATTGCTACTGTTTGCAGTGAAGCTGAGCTTCGAGTAGGAGGAGGAGTCTGCGGCGGTGGAGGCGGAGGCGGAGCCGGCGCCGGCGCCGGCAGTTGCGGTGGAGGAATTACGCAAGTGGGGAGGAACATACGACATGGTGTTTCCGGATAGAAGGATATGAGCGGAGGGAGGGCTGACTAATCTCAGGGGTTTAAATCTTCATTTCCATTGCATTTTCAGGTTTTTTTATTTCTTTCCAGATGAAGAGTGGAGGTGGGCCGGATTGCTGATTTGGGCCCTGTGATATTGGGCCTTTTGGCCTGGATTTGGAGGATGTGGCTCGTTTTACAATTCATCATTTTCTAGTTCGAGTTGGACGAGGGCTTCAACGTTGGCTTCAGAAAATACTATGCTCCAACTTCTAAAGATCTTTTGAAGATTTAGCTATGGAATCGAAAAGTATTATCGCTAAAATTCTGCTGTCTAACCTAGGTTCATAATCTTTTATAACCATTTTGATACAATGATTTTATAAGTAGGATTTCTACCCTTAAGCGCATAAAATAAGGAGTGAAATTGCAGTTCAATCCGACAGGTACAAATGTAACTGCCATTCTCATTTTCTTGAGTCTTCGAAATGAGTATCGGTGCAGTGAATAATCCACCGTCTCTATAACAGGTTCAAGGTTATAGTTTTAAGACTTGCAAAAATTGTGAATATTAAACAAATTTCTTGTCAGAGATTATCCGGTATCGTGGGATCGTGCCGATGATCCCCACTGTGGTTTCTCAAACAATTAAAAATACTTCTTGTATAAATATAACGGTTATAAGTCATGTTAAATACATCCATTAACTTTCACAAAATGGCTACTCCTACTTCCAGATGACAATGGGGCGAGACGGGTATGGATTATGGTCCATTCATACATATGCCCACCTGAATTTCATACGCGTACCTGTCTCATCACCCATGGCGGGTGCAACAATAAAATCCACCCCGCCCCATCACCACTTGTGTCTTTATACCCACTTCAAATCAATTTCACTCTCCCAATCTATGTCTTCCAAAAACACCTAAAACTTTACTTTAGAATAATAATTTTAACATTAAAAGTTTAATGTCAAAACATGTGCATTACGAATAAATCGTAATTATATAATAAATAAGTGTTTGTGTAGCGGGTGTAGTAGGATGAGCGCGGTGTAAACTAATATCCATGTTCGATCCCTTATTTATGACGGGTATCATTTCCATACTCATACTCGTCCCACCCCCGCTAAAACTGCATCCACGCTTGCCCCAGTTCAGGATGGGTCGGTGATGGCATGAATGTGAAATGGATGACGTGTGACAATGGTGAGCTCAAAATCAAAGCCACGAAGTGCACCAGCGATAGTGGTGGAGCCATAGTCCGTGGTTGGTGATGTTCGCGGTCCATTTGGAGTTAGGTCAGCCAAAAGTCCAACTCAATCCTACTACAAACTACCGGTGATCCGGGTCTCATGAAAACAGTCCAGTTATTGGATAGTGGATCTTATAAAAAGTACTCCATAAGAGAAGGTTTGATTAATTGATTTATGATTATTCATATTTTGAGATTTATTGAAAATGGGTTAGTCAATTTGACATAAAACTTTGTGGAAATGAAATATAAATATTTATAAATATGAATAAGATGAGAATATAATTAATTATAGTACTCTCTCTGTTCCACCTTAAATTACAGCCTAATCACTGCGCACCGTTCGAAAGACATGTTTGACCGTTAATATGTTTAGTTAGGTATAATAATAAAAAAAATAAAAATTTACTTTCTAGAAACTACTTGTTACGACCAATTGAACAATATCACATACGATAATATAATGCCTCATATATCTATTCAAATATGTTGTTAAATTGAGTTATTTAAGGTGGGACCAGGGAGCAATGGTATTAAAAAAACTGACGTACGGATTGTTTTATTGCATTTATCTATTAATGACACGCATGGTTTAACTATAAAAATAATTTAAAACAATATAAATTTTAAAAAATAAAAAGTATTATAGGTAGAAGATATTTTTCGGGTAAGTATGCCCTAACCGTTCTTATTCCGTACCCCTACCATGTTCATGGTATGTACTTCCTCCGTTTTTTTTTCATTGGCACACTTACTAAAAGTAATATTTTTTTTAATTGGCACTTGCTATTTTGGGCAAGTTTAAGGTTTTTACATCCACTCATTTTACTTTCTCTTCTTTCAATTCAATTTCATCCACTCATTTAACATCTCCTCAATTCTAACACCAAAAGAGATGTGCCAATGAAAAAAAACGGAGGGAGTATATTGAATGTCTTATAATACTATTATTCGTGCATTATAATACTTACACAATAATCATAGTTAAGTCATAATATTGCCCAAGAATATATTGCACATTTATTCAAGGCAGATTCTTGGAAAATATCGTCTTTTCATAAGCATATGGAAAGACGGGGTTGAAATAGAATTATAGAAAGGTAAAATATTTTAACTACAATATTAAAATTTTATTATGCAGCATGCAGTAGTTATAAGTTTATGACCCGATTAATGCAACCCAAAAATTTTATCTTAATTTCTTCTAATTTACAACTTAAAACTTGACATTTCCATAACTTATGAAAACACTGTCTTCCAATAGATAAATTTATTTATTTAATATAAAATGCACAAAATAATGTGTTTTTCTAAATTTTCTCGGTGGTAGGTGCACCACAACAACATCGTTACCAACTTCTCATCATCTCATGTCGTAACTTTTCCTTTGTAGTTTTTTCCTGAAGAAAACAAGTGGATCGCTATATCTCGCCCTGTATTTTACTATCTTCGCCCTAATATGCATACAGTGTTTTTTTTTTCTATTTTGAATAACTGAATTAAAATTAATTTAGATAATTGTAGTTAGTTAATATTAATTGAGATAAAATTAATTAAAACTAGACCGCCGCCGGACCACCGGCCGCCGCCGCCGGACCACCGGCCGCCGCCGCCGGCTCCGGTTCGCCACGGCCTGGGCGCGAGGCGCCACCGGTCGGCTCGCCATGGCCTGGGCGCGAGCCGTGGCGGGCTCCGGTCGCCACGGTCTGGGCCGTGGTCCGCTCGCCACCGCCCGGCCGCGAGCCGGCGCCGGTCCGTTCACCGCGAGCCGGCGCCGGTCCGGTCGCCACCGATAGGCCGCGAGCCACCGCCGGTCCGCTCGCCGGGGTCTGGGAGCGAGCCACGGCTCGCCGTGCGGTGGGCGCGAGAATGGTGCGGTCCGGTCGCCAGGCCACGGGCGCGAGCCGGACGCGCCTCGGCTCGCCGTGGTCTGGGCGCGAGCCGTGCCATTTTTTTTTTTTAAGCACGAATTCTACTCATTTTGAGGGCACTCGAAATTTTTTGCTATCCAAAACGAGCAAAAATTACTCCGGAAAGGGTGTTAGAAATTCCATGTCTTCGGAGGTAATTTTACTAATTAGTTACGTAGTTGTTAAATTTAATAATTTTTGCCGTTGAAATTTATGCTCGTCTTTGTGTTTTAATTTATTAACTGTTACGTAGAAACTATTGCACATTTATCTCCTATGAATTTATCTCCTATTAATAGCAGTAACGTTAATTTTGTTGTTAATTTTGTTACGTAATGTTGTTTCTAATTTATCTACAATAATTTATGTCCTATTAATTATTGTAACGTTAAGTTACGTATTTTTACGTTATTTTGATATTTTAATTTGTTGTACTGTAAGAATGTAATATTAATTCTAGCCACAATGTAATTTCATTTTTTTTCCATTACGTGTATGTTTTAGCTGTTAGGGAGAAAGAAATTTATGCTCATCTTAGTTTTTTAATTTATGCTCATCTGAGTATTTTAATTTATTAATTGTAACGTAAAAATTATTGTAACGTTAATTTTAATTATTGTAACGTTAATTTTAATTATTGTAACGTTAATGTTGATGTTTTGTTAATTTTGTTATTTTGTTAATTATTGTGACGTTAATGTTGTTGTTTTGTTAATTTTGTTATTTTGTTAATTATTGTAACGTTAATTTTGTTGTTTTGTTAATTTTGTTATTTTGTTAATTATTGTAACGTTAATTTTGTTGTTTTGTTAATTTTGTTATGTTGTTAATTATTGTAACGTTAATTTACGTTCTTTTACGTTATTTTGTTATTTTAATTTGTTGAAATGTAATTACTTTGTTTCATTTTGCATTATTCAAATGCAAGTATTAAAAGTTAATCTGAAACGACCCGGTTGCATTTTGGATTCAAAAAGTTCACCAGTGAACATTAAATTCGTTACGTTAATTAATTTTAAACCTTAACGTGAAATGTAAGAATGTAATATTAATTCTAGCCACAATGTTATGTTATTTTTTTTTCCATTACATGTATGTTTGGGCTGTTAATGAGAAATTTTTTCCATTAGGAGGACAGTTTGAAATGGATGAATGTAATTTTAGTTTAGGGAGTTAATTTGTGTACGGGAATTTTATAACTCTAATGGCATTTCATGTACTATTATTTTATCTTTATGTTGTCTTCTTTAAGTACATGTTCTAACGTTTTGACAGTAATTTTATCTTTATTCGTTCATATGTAAACGTTAATTGACGACATCATTGTCGTTGGTATAGCAGTTGAGTGTAACTAATTACTTGATATTTATTGCTGTTTAAGGATGACAATCAGTCATGTGAAGCTGCTGCAGGGCGGAATGGATACTCTCCATTTGCCACCTCAGCTGTGTTTCCAGATGTTGCCGAGGCTTATTCCTACCTGCAACGGATTGCTCTGCAGGTGGGATTTGAACTTGTCACGAAGTCCTACAAACAGAATAGGAATGGTCCGCTGAGGTTATATTGCATTTGCAATCGGGGCCGAAAGGATAAGGATGTAGAGTCCGACGGAGTAGCAGCTCGACCAGAAGTTGTGACTGCCCATTCGCGATTGTCTTGAAACAGAGCATCACGGGGGATGGTTGGAATGTAGTGCCGTGCAAGGATCCTAGGCGAGGGATGCACAACCACTCTTTCTCAGTGTACCCCGAGGGTCATAGACAGAGCAGCAAGCTCCATGCGGACGCGAAGCAAATGATTCAGACTTGACATTTTTTTAAGTTACAAATTGGAAATTACATTACTAAATAATCTTATTTTTTTACCACATCACACTATTATTAACATTCAAGGAAACAATTGTTAAAACATATCATAATAATTTTACTACACAATTGTTTACATCGGATTAATAAATTTTATTTAAATAGAACTATATTCTATTATGTCACATATACTTTCCAAATTACGGAAATAGTAATCATTTCCAAATTTGAACTAAATAATTTCTAAAAAACACAATTTCTTCGTTTTAATTCCAAAATTCATTAAATTCCTAATATTAGATTTCTCCGAATTATTCTACATCTTAATCTCCTATTATCTTATGAAATAAATTAATTTAAGAGTGAAGCCTCCTATAATCATTTCCAAATTTAAATTAAATAATTTCTAACAATCTCAATTTCTTCGTTTTAATTCCAAAATTCATTAAATTTCTTATATTAGATTTCTCCGAATTATTCTACATCTTAATCTCCTATTATCTTATGAATTAAATTAATTTAAGAGTGAAGCCTCCTATTTTCTTATATTTACAACTAAACCCCTCATTCGCACGAAAACAAAAAAAATTCGCACGAAAGCTAAAAAAAATCCTCCAAAACTTACGTTTTCCGGCGGATTTCCGGCGGCGGCGGGCGGCGGCGGCGGGCGGCGGGCGGCGGCACCTGGCCGGATGGAATGGAGAGAGGGAAGGGGGAGAGGATTTCAGGGTTTTTAATTTTTATTTTTTTAAAAATATTAATACGTGTATTTATACGTATTAGGGCGAGAATAGTAAAATACAGGGCGAGATATAGTAATGCCCAGAAAAAAACACCCTTTGTGTTTTGATTGGTATTTCTCACACGAGCCCTTTGAGAAACCAGCAACATAAACCGCCAAGTTGTAAAACCTTGATTTTGACTTTCTTTCTTCTCATGCTACTTTCTACCAATCCCACCATTTCCATTTCCGCCAAGTTGTCAGTCAAACTAGGCGTTGATTATATCTAATCTTGTTTAGTTAATCGCGTCACATTTTTATTTTAAATTATGTCTATATTAACATCTTTTATTTGACATCGTCTCTTGTTATATAGTCTATCAATTAAACTAATGGGTAAAATACTGATATAACCTTATATTTTAGTCAACAGTGCCAATATAATCCTTTAAAGTTTGAAAATGTGATTATAACCCTAACTTTTGTATCAGATATGCCGATATAACCTTTTGGCACTATTCCGACATTGACTTAGTATTTTTTGAAATTGACCAACCCTAAGATGAGTAGAACACCCCTAATCTTAAAACTAAAACTATTAATGCCTAAAATACCCCTATGGTACTTCTTCTTCATCATCTCCTAAACCAGCGCCGCCTCTGCTCCGCCACCGCTGCAGGAATCTGGGGTTTTGCCTGCCTCACCACCCACGGCCACCACCCCCAGCTCTGCTACCACCACCGTCACCGTCTCACCACCTTCATTGCCCCTGCGCCACCGCCTCGTCCCATTGATGCCACCTCAGCTCCGGCACCACTCCAAGGAACCCGATCGCCCTTTGGACCGGAAACAGAACAGGTCGTCGCTCTCTGGCGTCGTTTTGATCGACAACTTATTCTTTAGCCGGAGGAAATCTTTTGGATCCATTAGCAAATGGAGATCTTTGATCTGGGTTAATAGTTTCCAGAACCCAGGAATTCGTCCTCGATTCTGATCAGGAGCTGCCCGTTAACGTATATCCATGACTCCGGTATCTGGTGGACGACAAAGAGCGTTTGGTTTTCAGAGTTTTTGAAAGTGTTCACGACTGGAGCATTTGGTATTCTGAGTTTTCGACCAGTGCCCGACGACCGTTACTCCACCTCACCTCTACTGCCGCCGCCGCTGCTCCAACTCAAATCCGCCACCACATACACGGCTGAAGGCAAAGATAAGGGAAGATACCCAAAAAACAGAGCGGAGGCTGCCTAAAAGAAAAGGAGAAAAAATGGTAATAAAATTGTTAGGTTAATTGAGGGTATAACCGTCCTTTCAAGTTTTCTGATATTGTATTTTTTAAAATAAGGGCATAATGGTCATTTTATTGATTTTCGGTCAAATTCAGGTTGTCAGGGTTATATTGTCACTTTTAACCAGATAATTGGGTTATAATCGCACTTTCAGATTTTACATGGTCGTATTGACCCTTTCGACCAAAATATAGGGTCATATGGGCACTTAACTCTAAACTAATTATAAAAAGAACTTATTTTTATAAAATTTAAGCTCCGATTATAATTATTTATATTTTAAAATATATTTTAAAAAGCTTTCAAACTTATAATATTTCTGTTACAATTAATTATAATATAAAAACTATTTCATTAATCTTAATAATTATGAAATAATCTTGTCTAGCAATTAAACAGTGTAAAACCAAATTTTGTATTTTCACTTCATTTTTAACATATATTATATACAAACATAAGTATAAAATAATCTTTGCTACCGGTCCTCTGTTGTATATTTTTATCATATATTTTTTATCATGAAAGAATTGTTTAAAATTTCACAATTTTAACGGTTCCATCAATAATTTGCTCTCTAATCAAGAACTGAATAATCCATGAAATTAAGCGATTAAAACTATTACTCCGTCCCAGCCGAATGTGCACACTTTTTGGTCAACTTTCTCAGGTCATGTTTGACCATAAATTTCAACTAGTATATAGATACCAATATCATCATGTGAGATATTGTTGGATTCTCTGCATGTTGTATTTTCTAAATATCAAATTTTAACACACCGTTAATATACGATGATCAAAAATCTGAACTATCTCATAATCCGATGATTAAAACGTTAATCGACCCACAAAACATGTAACCTAGCAACTAGTTTATAAAAAATCAATCAATTAAGCGTCGCAGTTGATAAACTATTCGGTCAAATTAACTAAATATAAGACCATCATTTGTCGGTAGCAAATAGGTCACGTGTGCAATTAAAATAAACTAGTGGAGTATTATCGCGCTTTGCGCGATTCATTAATTAAAATATTATATTAAATTTTATTTAACATTTTAAAGTTTAGTCACATAAAAAAATTATATGAATTATGAAGTGAAATAATTAATTTAGTTAGAAACATTTCAATATTGAATACAATAAAAATTAATTATTTTTATAATATTTCATTATAATTATTTAAAAAGTACTAATAGTAATTATTTATATATTGATATTCATTTTAAAAGGTTATCATAATTATATGTATCTCATTGCAATAAATAAAGGTAAATATCAAATGACCTTGTTAGTCTCACTAATTATAAAATGTCTCCATTTAACAATTAGTCGGTCTAAAATTAGACTCTGTCATATAGTATAAACAAATAATATGTATACATATTTATATTAGAAGTACTCTATCATTGTATAAAAGAATTCAAACATTTTGTTATTTCAGATTATGTGTTTCTTTGGATTTTCTTCAATGATATATAAATAGATATAAGACAATGAGATATTTATGTTTTAATATATAAATTATGATTGATTATATAAAATTTAAAAATAAAATCAGTAACATATTATAACATTAGTATTTTATTTTTAGATGGATTGAGTTTAGGTTAGTTAAAATAATTTTAATATCTCCAATTATCAGTATCAAAGCAAATAATTTCTATTATATTGTGGTGGGAACGAAGAAATGTCTTGTGGGAGTTGATTTCAGAAGTTTGAGTCGTGTTTGAGCATGTGTTTTTGAACTGGGAGCATGGGACAAAAGAGCTTGATGGCAAACGGCAATCAAACAGCTCGCCTTCATTTGCTTCGGTCGCATCGACACTACGATTATAATTGGAGAAGTAAATCACAGCACTTTCAAAGTTGAGTCCCTGACCATCGATTGTACTTAGTGCGCACAAGGGACCTCTCCACTAGAAAAATTCTCACACTGTCACTGCTGAAAATCGAATTCACGATAAAAAGAGCGCAAGTCAGAGACTCAACCACTTGAATAATTGTGTGAGTGTACAATAGAGCTTGATGATATAGTGTGCGGTGGATACGAAAGCCTTGTCCGAGCACGACTTGTTATCTGTATTCATTGACGAACCTGAGACGAGTTGCCCAAGAGGCCAAGAATAACTAATCCCATGCCAAATCACATGCTCCCCCTGTTCCACAACGAATGCACGACTTGACTTTTGATACTCTTTTCGGTCCAGATCAAATTGAAAGGAATTTTTTTACGATTATCAAGAAATTATCTAATCGTTAATATGTTTAAATATGTATAATAACGGCAAATAAAAAGTTACTTTTTAAAAATTAATTGTTACTGAAATTTAGTTTTACCAATTTTCCTAGTTCTTACTAGTGTGTTCCAACATACCTAGTTTAACCAAGTGTAAAAATAACGTGAAACGTAAAAGACACACAACTTGGTTACGCAGTTCGGTGTAAATCACCTACATCTGCGGGGCCTGGCCCAGTTCAGAATGAATCCACTAATTAGAAAGATAGTACAGAGTACAGCATACAAAATACTTATCTTTAACTAACCATGACGTGTGGACTCTGCTAGCTCCCCTAGCTACCGATCCGCCTTAATCAGACTCCCTCTGACCTCGAACTCTGTCGACGCTGGATCTCCTCCTCCCGAGGAATTAAGGTATACGATTCTGAACTTGTGCAGCAGGACAGTGTTGGAACACAGTATATTGACTCTAGCAAGTTTCGTAAAATCTCAAAATCTAGGTGCAGATTTTGCTCTGTAAAATCGTTAGTTATGCAGCCGTATTTGTCCCATATTTATATCCATAAATCAGATCTGAATATCCATGATTATCTCCACAATATTCCTATTCCAAATCTGATTATAGAAGCATATCCAAATCCCATTAATCAAGGGATTTACCTTATCTCAAACTCTCCCATATATTCGAATGAATCTCCTCCTTATAAGTAGGGATTTTTCCATAAATCAAATATGCTTCTTACGCCCAATATATATAGCCAAATATACAGTTACCTTAAATTCTAAAATACTTCAATATTTCGGCTTGAATTCCATCGAAATCTTTAGCGTAAATTCTGCTCGTAAACTCTGCTCCAGCAGTGTTCCAACATGGTCTGATTTTGTTCACACAAAATTGCCAATTAAATAAGTCCTTGACTTTACAATCTCCCCCTTTGGCATTTTTGTGGACCCATAATATTTTGGACTACGAGCACATAGTCAACAACATTCAAAGAGCAGAAAAATGATCATAATACCGGAATGAATTAATGAAAGCCGAAATAATGAAATCCGAAATCCAGTCATACAACCAAATATTCAAAACCCAGAATGAAAACCAGAAATCCAAAATCCAAATTTCTCCCCCTGGGACCATACAAAGGCCAAAGGGACCCAAAACACCAAAATAAAATCAGTTCTTAAAAAACTCCCCCTGAATCATCCTTCCAGCTTTGATTTTTCTTCTTCCAACCTTGCTTGTTCTGCTTGTAAGGCAGCAATCTGAATTCCTACAGCTCCAAGTCTAGCCTGTATTGCCATCAAACGTATCTTCTTGTCTGCAGTTGCTGATGAGGATGCTGATCCTGAAGCCTTCCACGGGAGATCATGCACATGTCTGAGTCCGAATGTCTTCTTGTTCGGCCGCAAGTACTCCGTGTCAACTATCACATCTGTTGCCTTTCCCTTCACCTTTGCACTTTTGGCTAGTGCTGAGATCAAACATGGGTATATTACTGCGTCATTCACCTTCGGGGTTGTGGCCTGTCGCACCAAATGCTGCTGAATTAATAACCCAAGGTTGACTTCCTGCTGTGTTCCAACACAGTAGAGCAACTTGGCCATTTCTCTGGTTAATGCCGTGGTGTTGCTAGATGGCAACCAGCAATGGACTGCAATCTGATACAGTCCGAAGAACCTGGATGTCAAACATGATGCCTGAGAATATCCCACAGCCGGCCACTTCTCCTTAAACCCTCCAGAAATCACAGCCAAAATTTCATCATCATTCAACTCTAAATCATCCAGAAAAACTCCCCCTATGTCCGGAGTCTTGAGCCCAAACAACATATTTATCCTTGAAGCAGACAACTCAATGACCTTCCCCCTCACATAAACTCTCCCGAACCACTCAGATAAAATGTCTAAATTTTCAGGCATGAGATTAGCATATACCTCAAGTACCACCTGTCGATTGAATTGCCTTTGAAGTGTGGCGGCCTTCGTCATCCCCATTGCCTTTAAGAAGCTGGTGAATCCGCTCTCCTGATAGGCCTTCAAGTCTACTGGTCGTTCAGCAATAAATTTCTTCTCGGAGAAGAAATTTTCCATCTCAGCTCCCTTCTCATCAAAGTAATCCGTCGAGAAAGCCTGGGAGATAGATGGTGGTGGAAAGACCTTCCTCTGAGTGTTATCACTTCTTTTCTTTCTCCTCTTTCCTGCCTCGGTATCCATGGGAGCGCTAGCCTTCCTTTTTCCTTTAGCCTTTTGAACGAATTCATCCAGGACCTCGTCACTGGAGTAAGTCAAATCTGGAGTGTCCTGTGTTGGAACACTGTCAGCTCTTTCAACCTGCTCTTCTTCTGAATCACTGCCCTGAATTGGTAGATCTTCATCAGCTCCTTCCATCTCCTGATAGCCTTCTTCATTAGACTGATCAGTGGCTTCATCATTCAACTCTTCTTGAACCTCATCACCTTGTGTACCCCCCAGATCAGCATCAGATTCGACCTCCATATACACAGATTCTTCTGAGTGTGTTGGAACACTCTCCTCATCATCAGATAGTTCAATAAACACAGGTTCTCTCAATTTATCCATCCTCCTTGCATTCACTCCATCATAAAATCCGACCTGTAACTTATCTCCATATTTTACTTTCTTCAACCCAACAGCCTGTTCCTCATTGACTTCTCTAATCCACACATAGCTATGAGGAGTCATACGACAAAAAACATGAAACTTGTCCTTCCCTCTACCATTTAGCTGACCGTACATCCCTCTCATGTACTTAACAGTTTTATACTCAATATCCCATATATCAGAAAAATGTCCGGACACAATTTCTTTAACCTTCACATGCAACACTTCTAATTCTTTATCAATGCTTCTAATTTTACTGAGATCAACATAGAATCGATTTGCTTGCAACCACTCAAAAATCTCATCAAAGGATCTGAATTTCATACCATTAATTTTTATCAAAGGAGGATCAGGACCGGATACCTTTCCAAACGGACCTCTGTTCTCAGATTCATGAATTTCCTCATGGACATTGCCGTCCGATTCCACATTCTCTGTTCTTCCTCCATCACTGTCTGGCGCCGGTGCTACAAAACTTGGAGTGCCTGAGGTTGCCATTCTTTCTTTGGTGGCGGGAGTGAGAGAGAGGGAGAGCAAGAAGATATTTCGGCAATATTCTTGAGGTTTGGGTCGAGAGAGATGGAATTCGAAAAGAGTGTTAGAGTTTAAGCCAAATTCCAACTCTTCATAAGCTTACCTCTTTTTCCGCGAAGATCCTTTTTAGATTTCCCAAAAGTTGTCATGATATCCTTTCCTCTTCTTGTCCCATTAATGAGTTATTCCTTATTTAACTTCTAACACCTTATTTAACTCTTCCTATTTTTGGTCAGCCTTTACTTCCTTCCAATTTTTTCTTCTCCTTTTCTAATTTTTGACGTAAGTAACGAACACAAACAAATTATTTACACGAAAAATTAATCAGAGATAAAAATTACCTCAGATTTGACAAACACCTAAGTGTTGTCTGAGGCTCTCGAAAGTGGTAGCATTAAGTGGCTTTGTAAATATATCGGCAAGCTGCTCGTGTGTTGGAACATAGGCCACTTCCACTTCTTTTCTTTCCACCAAATCTCGAATAAAATGATGCCTTATGTCAATATGTTTGGTTCTTGAGTGTTGAACTGGATTCTTCGAAATATCAATTGCACTTGTATTATCACATAAAATCTTTAGAGGGCCTTGATGAATTCCATAATCTTTCAGCATTTGATTCATCCATAATAATTGTGCACAACAACTCCCTGCTGCAAGATACTCTGCTTCTGCAGTAGATAGAGAGATCGAGTTCTGTTTCTTGCTATACCAAGACACCAAATTTGTTCCAATAAAGAAACATCCGCCGGTAGTACTTTTTCGATCATCTGCATTACCAGCCCAATCAGAATCACTGTATCCTATCAATTCTGAATCTTGATTCTTTGAATACCAAACACCATATTCTGACGTTCCACTCACATATCTAATAATTCTCTTGACTGCAGTAAGATGAGATTCCTTAGGATCAGCCTGAAATCTAGCACATATTCCAACACTGAAACATATATCTGGTCTGCTAGCCGTGAGATATAACAAACTTCCGATCATGCCTCTATATAACTTTTGATCGACTGACACTCCTTTTTCATCTTTCACCAACTTATCAGAAACCCCCATAGGAGTTCGAACCGCACGAGCACTACTGAGTCTGAATTTTTTAATCAAGTTCAAGGCATACTTACTTTGATTGATGAATAGACCATTCCGTCCTTGTTTGACTTGTAACCCCAGAAAGTAAGTCAATTCTCCAACCATGCTCATTTCAAATTCAGACTGCATTGTGATGACGAAATCCTGTACCATAGATGGTGAAGTAGAGCCAAATACTATGTCATCAACATATATTTGAGCAATTAGAAACTTTGATGACTTGTCAAGCACAAATAAAGTGCGATCTACTCCCCCTCGACGATAACCTTTCTGAAGCAAAAAGTTAGTAAGTCGTTCATACCATGCTCGAGGTGCCTGCTTTAATCCATATAAGGCTTTCTTGAGGCGATATACATGATGCGGATAATGAGGATCTTCAAAACCTTTAGGTTGTTCCACATAGACTTCCTCATTCACCACTCCATTTAGAAACGCACTCTTAACGTCCATTTGATACAACGTAAAGTTCAAGAAGCAGGCAATAGCTAGTAGAATACGAATAGATTCTAACCTGGCAACTGGTGCAAAGGTTTCGTCAAAGTCAACACCTTGCACTTGCGTATATCCTTGAGCAACAAGTCTGGCTTTGTTCCTGGTGATTAAGCCATCTGCATCGGACTTGTTCTTGAAGATCCATTTTGTACCAATGACATTGATGCCTTTGGGACGAGGGGTAAGGTACCAAACATCATTCCTGGTAAACTGTCCGAGTTCATCTTGCATTGCAGCAATCCAATATTCATCAAGTAAAGCTTCCTTATAGTTCTTCGGTTCAATTAGGGACACAAAACAGTGTAGACCAGCCAGTCATCGATAATCAACTCGAGGAACTGATCGAGTATTTCGTAAATTTGAGCCAGGTTGAATGTGTGGTGCAACACGGTCATTAGTAGGAGGTAGCAGTGTTGGAACATGGTCATGTGTTGGAACATGGTCCGCTTCAGCAGAGTGAGGATCCTGGTGCTCATTTGGTTCTGACGGCTTTTCTTTGTTCGGAGTTTGAGACTGTGTTGGAACATGAGTGTTGGCGGATTCTTCCTCTACTGCTTCTGGAAGTTGCTCCTTTCCTGAATCATCTACAATGACATTTATGGATTCCATGAGAGTGTTAGTTCGATGATTGAAGACTCGGTAGGCACGACTGTTGATAGAATACCCTAGAAAAATTCCTGGATCACTTCGATTATCAAATTTTGCCAACTGTTCTGTCTCTGAGGATATAGCAGGTGCTTCCGAACACATGAAAATACGAAACATTTGGCTTCCTGCCTTTCCAGATCTCATATGCTGTCTTATCAGTGAACGGTCGAAGATACACTCGATTAATTGTATAACACGCTGTATTGATCGCCTCTGCCCACCATTTCTTATGAACATCCTTCTCTGCCAACATAACTCGAGCCATCTCCTGAAGAGTTCTATTCTTTCTTTCGACAATACCATTCTGTTGAGGAGTGATAGGAGCCGAAAACTCATGTTGAATCCCCAGTTCATTGCAGAAAGAACTGAATTGTTCATTTTCAAACTCTCTGCCATGATCACTTCGAATCCGAATTATCTTTCCTACAGGACTTCCCTTTTCAGTTTGTAGTTTTACTACAAGGCTACGAAATACCTCAATCGTATCAGATTTCTCTTTCAAGAAGGCTACCCATGTAAACCTGGAGAAGTCATCAACACATACAAAAATATATTTCTTTCCTCCTATGCTAGGTGTGTGCACTGGCCCCATTAAATCCATATGTAATAATTCCAGATTTCTAGAAGTAGTAATAAACTGAACTGAAGAATGAGGAGCACGAGTTTGTTTACCTTGCTGACATGGTCCGCACATGATTTCATCATTCCCGGTCAAGGTAGGCATTCCACGTACAGCTTTCATGTTAGCAATTTTCACCAGTGTTTTATAGTTGATGTGTCCGAGTTTCCTGTGCCATAGAATTCCCTCGTCCTGCTTTGAAAGCATGCATCGAACTTCTTGTTCCAAAAGATAACAATTGTCTGAAGATCGTATTCCAGACAGAACCCTGTTTTCTCCATGCTTCAC
Organism: Rubia yunnanensis; assembly: GCA_037428765.1. Taxonomy (NCBI): domain Eukaryota; kingdom Viridiplantae; phylum Streptophyta; class Magnoliopsida; order Gentianales; family Rubiaceae; genus Rubia; species Rubia yunnanensis. Next base: position 139,981,492 of record CM075062.1, on the reverse strand, counting down.
TACACATTTGTCCTTCTGAAACTCAACTATCATGTTGTCATCGCACAGCTGGCTTATACTTAGCAAATTTGCTTTTAGATCTTCAACAAATAATACACTTGTGAAGACAGAAAACCCTTCAATCTTTAATTCGCCCTTGCCAATTACTCTGCTTCTTTTTCCATCTCCAAAAGTTACATACCCGCCATCATATGGAGTAAGATTTGTAAGGTATTTTTAACTGCCAGTCATATGGCGAGAGCAACCACTGTCAAAGTACCATGATTCACTGGAATATGCTGATAAAGAAGTGTGTGCGACCATACACGTACTGGACCTTTTAATGACCCATATCTTCCTGATTCTTGTATGAGTATCGACTGTGTTGGAACACAGTTCTCTTCCTGTCATTTGATCTCTGATCAGCTTTTTACACTGATATTCAGTATGTCCTTGATACCTGCAGTATCCGCAGATTAGAGGCTTTCTTTGAAACGGTTTTCCATACTTCCGTTTTATTTCTCGAATACTTGCTTTGAGAGTTACTGGTTTTTCATGCAATTCAACCTCTGGTTCTTTCCTGTATCCAATTCCGTGTCTATCACCAAAGTTCTTTCCCATATCCAGTATGTCATCCAGTTTCGCTTTCCCGGAATTCAATTTTGAGATAGTTGCTTCAGACATCTCAGCCCTCTTGACTGCTGCTATCAATTTCTGACTCAGTTCTTCATTTTGTTTTCCAAGTTCTGCAATCGTGGACCGTAACTCCTTTTCGCTGTCAATCAGCTTCCTTTTTTCTTCAATCAGTTCTTTGTTTTTGTCTGCTACTTGAACCCACATGGCATACATTTGTTCGTATGTGCTATATATCTCTTCATCACTTACAGAAAGATCATCTTCATCACTACGATCCTCGTCCAGATTCATATCGTAACTTACACCTTTCCCTTTGTTCAGTGTGTTGGAACACTGACTTTCTGAAGTATCATGGACCTTTGCTCCAAAGGCTACATAATTACTGGTTAATTCTTCCTCATTTTTTTCATTCTCTTCATCATCACTCCAAGAGGTAACATATGATCTTCCTTGTTTCTTTCGGGTGTTAGCACATTCGGCCTGAATATGACCAAATCCTTCACATTCTCTACATTGAATTCTTCCAGCCTGTTTTGATTCATTGTACTGATTTCTCCCATACTGCATATTTCCTTGTTCAAACCTCAATCCACGATTGTTGTTCGAATCTTGTTGCTTTTGTCTGTTTCCGCCAAACCTTTCCTGAGATTTCTTATTGACCACCTTCTTTAACATCTTTGAGAAATTCTTTGTAATAAGTGCCAGTTTTTCAAACTCATCATCGCTGTCAGACTCATTACTTCCTTTGGCTGAAGAAGCTTTAAACGCCAAATCCTTGGATACCTTTTTTGTAGGTTGCTGGAATGTCATCTCATATGTTTGCAGCGACCCCATTAGTTCATCTAGGCTCATTGTGGATACATCTCTTGCCTCCTCTATTGCTGCTACTTTCATTTCAAACCTTTTAGGTAGAGATCGCAAGGTCTTTTTCACCAGCTTGGTTTCTTTGTACACTTTTCCAAGTTGATAAGCCATGTTAGAGATATCTCTAAGCTTTCCATTGAATGTGGCAATGGTGTCGTCCTCCTCCATTTTGAGTTCTTCAAACTTGGTAGCCAACATCTGTAGTTTGGACTCCCTCACTCGACTGGTTCCTTCATGAACCGTTTGTAGGATGTCCCATGCTCTCTTCGCTTGGTGGCATGTAGATATAAGCTTGAACTGGTTTTCATCAACTGCCGTGAATATTGCATTAAGAGCCTTTGAATTTGCTAGAGATTCTCTAAGATCACCTGGAGTCCATTTAGACTTGTCTTTGAGTTTTTGACTTGACTCCCCTTCCACATCCTTAGAGCTGGTAGCATCTTCTGTAGGATGATTCCATTCATTCTCAACATAAAACCACGCCAGTTCGTCCAGGGAATTAATAAACACCCTCATATGAGCCTTCCAATAGTTGTAGTTGTTTCCTTCTAACAGTGGTGGTCGAGAGATTGAAGCTCCTTCTCTTGTCGTCATGGTAAAACCGGATCTCACTTTCCTTGAAACAACCAAGGGAACAATAAGTGACTCAGCTCTGATACCAATTGAAATTTAGTTTTACCAATTTTCCTAGTTCTTACTAGTGTGTTCCAACATACCTAGTTTAACCAAGTGTAAAAATAACGTGAAACGTAAAAGACACACAACTTGGTTACGCAGTTCGGTGTAAATCACCTACATCTGCGGGGCCTGGCCCAGTTCAGAATGAATCCACTAATTAGAAAGATAGTACAGAGTACAGCATACAAAATACTTATCTTTAACTAACTATGACGTGTGGACTCTGCTAGCTCCCCTAGCTACCGATCCGCCTTGATCAGACTCCCTCTGACCTCGAACTCCGTCGACGCTGGATCTCCTCCTCCCGAGGAATTAAGGTATACGATTCTGAACTTGTGCAGCAGGACAGTGTTGGAACACAGTATATTGACTCTAGCAAGTTTCGTAAAATCTCAAAATCTAGGTGCAGATTTTGCTCTGTAAAATCGTTAGTTATGCAGCCGTATTTGTCCCATATTTATATCCATAAATCAGATCTGAATATCCATGATTATCTCCACAATATTCCTATTCCAAATCTGATTATAGAAGCATATCCAAATCCCATTAATCAAGGGATTTACCTTATCTCAAACTCTCCCATATATTCGAATAAATCTCCTCCTTATAAGTAGGGATTTTTCCATAAATCAAATATGCTTCTTACGCCCAATATATATAGCCAAATATACAGTTACCTTAAATTCTAAAATACTTCAATATTTCGGCTTGAATTCCATCGAAATCTTTAGCGTAAATTCTGCTCGTAAACTCTGCTCCAGCAGTGTTCCAACATGGTCTGATTTTGTTCACACAAAATTGCCAATTAAATAAGTCCTTGACTTTACAGTTACGATGAATCCAATCATATAGCATAGGATAATGTTAATTCTTATATCTATTCAAATATGTAGTCAGAGTTGAACAGTAAATAGTGACATAAGGTGAAGTGTGCAGTTTGAGCTGGGATAGAGGGAGTGGTTGGCTTGAAAAATGTTTGATCATTGATATCTTTCATTAATGATACTTAAAACTTGTGAGAAATTGATATTTTATGGTTAAAGTTAATAAATTTTGACCAAGAATAGTTAAACTGCAGGTTAAAATGGGACGGGGAGTAATAATGGGAGAATAATTAAGTTTATAGAAGAAGAGTTGATTGACTCATTATTAGGAACTTAATTAGTACTCTCTTTTTTATTACCCTCTTTTTAAACTTTTACTGAGGAATTCGATCGATGGAGAGGTAGGTTTTCCGATCGTGGAGAGTCCGGTCATCGGAAGATCCATCAACCATCAACCAATGGTCGGAAAAGGTTGCACAAATGTAATTATAAACTAATTGAATTTAATTAAAATTATATGTAAATATTTCATTATATATGGGGGAAAAGTGCATAAATAACCCTATTAAATTTTGAAAATGCATATATGACTCTGTGAAATTTGAAAGTGCTAAACTCACCCTAGGATTTTGAGCAATGGTGTAGATATATCCAAATTACACTATTTCGATGTTGACTAAAGGAATTCAGACGTTGACCTAATATGAAAAGACAAAAATGCTCCTAACTTTAAATAAAAAATTATAATGACCATTATACCCTAGACTTATTCTTCTTCATTTTCAAACACCCTAAACCTCCACCGCCATTGTTTAGCACCACCTCCTTCCCCGCCCATCTTCAACACCACCTCTCTAGCTTCCATTATCTCCTCTTCTACCTCCAACTCTAGCAACCCCAGCGCCGCTTCAACGCACCTCCACCGCCACTGCTCAACCCTAGCCATGCCACCACTCTCCGTCGATCAACACTAGTCCCGCTGTCATTCACCGCCCGACCCTTCCTTCTCCTTTCCCCCGCCACCACCATCTCAGCCTGCGTCACTGTCGCTGAATTTGCAGAGGAGAGGAAACGAAATTTGCAGAGTTGTAAAGGAGAGGAAATGGAGATTATAGGGTAAAGTTGTCTTTTCCTTTTTTAGTTTTTAATTTTTTTAGCAGGGGTGTAATTGTCTTTTCATAAAATTTTGACCAAATTGACCGTTGACATTTATCAACAATGTCCAGGATTAGATGAAGATTTTACAAGGTTTATATTTGCACATTCGAATCAAACATATGGTTAAAAAATCATATCTCTCTATATAAATAAAGGTATAAGTTATAGAATACTACTAGTATATGGTATTTCAAAACTACTTGTTACACGAATTAAACAATATCATATACTTCCTCTGTCCCAACTTAAATTACAGTCAAATCATTGCACACTGTTTGATAAACATGTTTGACTGTTAATATGTTTAGCTACGTATAATAATGGCAAACAAAAAGTAACTTTCTAGAAACTACTTGTTACGACGAATTCAACAATACCACATACGATAATATTATGTCTCATATATCTATTTAAATATGCATTAAACTTTGATAGAGAATAGTGTCATAAAGTAAGTGGGTAATTTAAGTTGGGACAGAGGGAGTACGGAGTATTGTTATTCATATATCTATTTATGTGATCAAATTTTGATAGAGAACAATATTAAAACTACAAGAGTACAAATAAAAATTAGACAAGGGGAGTAGATGACATGAAACAAAAAGTCACTTACTTCCTCCATCCTAGTCTATTTTGTAAGGAATTTTTTTGGGTCAAATATGTTAAACTTTGACCACATATTTGAATAGGTATATGAATAATATTTTTTATCGTATGAGATATGGTTAGATTATAGATTGTTATAATATAAAGTTTTTAAATATCAAATTTTTGTGTGTCACTATTACCCGTATATACACATGTTTACAGTCAAATATTTTTATTGAATATCGTGAAAAAATTACATATATAATAGAATGAGACAGGGAGTATTAAAAGGTGGTGCCACGTCACATGTGTGTTTATCTCAGTTTCTGTTCGGAGCTAACTTAGTGTAAAGGAATGTCAACTTTAGGCGTAACATTAGTGGTGCTCCACCTGACGTGGGCATCACCAAATAACTGCTACCATTACAAATTATAACAAACAATTTACGTATCACTATTTATAAGAAAGTGACCGTCTAGAAATCCACTTTGAGATGAAATTACTTGTTCGCTCTTTTTCTTTTAATCATTTTCAAATCATTGTGAAATTTTTTTAATGGATACCTTTATCGGACATAACACATTTAAATGTAGTTAACGGATCTGTCAACAGTTACCGAGCTTTTAAAAATTATAATTTAATAATTTTTTAGGTAAAATTATTCTTCTTCCAGTTTTTTCTCCCGTGTCTCCTTCACCATATTTTGAACCACCACCAATCCGATCATACTCAATGTCTCTTCAGTCGTCTCTGCTTTCCACATTCATTGTATCCCAATGGTGACACTGTCACATCTATAAAAGTCGACTCAATGTTAACTCACTTAAATCGACAAATAGTATGTGAGAATAAATTGAAAACATTTAGCAATAATGTGGGAATATTTTAACAACAATTTATAAAAAGAGAAGCAAATCTTGTAATTTCACCTAACTCTGAGTATCAAATCTGTCATTTTATCCATTAGGGAAATATGCAAATATAACCCTATATAATTGAGAAAGTGCATATAACCCTGAGATAATTTTTAGTGCAGATATAACCTTTACTATTTTATATAAGTGCAAATATAACCCTAAAGATTATATTCCAGCATTGACTGACCCTTTCTGCCTAAACTAAAAATTTGAAAGACAAATATGCCATTTGACCCACCACTATACTGCCACCACCTTCACTGTGTCGCCGCTGCCATTCCACTTCCACCACCTTTACCGTGCCGCCACCACTCCACTTCCCATCGCCTCATCATCTGCCCTAGCCTCCCGTCATCTCACCCTCTGCCTACATTTATTCATGTAACCCGAAAACACGGTCACACACTCCAGCATTCTTCACCACCAAACTTAGCTAACTTCGCCAACTACTGGGGAAAATGGTAACACTCTCTCCGTCTCCCTCCCGAGGCGTCGGAGAATCGCAGGCGACGGTTTTCAAGCTGGTGGGATCCAAGAACTTCGTCTGCACTAACCCCAAGTCTGACTCGTTTACCGTGAAGCGTTTCCACCACGTGGTGCGGCGATGACACCAACACATGCCGCTTCTCCTAGGGGCCTTAGAATGCTAATCATCGCCAAGTCCGACCTCTCCTCTCTTTCCCAATTTCCCAAGAAATCTCCACATCCTCCGACTACCCTCTATTCGCCACCTTCTCTTAAGCCCCCAAAGTTCAAATTTTGAGATTAGGATTCTTCGAAAAATCATATTGTCATGGCGTACTACCTCGAGCTCCAAATTTCAAGGACAACTAGACAACCCCACGCTACTTTCGCCACCATTTATGGCACCGCTCAACCAAGCACCAGAATATCGAACAGGAGCAGTGGTGGAGATTAAAATTGGTTACTATCTAACCAATCAAATACTAAGCAAGTTGCAAATAGCTACATTCCCTTTCCTCCTTTCAGCAATAGACCCGCCTCTGCCAAATACTAAGCAATAGACCTGCCTCCTTCCAGCAATAGACTCGCCTCCACTGGGAAATTGCCTCCGCCACACCTCCGCTGCCACCGCTAGCTTCAACTCGCTGAAAGAAGAGAAAAACCTTTCAAAAATCTGGTGGAAGAAGAGGAATAATATGGTGGAAGAAGAGAAAATAAGAGAAAAACCTTTCGAAGAACAGAAATAATTTTCTCTTAGTGGAAGAAGAGAATTAGGGGTATGCATGTAATTTTCATATTTTTGTATTTTTAATTTTTTTTACAAAGGGATAAATAGTCTTTTCACTGAATTCCGGCCCTAAAATCTCAGAAAATGTTATATTTGCACGTACACTAACTATCTAGGTAATATTTACACTTTCAATTATCACAAAGTTATATGTGCACTTTCGTGAATTATGTAGGGTTATATATGCCGTTCGCTCTATCCATTAGTTACTTAGTATACATTTATTTATTTTTCTAAACTTGCACCTTTTAATTAACCTTTGGCAAAAAAAACTCCAATTAAAACAGAAATTTATAGTTGAAATTTTATTAGACCACCATTATTTACATAGTATAAATTTATTTATTTATTTTTAAAATTACACCTTTTAATTAACGGTTAATAAAAAGAGTCTGTCTCTTGAAAGACGGTCTTTTCATAAGTTATGGAAATATCAAGGTTTAAAGTGTAAATTAGAAGAAATTAAGATAAAATTTTTGGGTTACATGAGCTGGGTTATAAATTTTATAATTACTACATATTGCATACTAAAATTTTAATATTGCAACTAAGAGCTTTTACCTTTTAATATTCTAATCAAACCCCGTCTTTCCATAAACCTATAGAAAGACCGTATTTCCCAAGGTTTTACCTAAAAAAAAATCTAATTAAAACAGAAATTTATAGTTTGAAATGTTATTGGACCATAAAACTTTGTCAACTTTCGTTGTTACATCAACATATATAAATATTAGTAAGTAAAAGATTATACGAACCCCATAATCGAGGAAATACTCCCTCTGTTTCTCTAATAGTGGCAAATTATTTTTTGGGCTAGAATTTAGGAAATGTTAAATGAGTGAATAAAATTAAATTCAAAGAAGAAAAGGTAAAATGAGTGGATGTAATAACCATAAACTTTTTATAAATAAAAAGTGTCAATATAAAAGAAACATTTTAAATTAGAAAATATGACACTATTAAAAAAAACGGAAGGAGTAGTTTTCACCCCTAACAAAGAAAATGAATACGTCATTGAACACATCCTAAAGAATGAGATAAATAGTTCCACTTGAGTTTATTAAATCGACGGTGAGAGCTTACCTACTACTCACCCCTCACCTACTAAACTTTCTACTTCGTGTTCCATACCCTGGACTCTTACCTAATCCAATCTCATAAAATGGAAATTGGCTATGTTTACTGCTCCATTTGTTCCAGCTAAATGTGGATAGCTATATCACGTCCCGTATTTTATTTGATTATGTCATATAATAATACTTTTTAGTATACAATATGTATTTTAATTTAATTTAAATAATTAAAATATGTTTAAAATAATATTAAATAAAATTTACAACTTAGCACCATCGTCACCGTCGCTGCCGCCACCACCACCGTGCACCTCCATCGCCGCCGCCGCCACTCGTTTCCCTTCTCCGTCGAACCACCGCCGCTCGTTTCTCTTCTCCTCCGCTCTTCGCCGCTCGTTTCTCTTCTCCTCCGCTCTTCGCCGCTCGTTTCTTTTCTCCTCCGTTCTCCGTCGGCCTCTTCTCCTCCTCCTCCAACGCTCTCCAGTCTCCTTCTCCGTCGCTTGTTTGATGTTTCGTCTTCTCCGGCGAAAGTTCGTCTTCTCCAGTCTCCTTCTACGTCGCCTGTTCTCTTTTCCTCTCCCCGACCCGGTTCTCCTTTCCCCGCTCTATTTCTCCAGTCCGGATTCTCCTTTGCCCGGTTCTCTCTCGTTCGGTTCTCCTTCGCCCGGATCTCCCTGCCCTCGTTCTCGCCGGAGAAGACGACAGAGAAGGCGGTGTTTTGTTGGTTGGGACGACGGAGAAGACGAACGACGGTTGGGGACAACGGCGGAGAAGACAGATGGCGGAGAAGGCTGGGGACGGACGGCGGCAGAGAAGGCAGTGTACGGTGGCGGTGGCGGTGGTGCCGGCGAAACCATTGTTTTTATTTATTTTTATTTTTTTGAAAAATTAAAATTTGTATTATACACACATATACGTATTAGGCCGTAACCTAGTAAAATACAGAGCGTGATATAGCAACGCCCAGCTAAATTTACACCATCATCATTATCGCGTTGTTTAACAAATATATTTGACCGTTAATATGTTTGCCTAGTTATAATAATGGAAAATAAAAAATTGATATTAAGGAACTACTTGTTACGACGAATTAAACAATATCATATACGATGATATTGTTGTTCATATGACTATTTAAATATGTAGTCAAACTTTGATAAAAAATAATATTAAAAAATGTAATAGTGCAAATTCAGCTGAGACATATGGGGTAATTATTAAACTCCATAAGAACGTTCAGGATCCAAAACTGAGACACAATTTTCAATTGTTTATCACCAAAACTGAGATACAATTTTCAATTGTTTATCACCTGTGGATTTAATGTTTGCCCTTAAAACTAAACAAGTAAAGTAGAAGATGATTGTCGTTATTATCCTCACTCGGCATGGTAATCTAATTATATTTGATGGTTCCAAATGCTGATCATCCTATTCTCTTATTCACCAAGTCTGATTTTATCTACTTCCTCGGTCCCAATATAAACTTTCTAATTATTTTTTCACGGTCTTCAATGAGAATGTTTTACCGTAAATATCTCTAATTACTTATAATAATTGTGCATATAAAATTAATATTTAAAAAATAGATATTAAGATGAATCTAACAAAATCCCACATAATATTTTCATTATGCATACATAAATTTTTATTATGCATACATTAATTTTTATTTAGGGTTAAAGTTTACAAAGTTTGACTTCCAAAAGCAATTAGGAAGTTTTAAGAAGGCAGTAGTTAAGATAGATAAAATTTAGCTAGCACGGTAGAGGATGGTTTAAGTAATCGTTAGGAGAGTGCAGATATAACCCTCAATTATTTTTTAGTGCAAATATAACCCTAACTATTGAATGAAAATGCAAATATAACCCTCTGACCATGATTCCAGCGTTGACTAACGATTTTCGGTCATTGAACAACTTGACAAGTCTAAAATACGCCTTAAATGAGAAGGACTATTCTGCCCTTATTAACGTGGGCCCCACAAAACACAAAATCAAAACTTCCTTTCTTTTCAAAAAGCTGGTCCGTTAATAGCAATAAACCCGGTGGCAGCGCCACCATCTCCGCCCATTCTCCTTTCTCCCCCAGCACCACCGGCCTCAAACCCACCACCATCACTCGCCTGGTGGAGGCACCATTGCTGCTACTGCTCCCCGCCAGATTCTTCCTCAGCACCGTCCTTTTCTGGAACAGGGTCGATTGGGCTCCGCCGCCACCATTCTTCCCTCCCCCGCCACCTGAACCCAACTCCGCCACCATTATTCCTTCCTCCGACACCAAACCCACCACCATTCTTCCCTCCTCCGCCACCATAGAATCAGAGCCCCTTCAGGTCTCAACCGTCGGCGTACGACTCTGTCTCTTCAATCTCAACCCTTTTGTCCATCGACCCGACCCAGCTAGCCCAGCTCAACTCCGTCACCCAGGATTAAGTTCTTCTAACGAACAAAATCGATCCCATCCCCTTTAACTGTTCTTGCTCCGGTCCGTACTCCCAGCACAACACGTCTTACGTTCTTAAGTAGGACGACACGATCGTGAAAACTGCCAACGGAGCCCCGCCACCCTGAAACCTAACGCCACATCGCACCACCCCAAACTATAGCACCACTTTGCCACCACCCCAAATCCCCAGCTCCCCCTGCGCCGACGATCCCAGCACAACCCCATCCAAGCCCTCCACCGAAACCCTAACTCCAACCACCACCACCATCCTCACCCCGCCACTACTACCATTTCCGGTGCCGCTCAGCCAAATGCTGGAAAATTGATGAATCCACAATACCATCGTCGAAGCCACCAACCCTAAAATTCGATGAATCGATGAAACAAACTAGGGAAAGAAGAGAAGGACGAATATGGGAAGGAGAAGAGAGAAACGAAGAAAGAAAAGAAAAGAGTATGGGTACGAAGAAAGAAAAGGGCATGGGAACAGAGAAGAGGGCTTTTAGGGGTAGGCACGTAATTTCAGTGTTTTTTCAATTTTTATTTTTTACAGAAGGACAAATTAGTCTTTTCACCATATTCCAGCCTGCAACTGCCTGAAAATGTTACATTTGCACATAAACTGAATAGATAGGGTTATATTTGCACTTTCAATTAGCGCATGGTTATATCTGCACTTTCGTCAATTATATAGGATGAGTCCGTCTCTTGAAATACGATCTTTCTATAAGTTATGGGAAACCAAGATTTAAAGTGTAAATTAGAAGAAATGAAGATAAAATTTGTGGGTTGCATGAGCCGGGTTATAAAGTTTATAACTACTACATGTTGCATACTAAAATTTTAATATTTTAACTAAGACCCTTTACCTTTTATTATTCTAATTAAACCCTATATTTTCATAAGCGTATGGAAATACCGTCTTTCCCAAGACTTTGCCATATAGGATTATATCTCTACTTTTCTCTAAGAGTCCGTCTCTTGAAAGACGATCTTTCCATAAGTTATGGAAAGACCAAGGTTTAAAGTGTAAATTAGAAGAAATTAAGATAAAATTTTTGGATTGCATGAACCGGGTTATAAATTTTATAACTACTACATGTTTCATACTAAAACTTTAATATTGCAACTAAGACCTTTTACCTTTTATTATTCTAATCAAATCCCGTCTTTCCATAAGCCTATGGAAAGACCGTCTTTCCCAAGACTTTGCCTTTCTCTAATCGTTATTTCTCTATTTTCGAATAATCTGATCATACGTTCAATTTGGAATGTAATTATAACACGTTTAGATATGGTCAAATTCTTTAATTTTTGTCTAATTCACTTTTAACCAAATCTTTTAATTTTTATTGAATCCCCCATTCACTAATCTAAACACCTCCACATACTTGTCTTTCGATCAAATCCTTAATTTATGTCCAATTCACTCCTCATCGAACACCCTATTTCAGTATATTTTATATTCAAAATTGGAATGCAATTATAAACTTTAAATTCCCCGTACGATACTTTTTATACTATGTTCTCTTCGTCTGATTCATGGATTGAAATGATCTCTGTTAAAATAAACTACACTATATATATATATATATATATATATATATATATATATATATATATATATATATAATCGTTGATAGGTTTTGGAAAAACGATCAGCGGCGGTTACAATAAGGGTAATTGACATCAAATTCAATTATCCTCAAGCAATAACTAAATAATTGCAAGGATAACTACAGTACATGTCAACCATACTTATCGTCTGTACTATTACAAATTAGAAATCCAATAAAAAATTATAATATCGCCATCGGGATATTAACTTGCTTCCCGCGAAAATCATAACAACTTGGCAAAGATGAGCGCATCAGTATCAATCACTTGCCAGATAGGGATCTTCAAGAACTGTAACACCACTTGATCCAAAGTACGATTTATGGGAGGGTTTGGTTTGCTAACTATACCAAAAATATTACAAGGCCTTACTTGCTAGGCCAAATGATGGTACTCCCTCATTCCAATTCAAATCTACCATTATTGAACATATATAAATATATTAATGGTTAAACATGTTATCTGAACAAAATGATAATATTAATGTGCAATTTGATTATGTATGGAAGAGTTAGATTTTTCTACTACTACTCCCTTCGTCCCAACCATTTCTGCACAAGTTGACTCAAAAAAAGTTTGATCATTGATATCTATAATTGTGTGTAAATACATGTTACAAAAGGTTGATATTTTAAAATTTTATGTCATTACAAATATAATCAGATCAAATATGACAATATCCTAACTTATTTATCGATTCCAATTTAAAGTCAAAGTTAAGCAATTTTAACTAATTCACTTTTAATTTTTGTCTAATTCACTTTTAACCAAATCTTCTAATTCACTGTCGTGTAATTTTTGTACTCGGATTAGGCCGGGTCAGGTCAGAATATTATCGGGTTGGATTGGATCGGGTTATTGTCGGTTATTTTTTGTACTGAATTTTTGTTCGGATCTTATTATGTCAGTTATTTTTTTTATAATGTTTCATATTGAATTCAAATATATTTTGGGTTGGTTCATTTTAGATCGGGTTATTATGTCACCCGATAAAATTTGGGTTGGTTTAGGTTATATTTCAATAATACTATTGTTACAACTGCACTATTATCAAGAATTGTTTCGTTGTAACTTGCAAAATGTAAAAACTTGACTCGTAACTCTAAATTAAAATCCGCTCGAAAGTGATGCTACCCTATAGACCCCCATTGTATTTTCCAAGTACGTAACAAAATATTTATCAACAATCGAGCATAAAAATATATCCGTAATCATTTTCAATTTCCGTTTCTTACTTTTATGTAGTCAACTTTAAATTACACTATAACACGTATTAGCGTTTTCCAATATTTCACCAAAAAATTAATTTATTTAATATTTCTATATTTCGGCAATAATAACAAAAAATAATGTATTTTGGAGCAACGAATTATGGGTAGCACAATTTTGGGCCACAGTGTAATTTTTTAAGATTGTGTAGAAGTATTCAATGTTGACTTTCAAGGCCCTTATGTTCACCCATACATGCTCAAATCGCAAAGTCGCAATAGTACATTATTGAATTGCTTTTTAGTGTTGCCAATTTTGCGATTCGACAATTCCAACTTTCTTTGAGGGACCTATGTGCAAAAGGCAAAAACTTTACTCGTAACTCCAAATTGAAATCCGCTCGAACGTGATTATACCCCATACACCCCCATTGTGTTTTTCAAGTCCGTAACTGAATATTTATCTACAACTGGGCACAAGGACATATCCGTAATCTTTTTCGATTTCTCTTTCTTACTTCTAAGTAATCAACTTTAAGTTACTCCAGAGCATGTACTAGCGTCTTTCAACATTTCACCAAAAAAACATTTGTTTTCTATTTCTATATTTATGCAAGAATAACAAAAATTATGTAATTTGGAGAGAAGGATAATGTCGTAACATTTTTTGGGTCGTAACGTAACTTTCCATAAATATGTTAGAGATGCTTTTGTGCCTACTATCTTAGTTGAGTAGCAGTGTTGAGTATTCATTGAATTCAATTCACTTTTTAAAATGCTTTAGTGCAATTTTGTGTTGTAATAAATATTTTGATTCTAATTTTTTTAAATAAAAACTAGTAAAGTCCCACCACGCATTGCACGACATTATTAACTAAAAAATTAGGATTACTTGTAAGTATTTTTGTGTCTTACATTTAATTGAAAATAAAGAACTTTATTTACAATTATGAAGTTTAGTTATATAAGGAAAAATATACGAGTAATGAAGTGAAAAAATTAGTTTATTTAGAAATCGTTACGTATTAAATACAATAAAAATAATTATTTTTATAATATTTCATTCAAATTATTTAAAAACAATTATTTTTATAATATTTCATTCAAATTATTTAAAAACCAATTATTTACATGTCGAGCTCATTTTAAAGGCTATCATAATTATTTATATCTCACTGAATAAAATTAAATATCAAATATTCTTATGAGTCAGTCTCTTGAAAGATGGAAAGACCAAGTCACCAAGGTATGGAAAAACCAAGGTTTAAAGTGCAGATTAGAATAAATGAAGATAAAATTTTTGGGTTGTATGAATCGGGTTACAAACTTTATAACTACTACGTGTTGTACAATAAATTTTTAATATTGCAACTAAGACATTTTATCTTTTATTATTCTAAATAAACTCTGTCTTTCCCATAAGCTTATGGAAAGACCGTGTCTTTCCCAAGACTTTGCCTATTCTTATTAGTCCCACTAAATATAAAATACCCTCGTCGAACAGTGACTCGGTCTATAACAAGATTTTGTGATAATTTATTAAATATTATTATTATAATACTTTTCAAACTGATTTTTGAACTTAATATTTAGTCGACTCTCTATAATTACTAATTCAAAATCATAATTTTAATGAGACATCTCTCTTTATTTGACTATTATTCATTATATTTATAAATTTAGTCGTGTGCATTTTTAAATTAACCTTGTGTGTTCACATTTGTTATGAATTGACTCTACGTGCTAGTAATCATATGGCTAAAAAACTCCATTTGTTATTAGTTTGACGCATAACCAACTTGACTTGGTTCCATATTAAATGTTAATTGTCTTTTTATAACTACATCTGTTTTGGGTTGATTACATGGAGAGTCATATAGTTGATTTATCGGGTTGAATTAGGGTTGTGTTAAATCGGGTTTGTGTTAAATTGAGTTCGGGTTGATCTCAGGTTCGTATTTGGGTCGGATCCGGGTCCAGATTATCGGGTCATATTTGGATTTCGGGTTGAATTCGGTCGTATCGGGTTCGGGTACAGGTCAATATTTCTCGGATCAAATCGAATTTCGAGTTGAGTGTGATCGTGTCAGATCGTGTTTGACTCAATATTTCTCAAATTAGACCAAATTTCGAATTGATTCAATCGTATCAGTCCAGGTCGAATTCTCCGTTCGGGTCAAAGCTCATCTAATGCACACTCCAAAATCATTACTGGTTAAAAAGCAGGCACATCTCCCATTTCCATCTCCCGCCGTTAAATCTAACGCCGTCAACCCCCGTCACCTACCACCATACCCTTGACTCCATCCACGCCACCTAACCCCATCCAATTTCCCCGAAAAAAAAAAAAACAATTTCCCAAACACGTCCCTATAAATCGTCCCCGCCTAATTACAACTCCCATTGAAAAACACCTTCTCCGCCATTAAAGCTCCCCTCCATGGATTTCATCCTCCTCGAGAAGGCCCTCCTGGGCGTCTTCGCCGCCATCGTGGTGGCCACCGTCGTGTCGAAGCTGCGCGGCAAGCGGTTCAAGCTCCCTCCGGGCCCAATCCCGGTCCCGGTTTTCGGTAACTGGTTGCAGGTCGGAGACGATCTGAACCACCGGAATCTCTCCGATTACGCACGAAAGTTCGGCGAGATCTTCCTCCTCCGCATGGGCCAGCGCAATCTGGTGGTGGTCTCGTCGCCGGACCTCGCGAAGGAGGTGCTCCATACCCAGGGCGTCGAGTTCGGGTCCCGGACGAGAAACGTCGTCTTCGATATCTTCACCGGCAATGGACAGGATATGGTGTTCACCGTTTATGGAGAGCACTGGAGGAAGATGAGGCGCATCATGACTGTACCCTTCTTCACTAACAAGGTAATTGATTGAAAATTCTAATTGTAAATGAGTTGAGCCTGAACAGTAAGGGCTCTCAAAAGACGATCTCTATGTAAATTGTAGTAAATGGTAAATTGTAGTAAATGGCAAATTGTAGAAAAATCAAGGTTTAAATTGTAAATGAAAATAAATTTTTTGCACAAACGTATTAATTACTATAAGATGCATAATAGAATCTTTTCCATTATAGATAGACGTTTTCTCTCAATACTTTATCAATTTTTAATAATGTATAATTTCTTATCTCTAGTGAAATTAATTTATCTAGCAGTGAAATGCGGTTATGTGTAAGTGAAATTATCGATTTCTAATTAGAGACATGATTAAATATAATTTTAATACTATAATTTTTTAAACTTTTCTATAATACTAAAATATACTTGTTAGAGCAGGTGAAAGACAACTTATTTTTATGTACTACTACACGCTAAATTTAGAACTTTTAAAAACATTTTTTATTATATATTTTTACATTTAAATTCATGTTCCCTCTATTTCTCTATCAGTGGCGCACCACTTGCTTTTAAATGATTTTAAATGAGTGGGTGATATTGGATTGAAAGAAAGAAGAGTAAAATGAGTGGATTGAAAGAAAGAAGAGTAAAATGAGTGGATTGAAAGAAAGAAGAGTAAAATGAGTGGATTGAAAGAAAGAAGAGTAAAATGAGTGGATTGAAAGAAAGAAGAGTAAAATGAGTGGATTGAAAGAAAGAAGAGTAAAATGAGTGGATTGAAAGAAAGAAGAGTAAAATGAGTGGATTGAAAGAAAGAAGAGTAAAATGAGTGGATTGAAAGAAAGAAGAGTAAAATGAGTGGATATAATAATCTTAAATTTGTCATAATTGAGTGTTAGAAATTAGAATATGATGAATGAGTGGAAGATAATTGGATGTCAATACGGAGGGAGTATAAGCAGTTTTAACTTGATTTATACCAGTTCATCCGCCACCATCTTTTCAATGTGGGATTAATTTCCATCTTCAAACAGGTTGTTCAGCAGTATCGTTACGGGTGGGAGGACGAGGCGGCGAGAGTGGTGGAGGATGTGAAGAACACTCCAGAAGCTGCCACGACCGGAATCGTGCTCAGGCAACGGCTGCAGCTCATGATGTACAACAATCTGTACAGGATCATGTTCGATTACCGGTTCGAGAGCGTCGACGATCCTCTGTTCATCAAGCTGAAGGCCTTGAATGGGGAGAGAAGTAGGTTAGCACAGAGCTTCGAGTATAACTATGGCGATTTCATCCCTATCCTAAGGCCTTTCTTGAGAGGCTACCTGAAGATCTGCCAACAGGTTAAGGAAAAGAGGCTGCAACTGTTCAAGGATCATTTCCTTGAAGAAAGGAAGTAAGATATGCTCTCTCGATCTTATCTGCATTTGATTTGAATTCAGTTTTATCTGTTCACTCGATCTTATCTGCATTTCAATTTAATTCAGTTTTTTCAGAAAGACGTCTCTTGGTTGATTTCTTAGGATAGGTCCAAAAGGAGATATTTGGAGAGCCGTTTTTGGTTTTGACTTTTCCTATTTTGAGAGATTCCTGGTTTACTTGATTAGTTTTTTATTTTATTTTGAATCCTATTAACTTACCTCGAATTTGGATTTTATAGGAAGCTTTCTAGTACAAAGGCTATGGATCCCAAAAACATGAAATGCGCCATAGATCATATCCTTGAAGCTGAACAGAAGGGAGAAATCAACGAGGACAATGTTTTGTACATTGTTGAAAACATCAATGTTGCAGGTACTTCTTCTATCCTTATTTTAACTTTTTTTTATATATTAGCTATTCGAATCATATCATAAAATCAATTAGTACTATGCAGAGGTAACTCATAGTCTTATAAATTGAGTCATAACTTTGTCCATGTGAGATTCTAACATTACCGAGGGTCAATTCTGATTGGCGGATAAATATTGTCATATTTTCTGTCTTAGTACAAGGGTCAGTTGAAATGGTGACTATGATAGCATAACATTTAAAATTTGCACCTAAAACTTTTAATGCAGATAAAACTACCCATTTGCTCTTAGACACAATTTTTTTTTTCAATTGACCTCAAACTAGTGATGTGGAAATTCCAGATCTGGTTTGTATTTGTTGCGTACGGTAAGGGGTATACGTTACATGTGATGCAACCACCTATTTTGCTCTGTTGCAACTTGCATCATGATTCATAAATGAGTAGTTGGCAACAAAATATTTCCAAAAAAGTAGGTGACCAATTTTGCCAACAAGAAATGGAATAGTTTTGGTGAAGGAAAATGATTAGGGTCCATTTTAATCGGTTGACAAGTTGAGCGGATTGCAGCCCGACTAATTTATGAGTCCGTCTCTTGAAATACGATCTTTCCATAACTTATGGAAACACCAAGGTTTAAACTCTAAATTAGAAGAAATGGAGATAAAATTTTCGGGTTGCATGAACCGGGTTATAAATTTTATAACTACTATATGTTGCATACTAAAATTTTAATATTGCAACTAACACCTTTTACCTTTTATTATTCTAATTATATTCCGTCTTTCCATAATCTTATGGAAAGACAGTCTTTCCCAAGACTTTACCTAATTTATGGTCTGTCATGAAACAGGTCAAAATGTGTAGGAAATAAGGGTAATAATCTGTATATTCTATTCAAGAATTCATGATAATATAGTAGTACATGATACCTAACCCAGCTAGGAGAAAGTAACAGAATACAATTATATCTACAATTATGATAGGAATACAGATCCAATTCCAATACCAATACTAATTAACACTAATTCTAATTTACTAATTCCAATTCCGTAACAAAATGAGTCGTATTCATCCATATTACCTCTACTCCATTGAAAATGACTATTTCCTAACTTGTATACCAAATTAAGTGCACCTTTCTATTTCATTTCTCCTGCCACAAAATCTTTTGACAATTTTCCTGACCTCTCCACCAACTTAACTCCCTAAAGGAAACTCTTACCTAAACCTATCAATTGCACAATTTTCTTGATCCTCTTGCACTCTTGTTCAACCGTATAGTAATTTGACATGTGTAGAGTTCTAATCAAGTCTCAATTTACAATGTGCAGCTATCGAAACAACGCTATGGTCAGTTGAATGGGGCATTGCTGAGCTCGTCAACCACCCCGAGGTCCAGCGAAAGCTCCGGGAGGAACTCGACACGGTCCTTGGCCCTGGCGTGCAGGTCACCGAGCCCGACATGCCTAGGCTCCCCTACCTCCAGGCAGTTATCAAGGAGGCCCTCCGCTTTCGCATGGCCATCCCCCTCCTCGTCCCCCACATGAACCTCCACGATGCGAAGCTTGCAGGGTACGACATCCCGGCCGAGAGCAAGATCCTGGTGAACGCGTGGTGGCTCGCGAACAACCCCGAGAACTGGAAGAACCCCGAGGAGTTCCGGCCAGAGAGGTTCTTGGAGGAGGATGCAAAGGTGGAGGCTAATGGGAATGACTTCCGGTACCTCCCGTTTGGTGTCGGGCGAAGGAGCTGCCCCGGGATCATCCTTGCGATGCCGATCCTCGGGATCACTCTCGGGCGGTTGGTGCAGAACTTTGAGATGCTGCCTCCTCCTGGTCAGGCTAAGATTGATACTGCTGAGAAAGGTGGGCAGTTTAGTCTGCATATTTTGAAGCATTCCACCATTGTCCTAAAGCCAAGGGATTTCTGAGTGTCATAATCAACCTTGGATTGTTGCATTTTGTGGGGCACATTATAGCGAAGTTAGGGATCATCTGGGCTGTTTGTGAATGTGTTTTGTAATACTAATCAATCTTTGAAACAAGATTTTTCGTCACTTGGCCTCGGGAGCAGAAATAATGTCCTATTTAGATTGTCTATAAACTCATTCAACCTGATAAGATTCGCAATATCGGGAAATCAATAGCAAGAGTGTTAATGTTATTTTTTAATCATCGGTTTTTCTAAAGTGCCCATGGGCACTCGTTAACAACTTCAGATTGCATCGAAAACTGTGTTATTAAATGCAAATAGAGTTAATGATTAATGACATTCCTCAAAAATTTACACTCCCCATGTACTATTACACAGTTTTCGATGAATTTGCCTTTAATAAACACAGTTTTCGATGAAATCTGAGCTTGTTAATGAGTGCCCATGGGCACTCGTTAGAAAAACCGTTTAATCAATGTTGGAATCTTGGAGCTTTTTTAATCTATGTTTGAATATCCCGTATATAGAGTTCGTTTTATTATAGCTTTGGAATCTGAGTTATCCGGTTTGGAATCAGGAGTCTTAAGCCTTATCAGTGAAAGGGAAAAACTGGGGAAAACATAGGCGCTCAAAATTACAGATGATCGGTATACTAGTGTGGGGCAAATCACACAATTCCAAACAGACTTACTTTTTGGATATTATTATTGGAGTACCGTGACCCGATATCATTAATTAAAATATTAACATTAAATTTTAGTTATTTAAAAAAATTATATGAGTTATGAAGTGAAATAATTAATTTAGTTAGAAACCGTTAAATATTAAATACAATACAAATTGATGAATCTGTCTCTTGAAATACGGTCTTTTCATAAATAATGGAAAGACCAAGGTTAAAAGAGTAAAAATTAAAAGAAATAAAGATAAAATTTTTGAGTGGCATAAATTGGATTATAAATTTTATAACTACTACACGTTGCATAATAAAATTTTAATATTACAACTGAAACATTTTACATTTTATTATTTTAATTAAAGCTTATGAAAAAATGGTCTTTACCCAGAATTTGCCAATTACGTTTTACCAAGACTTTGCCATCATATAATAGCAAATAAAAGACGCTAAGCTGATTATTTATATAGTAAAAAATTAAGTGATATATAACAATGCTATATTCATAATTTTAAATACAGTACATAATATATATACTTTAACAAGTTATAATTGATTATATATAGTAAAAAATTACCGTCAATAACATACTATTTATGTTTTATTAGATGTGGCACGTGATTGGATTCAGGTGAATAAAATTAAATGTAGAAAGAAAAAAATCCGATGAGTGAAAATGAAGAAATCTTACAAAAAAAATAAAAATGTGCCAAATTCACAAAAACAGCCAAAAAAAGTAAAGTGTATCCAATGAAAAACGTAATTTACAGAGTCTTGGAAAATACCATCTTTCTATAAATTCATAGAAATACGGGTTTAATAAGAATAATAAAATGTAAAAGGTTTTAGTTGCGGCATTTAAATTTTATTATGCAACATTTAAATTTTATTATGCAACATGTACTAATTATAAAATTTATAACCCAATTTGTAATTAGTTATTACTAAATTGCATGATAATCTTTTATCCACGTCTTTTAATAAACATATGTAAAAAACATTTTCCCCAAAACTGTCTTTCTTTAATTACATTATAATATATTAAGGGTTAAATATGGAATTTTTCATATTTTTTTAAACTTAAAATCTCTTCCTGATTTCTTTAACCTATGATTTTTTTCACGGATTTTTTTCTTAATGAATGGTGAGTGACTCGAGACTTCATCGGCTATCAGCTCCCCTTCTCATCCTCATTAGTCACTATAACAACCTTAAATGAATACTCGAGCAAATTCCAGTATTCTTCATTCCTGCTTTCAATTCATCATTTCAGACCCATACCTTAATCGCAATCATTCCAATAGCGACAATCCCACCCCTTTATATTAATTCCTATTCACCATCATCACGAAACTCAGTTTCATGCCCATTCTGATCGAATCCATTACTATCAGAAGCCTCTGGAGTCTGGACATAACGAAACAACTAACCAACACAAACCTCCAGATTCCTTGGAAATTCTTTTCAGAAAACAAGATTTCAAGAGGGAAACACTATTTTTTAAAAGGTTAAATTATTATTTTTCCCTGATACATTACCCTTCTTTGGGTTCCAATACCATCTTCTAGGGACCAAAATATGACACAAGATACATTAGAAGAGACCATAAAACAATTTAATTTATAGAAAACCACTTGAGAACCAAATATTAGATAATCTGTTAAAATTATTTATTTCTTAAATTATATATAAAATATGAGTCCACCTCTTAAGACTGTCTGGAAAGACCAAGGTTTAAAGGGTAAATTAGAAGAAATTAAAATAAAATTTTCGGGTTGCATGAACCGGGTTATAAATTTTATAACTACTACATGTTTCATACTAAAACTTTAACATTGCAACTAAGACCTTTTACCTTTTATTATTCTAATTAAACCCCGTCTTTGCATAAGCATATGGAAAGACCGTCTTTCCATAGACTTTACCATAAAATATTTGGTAAATTACATACAAAATTATAAATATTTAAAATATTTTTATATCATATATTTTTATGATCAATTACATGTTATTATTATTCTACCTTATAAAATATAATATTTAAATTTTATAAAAATTATAATATTTAATTTAAATATCTTGCACACTGTCCCCAAACTTATGAATAAACCATACTTTTCCCTGGTGCTAAAAGAAAACGGTAAGATCAGACATTACAGAAAAAAATAATTTAATATTTAAAAATTAAGTTAAAAAATGTAGGTCTAGTCCAGGCCCTCGAATCATTAGGATTTCATCGAGAGCAGACAAGACGACCCTCCGTCAATCACTTTCCGTGTACATTACCATGCTTCCTTCATTCCTGTTATCCAGAGCATCGGCTTATTGTACACGGGATCAGATCTCTAACCCTAGATCTCATCAATTCAAGACACAAATTAAGACACAAATTCGCGAGAGAAAAAACACGAATAAGAATCTAATGACACAGTAGCTGCGACGGCAGCGGAGAAAAGTAAATGAGATGGATTCTGTGAGTCTGCGGGAGAATTTATAGAGCGCGGCGACGAAGAAATAGTTAGGGTTTAAGAAAACGGCCCGGCCCTTAGTAGATAATGAGGCTTTAGAATTGGATATTCTCGAGTTGTTCGTCACTAGGAAGCCCGTTAGAGCTTTATACCCGTTCTCCACATTTTATATGAACTTCAGTTCAGTAAGTTCAGTTTAAAATTAATTCGATTTAATGAAAATACAGTAATTTAGTTACATCGAGTGTTTGTTTTACACCAATTAACTGTTAGACGAATCCATTTTGTATTATTAAGATTAGTAGGGTTATTTAGTATTTGTTATGGCAAAGTCTTGGGAAAGATTGTATTTCTATAAGTTTATGTAAATACGGGGTTTAATTAGAATAATAGAAAAGTAAAAGTTTTAATTGCAAGATTACAAATTTACTATGCAAAGTGCGGTCCTTATAAGTTTATGACTTCATTGATGTAACCCAAAAATTCAATTTTCATTTATTCTAATTTGCAATTTAAACGTTGGTCTTTTCATAATTTATGAAAATACCATATTTCAAGAGACACATTTTTTTAAAAAAAAATCAATGAGGTACCTTGTAATTTTTTTTTTTAAATGAAGCTAAATATATAAATAATCAGAACTGAAAATTTATAAAAATCTCACAGACCATTGGTCAACGTAAGGGGATAACGTCTCATTTGGTTGTATTATTATTATGTTTCATACATTTCATTTAACATAAAGTCTTGTATAGATTGATTAAGTGTAAGGCGTGGTCATTTTATAATCGATATAATTAGATGTGTTATTTGATGTTTATTTTTTATATGTATTTCAGCGAAATTTTATAACTTTGATTTTATTTTTTTAATGTATCACAATACATAGATACTCACGACATTAAAAGCTATTGAAATGAGATTTTTCATGATTTGTGTAACCATTAGTTGATCTGTGACTTTCTCCTATTTTAATTTATGATGGAAGTTTTGAATAACCCTACATTTATTACATAAGTCGCGATATAACCACCTAGTTTTTAAAGTGCCAAAATGTAACATAAAAGTGTCAAACTACCTAATTCGGGTTTTTTGGCTGGAATTTGAAGTAATGATGCTTTTTCCCATCTGAAAAAAATGGAAAACACAGAATGATCGCTATACCCTTCTTTTCTTTTCCCTATTTTGCAAACCTACTATTTTCTTTCTTATTTCACAAACCATTGATAGGGATGATCATGGGTCGGGTCTGGATCAGGACCCAAACCAAACCCTACAAAAATTTAGTTAGACCAAAACCTGGCCTGGACCCGTATGGTCTGGAAATTTTAGACCCATACCCACACCCGACGAGTTCAAAATGTGTCTAGAGTTCAAAATGTGTCTAGCGTTCTAATTTTTTCTTGGGAAAAGTACAAAAATGACCATATGAAACTGAGAAAGTGCAAATATAACCTTGTATAATTTGAAAGTGCATAACTAAGTTGATAGTTAAAAAAAGTTGATAGCTGGGACAATAAACACCTATCCAAGGGAGGAAAAGAAGTGCTCGTTAAAGCAATTTTACAATCCATAGTATGTCTTGCTTCATGCTTCCTGACAATCTGATAGAGGATATACACCAAACACACGCAAGATATTGGTGGGGGACTACTTCCCAAAAGCATAAGATACGTTGGGCTCAATGGAACCAATTATGCTTACCAGAGGGAATAGGAGGGCAAGGCTTCAAAGATCTCAAAATTTTTAACACAACAATGTTAGGCAAACGGGCCTGGAGAATACTTAGCAACCCAGAGTCGATGGTGGAAAGGGTTATAAAGGCTAAATATTTTCCTCAATCGTTTTTCCTGGAGGCTGGCCTAGGCTACAACCCATCATATGCATGGCGATATATCCTGGAAGGATGACAATTATTGAAATTAGGCGTCCGTAGGCGTATCAGATATGGGGTAACCCCAAACATTAAACATGATCCTTGGTTACCAAGAGTTGGTAACCCAAGCCCCAATCACTTCCGTTATCTTTCCCGGATAACATGACAGTGAGTCAACTGAAAATGGGAGGTATGAATCAATGGAATGGAAGTCTCATCGGAGAAACTTTCAATTAGGAGGAAGCCTCTCCTATCTTAGCCATGCCATGTAGCAACAACTGTTATCACCAGGACATTATCTTGGCAGCCAATGAGTGATGGTATGTACACAGTTAAGTCAGCATACAACTTGGGCATTAACTCTCCACTCTATTCCTATGCAGGATACACGGCGAACAGCAGTTTGAGTCCCTTATATCATTGGAAACAAATATGGAATCTATAAGTGCCACCAAAAAATGAAACATTTGCTATGGAGATTATGCAAGAACCAGCTGCCATCAGTTATTAATCTACGACAATGGTGTGCAAGATACGAAGCAACGTGTTTGACATGCTCGAGTGAGGATACTTCTCTATCCCATGTATTCTAACACTGGCCTGTAGCACACCACTTTGGTTCGCAATAGATCTTCATGAAAAAATATATAGATACCAGCAGACATAGCATAATTATGGGCCCATGAGCTTATATTGGAGCTGTCTAGTTAGGACATGGCCCTCGCAACTATAATGTTATACCAGCTATGGAATCACATAAACAAACTCCTTCGTGGTGAACATCTTGTACTCCATCCACAACATAGTGGTCTCTATGCTAATAAGCAACTGGATAACCAGTTATGGAATCACCGAAACAAACGCCTTCATGGTGAACATCATGTACTCTATCCACAACATAGTGTTCTCTATGCTAATAAGCAACTGGATAGCCTTGCACAAATTACAGAGCTTTCATCTAAGAAAAACCCCCACCACACTCTAGAAATCCAAGCAGGAAACACTTTATAATTTGATGCTACAACATCCAGTAATAGTACCTGCTTAGAATGGTATATAAGAAACACAAATGGTACATGGGTTTATGGAGAATCGTGCAAGCTACATATTCCATACAGTGCTAAAGATGCAGATGCCATGTCATTAAGGGTAGGTTTACAAACTTCCATGGAAAAAGAACTATCGATCAAGCACATTCAAAGAGATGCACAAATTGTAGTCCACGCTATCAAGAATAGAAAAGAAGACCTATTCAATTTTGGCCTAATCATAAATGATATCTCGGCCCTCATGAATTCCACAATAGTCCTAATATAGATTGGATTTGACGACAGGACAGTGTAATAGCTCACACTTTGGCTAACCATGCCAAACAATCTGGAGATCAAATCTCTCGATGGGATCATATCATGCAATGTGTAACAAACTTCTTTAACAATTAATTAATACAACTTTTACTTTAAAAAAACCCTATCTTTTGGTCAAATTGTGTAGTTTTGCCCAAATTGCACTATTTCGATGTTGACCCAAATTGCACTATATATATACATATACATATATACATATATACATATACATACATACATATATACATATATACATATATACATATATACATATATACATACATACATATATACATATATACATACATACATACATACATACATATACATACATATATACATATATACATATATACATATATACATATATACATATATACATATATACATATATACATATATACATATATACATATATACATACATACATATATACATATATACATACATACATATATACATATATACATACATACATATATACATATATACATACATACATATATACATACATACATATATACATACATACATATATACATACATACATATATACATATATACATATATACATATACATACATACATACATATACATACATACATACATATATACATATATACATACATACATATACATACATACATACATACATATATACATATATACATATACATACATACATACATATATATATATAGTTAAGGTTATATGGGTCTATGGAAGGGTATGGGTCAGGTCTAGGTCTAGGTCTTCATATTTTAGACTCGGACCAAACCCGTTTATAAAAATATAGTCCCAAACCTTGACCCGAACTCGATGGGTCTAAATTTTTTAGATTCATACTTGACCCAATGGGTCTAGACCATGTGGGTATGGGTCGGGTCCTAAACCTATGATCATCCCTAATAATTATCGCTTCCATTTTCATCGCCTCTTCCATCTTCCATTTTCTACACCACCAAAATTCCATTTTTCTATGCACTCGGGTGGTTGTGTTGTGCACAACTTGATTTTGGAATTAGGTGGTTGTGGATTAAGGGTGGTGTTTCAGGGTGAGATTGGCTTGGCTCGGGGGTTGGTGGTGCTGCATCTTGATCAAAGACATTGGATGCGCGACGTTGGGCGTTGCCGGTCGCTTGAGCTCGATAACGGCTTAGTATGTTCATGGCGGTGATGCATTATATAACTACAACGGCGTAGTTGGTTGGTGGTGTTGGGTGGAGCTGGTGGTGGTTCAGGATGAGTGGAGTGGCTAGAGGGGACGAGTCATCCGACAGTGGTGCTTTCTTTTCAATCAGAATGGAGTGGCTGGAAGTGGTGTTGGTCTGACCGAAAACTCGCTTTGTCGGCGATTGAAGTGACCGACCGCTGAGATGGTACTGGTTTGCGGGGAGCTGGGTTTGGAGTGATGGAGTTGCAGTGGTGCTACGGTGAGCTAGATTTGGGGTGGTGACACCGATTGATTGTGAAATGGCGCGGAAGTGACGTGGAGTTGCGACAGAATGGTCCCAAAATGTTGGGTTTATTTTTTTGTAAGGCCCATATTAGTATGGGTAAAGTAGTCCTCAAAAATTTCAAAATTTTAGTCGAGGAGTATATCTTTTCAGCTTGAGTCAATCCCCATCTTTGTTAGAGTCAACGTTGGAAATGACAGTTGAGCGTCATTTCAACACATTCACTAAAATTATGATTCTTCCTTTGATTTCAAAATTTTGATGGCTATACTGGCATACTCTCTCTATTTCATTAGATGTGACACACTTTTTAAAAAATATTT
The DNA here is from genome assembly GCA_037428765.1 of Rubia yunnanensis. NCBI lineage: Eukaryota > Viridiplantae > Streptophyta > Magnoliopsida > Gentianales > Rubiaceae > Rubia > Rubia yunnanensis. Next base: position 139,953,539 of record CM075062.1, on the reverse strand, counting down.
TTATGAATTTAACACATTTTCATTTTATGACAAGATTACTTCAATTTCATTCACTCGTTTTACTTTTACCGTCTTAAATTCATTTTCATAAAATCAATTCATTCAACTAAATCCAAATACGTGCCACGTCAAATGAATCGAAGGTGGTATCATTTAGCGTGTGCTTTTGTGATAGCGAAGCGATATTTAAAGCTGAGATGTTAAGGAAATAGAAACCCTTTCCTTGTAGGAAAGGTTATAGATGGTAGTTACCTTGTAAAATTACTTATAGATGGTAGTTACCTTATAGAATTAGTTATAGATGATAGTTTCCTTATAGACTTAGAATTATATTCCTGTTAGACTTTGGTTTGTTGTAAGCCTATATATTGTAATCTCCTCGTCATTGACGAGGTGTGTGATTGATTAATATCAGTGCACCATAATAAAGTTCTCTATATTTTATCATGGTATCAGAGCCTAAAATTCTGAAACCTGAATAGAAAATTTTCTGCTGCATTAAAACCTGCCGTCCGACGTCCACACGTCGCCGATCTTGACGCCACGCGCCAACCACCGCCACGCACCGATCGCCGCCGTCCAACGTCCGACGATCGCTGCTCGCTCTCACGCGCCGCCACTTACTCTCCGTCGGTGTGTCCTGTGCTCCTGATTTGTACCTGATTTTTACAATATGTCTGGCTCTGAAGATCAGCCTCGTTCTGCTGCTTCGAACATTCAGGATATGAGTGGTTATGATGTGATTACAACTTTACTTCAGCAGCTGCAATTGCAATCTGGCCCTCGTACTACTTTACCGATTGGTCGTGTGTCGACTGATCCTTACTTCATTGGTCCTGACGATGGTCCAGGTTTACAACTTGTACCGCCCATACTGATGTTGGTTTTGAGGCTACTGCGCTTCAGAACAATAATGGCTATGAGGTAATTACGACTATACTGAAACAATTGCAGTTGCAATGTGACCCTAAAATACCTATACATGTTGGTCGTTTGTCGACTAAGCCCTACTTCATTGGCACTTCTGACGGACCTGGTTTGGTTATTGCACCCACCATCCCGAAGGGTCAAGAGAATTACCTTGAATGGTCTCCTACAAATACTGCTATACCAGCTGCTACTGTTACGGTTGTTGCTGCTACTTCTACACCTACTAAAATTTTTTAAATTTTTTGTTTTGTTTTATTGATTAGCAATTTTATAATCTTATTCGCAAGTTGGACATTCTTATCATCATGTTCCAACTTGAGGGAGAGTGTTAAGGAAATAGAAACCCTTTCCTTGTAGGAAAGATTATAGATGGTAGTTACCTGGTAGAATTACTTATATATGGTAGTTACCTTATAGAATTAGTTATAGATGATAGTTTCCTTATATACTTAGAATTATATTCGTGTTAGACTTTGGTTTGTTATAAGCCTATATATTATAATCTCCTCATCATTAATGAGGTGTGTCATTGATTAATATCAATGGACAAAGTTTTCTATATTTTATCGAAGCGATATTTAAAGCAGAGAAGTCATCACGCAGGCTTAACAGCGAAGCGATATTTAAAGCAGAGAAGTCATCACGCAGGCTTAACAGCGAAGCGATATTTAAAGCAGGGCATTGCAAAAATTGTAGCCTCCATAATTCTCTGCCTCATTCCCTTTCAATAGCGATCGCAACTGCTTTCACTTTTTCCGCCGACGATTGCAGCGAAGCCGAAAAAGTTACCGGGCGATCTCAATCCAATTCCATCAGGTATTTTTTAGTATTATGATTTCTTACTCTTACATTGAACAGGTTCTGATGAGTTTTTAGGGCATAATTAGGTAATCTGCCTCGAAAACTAAAATCAGATTAAAATGTGACGTGCGCTTGTAGTTTTACCTTTCCGCATGACTAATTTTAGCTCTATTAAGTTAATTTAGAGGATAATGTTAAGGCTAATGCTAGAGATGTTATTTATATTAGGGCAAACAACGTGAGGGACCCTGAACTTCTTCCATCTTACCCTTTTAGGCTCCTATATATTTTTTCAAGAGTGGGTCTCCTGACAGGCCGCATGTCCATAAGAACATGCCACTTATTTCTTACCTTATACACTGCATTTCTTAAATTACATACAAAATTTAAAATTTTTGAAAATATATTTTTATATAATATATTTTTATATTTTCGCTTTCAAATACATATTATTACTTGTTTTAACTTATAAAATGTAATATTTAAATTTTATTAAAAATTACAACATTTAAGGTAAATGCCCCTGGCGACTTTCCATGAGCTTATGGAAAGGCCGTCTTTCCTGAGACTTTCCCTTTTTTTAAATACTTTTGGTCCCACAATTAACAAAATTGTTAAATCATAGTCCTTCCGTATGGTCAAAATGTTAACTTCAGTCAAACACCCTTAAATTTAAGGGCAACATAGTAATTTTACATTTTCCTTTTTTAATTTTTCGTTTGTCTTACTCTTTTCCTTTTCTTTCCCTCCTAAAAGGGTAAGATGAGAAGTTTCCTCGTGCGATTTGACATTTTTGGTAGTTCGAAAACGAAAGTGATGAAAAAAAGAAAAAGAGAGGCCAAAAGGGTAAGATGAGAAGAGTCGGAGGTCTTACAAGTCATTCGCTCTTTATATTATTATGTATTTCTATGCTGAGTTTAATCAGTTTTTCTGATTGACTGTTAGTTAATGGCAGATCTATAGTGATGATGTAGCAGCTTATATTTGAATGCGAATTGTGCTTAGTTTTTGCCTCTTTTTTCCCCCATTATTCATCTTCTTTGGTGGTTTTGAGTGTTGGCTGTGGTTGTACGTATTTATCAGATTTATGCCCTATTTCCTGCCCCTCCCTAGAAAGTAGAAATCCTTCGAAACCCTAGTTTCTTCACGCTGGATGCCATTGGATTCTCTCTTATTATTGCTTTTGACGTTTCCGATTCAACTTTTCCTGACCTTTTCTAATCCGATTTAACTTCAAATGTTCCCAATCCGATTATACTTCAAACGTTCCTAATATGATTCAACCTCAAACCTTTTGCGAAATCCTAGTTTTTGTGTCACTGTGAACTGATTCAAAGCTCAGAGGTAAAGGGGTTTTCATCCTTGTTGTTTTAATGAAAGCATACAATATTGTTAAGTTTTGATTCATTTTAAAACTTATGCTTACAGAGTAAAGTTCCTAGATAGAATAAGGTGTATGAGAAACCATAATATTTCTAAGAAGTTCCTCTTCTGTGAATATATGGTGTATTTATAGAGAATGGCGTGCTTATTGAGGTTATATTAGTGAAAGTTAGACATTGCTCACAAGCTACCTTTTGTCTTAGGATCAAAATGAATAATTTTGTTCTCCACCAAGGGGTTGGAATTTTATTTTATCATAATAGTTCGCATGATAGTTTCCTTATATCCATGTTTAAACAAATTCTGTCATACAAATTCTGGAATGAAGGGGCTGGTATTGTCATTGGTCCTTACCTATTATTTTCCCAGGTTGTCCAAAGTAGTGTAAAGGACGGGTAAGGATACGAATGCTGATCTCTTACATCAAGCAGGGTGAGAAATACAGAGAAAGTGATGTTGGGCATTTCGTATGGGGAACTCTTTCTTATCATTGGAGCGACTGCTGCTCTCATCGGTACTCTGTTTATCCTTATCCAACCTTATCCGACGTCTCATTTCTGAAATTACATGATTAAAACTTTTCATCTGCTAGTGTAATTTTCAACATTTTTGGTTTCTCTAATTGTCAAATTTGGGTTTGCACTTTGCTTATTTATGGTTATGGAGTTTCAGATGTCTCTTGCAAAAATAAAATCACGTCACTCTCATCCATATGTGCCGTTTTTATTAATATTGAACTATGGCTCACATCTCATTTGATTTGAGAAGTTGTGCTCTTGCAGGCCCTAAGGATTTACCATTAATTGCAAGAACAGCCGGTAGGTTAGCTGGGCGTGGCGTTGGATATGTCCAAATGGCTCGTGGCCAATTTGATAGCGTTATGGAGCAAACTCAAGCCCGTCAGGTCCATATACAGTCTACCTGTTAGTATATGCATAGATGCTATGCAATTGACATTTATAGATTCAGTAATAAAACTTAAAAACAGTGGTGGATACAAATAGAAGATAGTTTCTGTAACACCTTGGGTTGATGATTCTCTCTGTACTGATACTTCTCATAGGTGCATAAGGAACTTCAAGATACAATGGCCCAGTTAGAGGCTATTCGTCATGAAATTCGAACTATGAGTTTCATAAATCCCAGTCCTTTGACTCGGAGGCTTGTGGACAACGTGGAACCTCCATTTTCTAACAGTGGTAAGCTTGTGTCAGTTATAATCAGTTTCTTGATCATCCTTGGTGTTAACCATATTAGCATCTGATTTGGTATTAGAAATTGGGCCTCAGAAACCAGGTTTGGAGAGTGTTGCAGCAGTAGTCCCAAAATCCAAGGTATGGGCTACTTTTGTGACCATGGTGTTTTAACACACTTGCTACGAAAATCAAATGAAAATTCTTTCTGCTGAGGTTGTATAGTTTTTTTCCCCTTCTTCTTTTAGGATTATGGTTCAACAAACTTAGCCTCAGCTGACATCCATGGCCAAGCTACCTCTTATGCAAAAGTGGTTGAATCTGCATCCTTGAATGCCGGAACCATGAATAATGAGGTTCTGAAGGAGCTGACTGATGAATCTGGCCTTACGGTCCTTCCTGTCTCAGCTGAAAGTTCTGGACTCTTACCTGAACGTAAAGGTGATCATTGTTTTCCATCTTCATGTTTCTTTCCTCTTGGAAGTTTCCAATTTCTCATTCTTGCTTTCTCTTATTCGGAGATTTTAATTCCAGACATTTATCTGTTAGTTAGGATAGCCATGAAGCTTATTGATTAATATACATGTTAGTGTTTTATTTCATACTCAATTTCTTTTTGGAGAACTGATTGATCAAAGTTATTTCAGATCAGGTCACGGGATCAGACGTAGTTTTGGAAGCAGTATTAGAGGCAGGAGTTGCACACAATGCCAAAGATTTCTTTTCACAGCCCGAGAATTTAAAGGCAACGTGAATGAGAAGGTATCGTCTTAGACTGGTAGTTTAAAATAGTTTCAGTTTTCATTTGTTTCCACGTGAGATCAACTTTTGAACAATTCACAATGCATCTTGAACCTCATGCTCCGCGTGGTTGAGTTGCAATGATACCAGAGAGTTGATTTCTCTTACACAGGAAATGTCCGTCTTTGAATCACAATTTTTAGAACATATATACGTGTCATTAGCTATTTAACAGTACATTTCCACAGGTTGGTTTGAGGGTATCTTGTTTCTGAATGGATCTGATTCTTGTTTTCTTTTGTGGTTGCTCGACAGGTTTGGCATTTCACGAGTTGATTGCCAACTTTGGTGTTATAGCGAACGCTGCAAATAGCGCAAGACCAAGTTAAGGCTAATTTAGAAACAATAACCAAAACCTTGTCAGAGTTCTACATTATATTATTATATTATTGTTATGTATATATCAATGCAGTTTTACTGTCAAAATGACACTTATAACTTTAGAAGTTAGAATGGGAAGTTTGTTAGAGAATTGGAGTAGAGTAATTTGAGTTGTTCGTCGACCGTGGATTTTTCAAGTCCCATGGTACGGGGATAGAGAAACAACAAATGACACTTCTTGCTTAAGATTTGTATAAACAAGTACTCCGTCCCAGGGTTTTCTGCAGAAAGAGAAAGTCCTCCTTCAAATTTGAGACACATGAAAAGACTATGGGTAATATGCAGATATGACCCTATATGTTGATGAACGTGTAAATATAATTCTGAGTTATTTTTTAGTGTAAATATAATTATATCTATTACACATAAGTGCAAATATAACCCTAAAGCTACTATTTCGACATTAACTGGTCATTTCCGGTCATTTCTGGCCATTGATCGATTAGAATTGACCAAAATGTCCTTCTAACCTAGTACAAAAATTTAAAAGACAAATATACCCCCACCACTAATCCACCACCAATCTGCCACCACCACCAATCTGTGCCCCGGCCCGCCACCACCTGAGCCCATCTCCGCTACCACCTAAGCTCCGCTCGCCACCATTTGAGCCCCTCCCCTCCACCACCTGAACCCTGCCTGAGCCTCGCCTGCCACCACCTGAGCCCCGCCTGCCACCACCTGAGCCCATTCCCGCCACCACCTGAGCCCCGCCCACACCACCTGAGCCCATCCCCGCCACCACCTCAGCCCCGCCACCACTTGAGCCTATCCCCGCCAACACCTCAGCCCCGCTCGCTACCATTTGAGCCCCTCCCCGCCACCACCTCAGCCACCCTTGCCACCACCTGAACCCCCGCCCTACCACCACCTGAACCCCGCCACCCATACTCACCACTACTCCCTTACCCCTGCCTCCGCTCAGATCTCCGTCTCGCCCCTGCCTCAGTCTTGCACCTCTAACCACCACCTCCGACCGGTCACCTAACTCTGTCGTCGCTCAACGCCACCCACCGCAAAACCCTAGCGGCACCACCTGCCCCAAACCCTAGCGCCACCTCGCGCCACCTCCTCGACACAACCCCAAACTTCTCGCCACTAACCCCAAACTCCTCGCCATCGCCACATCCTCCTCTGCCCTAGCCCCGCCTCCACCATCATCGCCAAGCCCCAAATCCAAAACACCACCATTGTCATGCCCTAGCCCCGAATCCACAACACCACCGGTAAAGCCCTAGCCGCGAGCTCTCCACCACCACCATATGCAGATCGGAATCAAGAGGAAGAATTAGAAGTGGAAGAACGGCGCGGAGGGAAGAAGAAAGAGCGGTAGGAAAGAGAAAAGGAAAGAGCGGAAGGAAAGAGAAAAGGAGAAAAGGGATAATGGAGTTGAAGGAAAGAGAAAATGGGCTATTAATGCAAATGGGGGTAATATTGTCATTTGAGAAATGGAGGTTTTTTCAGTTTTTAAAAAAAACATGAGGGGCAAATTGGTCATTTCACCTTGTTCCGACATCAAACTGGCGAAAAAGGTTATATTTGCACATAACCTGAATAGATAGGGTTATATTTGCACTTTCGAATAGCGCAGGGTTATATCTGCACTTTCTTCAATTATATAGGGTTATATATGCACTTTTTCACAAAGACTATATTACCCCTGCCTTCAACCTCCATACCTGAGCTTCTCGCTTACTCATTCCTTTCGCTGTCTCCGCATCTCCTTCTCTCACCTGCGTCTCCCTCCGCCTATGCCATTGACGCTCTCTGCCTCTCGTTGGAAAACACACAGGAAAACTGCCGGATTCCACATATACGAATCCGACCGACTTCACCCAGACAGATCCAAAGCATAAAAATTCTGAAACCCCGACTCTAATCTTTTGCTAAACCCAACCAAATAGAGGTGATTAACCCGAAGCCATAAATCTTAAAAACTATCTAACCTTTTGGTCACCGAGGGATTCTAAGATGAAGCTCTCATATTCTAAGCTTCGAACCCAAAGCTGTAATCATTCTGTGGCCAAAGAATTTAGTCCATCGCTTCCATTGTTGTCCTGGAGGAATCCGAATCCAGTGACAGAGTACCCAACCATGTTTCCACAGCATCGAGGTGTACATGCGCAACCCCGAAAGATTTCCAAAACCCGAGCTCATAATGTTTGAAACCCAGGCGCGGGCAGGAGGCAGAGAGCAAAGTGGAGAAGGAGCAAATTTTATTGGTGAGACTGAGGAGGCAGGGAGGAGAAAATGAGGGTTTGTGAGATTGGGGGTGGGGATGTAAATTTTTAATTTTCCAAGGGCAGATAAGTCTTTTGTAATGTTAAATTTTACTAAAAGAGGAAAGTGTGCAGATTTTCCGGGGACACCCATAAATGAAAAGTGTACAGATTCCCTTGGGACAGGGGGAGTAACACAACTCTTCATTTTCAAAAAACATAATAGGGATAAGTGTCAATATAACCCTATATACTTGAGTCAGTGCCAATATAACCCTATGATAATTTTTAGTGCAAATATAACCCTAACTAGTTAATGAAAGTGCCAATATAACCCTCAGACCCCATTTCCGGCATTGACATCAATTTTTTGGCGTTGACTCTAAGTAAATTGACCAAAATACCCTTTGGGCTAACTTTGAAATTAGGTGGACAATTTTACCCTCATAGTTCGCCGGACCGCCGCCGAAACAGGTAGGGTTATATCAGCATATTATGCAATCTTATTGGGTTATATCAGCACATTCCTAATGTTTGTAGGGTTATATCATCACATTTCTAATGTTTATAGGGTTATATCAGCACATCATTAAAACTTATAGAGTTATATTGGCACTTTCACTAACTATATAGGGTTATATTGGCACTTTCAAATATAGGTTATGTTGACACTTATGTCAAATAGGTAGGATTATAAAAGCACTCTTTTCAACATAATATAAGATAATAGAAGAATACTAAGAGTCACAATTATAATAAACTACTAGTGTTTTGGTTTGGCTAATTAAAATTTCATATAGGAGTAAAATACAAGCTCATCCAGTTCGAACTAGAATTATTCCCTCCATCCCAGGGAAATCTGCACACTTTCCTTTTTTGAGTGTCTCATGCAACTCTGCACACTTTCCCTTTTAAGTAAAATTTTACATGTCATAAGACACAATTGCCTTACAACATTAACATTTTACAAACTTTCTCCACATTATTATTTTACCCATTTGCCTCACATTATCAGATTCATTTCTCCGCCACTCACTTTCTCCTCTTCCACCGTCGTCCGCCGCCGATCTCCACCACCACCCACTGTGTCTATGCCACCAGCGAGCCTCTCATGCTTTCTTCATGTCTTTTTTTTTGCTTCTTCTTCCTTGTCAGCTACTGATTTTTTTGCTTCTTCTTCTTACATGTTGCTATGGTAGATGGAAGTAAGGACCTGCAGGTGAGTGGCCCAAATAGTTCCAATGTGGCAAATCTAGTGCGACTCGAAAAATCCAACTTTTGGACTCAGTGATTCCTGTGCGACTCGACGAATCCAACTCTCGGCGAATCCGGTGCGACTCGGCGAATCCAGCTCTAGGTGAATCTGGTGCGACTAGGCAAATCCAACTTTTGGACTCAGTGATTCCTGTGTGACTCGACAAATCCAGCTCTCGGAATCGGTGAATCCAGCGCAACTCAACGCATCCGGCTTTCAGACTCAGTGAATCCGGCGCGACTCGACAAATCTGGCACGGTTGAAAAGGCAACTTTTGAAAAGGCGTTTGTGCTTTCACGGTGATAAAGCGAGCGTAGACGGCGGAGACGGGAGTCGGAGATGACGCAGGTGCAGGCAGGGAGTAGACTGGAGAGAGGAAAATGAGACAAGGGCAGTATGGTCTTTTCATCCAGGGGAAATTATGAGAGAGAATTTCTCTCTCTGCAAAATCCTCTGGGACAGAGGGAGTATAATTTTTTTAAAAATTGGATCAAAGGTCAAACTAAATATTATAAACCAATCATTCTTTTACATTTGGCTTCAAATCAGTTAATAAATTGATGGTTCAAATCGATTTAGGAACAAACATACTAACACCTTACAAATATGAGATGAGGTTTTTAAAAATAAAAATAAAAATGAAATGAGACTCTAGCATAATTTTGACTTTGAATATAACAGATTAACCAAAGAAAAAAATTAGTGCCTCCTTTAAAAAAATGCTAATGATTGAATTACATAAAGCGTATATGGTGGTTTTGTGTTTAAAATCAAACATAAATATTTGTTTTCTTCTCAAAAGTATCCATTATTTTTTATGAAAATTTATCTTTTGAAAAATCTATCAAATAGTTAAACTAAAAACATTTTATGAATTCTATTAAACACAATTATACTTAAGTCAAGTAATTGTTGTGATCAAGTGTTTTGTTTGTAGCTTAGCATAGACATGGCATCTATTTGCATTCCTATCTTCTTTCTTCTTCTTTTTTTTTTGAATTTTTACTACATTGAAATTTTAAAACAAAATTATATTCACATGGCTTCTTATCTTTACACACTATAGAAAAATTGTTAGTGAAGAATTGTAACATTCGAAACATTCATAAATACGAGGAGTAAAATTATGCAAAATAAAATTATATACGCAAAGTCTTGAGAAATATGGAATTTTCATAGACTTATGGAAAGACGAGTTTAATTATAATAATAAAAGATAAAAAATCTTAGTTGCAATATTAAAAATTTATTATGCTACGTGTAGTAGTAATAAAGTTTGTAATTCAATTCATAAAATTCCGAAATTTTATCTTCATTTCTTTTAATTTACACTTTAAACCCTGATCCATGATTTATGAAAATACCGTATTTCAAGAGATGGACTCAATTATATAGTGTGGAATAACAATACGTATTTAAAATTGCCAATCGTCTTAATAGTGCAATTAAGAAAAAGTTAAAAAAGAACCGCGAAATTGGTGAAAACTTAAAAAGAAAAGGCGGGAAGAGAAATCTCTCTGGCGTGACTGTGGAGCGATATTTAAATAAAGCAGGCCATTTCGAAGGATTCCACCTCGATAATTCTCTGCCTCATTTCATTTCCACTGATCGCAACCGCCGACGATTGCAGCGAAGCCGGAAAAGCTGCCGGGCGATCTCACTCCGATTCCGTCCAGCATTTTGACTCGCCGATTTTCCCGGTGAAAATTACTTTTCCGGTATTTTGAATTCTTACTCTCACATTCAACAGATTCCGACGAGCTTTTAGGGCAGATTTTAGAGTAATATACCTCGCGAATTAAAATTATTTTAAAATGCAATGCGCGCTTGTAGTTTTAGCTCTATTAAACTGATTTGGAGGAATTTGTTCAGGTTGATGCTAGAATTGTTATTTTTATGCTATTTTTCTTCAGTTTTTTTTTTCCTTTTTTCTGATTGAGTGCTAGGTAATGACAGATCTATAGTGATGTAGCAGCTCATATTTGAATGTGATTTTTGCTTAATTTTTGCCATTTTTAAACATTATTCATTGTCGTTGGTGGTTCTGTGTAGGTGTTGGCTATGGTTGTACGGAGTTTTGATGGTTAAAAAATGTTGCAATGGATTGGTGGGTCGAGGAGGAAAGTAGCTTCCGTAAGTCTGGTTTAGCTTTAGTCTAGATGCTCTAGTAATGGCATTGCATTTTCGGTATTTTGAACTGCTTAGTTTTCAGCTAGTCATACCTCTGGAACAAATAAATGTCTGGCTTTCAGAGTAAATTATTTTGCACTTAGGAAATAAAGATAGTAAGGAAAATGATTTTAGAAGCGGCGTGAGATATGATCTGATCATTTTCATTAGATATACCGCATGACAATCTATCAAAGAGCAGGCATATTTTTGTTTCTGGTTCTATTTGCAGTTTTTACATAAGCATAATAAAGCTATACTTATAGTTTTTAGGCGTCAAGCCATAATCACCCATAATTAGCTCCTAATCTAAGCCGTTTTGAACTTGAGCCCAGCCATAATCACCTCCTAATCTGGGCATAATTAGCTCCTAATCTAAGCCATTCTGAACCCTTGAGTCCAGCCATCCTAATTTACATTATACAGTGTATTACAGTATTAGTATGTAAATATGTCTGGTACATTAGAGTAAATTACTCCCTGTAATTAGCATTGAGATTCCTCGTATATTCTTGGCTTATTGCTTATATAATGGAAAGCTTCTCACAAGAAAAGACATTCAGACCATCTTTGTCATTAGGTGTCATTGATTTAGAACTTTCCTGATACCTGGCTAGATTTCAGTAGTCCTTATATTTATATTCATTTATTTCTAGAGAAGTTGTTTGGAGAGAATATTGTGAAAGTTGACATATATATGAATGTTCCCAGGACTTCAGTTAAAACTCCAGCTGATCGTATCAATATGTTCCAACTCTGATGATGACAAGAACCATCTGAAATTGCAACCAGAGCAAGGAGGTAAAGATGATTGATTCTTATGAGGTGTTTACTATTCTCAGTAACAATAGAAAATGGCAAAAAGGGTCACGAATCAAATATCCATTGATAGCATCCCATGTGTTATTCTATACAGAGTTCATTGTGATTCTAGTTTTTCTACTCTATTTCTAAAACGTTTCTTCATTTCACATCCTCTATACAGTATTTTGTATAATTGATATGCTTGGTGATGAAGATCCAAATGTCAGCTCAACTAAATTTTTTTAGCCCGGATATCATGCTGCATTCTCAATTGAAGGTAGGGAAATCACACTGTCCTTCCTTTGTAGTTTCCTTTTCATCTTTCATTGAGAAGATGAAAATAATTTTTCTCATATAGTCATATTGAAGAGGATTATCCCAAAAAAAACAAATGAGGCATTTGCTCCAGAGTACATACTTATTTTTACAAATTGCTCTCGATGATTGGGTTTAGGAGAAGTGGACATGGAAAACCCCAGTTGTACATCAGCTCATTCACCAAATTAAGGCACATTGCAGGTGACCAACTTATTGATGAATTGGTCTTACTAATTTGAGAACTAGCTAAGATTAGTTCCCCAGATGGACCTCAGTAATTCAATGCTTAAGCACTGATCTTTGGCACTTTTACCTTTTGAGGAATCTTGAACACTATTCGCTACTAGTCGAATGTTTAGTGGATGATGAAATGCCTCTTTGTTTTTACAAACTAACGAACACCAGTATAATAAAAATAACCTATTGATGTTTGACAACTTCCCGTGTTTAGTTCTCTGGCATGTCTATGTGGTTTTAGTGTTCAGTTATTGGTGTTTATAGTTATGGTTGGTACATATAAGTTTTACAAAAAATGTCATCTGGTGCTCCAAACATGCATCAAGATTCTTGCTTTGTGCAACTTGTAGTACTACAAAAGTCTTTCAAATAATCCATTCATCTATGCCTGGGCAATGTGAAATGGACGGTTCCAATTTTTGTAGTGTTTTGAACAAAAAACATGCATGCGGCATGGAGACATTGATTTGGAGATAAAAACTCCCTCTTTCGATTCTTGAAAATGACCATACAATCATGACATGAGTACTGTTTACTCAATTCGCATCAGATGATGAATTAATGTGTTTCTTTACCTTCTTTACATCAGAGCTTACAAGGAGCCTCTCAATGAGTTTCCGATCAACAAAGTTGTCATCCACCGCTAAGAAATGTGGTCTCTCGTCTACCTCGTTAGCCTACCTTCGTTAACTGTCTCTGTCTCCGACACCGAGGAAGAAGAAAACACCATTGTAGGTACTTCTGAACTTCTAGATCGAAGGAGAAAAGTTTGGTTTGCACAAATTGGAAATGAGGATAGGGTTTATATAATTGTAGGAAAGGGACATAAAACATGTGCACAAAGGTTTTATTTAAAAGATTGGTGGAGGCCCATTGCATGTTGCGAGATATAATTGTTTAAAAAATTAGTGGGGTGGCATAATAGACCTGCAACTTGTTGGCAAGCAGGTTGTTTATTTTTAAACTCGTGTGGGTATGAGTAAAACAGGTAATTAGTCAAATGGATAATTGAAAAATATGAGTTGGGTGGTTTGAATTTGTGGGTTGGCCGCAGGTTTACTCATTGGTTGAAATCCCCAGGTTAATGCACATGGGTTGGTAAAATTCATATGGGTCAAGATATGGATTGAAACCCGTGTGTTTACTCATATGGGTTAGCATATCCACATGAGTCAACATATAGGTTGAAACCTACGAGTTTTATCCATATGAGTTGGTATTTAAATTCATATGGATTCTTATATGGGTTGAAACTCGCCAGTTTATCTATTCTTAACTCGTGAGATGAATGATTTTTGACATGCAGATTGAGTGGGTTTTAATTTGACCAGTTTTGACTCAATTCATTTTTTGACATGTCATAAAAAAGGTCGAAACTGGTGTAGGCATATACCCATGTTTTTAAATTATCCATGTTGCCCAACTCATACTCAACCCGTTTGGTCAGTTACCACCCCTAAAAATTAGAATGAATTTTTATGTAAGGTGTGTGTCTTACATTTAAATTGAAAATAAAGAATTATGCTAAAATTATAAATTTAGTCATTTGAGGAAAAATATATGAGTTAGAAAAAAAAATATCAACAATGTTTAATTAATGAAACATCTTCTTTTTGTCACACTATCTCATTTTTAAGTAATTTTGTTCGATGCTAAATCAAATATAGATATTTTGTAATCATACAATATAAAATATTGTTACAATTTTAACATAGTATCAATAGTTTCACTGTCCAAAAAGAAATTACCATGTTGGTTTTTAGTCAAATTAACTTAAATTTGACCACTAAAATCTACCAACATATATGTAAGATTACATTGGATTCTATCAAATTAGGTTAATTTGATTAGAAAAAAAAGCTAACATGGTAGTTTCGTTTTGGACAGAGAGATTATTGATTTTATGTTGAAATTGTAATGGTCAAAATATTGTATGGTTACAGAATCTCCATATTTGATTTAGCATTGAAAAAATTACTTAAATGGAAGATAGTGTGACAAAAGAATGATAGTTTTATTAATGATAATTTTTCCTTACTCATTTTCTTAAATGATTAAACTTTGAAATATTTAACAAAATACTCAATTTTCAATTTTAGTGTAAGACACAAAAATTAAATCTAATTTTTTAATTAATTACAACGCCCAATGGTCGGTGGAACTCTGCTAGTCTTTTTGGAATATAACTTTGTTTTAGACCCCTTTCCCACCCTTATAAACCCCATCCTCATTTTCATTTTGTCACAAAACACAAACCAAAATTTTCTCCTTCAACCTAAAAGTTCACAAAACTTACAATATCAGTGGCCTCACGTCTTAGCAGTGGATGATAGTCACGTCGATTGGAAACTCATCGAGAGACTCTTTGTAAGCTTTGGATGTAAAGGTGAGTAAAGATAAAGGGAGTTTTTATCTTCTCATGCATGTTTTCTGTTCAAAACACGACTGAAATTGCCAGTCAATTTCACATTATTCATGCATGCATAGATAAATGAATCATTTAAATGATTTTTGTACTTTGTCCATCTCAATCAATTCTGCACACTTACTATTTGACAGTTGAAGTTGTCTTACTTTGATCAGGGGCGGAGGCATAACACATTAGTGGCGGGGCTGAAATGTAAATGGAAAAAAAAATTCCCAACTTTTCTTTAGATTAGAGTGGCTGAAAAAAAAAGCTTAAAAAAATTCACTCATTAATTTCTCATAAATTTCATCTGGGCAGGGGTCGGAGCCTCCTCTGGTCCCCTGCCTAACTCAGCCCCTGACTTTGATCACATATTTGAATAGATATATGAACAATAATATTATCTTATGAGATATTGTTAGATTCGTCGTAACATGTAGTTTATAAATATCACTTCTTATGCAATCATTATTATACGTAATTATATATATTTATAGTTAAACATCTTTTTGAGGATTGTGAAAACAATTCTGTGCAAATTCCCCTAAGATGGAGGGATTAGTACTATAAGTAGCACTTTAATGCGACAAGTATTTTTTTTCCTTTTTTAGGATCCAGTTACTACTGCAGAGAATGCACAAAGGGCCCTGGAATTCCTAGGGCTGGGAGATGGGCAACGCCGAAACAACGTAAGTTTAAAACATGACTTCCTAATTTCTGTTGATCTCTTCTAGCCATATTTGCACACTTTTTGGTCAACTTTATTAAGTTATGTTTGATCATCGATAACTTTAGTTACATATATTAATGGTATATTAAAATTTAATATTTAGAAAATACATTATGCAGGAAATTGAACAATGTCTCACATTAAGATATTGGTGTCCATGGGGCTAGGATAAAAAATTATTCGTTGCACCTTACATTGATAGGTAATGTTTTCAATTTAATATTGTCCTACATGCCCTTCTACTCTAGTGTTTGAGTACATATTTTGATTAAGCACTTGTTTTGATTGTTTCAGAGAAGAAACTTGTGTACTGGATAGATCCGTTGCACTTTCAACCTTCGAAATCTATTCTCGATATCTTGGAGAGTGCATTCGATGGGTTAAATGTGACAATGACCTTACGTGTAATTCAAATCAAGGTATGAATTCAATATACATTTACAATTAATTAAAGTTGCTGGTTATTATATAGTACTAATTTTCTCTAACTATCAGTACAAGAGACAAGCACAAACCTGGGAGTGTGTACTACGTAATGTTATATGCAGCAGAGTGTGTCAAAGAAATACGATTGGATTTCCTTTAAATAGATAAAGTGAGTCTATTTTCAAGACTTGCCTCCTGATCTTCATCTACAAAAGTACCAAATAACAACTACTACTGTTTACCATTTGCACAGATGTTCCCAGAGATTCTAAACCGTATTCACAAGATAACATCAATAATGCAAGAAATTGTTTGGCAAGACATCTAGTTCATGTACGATCTGCGACTCTTGGAGCTCCAAATGTGGTACCTTAGAATTTGCTAACGCTCGTGACATGTATTTTGAGAAATAGAATTTGCATGTTTTCTGTTCCTATCTATAGTTGCTTGATTAGCCTTATCTGTAGATTTTTGTTAAAACTCTGATCAAGTTGTTGATATGTAGGCTACGTATAAATACTTTCTTGTTTAGCATTATCTATATGTTTTTGTAAGCCCATACAATGTGTACGATCATTAATTGAAATTGTATTGTGTTGGATCCGAATTAATTGGGTTATAGCAATGAATAATTTTTTTTACCATTGTAGCCGAGTTTACTTCCGTATTCGGAAGTTGTTTATATGCATTACCAAAATTTTCTGAAGACATAATAACCGATTCCAAACTCGGAAGACTCGTGAATGACACAATTTCCGAACTCAGAAGTTTATTACAATATAAACGATAAATACAATCATAAAAGCAGATTACGATCGGAAGTAACACTTGATGTAGGAAGTATTATCACTTTCGGTACCGGAAGTACCAGAACATTTGAAAAACTTCATGTAGGTTCCGAGTTCGTAAATAGGAGCTGATCTGACACCCGATGCAGGAACCTCAGAATAGTGCCCGATCGCCCTTTAGGTACCGGAAGCAACATACACTTCCGGTACCGGAAATGTCTGCATCACATGACAGACTCAAGGCACTTCCGAGTTCGGAAGTAATTTAAAGGCAGTTCGGTCAGACTTTCAAAGGCGGGATTTAACCGCCTTCTATGGTTACCAACAAAGGCGGTTCTCGAAACGACTTTTAATCAGTGATGATCAAAGGCACTACTAGAGAAGACACCAAAAAGGGGTCTTCTCTGTTCCAATAGAACCACTTTAATTCCTCCCACCCTACACTAGTGATAATTTAATTCTTAGGGTAATGTGCAAATATAACCCTATATGTTGGAGAAAGTGCAGATATAACCCTGAGTTATTTTTTAGTGCAAATATAACCCTACCTAATATTTGATAAGTGTAAATATAACCCTGAAGCCATTATTCCGGTATTGACTGGTCATTTCCGGCCATTGACCAACCAAAAATGACCAAAATGCCCTTTGGAGCAAATACAAAAATGTAAAAGACTAAAATACCCTTTGAGCTATCTGAAACCACTGCACCGTCGCCTTCTCTGCCTTTGAAACCACCGCACCGCCACCATCTCCGCCATCCAAAACCACCAGTCAGGAGTCGCCTCATCCACCATTGCGAGAGCGCCACCACCACTCCCGTCGTGCCATCAACCTTCCCCCACCACCATTTTCAACCACTCCCGTCAGACTCCCTCCACACCACAACTAGCAAACGAAACAAATAAGCTTTCTATGAGTTTCTCATTCTTTCTCCCTCAACTGTTAAGAGTTGAACGACAGAAAAAAGGATTTGAAGAATTTTGTTTAGAAATACACAAACTGTAAGGTTTAAAGCTTAAACTAACGAATATGAAATACACTATTTAATTTAACAATTCTTCTTCATCAGATGAACCTTGAATTGATCAGATGAACCTTGAAATTGTATTCGACTGAGTCCTGAATCTCCAATACACGATTTTTTTGTTGACAACAAATAAATGACAATATTTGTACCTTTGAATATCATTCTCACCCAGATCCGTCTCCGCCGTGGCCCAACCCCAGCGCTGGCACCACCGACCCCTTCCCGATCTAAGCCCATCACCCCCACCATTCGATTAACTCTCCGCCACCTTCTGAAGAGAATTGGAGACCCATAAGAGATTCAGAAGAAGACCCAGAAGTTAATTGAAAACCCATAAGTGGTCGGTCTTCTTAGTTTCAATGGCCACGGCGGAGAGAATTGGTGATAACAATATGGCGAACAAGAATTATTGTTATTACCCAGAAGAATTGGTTGGATGGCGAGTCAATGGTCATGGCGAAGAAGAAGTGAGATGAAGAACAACAGGAAAGAATAAGATGAAGGAGTTGGGGTCCCAGGGGTATGAATGCCATTTCAGTTGTTTTTAATTTTATTTTTTTATAGAAGGGTAAATTTGTCTTTTCATCATATTTCGTCCTCTAGCTACCGAAAAATGTTATATTTGCACATAACCTTAATATCTAGGATTATATTTGCACTTTCAATTATCACATGGTTATATTTGCACCTTCGTCCATTATATAGGGTTATATATGCACTTTGCTCTAATTCTTAAACGTTTATCCAACAGTTAAACTAAAATTATTTTATAAACTCTGTTAAATACACCATACCAACAACCATACTGTAATTAAGTCAAGTAAGTATGCCGAAGTGTTTTTTTTTCAACTAAGCATAGACATATCATCTATTTACATTTCTATCATTTTTTAAAACTTGTATTATATTGAAATTTTAAACTAAATTAAATTCACATGCTTTAATTATTTCATGTTGCCCTTATTATTCCATTCTAACTTCTTATGTTTATACATTACTTTGGAAAAAAATGTTTAGAAAATGATTGTAACCTTCGAACCAATGAAACATATAGTACGAAGGGTACAACTATTTAAAATTTGTGGATTAATAATATTCGAAAATTCCGATCGTCTTAGAGTCGGTATTTTTAAAGATAATCTTTCCATAAGTTATGAAAAAATCAAAGTTTAAACTGTAAATTATAACAATTAAGATAAAATTTTTGGGTTACATTATCAGATCATAAATATAACTACTCCTCCTTGTTGCATAGTACATTTTTAATATTACAACCAAAACTTTTACATTTTTATAATTTTAATTCAACCAATGTTTCCATAATAAGTCTATGGAAAGATATTTTTTCCAAAATTTTTGCCAATCTTCTCAAGTACAAAGTTAAAAAAGAACCGCGAAATTGGTGAAATGAAAAGGGAGGAAAGAGAAGTCATTGCGCTGCCGTGACTGCGGAGAGATATTTAAAGCAAGGCATTTCGAAATTTTCAACCTCGATAATTCTCCGCCTCATTTCCTTTCAACCGCGATCGCGATCGCAACCGCCGACGATTGCAGCGAAACCGGAAAATCTACCGGCCGATCTCTCTCCAATTCCGCCCAGCATTTCGACCTGCCGATTTTCCCGGTGAAAATTTCTGTTCTGGTATTTTGAATTCGCACTCTTACATTCAGCTGGTTCCGATGAGTTTTAGGGCAGAAATTAGAGTAATCTACCTCGGGAATCAAAATCAGATGAAAATGCGATGCGCGCTTGTAGTTTTACATTTTCTGCATGACAATTTTTAGCTCTATTAAACTAATATGGAGGATTTTGTTCAGGTTGATGCTAGATATGTTTTTTTTATGCTAAGTTTCATCAGTTTTTATGATTGATTGCTTGGTAATGACAGATCTATAGTGTTGCAGCAGCTCATACTTGAATGTGATTTTTGCTTAGACTTTGCCTCTCTTTTTCACTATTCATCGTCTTTGGTAATTTTGTGTAGGTTTTGGCCGTAGTTGTAGAAAATATTGATAGTTAAAATGTTGCAATGGATGGGTGGATCGAGGAGAAAAGCAGCTTCCGTAAGTATGATTTAGCTTTAGTCTAGATGCTCTACTAATGCCATTGGATTTTCGGTATTGTGTTTTTACAGCTGATATAGTGTAATCTACCTTGGGAGTTAAAATGCTATTCGCGCTAGTAGTCTTACCTTTCCTGCATGACAATTTTTAGCTCTATTTAGTTAATTTGGAGGACGGTGTAAAGGTTGATGCTAGAGATGTTGTTTTTATTATTATTATGTATTTTTATGCTAAGTGTCGTTAGTTTTTCTGATTGAGTGCTAGGTAATGACAGATCTACAGTGATGTAGCAGCTCATACATGAAAATGGATTTTTCTTAGTTTTTGCCTTTTTCTTTTTTCATTATTCATCGTCTTTGGTGGTTTTGTGTAGGTGCTGGCTGTGGTTGTACAAGATTTTGATAGTTAAAAAATGTTGCAATGGATGGGTGGATAGAGTAGAAAAGTAGCTTCCATAAGTCTGATTTTTACTTCAGTCTAGATGCTCTACTAATGGCATTGCATTTTCAGTATTTTGAACTGATTAGTTTTCATTTTCATGTGCTTGAATTATGTCTTCGAATGCAAAGGAGGTAAGAAAATGTCTAGATTTATCTCCAGTTATCTCATGGTTCCTCAAGGATTCAGTTGAATCACATGTGCAATTTGTTCTTGAACTCTTGCAGGCTAAAGCAATACTTTGAACAGAAAAGGCTGCAACAGCAAGCTACTGGTGGGGGAAAATAGCAAAGTGAGAACAATAGATCTCTGGATGTTCTCAGCTTACAGGGGTTATCAAAAGTTCCACAGGATCACATGTCAATTTGTGACTTAGGTTCAATTGGATTGAACTTCAAGCTGTGCTTACCTGCTGTGTTTAATATGACTAGAAGATTGTTTTGCATTCTCATATAGCAGTGTTTATGAGGTGAACGAGAGACCCCATGTCTTAGCGTTGGACAACAACGTTGTTGATCGGAAACTCTTCAAAAGGCTCCTTGTAAGCTCTGCATATAAAGGTAATTACCTCATTAATTCATTGTCTGATGCAAATTGAGAATCAAGAAAGAAGGAAAAGCTTAAACACAACTATATGTCATAGGATGATATGGTAAGCTTAGATACAGATGGTAAAATGCATGTGCAGAGTTTCATTTAATATGGCCCTCCCCAAGTTTTCAATGGCTGGAAATACGTTACTATTAGTCGCTTTAATATGACAAGAAATTAGATGGAAAAAAAGAAGATAAATCATGGCTTTTTAAGAGTGAACATGGTAATCACAGACTACAGTATGCCAGGGATGACAGGGTATGAACTACTCGAGAAAATCAAGGTATGTACCATATTGAGTTTTCCACTATTTGTCCCACTACAAAAACTTTAGATAATCTAAAAGTTGCTTTCCTCTTATGAATTTAACAGGAATCATCCCACCTGAGGGAAATACCGGTGGTCGTGGTATCATCTGAGAATATTCCGACCCGGATCAAGAAGTAAGTAGCCATGTTGTTATGCTCAGTTATTTTTACTATGTACTATGTATATGTGAACATCAAACTCGAATTATTTGTCCCGTGCATGTTTATAGCTGAATAAATTACTAGATTCGTCAAGTAGTTTTGAAACATTAATTTTTTATATGCCGATAATATACGCGTGACACCATCTATTGTTATCTCTTAAATCTTCATATGCGTGGCACAGTCTGTCCACGAAATCCCTATCATCACGCCTGAGGATACCTGCAAGGCTGCAATTATAAAGACACGGTGCTTACTGGCAATAAACACACTCAAGGAGCAGGTCATAGACTGTTGCATACCATGCCGTATCTGGAAGTGAGAAATTATGGGAAGCCCGTGGTCTCTGGTAACCTCCATATTCTAACAGTGGTAATCTTATGTCAGCTATCAGATTCTTGATCATCCTTGTGTGTTAACCATATTAACCTCTGATTTGATATTCTGAAGAAATTGGACCTCAGAAACCAGGTTTGGAGAGTGGTGCAGCAGTCCCAAAATCCAAGGTATGAGCTACATATGTAACCATGGTGTTTATTACCCTTTGCAATGGAAAAATAATATAAAAAATCTTCAGCTGAGCTTGTAGAGTTTTTTTTCCCTTAAAGGATTACGGTTCAACATACTTTGCCTCAGTTGACATCCATGGCCAAGCTACCTCTTATGCAAAAGTGGTTGAATCTTCATCCATGAATTATGAGGTTTTGAAGGAGCCGACTGATGAATCTAGCTTTACGGTCCTTCCTGTCTCAGCCGAAAGTTCTGGAAATAGTGATCATTGTTTCCATCTTTCATGTTTCCTTCCTCTTGGAAGTTTCCGATTTCTCCTTCTTGCTTTTTGGTTCATTTGGTAGATTTTATTTCCATACGTCTATCTGTGAATGAAGTGCTTATATAACTCTCAGTTTTTTGTTATGGGCAAATATAAACTTGAGTTTCTTGAAAGTGCAGTTGTGGCCAAAGTCATCTAAGCGAGCAGTTGTACCCAAATTAAATTAGGAGGAAAAAAACATTTTGGCCGGCCATGGGTATATATGCACTTTTGAAAACTGGCCACAGGTATATAAGCACTTTTGAAAAACTAAGGGTTATATTTGCACTTTCCAAAGAACTGGGGGTCATCTAAGCATTTTATTCTTTATCTACTAAATAGGATAGCCACGAAGCTTGTTTTCTGTTTTCCTCTGTGAGAGTGAGAGTCCTCTCAAGTGTGGAAAGATACTCGATTTCTTTTTAGAGAACTGATTGATCAAAGTTATTTCAGATCATGTCACGGGATCAGACATAGTTTTAAGAGCAGCATTAGAGGCAGAAGTCGCATACAATGCCAAAGATTTCTTTTAACGGCCCGAAAACTTAACGTGACATGAATGAGAAGGTATCGTCTTAGCCTGAAATAATTTTAGTTTCTATTTGGTTTCATTTGGGATTTACTTTTGAGCAATTCACAATGCATCTTGAACCTTATGATCTGCTTGGTTGAGTTGCAATGATACCAGAGAGATGGTTTCATGTGTACGCGTCATTAACACGATTTCCAGAGTTTGGTTTAAGGTTACACTGTCCCTTAACGGATCTGATTCTAGCTCCTTTTGTGGTTGCTCGACAGGTTTGGCATGTTTCGAGTTGATTGCCAACTTTGGTGCCATAGCGAACACAGCAATTAGTACAAGATCAAGTTAATGCTTGGTATTATTATTTTAGAAATGATAACCAAAACCTCTTCAGTGCAGTTTTACAGCATGTCATTCTAACGTATACACCAGCGCAATTTTACAATTAAACGACACTTTTTTTTCTTTTTTTGAAAAAAAGCGTGAGATTCAGCAGTTAGAAATCAACTGTTTTTCATGTCTACAAATATATCCATTAAACCATTGATGGCCTAAAAATCAAACAAAAGATATCATCCCATAATTTAGATTACAACATCTGTGGTTGCTTTCTCCACACTTGAAACTTTCTTCCCCAGAAAACGTAAGGCTTCTCCATTGTCTCGAATTCCTGCGATAAAGCTAACTATGTTGCTTCTGCACATCATTATAGTTTTCCTCCACATATATCACATTCCTGATCTAAGGCTCTACTAATGAAACAAGATGATGGATGAGCTCACTTTCTCCAAATCTTTTGTATGCACAAAACGATTGCTGAACCCAGTTTGAATTCTACTCTCAGACTGGCACATGGACCCCATCCTGATAACGATGGGGGAAGCCCGAGAAGGGATGGTTAAAGCTGAACTACAAAGGATCGTGCAAGTGCAGGACGGGAAAGGGAAGCATTGGCGGTGTTGTAAGGAACCACAAGGCTGAGTTCTTACTCGGTTATGCAGAATCCATTAGTCAAACGAACAGCACCATTGCAGAATTGGTTGCTCTCGAGAGAGGCCTCAAACTAGTCCTGGAAAACGAGTGGAGAGACGTATGTAAAAGCACGTCAGCCATATGAATCGAATCATTACAGAAAACTGCACACACTTCTACAGAGAAGACAATAGAGCTACATTTACTGAGAAGGCAATAGAGCTGCAGATAAAATTTGCCAAGATGTGGTATCATCTAAAATTCCCCCAGATTTGGCACCAAAATCCTCCAATGAGAATTGTTCATGAAGATGCACAGGGTAAGACTTGCTTCAAAAAAGAGGTGAATTTCACAAATACTGAATATTTTAGTTCATGTAATTACCTATCAATCTGTAAATGTATGTAGAGTAAAATCATATCAACAAACAGGAAATTCTAACAGAAACTCTAAAAACATAGTATGAGCTACGAAGTTAAGGATCATGTACCTAATATAACATCAAAGTTCAAGCTTCAGTAACCCGGCTCCTTTTAATTCGAGCAAGTGCACCCAAGGCATTGTTGTCTGCAGCATCAGTACTGCTATCAACATCATCGCCCTCTCCTCTTTTCCGCACAAGACCTCCAAACACAGCAGTAGGAACATCTTTCTGTGAGATCTCGACCTTCTCATCATCTTCAGAATCACTGTCTTCATCAGGCAACTCAATATCCTCTTTACTTGCCACACCACTTTTTGCAGCATCCCCTCTTGACTCAACACCAGCGCTGACGAATCCAAGCAGCCGTTTGCCATCTTTAGCCATGTCATTAGTAGTAGGCATCAACTGCCTTTCCAGTGCTGCCATTTCATCCTCAGCAACACCAGCCTTCTTTAATGCATCCTTTGCATCATCAAGGGTCTGCACTTGATCCTTTTGCATCAAGTACTCCGGAAGAATGAAATGTGTCTGGCTATAGCTTGCAGCAACACTCCTTTTAACACGTAGCATTTCCCCGAATGTGTCTCCATTCCCGTGATGTACTTCAAACTCTTGCCATTTGACCCAGAAGTCAGGGTCGGATCTGGGATCTGCAAACTGTGATGCATGCTTGTATAATGCACGGGCACGATCAATTTCACCCAGGCTCTTTTCAAGGTCAGCATACCTCGTACACATGACCTTGACATCCTTGTCTGGGAGACCAGACTCAATTGCCTGTTCATAAATTTCTCTTGTTTTTGGCACACCAAAGATCTCAGCTGCACGAGCTATGTATATTTCGTACATTCCTAATTTCTCTGCAGCAGGAACAGCTTTTGTTGCTTGATCATAAACCCTCATAGCTCGCTTAGCCAAGCCAAAGTCTTCTTCCAACTTGGCATACTGAAGATATAGCGGCTTGACAACATCTGCTGGAGCCACCTCAACAGCATGCTCGAATAATTCTCGAGCCCTCTCCAATTTTGTTCTCCCGTATCTTTTAACAAATTTGGAGAGGTAGGTAACCCAGATATCCTTGGCATGTGGATATTTGAAAATCTTTACTCCTCTTTCATATACTTTGAATGCATCCTCAAAGTACTTGTGATCCTCTAAAAGTAAAGCATAATTTATAATGATTTGAGGAGTGGCTATCTTGAGATCTAGTATCCTCTCATAAACTTCACGGGTGGACTGCAAAGATCCCAAGCTTTCCTCCAGGTCAACATAAAATGCCCAAAGTTTCAAAGATTTGTGAACCTTTATCTGCACTGGTTCATTACCCTCAGCTGCCACTCTTCGTTTGACCTCAACTGAAGGCTCTGCAGTAGCACGCCTCATCAAGTCCAACGCTCCCTTAAAATTTTTGTGTCTGAGCTCCATCTCGGCCCACTCAGACCACACACTCGTCAGATGATCGACTGCCTTATAGTTGACCTGCACAGCCTTGTCAAATATAATCCTAGCATTTGAAACATCCTTGTGACTTTCATAGAGTTTTGCAAATGCAACCCACAGAGTATGAGGCTTTCCCACAGCTTTCATTGGGTCAACCGTCTTCACAGCTTCTGTATAAGTCAGTACCTGTTTGGTAGGATTGCCCTCAAAAAGCTTCACCCTCCTGTGCCAATGCTCCACATGATGTGGATTCTGCCTCAGCTGTACACTGTTTGCCAACTCTGGCCTCCTATCAATCAAGTGAGCCAACCTGTCCAACCTTAAATCCACATCTTTCGCAAGCACTTTCTCGCTCAACCAGTGCCCCTTACACTTCTTAATCAACTTCTCCACATCAAATTTATCATCCTCCTCCTCCTCCTCATCTTCTTGACCTTCGTCATCACTCTCACTGTCACTCATATTTTCCATCGTAGTCATGATAGCAGTCTCCTCAAACTGCGCATACGCATCAAATATGATGCTAAAGTCCCTAACAGTCACAACCTTCGCCATCCCTTCCTCAAATATATCCCTCGCCTTCTCAAACAGCTGTCTCCTGACATAATACTCTGCCAACGCAGCCCACAGCCGCCCAACCTCATCCGTAAACTTCCTAATCCCACCTCGAATAATAGCATCCACATTCAGCCCGGTGATCTCATCAGCGTGCTGGGTCAGCAAATCACAGAGCTCCAACCACAGCAGGTACTTCGTCTTCCCCTTAATCGAGTAAAACCCATCGTCATTCAGAACCCCGGCCAAGTGCTCTGCAGTCTCCTGCCACCGCCCCGACTCCCTCAAAAACTCAATAAACTCCTCCATGTGGCTGGGATCGTACTTCATGTACCTCCTATAAACCCTAAGCGAAGTCTCAATGGGGATCCCTCTCTGCCTAACGAAGATCAAATACCGCTCCCAAATCCGATCATGCTGCGTCACAGGCAACGCGCACAGCGCCCTATCAAAAGTCCTACGAGTGACCGTAACGAGCTTCTGCCCAGTCAAAAAATCTAGATACATAATCCAAATCCGCGGCATCTTATGCATAGTAACGAGCGCGCGTTCGAAAGTATTGTTCAGCGATTCGTTCTTAGAGTGAGTGACGGGCAGGGGCCTTACCAGTTCGAGGCGCTCCCGGAGGTAAGCGTACCAGAGCTTGTAGCACCCCGGCAGGTATCTGATGGCGCGTTCGTACACGACCTGCCGCTTCTCGAACGGCGCGTCCGCGAGTGCGATCAGGTAGCGCCACCACAGCTTCAGGGTGTAGGGACTGCGGAGGACCTCTTCCTCGTAAGCTAAGAACTCTTCAGTTGGGTACATTGAGTCTTTTGTCGGCGTCGACGCCGCCGGCAGCGCCATCGTTGACGGTGGTGAATTCGCCGGAGTTTCTGGTTGGAAATACTAGGGTTTTAGTTTTAGGGGGATTGAGGGATATATATCGCTCTAGCTCAAATCATCGGTTTTCCATTTGGGTGTTTATTTATTGACTAAATTGTTTTGGTCATGTGTTATACCATATTTTGGTCTCAATTTATAAATCAATCCTTAAATGGTACCCAAAAAATTTAAAATAAATTTTTTGGTCATCAAAGGTGGTTTTCATAGGATGTCAACAGTAAAATTGGTCAAAATATATAAAATGACAATTATACTCATGTGTTTAAAAAATTTAAAATCAAAAACAAAAGATTCGTCTTTCCTTGTAAATATGTTAGATTACCGCCGTTGCCGCGCCTTTCTTTAGTGTTTCTTCACCGCCTTCCGCCGCCGCCGTTGGAACCAGATCCGGGATTACATCCAATCCGCCGCTCATCTTCTTCGCTCATCTTCTCCGCCGCCGAGGAGCTTCTTTCGTCGTCTTCTTCAGTCATCTTCTCCGCCGGTGCTGCTTCGTCTCCGCCGCTCCTGCTTTGTTAAACGAGAAGGTGGAAGAAGATAACTCCGTGCGACACCGCTGGTCGCCACTGCACGCCTACATCGTGCCGCCAATTTGCGTTAGCGGAGACAGTTTAGGCAGAGATAATTTCTGCTCTATTAATTAGAGAAACAAACTACGCAAACAAACTCTGCACACAAGTATCTTATATCCTACCGTCACGGCAGCGGCGGCGGCGGCGGCGGAGGAAGAAAATATTAAAATTAGGAAATTTTAATTGAAAATAATTTTTAATTAGTAAAATTATCATTATACCCCTGATTATACTGGAAAACCATTTAGTCTTACCTGAAAACCACTTTTGAGGACCAAACAAATTGTTTTGAATTTGTTGGGTACCATCTAAGGGTTGATTTGCAAATGGGGGCCGAAACACGGTATAAGATACTTTATAGGGGCTAAAAAAATAACTTAGTCTTATTTATTCTTTAACGGCTCAGTCCAGCCTATTCTGTACAATATATTTTTTTAGTAAAAAATGTCTAACTTTAACCATGTATTTGAATAAGTATATGAAGAATTGTTTTATCGTATGATATATGATTAGATTCGTCGTAATATGCAATTTCTAAATATCAATTTTTTGTGTGTCATTATAGTTCGCAGCTACACATATTTACAGTCAAACATTTTTAGTGGACACCGTGAAAAGATTCTGTGCATAAATGGCTGGGACGAAGGGAGTAATAAGGAATACAACCTCTTTTCTTGTATGAAAGATTATAATGGTAGTTACCTTATATAATAGTTATAAATTGTAATTTCCTTTAGATTTAGAATCCTATTCCTCTTAGATTTTATTTTGTTGTAACCCTATATATTGTAATCATCATTATTGATGAGATGTGTCATTGATGTGACATCAATGTACCATAATAAAATCTTTTATATTTTATCATCAGAATTGAATAAGAAAAATAGTACTCCTTCCATCCCACATATATTTGTAAAATCATAAAATGTCATTCTAACCCTAACTTTATGATGAATTATGCTGATATAACATTTATGTCACATTCCGGCGTTAACTCACCAATTGGACCGTTGAATGGACCCAAAATGATGAATATGCCCTCGTCCATTTAAACTTAAATAAATGTTCTCATTTTACCCCTCTTGTTGACACCAGCCACCACCACCCGCCGCTAGTCACCGCCACCCTCTCTGGCACCACCACCTGCCACTCTCTCTCCAGCCACCACAACCACCATAGCCGCTCACCCTAACCACATATTAGACCACCATCGATTGCCACCTCCGGCCACCCCAACCACCCCAACCACCACCTCTGCCACCACCACTAGCCACTACCTCCCGCTGCCAGCTACCACCGCCAGCCACCACAACCACCCCATAAATACATCGGCCTGCCAGCCACCACCCCACTGCTACCCACCCCCTATATTTGCTCTACTGCGACCTCAATTTTCTCACGTCTCCGCTACATCGCCCATATTCACCTCCCAGGGTTTCGACATCTCTACCACCTAAATTCCATCGCCCAGACTTGCGGAGAAGGCCACGACGCAGTGGAAGAAGAACAATGCAGTGGAACAAGAAAAGGTAGAAGAACGGTAGTGGAAGAAGAGAAGGATATGACATGCTGGAAGAAGAACGACGTAGTGGAAGAAGAAAAGGCAGAAGAACGGCGCGGTGGAAAAACGATGCGAAGGGAAGAAAAATGGAGTGGCGACGGGAAGAACAACAACGCAGTGGAAAAAGATGATGGTAATATCAATTCATTCATTTTTTTTCATAGCGGGGTAAAATTGTCATTTCATTAAAATTAGGCCAATTCCGGGTAGACAATTGGAGTCAATGGCTCCCAGGGTTATACTGACACATACATCTCGTTTTACATGGTAATATTGCCCCTTTCATCCTAAAGTCTGGGTTATTTTGGCACTTTACTCTTTGAATTTGATTGGAAACATTACATATTTAGAGTAAAACACACTCCCTCCGTCCCACTATTTTTTGCTTATTTACTTTTTCACATTTTTCAATAACCATGTTTGACTGTTAATATATCTAACTACGTATAATAATTTCAAATAAAAAAATTATATTTATAAACTGATTTAAGATAAATCTAACAAGATCTCACATGATATTTTTATCAGTAATATGTATATATATATATATATATATATATATATATATATTAGTTGAAAAAGTAAATAAGCAAGTTTTAGTGAGACAGAGGGAGAATAAACGTGTGAGTTTATCCAAACAGCTCATAACCCAAACTTAACCCGGATTTTAATTGCTTTAACCCGCAATTGTTTTTACGATAAAATTACACTCGAGTCCTTGGTTTCTCCATAGCATGTGGAAAGACCGTCTTTCAAAAGACAATCTCTTTAATTTGAAAGTTAAAGTTAGAAATTTATATTTAAAAAAGGAATAAAGTAATCAGGGTTTATACCATAAATTTTTATAGTCCAATGATAAGAAGATAGAGAAATAACAAATCACATGCTTAAGATTTGTAAAAAAAAAAAAGTACTCCCTCTATCCCAACGGATTCCACGGAGAGAGAATGTGGGTGTTTCAATTTTGGATATGTGAAAAGACTACAATGCCCATGTATTCAACCTCCAGTTTTCTTCGTCCAGATCTTCCCCTCTTCGATTAGGGTTCTGTTGCCTCCGGCCTCTTCGCCTTCAACCTCCATTATTCTTCCACCAGACCTCTTGCCTCTCCGCCTCCTCGACTAGGGTTTTGCCGCATCCGCCTCTCCACCTCCCACATCCGCCTCTTTGTCTCCCGCCTCTACTTCTCCACCTCCTGCCTCTTCGCCTCTCTCCGCCTATGCCTCCCGCCTCTCTTAGCCCCTCTCTTTGCTCAGATGGGGGCGGAGCTACTTCAAAACTCTAGCAAATCTGGGAGCGCCACCATGAGAGAGTGGGCTTAGCGGAGAAGACAATGGAGCGGCGCGCTGGCGAAGAGATCCGCGGTAGCGGGGTCGAAGGCCGGCTCAACGACTGTGAGGGAGCAAGCTCGACGGCATCGCAGTGAGGGGCGACCTCGACGATAGGGTTATAAATTTGAGATGATTGGGGGAAGATGGGTCTCTAATTTTTGGGTGAAGAAATTTGAGATGATAATTATGTAAAATTCTAATTTTGTAAGGGTAATAATGTCTTGTTACATGCTAAATATTTCCTGAAAATGATAGTGTGCTAATTTTCCTGGGATAGCCTAAAAAGAAAAGTGTGAAGATTCGGCTGGGACGAAGGGAGTAACATGACTTTTCATTTAAAATGAAGAGTTAAGTGCTAAAATAACGTTATGTTTTGGGTGAAAGCGCCAAGCTAACCCTGTAAAATCTGAAATTGCAATTTTAATTCTATTTTTTGGTCAAAAGTGCCAATCTAACCATGTGAACCCAAATTTGGCAAGATTTTTGTGAATTGACTATTATACCTTTTTAAAAAAAAATCATAAAAATTGAAAAGTCTATAGTACCCTAGTTTGTTTTCAGAAAAACTAATTTTCCCGACATTCCCTCCATCTTCTTGTGGCGCATTGCTGCTCCTCATCGCAACTTTTAGTTTCTAGATGTCATACGCCAGTGGTTCTGATGCCAGGTGCTCCGGTGGAGATAAAGATCCGGCACCTCCACTGGTGGCGATTCTACATGTCATCCGTAATAAAGATGCCATACGTCGGTGCGCTCCAGTTGCGATAGATTCGGCGGCGATGCGTGGTGGCGCTTGGAATCGGGAGGGCAAGCTGGGTTAGCAGTGGGGCAGAGGAATCTGGGAATTAGGTGGCGATAAAGATCTGGTGGTCATAGGTGGTGGCGCTGGGAATCAGAAGGGGCAGGCTAGGTTAGCGGAGGGGCAGGGGTGCTAAGAATCAGAAGAGGCAGTGGTGGCGCCGCCGTGGTAGATGCAGGGACGATGAGGATGTGGGGCAGAGCGATGAGGATCCGGACAATGATGATGTGAGTGAAGAGAATTTCCACCCATGAGGATTCGGGGTGATGAGGATTCGGGGTGATGAGGATTCAGGGTGATGAGGATTCGGGGTAATGATGATTCGGGGCGATGAATGCTACTGATAAGGATTCAGGGCGATGAGGATGCGAGGCATGGAGAGGGATGGGAGAATGAGGGTTTTGATGTGGGATCTGGGGGTGGACAAGGTGGAGCAGTGGCAGCCGGTGTTGGCGGAGGTGAGGTGGTGTTGGGGGGGGGCAAAGGTGGTTGGGGCGATGAAACCATATTCTAGCTGGGATCAAGGGGGGTGTAACCAGATTCCGGCCGTCGCCGCCATTGGAGCGGCGTAGTTCTGGAGGTGGTGGTGGCGAAGATCCGAGGGCGGTGGTGCCAGAGCGGGCAGAGGTGGTGCTTAGGTGTTTTTTAAGAGAAGAAGAAGAACCCAAGGGGTATTTATGTCATTACATTTTTAGTTTTAGGATTAGGGTATTTTAGTCTTTTTAGGTTAAGTCAATGCCGAAAAAGACCAAGTCAACGTCGGAATAATGCGAAAAAGTTATATTGGCACATTTGCTGGAAAACTTAAGGTTAGAATCGCACTTTCAAATATTATAGGGTTAAATTGACACTTTTAAAAAATAATAGAATTAGATTTGTATTTTACCCTAAAATTAAATAAAATACAGAAAAATAAAAGAATATTTGGAGTCAGGATGAGAATAAATTAGTGTGTGACTTTTACTTATAAGAATAAAACCATCCACTCGAAACAAGGAAAATATGATTTCGATCATACTGACATCAAAATTTGAAAATTAGTTTGATTGAAGATCGAATTAAAAATTTCCCTATATAACCTAACACTTAGGATAGCCCAATGGCCAGAGCAATGTGCCCTAGAGCAATGTGCCCTGGTGCAATCTATGTTCGACTCCCCCCTCCCCCTTGCATTATTATGGGGTTTAAATCTCCGTATACACCGTGTTATGTGTGGAGCCTTACTTTGTGTGAGTTATGTGAGAGTCTCACCCCACCTTTATGTGAGACACATGGGAGCTTCACCTCCTTTGTGTGAGGCAACTTGAATTTGAATAAAGTGTGGAACATCTCAAAAAAAAATTCCCTATCCATTTCAATAATACTGAATTTAAAAAACCTAAAACCCTACCGCCGCAGTTTTTTCTCTCCAGACTTTGGCGCAACTCTTCTTCTTCAATCTTAATGGAAATATGGAAACAATAGTTTACTTTAATAATATTTTTGCTATTAAATAAGTGTAAGATTCATCTCCACATATTAGTTTTATTTTTTTATCTGATCCGTTAGATTGTTGCATTCATGATGATAATTCGATTTAGTTGTTCACGTTGGTGTACTGTTCTCGATTTGCTTGTAAAGATCGTGTGTTTGCAATTTTTTTGCGGTTTTGTTTTGGGTTTCCATTGATTTTGGTTCGTCGGATCTGTGTTTTTCAAGGTTTTTACAGTTTGAACAACATAGAACATGGTTGGATCAAGTGGTGTTATAGTTGTAGAATTTCCCTACTTGGCGAAGTGATATTAATGTGTGATACACTCCTCTCTGCCAAGTGATTATGGTTTTTGCGGGAAGCGAGTTAATGTCCCCGAGGGCGATGTTACTATTTTTTATTGGATCTCTGATCTATAATATTACAGACGATCAGTCTGATTGACTCCCTCCGTCGCATAATTAATGGCACAATTGCTTTTTCCAAGTCAAAATTTAAAAACTTTTGACCCTAAATAAAAATTAATATATACATAATAAAAAGATCATGGAGAATCTTGTTAGATTCATCTTAATGTCTATTTTTTAAATATCAATTTTATATGTGTAATTATTATATGTAACTAGAGATATTAAAGATCAAACATGATTATTGAAAACTGTGGAAAAAAAATTGTGTCATTAATTATGGAACGGAGAAAGTAGTTATTGCTTGTATCTAATTGAGTTAGATATCAATTTCACTCATTGTAATCGTCATTTTACATTTTTCCATCACCTGTAATTATTTAAAAAATAATAATAATACTGAATTCAAACCAATTCACGACCAAATATAGGATTAACATGGATATAGTACCTGACAAATACGAGACGTGACTCTAGCATGATTTTTGCATTAAATGTAAAGCAAATTGAGTGACACCCAAACTATAATAATCATTTATCTTTGACTCTTCTTTTGTGGATTGATATACCACGCCCTGTATTTTACTATCATCGCCCTAATACGTATACAGTATATTTTTTTAATTTAATTTCAATAACTGAATTAAAATTAATTTAGATAATTGTAGTTAGTTAATATTAACTGAATTAATTTAAAAGAAATTCCGCCGCCGCCGGACCACCGTGCGCCGCCGCCGGACCACCGTGCGCGCCGCCGGACCACCGTGCGCGGCCGCCGGACCACCGTGCGCGCCGCCGGACCACCGTGCGCGGCCGCCGGACCACCGTGCGCCGCCGCCGGACCACCGTGCGCCGCCGCCGGACCACCGTGCGCCGCCGCCGGACCACCGTGCGCCGCCGCCTGCTCCGGTTCGCCACGGCCTGGGCGCGAGCCGCCGCCGGTCCGCTCGCCACGGCCTGGGCGCGAGCCGAAGCGGTCTCCGCTCGCCACGGTCTGGGCGCGAGCCGCCGTCGATCCGCTCGCCACCGCCTGGCCGCGAGCCGCCGCCGATCCGCTCGCCACCGCCTAGCCGCGAGCCGCCGCCGGTCCGCTCGCCACGGTCTGGGTGCGAGCCGCCACCGGTCAGCTCGCCACCGCCTGGCCGCTCGCCGCCGCCGGTCCGCTCGCCACGGTCTGGGCGCGAGCCGCCGCCGGTCCGCTCGCCACCTCCTGGGCGCGAGCCACCGCCGGTCCGCTCGCCACGACCTGGGCGCGAGCCGGAGCGGCCTCCGCTCGCCACGGTCTGGGCGCGAGCCGGACGGGCTCAGCTCGCCATGGGCTTGCCGCGAGCCGGACGGCTTCCTCTCCCCAACTACCCACATTTAATGTCATTTACTCTATCACACACCCGAAAAAGTTGAATTTTCTGCTATAAAAAGATCATTTCTGCTGTAAAAATATGTGGAACTCCAAATTTTTACTCTCCAAATTTTTACTCTCCAAATTTGTACTCCAAGCAAGGGTGTTAGAAATTCCATGTCTTCGGAGGTAATTTTACTAATCAGTTTTCTGTCCATAAGTAATAGTTAAATTTATTATCTATTATTTTTTGAAGTAGAAATTTATGCTCATCTTAGTTTTTTAATTTATGCTCATCTTAGTATTTTAATTTATTAATTGTAACGTAAAATTTATTGTAACGTTAATTTTGTTGTTTTGTTAATTTTGTTATTTTGTTAATTATTGTAACGTTAATGTTGTTGTTTTGTTAATTTTGTTATTTTGTTAATTATTGTAACGTTAATTTTGTTGTTTTGTTAATTTTGTTATTTTGTTAATTATTGTAACGTTAATTTACGTTTTTTTACGTTATTTTGTTATTTTAATTTGTTGAAATGTAATTACTTTGTTTCATTTTACATTATTCAAATGCAAGTATTAAAAGTTAATCTGAAACGACCCGGTTGCATTTTGGATTCCAAAAGTTCATTAGTAAACATTAAATTCGTTACGTTAATTAATTTTAAACCTTAATGTGAAATGTAAGAATGTAATATTAATTCTAGCCACAATGTTATTTCATTTTTTTTCATTACATGTATGTTTTAGCTGTTAATGAGAAATGGCGGAGTGCACCCTTAAGTCCATTAGGAGGACAGTTTGAAATGGATGAATGTAATTTTAGTTTAGGGAGTTAATTTGTGTACGGGAATTTTATAACTGTAATGGCATTTCATGTACTATAATTTTATCTTTATGTTCTCTTCTTTAAGTATATGTTTTAACGTTTTGACTGTAATTTTATCTTTATTCGTTCATATGTAAACGTTAATTGACGACATCATTGTCGTTGGTATAGCAGTTGAGTGTAACTAATTACTTGATGTTTATTGCTGTTTAAGGATGACAATCAATCATGTGAAGCTGCTGCAGGGCGGAATGGATACTCTCCATTTGCCACCTCAGCTGTGTTTCCAGGTGTTGCCGAGGATTATTCCTACCTGCAACGGATTGCTCTGCAGGTGGGATTTGAACTTGTCACGGGGTCTTACAAGCAGAATAGGAATGGTCCCCTGAGGTTATATTGCATTTGCAATCGGGGCCGAAAGGATAAGGTTGTAGATACGAGCGAATCTGATGTAGTCCGACGGAGTAGCACCTCTACCGGAAGTTGTGATTGCCCATTCGCGATTGTCTTGAAACAGAGAATCACGGGGGATGGTTGGAATGTAGTGCCGTGCAAGGATCCTAGACGAGGGATGCACAACCACTCTTTCTCAGTGTACCCCGAGGGTCATAGACAGAGCTGCAAGCTCCATGCGGACGCGAAACAAATGATCAGAGATTTGACAGATTCAGAAACAGCCCCAAGGCATATCAATGCCAGCCTCAGTAATTCGTTTCCAGACCTGCATCAGAACATTAGGCAGGTGTACAATGAGAGATCGGCATATGTAACAGAAAGGCAAGGCGGGCGCAACACAGCGGAGAATTGTTTGCATCTGGCCACCGCGAAAGGGTATGTCACTAGTCACCGCTCAGCAGGTGATGGTACTTTGACTCATTTATTCATGGCTAATCCCGATGCTGTTGTGGCATTTCGCACGTTTCCGTGGGTTGTGGCCATCGACTCAACGTACAAGACCAATCGCTACGGCATGCCATTCATTGAGATGGTTGGGATGTCCCCTTGCAACACAAACTTCCTGATTGCCTACGCAATTGTCGTTGACGAAACGGCAGATACCTATGAGTGGGTGCTGAACGCGCTGAAGAACTTGCTTGTGGATGGACCGTTCCCTGAGGTTGTCGTCACCGATCGGGAGATGGGACTGATTAGGCCACTTCGGACTGTGTTTCCAGAATCGAATCATTTGCTCTGCACCTGGCATATTAACAAGGATGTGGAGGCACGTGTTACTGTGCTGACAGGGAATAAGAGGAACGGGGCAGCGTTCAAGAATGGTGCATGGTTCCGGGTTTGCAATGCGTCCACCGTTTCAGAGTACGAAACCGCCTTGGTAGATATGAGGGCTGGATGGTCTTGGAGCGAGGCTGTTATTAGTTACGCTGAGACGACGTGGCTCACCCCCCATAAGGAGAAATTTGTGAGGGCATGGACGAACAGATTTCTGCATTTCGGGAACACAACTACATGCAGGGTCGAAAGTGCACACTCGTCATTGAAAGGGTGGTTACAAACGTCGACTGGTTCACTGGACACGGTATGGAGGCGTGTCGACCTGCAGATAGCCCAGCAGATTACTATGATCAAGACCGGCCTGGAGAAATCAAGAACGTGCATTGGAAGATTGCATCGTAGGGCCCTTTTCAGCAACTTGATCAACAATGTGTCCAAATACTGTCTGGATAAATTGACGGTCGAGTCCGGGAGGATTGATGCACTCGGAGCACAGGTATATGCTTACTGTGGCTGTGTGCTGCGCTCGACACACGGAATACCGTGTGCATGCGTCATGGCAGGGGCAGTTGCTGAAGGAATCCCCTTGTACTTGGACGACATTCATCCGCTGTTTCAGAGCCT
This sequence comes from Rubia yunnanensis, assembly GCA_037428765.1. Lineage (NCBI taxonomy): Eukaryota > Viridiplantae > Streptophyta > Magnoliopsida > Gentianales > Rubiaceae > Rubia > Rubia yunnanensis. The sequence continues at coordinate 139,916,326 of CM075062.1, read as the reverse complement.
GGCATTGGGTGATCACGTGCGGAGCACGGAAAACGTTGCGAGGGCCGAACAAGATCAGTCGCGGTTCAACACTCTGTTGGAGGAGCTGGCACGCAGCGACCCTTCGGTCCGCCGACGAGTTTCATCCTACATAGATGCACAGTTGCGTCCGGAGGAGAGCGGCATTGGCGAGCCGGACAATTGTACTGTGCACGTGGGAGACCAAACGAGCAGGTCCCCCGATCAAGATCAACCCGACGTTCACCGAGGTACCACGAGCACGTGAACAGGCGATACGGGAGTAGTTCAAGGTCCCCGGGGCGTGCTTCAGGGAGCGGTCGCCGGCACGGTAAGTACAAGCACCATTCTTCCTAATGAACGCCGCCTGCACAAGATATTTATCTTAATGTGTTCTCCTGCAGCGACATTCCCGTTCCTCGAAAGTGTCCCCCACATTGTCCGGCGTTACATCGAAGGCTGGAACGATGTCGTGAGTGATGGAAACTGTGGCTTCAGATGCGTTGCTGATGCGTTCCACGTAGACGGTGAAGGTGAATGGTCTACAGCGCGTCGGGCAGTATTTAACGAGATATCAACTCATTGGCCTGACTATGTTCCCATATACGGTTCGCAAGATGACGTTGAATTCGCCAGAGCCCGTATACACCACACCAGCGGTCCATGTGGTCCAGAGCATTGGTTTACGGTCATTGCAGACATGTTTCCTGTCGCCACCTACTACAACACGGTTGTAGTTTTAAATTACATTTTAGAGAATGGGTCGGCGGACCATTGCTGTACAGTCCTTCCACTGAGGGCAGGTGGGGGCGAGGATGGAACAAGTAGGGAGCTACACATTGTATACGTTCGCAGTGCAAGCCATTTCGTCCGGGTACACGTGAAGGAAAACTGTCCCTTGCCCCCCGTGGTTAATATGTGGACCACATTGAGGAAGACTGATGTCGTAGGTTGGGAGTTACCCTTTCGTAGGAGGATAAGGGCTTGGAGAAGAGCATACTCTGAGAGTAATTAACTGTTGTAACCCAGCGAAACATTTCGGCATGTACGCAACCGTTACAGTTATTATCGAAGCGTCACAATTATTTTGAAAGCGTTATTGTTGCAAAAATCGATGACTTATAAATTTGATATGCACAAACAGTTACCGATTACATAAATGAGCAAACTATGGCAAAACGGTGGGTTCATACATAAGCAAACAGTCGACTAAGGAATGGGTCCATAACCGAGCCTGCGATACTCATCGCGATGACTGACAAAAGTCGTCATCAACTCCCTCATGCAGGGGTCGGCGAGTCCATCAACGGTCGCCGAGTCAAACGGATCCAGGGCGCTCATCATGTCACTCAGCATCTGTTGCACAGGAAACAGATTTTACAATAACGAAACAGTAAAATGTAATATAATTACTCGAAGCAAACAGTTCGAGAAAACTTACCGATAACTGATGATGTGTCCTGTCCGGTCCACTCGTGGCAGCATGTTCAGGATTTGCGATCAATGGGTGCGAATGAGTCGCGTACCAGTCCTCGTAATCCATGGTACACTCTGATTGGCTCGTGGCTATCGGGAACACCGCAAGCTGACCGTCGTGCCAAGTGTGTGCCATCTCCCATAGGGTCAACTGCAGCCTCCCTGGGTAGGTCACTGAATAGCCGGCTGGATCAGCCGGGCGGGAACAAGGCTCGGGCGCAATTGCAAGACCCCGCGGTATACCCTGTACGAGACCGAACTGGCGTACAACGCGATCTGGCATGTACGCCTCCATTGCGTCGAGGTATCGAATCACGCCGCGGTAGTGAGTCCTCCCCCTCGCAGCCCTAACCACGTCCACTCCATATGGCAACCAATCCACCTGCAAAAAGTTTCACAGACATGTTACGTTTCTATGGAATCCGATCTACCTACTACTGTCAGAATAAGAGTAAAAGCATGGAATTCATACCTGGTCGGGCTGTAAGGCATCCAACTGACGCCTGATGGCACTGAGCCTCCCAGTATCCCTCCCTGTTTTATCCCCTGAGTGCCACCGGTTGGCGTGCCCCGGAAGAGCTGGCAATGTACTCGGTCTCGGCCGAAACATTGGAAAGTACTCGTATATCCATGCTTGAAGGAGCGTGCAACATCCGCATAGGCCGCACGCCTTGGACCGGGACGCAATTCCCAACTGCAGATACAAACTGGCCAACGTCGCCGAGCCCCACGACAACTGCGAATCAAGTAGGGGTAGAAGGTTGGCTCTAACCTTATTCCCAGTTTTATCCACAAAAAGCGTGGATGAAAACAGGGTCAGCATGTAGCACATAAATTGGAAGTTCTCGCTCTGCCCCGCCGCTACACACCTCGCCATCAATGATTGGGCATCTATGTTAACCCCGTTCCAGTCTTCCGCGACAAAGGACTCCACGTCTTTCCCAAACAGTTCAGCGCATGCTTCCTGAATAGTTTCCGCCGAAATGGTACTCGCAACAGCGTCACCAATGATGGGAATGCCAAGAATCATCTCAACGTCGTGCATCAGGATGGTCATCTCCCCAAAAGGCATGTGAAACGTGTTCGTGTCCGGCTGCCACCTCTCGACAAAAGCGGATATCAGTGCCATGTCAAGGAACTGGAACATAATCGCAGGCAGGTGGGCCAACCCGGTCGCACGTATCCGGGCCTGTGCAACATCGCTCAGTTCGGGGAGCGTGGCGACTAGCTGCTTGCATAGCGGCGACCGAGCATGGCATCTCAGCACACCTCGCTCTATACCATTCCAAACGTCAACAGCGACGTGTCCTCCGAAGCTTGGTATGACGAGGTCATCTTGCGGGCCACCAGCCATCGGTCCCCGCACTAGCCACGTCTCATCGGCGGGTCGCTTCCTCCTATTCCTCGGTGCCCTTCCGGTGCCAGTCTCACCGGCATTGCACGATCCACCAGAAGATTGTGAGAATTGACCAGCTCTATTCCTCACGGTGTGCCTGGCTCCTCCAGCAGCATAACGTTCGATCCCAGCATCCAATGGCACACTCGTCCCAGGTTGGCCCATCAGGGGGACATCTGCCGGCAAGTCATAATTCAACTGCCAGTCACTATCGTGACGGATTCCACCAGACGCGAGAATGTTAATCTTCGGACCGTCCCATGTTGGCATGGGATCGAATGCACGAACGCTCGGTGGAGAAGGCCGCTCCGCTCCTACATCACACTCCTGCGGCCGAGGCGACGGTTCATCCTCGACCACGCGGCCTCTAGCCTGTCTCGCCGAGGCACTAACACCTCTTCGGCGTATGGAACGACCATGGCCGTCAGGTTGACCAGCAATGCTCATCTACAACACAAGATATGTAATTAGTATAACAACAATTGAATCAAACTGATATGATAAGATAAGTTAACATACATTTCAACAACGTGTGAACTAATATTTCCGAACAGTGCATAATTTCAATTTACTAATGGAAACTACATATTCTATAATGCATAGGAAAAAATGGATATAACATAAAAAAAACCCACCACAAACAGCAAATTTAATTCTCGTACAATCTCATACAACGAACTACACATTTTTTTAAGTTACAAATTGGAAATTACATTACTAAATAATCTTATTTTTTTACCACATCACACTATTATTAACATTCAAGGAAATAATTGTTAAAACATATCATAATAATTTACTACACAATTATTTACATCGGATTAATAAAGTTTATTTAAATAGAACTATATTCTATTATGTCACATATACTTTCCAAATTACGAAAATAGTAATCATTTCCAAATTTAAACTAAATAATTTCTAAAAAACACAATTTCTTCGTTTTAATTCCAAAATTCATTAAATTCCTAATATTAGATTTCTCCAAATTATTCTACATCTTAATCTCCTATACTAACCACCAACCCAACATCTAACCACCAACCGAACATCCATTCTACATTTAACAAAATTCTAACAAACCCCAATTCTAACAATTCCGACAAGTTCAACAAAATTCGAATAGATCGGGCAACAATTCGCACGAAAAGTAAAAAAAAATTCCTCCAAAACTTACGTTTTCCGGCGGGTTTCCGGCGGCGGGCGGCGGAGGCGGCGGGCGGCGCTGGCTGGGCGGCAGAAATGGAGAGAGGGAAGGGGGAGAGAAATGGAGAGAAAGAAGAAGAAGAAGGAGGAGAGAAAAAGAGAGAAGGGAGGAGAGAAGGAAGGAGAGAAATTCCCAATTCATACTACTTCTCCCAATTTTTATTTTTTAATTTTAAATTAAAAATACGTGTATTTATACGTATTAGGGTGAGGATAGTAAAATACAGGGCGGGATATAGCAACACCCTTTTTTTTCTAACACTTTTGATCCAACTTGCAAAATTGATGAATATCATTTTAAGGCCAAAATGGTCATTTTTATTTGTCTATTTCCTTTGTTTTACCTTTTCTTTTGGGTAATATGCAGATATAACCCTATGTGTTGAGGAAAGTGCAAATATAACCCTCAGTTATTTTTTAGTGCAAATATAACCCTGACTGTTGAATGAAAGTGCAAATATAACCCTCAGTTATTTTTTAGTGCAAATATAACCCTAACTGTTGAATGAAAGTGCAAATATAACCATCCGACCATGATTCCGGCGTTGACCATCAGAATATGGTAGTTGACCAACTTGTAATGACTAAAATACCCTTATGGCTGAACCCTTGACCTGGAAGGACAATTTTGCCCCTATTATCATTGGGGTAATATTTTCATTTGAGAAATGGAGTTTTTTTTCCAGTTTTTTTATTAAAAAATATCAGGGGCAAATCGATCATTTCATTGTATTCCGACCTCAAACCGGCCAAAAATACTATATTTGCACATAACCTGAATAGATAGAGTTATATATTTACACTTTTGAATAGCACAGGATTATATCTGCAGTTTCTCCAATTACATAGGGGTATATTTGCAATTTTTCTCTTTTCTTTTCTTATATCCCATCGTCTTCCTCCCAAATATAAGACACGTGTCTTCTTCTTTGAGAAACCCAATTTCGTTGCCCTCCACCTGAAACCGCCGCCTGGCGGCGGCCCTCCACCACTGGAAACGCGCAAGTGGCAAAGGCTGGGTTCTCCATTTGGCAGTGAAGAGGGGAGCCGGAGTCTGGGTTTTTCCACCACCACATTCTCCGAACAGAAAAGCATCCCGCCTCCACGTCTGACTCGCCCCAGAGCTTCCCAGTTTGCCGGTATGCTAAAAATGTTGTCGGAAAACACACCAGTTGTGCGCAGAAGTAAACCCAACAAAAACACGACCACGGAGCACCATGCCGATGAAAATTTGAGAAAAAACTGAGCAAAGGGACGCCGTGTTTCAGACCTCTGCTAGTCGCCGATTGAATCCGCAATTTTTTACCTCTCTTTCGTCATCGCAACTGTGACATCTTCGTAGTCGCCGTCGGGTTGCTATGTTGGAGTGTGGATTTTGATTTCTCCGGCGATGTTGGGTTGCTCAGTCAATAGAAAACAAAAGTAGCCAAAACAAAAGTAGGCGACGCTGTTTTTCTATTTGCTATTGTCGCCGATTTGCTATTGTTTCCCCGACGGCCGATGAACAGGTGGCGGTGGTGGACGGCAGCGTGGAAATTAGGGTTTAGGGGCTGGAGGTGGCGGAATGGTGAAGGGGAGGAAAAAAGAAAAATGAAAAGGAAGTTTAAGAGAGAAAAAAGAAAAAAGGGAAAAATTAATTTTGCCCCTTAAAATTAAGGTTTTGACTAAGTTTAATGGTTTGAACTGATGGAAGGGCCACAATTAACTAGTCTCGTGAGTTCAGGAGCCAGAAGTATTGAAAAAATAAGTGAAGGCCAAAGGTGGACGATGATGATAGTTCAAGGGTCACATAAGTCGTTTGCTCTAAAATATAAGAGTTCGTCTCTTGAAAGAAAGTATTTCCATGAGTCATGGAAAGATTAATATTTAAACTGCAAATTAGAATAATTGAAGATAAAATTTTCGTACTGCATTAATCGGGTCATAAACTCTAGGCAAAGTCTTGGGAAAGACGGTCTTTCCATAGGCTTATGGAAAGACGGGGTTTGATTAGAATAATAAAAGGTAAAAGGTCTTAGTTGCAATATTAAAGTTTTAGTATGAAACATGTAGTAGTTATAAAATTTATAACCCGGTTCATGCAACCCGAAAATTTTATCTTAATTTCTTCTAATTTACATTTTAAACCTTGGTCTTTCCATAACTTATGGAAAGACCGTCTTTCAAGAGACAGACTCTAAACTCTATAACCACTGCACGTTATATAAAATTTTAATATTGCAACTAAAACATTTTACCTTTTTATTTTTCCAATTAAACCCCGTATTTCCATAAGTCTATGGAAATATGGTCGTTTCTAAGACTTTGCCTAAACAATAAATTAAAGAAAAAATCGGCTTTGAGTAAAAGAATCTATACTATTTACTAAAAGAGCAACAATTTGCTTAAATGACACCCTAACACTTAGCCACATCACCTTTCATATAATTTTGATACCTGACATTACCAAACATTGTCGCATTAGCTGTTATCAAACTAGTGTTGAAAATATCTCAAACTAGTGCTGAAAATATACATTCCACTGCTGTTTTGACGTTCCACTTCTATTCACTGATGTTATTATTATTTTTTACTTGGTAATTTACAGATGTAAGATGATACGTATCACTTTATGTATATTACAGATGAACAAGAGATAAAACATTATACACTAACAACTCAAAATTGAAGGAATTCAATGAATCATCACTGGCACATCATATACATATAAAATTAGCATATAAAAGTGGCAAACTTTAATTTGAAGTTTTACGTTAGCATGTGAAATGCCAATCGCCATAACTATCATTCACTACAAAAGAGTTCAAATGTCCTAAAAAATTGTTAATATAAAAACTGAAAAAATTCAAATCAAGCTAAAAGATCAATAACAATCAAGCGCCTCAATACTGTCAATCAACCATCATAACCAAAAAATCAAGTCAAACAATACATCATAAACAATCAAATTATATTTTTTTCCCCGACTTGTTTCCTTTCGCCGCTGGGTTTTTCACAAACTTGTATTCTCCTGCTGGTTTTGAAGAAAATGATTCTCATACTCCATCAATGCACATATCAAAGGTCGACTACGGTTCTCTATTCAAGGGAACACCTTCCGAGCATGGTTTCTCAAACCATTTTTTATTAACTTATTAATGACATCGTAGAGCTCTGATATAGAAGTGTTCCTTTGAAATAATATAAAACATCACATACAGTAATAAAAACATCAATAATTGAAATTAAAACATCACAATAGCACAAATAACATCATTGAAAAATACATTGAGAAACATCACATACAATATTTGAAAAATCAATCTCAAAATTTGAAAACGTAAAAAATACACAATAAAATATCAAAACAACAAAATTGAACATAAATTTTATAGTTAAACATGAAAACATCACAAGCATCAAACACTAAAATTTAAACATTACACCAACACACATAAAAATAATTAGAGCTCAAACATGAAAGATCAGATATAAAACTAGAAACATCAACAACAATATCTAAAACATCACAATTGAGGGAAAAAACTTACAGTTCTACTTCATTCTTTATTACAACATAAGTGGGCAAGTATTCTTAGACATCTAAAAATAGCAACAACACAAAAATTAGCACAAACTGTAACAAAACCCTAAGATACCACACACAGTTAAAACAATAAAACTGAACATCAATTGCACACTTAAGCATGAAAACACTACAAGTATCAAATACTGAAATTAAAACATCACACCAACACATACAACAATACTTATAACCTAAGCATGAAACATCAAACATAAAACCAGAAATATCAACAACAATACCTAAAACATCACATCTGAAAAATAATAAAACTTACAGATCCTCCTTCCCTTTTGATTGAAGCAACAATGGGAAAGTGTTCTTAGACATATAACAAAAACAACACAAAATTTAGCACAAATCGTAATGAAACCCTAAGATATCACACACAATCAAAACTAACCATCAATTGCACACTTAAGCATGAAAACACCACAAACATAAATCACTGAAATTAAAACGGCACACCGACACATATAACAACACTTAAAACATAAAAAAAATGAAACATCCAACAAAAAATTAGAAACATCAACAACATTATTTAAAACATAACAACTGAAAAATAATAAAACTTATAGATCCTCCTTCATTTTTTACTGCAGCAGCAGTGAGGCAAGTCTTCTTAGACATCTGAGAAACAACAACAACAACAAAAAAAAGTTAACACAAATTCGTAGAGCAATTCACCAAACACAAAAAAAAAGAAAAATCACCAAACATTATCATAGTGAACAACATAAACCCTAAAACACACAATAAACCACGATTCAACTACATAATGAACAAATACCAAAAAATAAGCAAAATAATACTCAGTATAACCTACACAAACCCTAGAAAATCATATGAACCAAAATAATTAAACAAAAATAAAAAACCATAGCGAAGACATTGCATTTGAAGGTAAACCCAAAACAAATGTCATATTGTGTTAAATCGCCGGAAACTGAAACGAAAAATGGAAAATTCACTGGAAAATTGCAAATATCTCTAAGAACCACTGCGCACAAGAAAGAATGAAGAAAAATGGAGAGAATGTTCGGTTAATTGGAAGGAAATGAGCATGTGTGCGGTTGAGATTTTGAGCTCAAAGAAAATGGTCAGAAAAGTTGGTTTAGGCGATAGAATTTTGTGAGGGAAAAGCGAAAGAAGAAGGTGGGAAATTTATTATTTATACATGAAATTAGATGTAAATTAACTAAATTAGATGAAAGAAGAAGCTTCCGTAAGCCTGATTTTCATTAAATATATCGTATGATAATCTATCAAAGAGCGGGCATATTTTTGTTTCTAGCATATGAAAACTCCCTCTTTTGATTCTGGACAATCATATGACATACTCCGTACAGCAGTGTTTACTCAGTTCGCATCAGTTGGTGAATTAATGTGTTTCTTTACTCATCTTTACATGCAGAGCTTACTGGGAGCCTCTACATAGGTTTCCAACCAACAAGGTTGTCGTCCTGCTAAGACACTGGTCCACCTCGTTAACCGTGGCGCCGCCCGCAACGACGACCGCCATAAAGAAAAAGGTGATTGAGGTGGGGTCCAGGGTGGACACGCTCCAGGTTTCGGTTGGTAATCACGTCCACCACGTCCACACGCAGTGGGGGTGTGAGCGATGGGGCTGAGGGCTTGGGCTTGGGCGGACGGCTATGGCTGGATTTCCTGGCGAGTAGCAGCTACGCCGCTGCTGGTTTGCATGTGGTGATTTAGGAAGAATGGTCATGGAAATAAAATTGAAGTGCTACAAAAAAATTAGAAAACTAACTAGAGGTATTTTGGTTATTTCTGAGATGGTTAATGCCGATTTTTCAGGCTCAACGTCGAAAATGGAAACTTTGGGTTTAACTGCACAATTCGTCAATGCGTTAGGGTTAGAATTCGCACTTTCAAATTTTACAAGGTCATACTGACACTTTTGCAAAAATAATGGTTAAAATGCACTTTCCATATATTTTATTTTATTTTAGTGGAGATGTTATGAAAGTTTGATACTACTCTGTCCCAGTCAAATGTGCATATTTTTTACTTAACTTTCTCAAACCACATTTGACCACCGGTAACTTTAGTTACATACATTAACGGTGTATAAAAAAGACTAAATTAATTTTTTGGTCCCCCACAAAGTATCTTTTACAATCTTTTGGTCCCCATTTGCAAAAAAATCTTAGACGGTACCCAACAAATTCAAAATGATATGTTTTGTCTCAGAGGTGGTTTTCCGGTAAGACTAAATAGTTTTCCGGTATAGTCAGGGGTATAATGGTAAATTTACTAATTAAAAAATATTTTCAATTAAAAAATATTAATTTTAAAATTTTTAGATTTTCGACTTCATCCTGAGCCCTCGAGCCCTCGAACCTCTCCCCTCGAGCCTCAATGCCTTGAGCCCTTGAGCTTCATGCCTCCCCTCAAGCCTCATGCCTTGAGCCTCATGCGTCGAGCCCTCGAACCTCTTGCCTCGAGCCCTTGAACCTCATGCCTTGATCCCTCAAACCTCGAGCCCTCAAACCCGAGCCCTCGAACCTCCTGCCTCGAGCCCTCGAACCTCTTGCCTCGAGCCCTCGAACCTCTTGCCTCGAGCCCTCGAACCTCTTGCCTCGAGCCCTTGAACCCCATGCCTTGATCCCTCGAACCTCGAGCCCTCAAACCCGAGCCCTTGAACCGCCTGCCTCGAGCCTTCGAACATCCTGCCTCCTGACGATTTTTTATTTATATATTTTTAAACTCAGGGGTATAATGGTTATTTTACATATTTTGACCAATTTTACCGTTGACTTTCCCTGAAAACCACCTATGGGGACCAAAACATATAATTTTGAATTTTTTGGGTACCGTCTAAGGGTTGTTTTGCAAATGGGGACCAAAAGATAGTAAAAGATACTTTGTAGGGGACAAAAAAAAAGAGAAAAGTGCATATATAACCCTATGTAATTGATGAAAGTGCATATATAACCCTGCAATAATGAAAGTGCAGGTATAACCCTGCGATAATTGAAAGTGCAAATATAACCCTGGTCAGTCAATGCTGGAAATAATGGCTTTAGGGTTATATTTGCACATATGTATAATAGTTAGGGTTATATTTGCACATATGTATAATAGTTAGGGTTATATTTGCACTAAAAAATAACTCAGGGTTATATTTGCACTTTCTCCAACATATAGGGTTATATTTGCATATTACCCTAAAAATAATTTAGTCTATAAAAATGAATATTTTAAAGTAGATGTTTCATGGAATCTAAACATAACTCACACAGTGTTATTGTTATCTATATACTTATTAAAATTTATGGTCAAGCATAGTTTGAGAGTTAACCAAAGAATAGTCCCCTTTGACTGGGACCGAGAAGTATGAAATTTGTGATAGAAAACCAAATTAAGAAAAAAAAATCAATTTGACCTACTGCTAGAATATTGTGACTGTTTGAGGCTGAAAAGGAAGAGTTGGAATTCAAAATGAACAATTGAGAATTCAAAGTTGAAAGAGAACGCAAAAAAATTTAGCACTTGAATATTATGTAAATTAATATTAGAGAAATATGGACAATTGAGAATCACAAGTAGATGTGTATACAAATATTATTTAAAATTAAAATTAATCAAATATATTTTTAGTTTTAGTGGGTATCATGGATACCCGAAAATAGTATTTTTGCAACCTGAATGCCCGAACTTGTTAAAATGTAAAATTTCTGGGTCGGGTATTAACCCTGAAAAATGGGAAAAAACCAAATTATTTTAAACTGAGCCAATGAATGAACAAATTGGATATTGCATGTCGGGTATTTTTGAACAACATTACTGTATAGACAAATATATTAATTCTCCACTCAACCCATCAATATAATACCAATATACTCTCCATCCCCAATAAAAGTTGTTTAATCAATTTCTTAAAATTAAGTGCATCAATTTTATAATATTAATAGCTTAATTTATATAATATAAAAATATTAATATTAATATCCCTTATAAAGAATCCTATGTAATCTTACATATATGTCTATAGATTTTTACTTTGACTAAAAAAGCTTATATGGTAGTTTCTTTTTGGGCGGAGGGACTATTGATTTTTTGTTAAAATTTAATGGTCAAAATATGGTTACAAAATCTCCATATTTGATCTAACATTGAACATAAATACTTAAAAAGGAGATACTGTGTGACAAAAAGAAGATTGTTCTATTAATTAAACATTAATGACAAAACTTCCTGACTCATATATTTTCTTAGTTAACTAAATTTTAATTTTTTAAATAAAACTATATATTTTCAATTAATAATGGGCGGTGGGACTACGCCAGTCTTGTAAAATAACCTTTGTGCACATTGTCTTACGCCCCCCTCCCACCCTTATATAAACCCCATCCTCATTTCCATTTTGCCTCACAAAACAAACACAAACACAAACTCCTCTCCTTCATACCAGAAGCTCAGGAGAACCTACAATGGCCTCTTCATCTTCCTCCTCGGCATTGGCGGCAGGTAGTGAAGCGAACGAGAAACCCCACGTCCTAGCAGTGGATGACAGCCTCATCGATCGCAAGGTCATCGAGAGGCTCCTTGTAAGCTCTGGGTGTAAAGGTGAGGAAAGAAACACATTAAAACATCTCGTGCATGTTTTCTGTTCAAAACTCGACGAAAATCATGTTTTCTGTTCGAATGAGTTATTTAAATGACTTTTTGGATGCAGTTACTACCGCGGAGGATGCGCAGAAGGCCCTGGATATGCTAGGGCTGGGAGATGGACAGCGCCCAAACTACAACGTAAGTTCAAAACATGGCTTCCTAATTTCTGATACAAAATTAGGGCAAGTTTTCTAATATAAAACTGCAGTTTCAGAAAGTTCAATGCTGACAAAAACAAAAGGTTATCAACTTATTATGGCCTTTCAACTTGGATGTACTATAATGCAGGTGCCAAAAGTGAACATGATAATCACGGACTACTCTATGCCAGGGATGACTGGGTATGAGCTATTGAAGAAAGTCAAGGTATAAACCATGTTGAGTTTTCGAGTTTTCGAGTTTTCGTCCTTACATAATCTAAAAGGTGCTTTCCTCTTACATGAACAGGAATCATCCTACCTGAGGGAAATTCCGGTGGTCGTCGCATCATCTGAGAATGTTCCGACCCGGATCAAGGAGTAAGTAGCCATGTTTGTTGCAAAGTTCAGTTGTTTTTACCACGTGGGAAAATCAAACTCTAATTATTCGTCCCGTGTTTACAGGTGCATGGAAGAGGGGGCTCTAGAGTTCATGCTGAAGCCTCTCAAGCTATCGGATGTGAGGAAGTTGATATGCCGTATGACCAAACAAAGCCAGCCCTGCAACTAAGGGAGTGATGGAAGCCATAGGAAGGAAAACACCAGTCGCATATTAATACTTTTTTTTTATTAGCTAAATAAGTTTAATGATCCTTTCTCCCAGCCGAATCTGCACTGATGCGTTTTGGCGGTTAGAGATGTCGAGCTTTAGCCATATATCTAAACTTTGAATATGTGGTGAAGAACTTTAATTGAGTTTATATTATGAACAATAATATTGTGTGTTATAATTAAAATTTTCGTAATATATAATTTTAAAATATATAATTTTTATATACATTATTATACGTGTGCAACGCTGCTATTATAAAGACACGGTGCTTACTGTTGCATACCATGTCATATGTGGAAGTGAGAAACTATGGATGGAGACTCCTCAATCCAACAAATTCAAGGAGAAGCGCAAATAGTCATCAACGTTACTAATAGCCGAAACACTGATTTTTTTGACTCTGGTCTAATCACTTGTTTAATTTCAAGTATAATAGAATTTCACAAATATCCAAAAGTAGTTTAATTTGGATCAAAAGACATAATAAGGTAACAGCGCATACATTAGCTACCCATGCCAAACAACTTAAGGATCATAGGTCTCTCGCTAGAATCACAGGCAGCCCACTATATGTGTAACACCATTTTTTGATAATCAAGGAATCTCTTTTTACCTTAAAAAAAGACAGAGACTTAGAGTGTATATGATCAATTTATGTTTATAAGCAAAACATAAACATTTGTTTTCTCAAAAAACATTTATTATTTAATATAATTCATTTCTTAATCGTTTATCAAACAGATAAACTAAAATTATTTTATAAATTCTATTATCACAACCATAATCAAGTCAAGTAAGTATGACCAAGCCTCTTTTTTTTTGGGCAACTTACCATAGACATAGCATCTATTTACATTTCTATCATTTTTCAAAACTAGTATTATATTGAAATGCTAAACTAAATCAAATTCACATGCATTTATTATTTCATGTTGCACTTATTATTCCATTCTAACTTCTCATGTTTATTAGTTTATACATTACATTACTTTGGAAAAATTGTTTGCGAAGAAAATGATACTCCCCCGTCCCGGATTAAATTGCACAGGATCAAAAATTCAGTCAAATTAAGAAAACTTTGACTACATATTTGAATAGATATATAAACAACAATATTGTTGTATGTGATATCGTTGGATTCATCATAACAAGTAGTTTCTAGAAAGCAACTTTTTGTTTACCGGCATTATGCGTAGTTAAATATATTAATGGTCAAATATGTATGTGTATTAGAGAGTATAAAAATAATTTTATATAATTTAATTTGGGACAGAGCTAGTAATCTTCGAAACAATCACATGGAGTACAATAGTGGAACAGTGCAATTAAGAAAAAGTTAAAAAAAAGAACCGCGAAATTTGTGAAAACTTAAACAGGAAGAGGGGGGAAGAGAAGTCATCGCGCTGGCGTGACCGCGGAGAGATATTTAAAGCAGGACATTTCGAAATCTTCAAGCTCCATAATTCTCCGCCTCATTTCCTTTCAACGGCGATCGCAATCGCCGACGATTGCAGCGAAGCCGGAAAAGCTGCCGGGCGATCTCTCTCCAATCCCGTCCAGCATTTCGACTTGCCGATTTTCACGGTGAAAATTTTGAATTCGCACTCTTACATTCGACAGATTCTGATGAGTTTTAGGTCAGAAATTAGAGTAATCTACCCCGGGAATAAAAATCAGATGAAAATGCGATGCGCGCTTGTAGTTTTACCTATTCTGCATGACGATTTTTAGCTCTATTAAGCTGATTTGAAGGACTGTGTTAATGTTGATGCTAGATTTGTTATTTTCACTATTATTTTTATGCTAAGTTTCATCAGTAATTCTGATCGAGTGCTAGGTAATGACAGATCTATAGTGGTGCAGCAGCTCATACTTGAATGTGATATTTGCTTAGACTTTGCCTCTTTTTTTCATTATTCACCGTCTTCGGTAATTTTGTGTAGGTTTTGGCTGTGGTAGAAAATATTGATTGTTATAAAATGTTGCAATGGATGGGTGGATCGAGGAGAAAAGTAGCTTCCGTAAGTCTGATTTAGCTTTAGTCTAGATGCTCTACTAACGCCATTGCATTTTCGGTATTTTGAGCTGATTAGTTTTCATTTTCATGCGCTTGAATAATATCTCCGGTTTTTGGGGCGATGCAACTTTAGACAAGAAAGTCAGTGCAAAGTAGGTAAGCGAATGTCTAGGTTTATTCATTCTGCTTGATTCACTTCTAATATTCTCACATTATCATCCGATTATTTCATGGTTACTCAAGGATTCAGTGTAACATGTGTAATTTGTTCTTGAACTGTTGCAGGCAAAAGCAATACTTTGAGCAGAAAAGGCTGCAACAGCAAGCTACTGGTGGAGGAAAAGCGTTTGAGGAAAATAGCATACATGGAAAACACAATGAGAACAATAGATCTCTGGATGTTCTCAGCTTGCAGGGGTTATCAAAAGTTCCACAGGATCACAAGTCAGCTTGTGACTTAGGTTCGTTAGTGTTTAACTTGAAGTTGTTTGACAATGTTATATGCCGTGTTTTATATTACTGGAAGATTGTTTTGCATTCCTCATTGACGGATTTTTATTTATAGACTAGTCATACCTTCGGTACAAATAATGTTTGGCTTTCATGGTAAATTATTTTGCACTCAGGAAATGAAGATAATGAGGAAAATGATTATATTAGCAGCCAGATATGATCTGATCATTTTCATTTGATATACAGTATGACAATCTATCAAAGAGCAGGCACATTTTTTGTTTCTGGTTTTATTTGCTGTTGTTACACACTAAAATGATAAGAATTAGTCATGGTGAGTCATGTCTTTAGGATATGCTGCACTAGGATTTGCTCATTTTCTATCTGTTCTAGGAATGTTATGCTTTAGTTATTTCTTGTAAATGTACTCTGACAGCTCATTCAATTTTCACTCTCTACCATGTCTGTTTCCTGAGTCCAGCAACAGCAAGTATTGAAGTGGATCATGAATCCCCAAACTGTCAAAGAGTTCAGCATCTACAATTGCTTGGAAGGTTTCAACATAACGAAAACAAATCTCCAATTCCCTCAAAAATTGATGAAACGGGTATGCTGCTGAAGTTAACTGAAGTCAATTTACACTCTAGTCATCGACATGATATTTAATCTGGTATATCGAGGTATATATGCTCACATTTTTGTGTTCATATAGGTTCTTTATCAAACAACCAGTCCAGGAATGCAAACACAAAGAAGTGAGTGTCTTTGGTGCCTGAAATGATAATCATTAGAATTTCAGCAGCCACTTGATTATAGTATCTTTGACATTCAAATTGCCCTTCTTAGTGGGATAGCATGCAGAAGTAACTAGTAAGCATAATAAAGCTATACTTACAATTTTTAGGTGTCATTGATTTAGAACTGTCCTGATACTTGACTGGATTTCAGTAGTCCTTATAGCTATATTCATTTAACTGCTAGAGAAGTTGTTTGGAGTGAATACTGTGAAAGTTGACATATTTATGAATGTTCGCAGGACTTCAGTTAGAACTCCAGCTGATCGTATCAAAATGTTCAACTCAAATAATGACAAGAACCGCCTGAAATTGCAACCAGAGCAAGAAGGTAAAAAATGATTGATTCTTATGAGGTCTTTACTATTTTCAGTAATAATAAAAGATGGCAAAAAGGGTCACAAGAATCAAATTTCAATGATAGCATCCCATTTGTTATGCTATACAGAGTTCATTGTGAATCTAGTTTTTCTGCTCTACTTCTAAAACGTTTCTTCATTTCACATCCATTATACAGAATTGTGTATAATTGATATGCTTGGTGACGAAGATCCAAATGTCTGCTCAACTAAAAATTTGAAGCCTGAAGATCATGCTGCGTTCTCAATTGAAGGTAGGGAAATCACATCGTCCTTCTTTTGGAGTTTCTTTTTTCATCTTTCATTGAGTATTATTCCAAAAAAACCAAATGAGGCATTTGTTCCAGAGTACATACTTGTTCTTACAACTTGCTCTCGACGATCAGGTTTAGGAGAAGTGGACATGGAAGACCCTAGCCGTACATCAGTTCATTCACCAAAGGCACATTGCAGGTGACCAACTTATTGATGAATTGGTCTTACTAATTTGAGAACCAGCTAAGATTAATTCCTAATATGGACCTCAGTAAATCTATGCTTAAGCACTGATCTTTGGCACTCTTACCTTTTGAGGGATCATGAACATTATTTGCTACTAGTCGAATGTTTAATGGATGATGAAATGCCTCTTTGCTTCTATAAACTAACGAAACCTGGTATAAAAATATCCTATTGATGTTTTACAACTTCCTGTGTTTAGTTCTCTGGTATCTCTATGTGGTTCTAGTGTTCAGTCATGTGTGTTTATAATTATGTAGTAGCTACATTTAAGTTTTACAAAATCAGGAGCTATAGGCTGAAATTTCATATCTGACCGCAGAACCTTCTTGCATGGTTGTTCCTCACCATCCGAAGCTATGAGACTAGCATACTCGTTCAACCTTGATACCAAGTCAGTGGACCTTGAATTTGAATTGGTGAGTCCCCTGATGACACCAAATTTATATTGAGATAAAATTTGTGCTGGAGGGTGTTTTGAGAAATGTATAGATGACAGAAAGGCGCTTGTTAATTATAATTATGCTATTTCATATTAGTGCCTTCTGAAGTGTCAAATTCCAGAACAAATTTCAGCACCCAGAGACTCTCTTTGAAAGGTTTATTATTTGTCTTACATTTAAATTAAAGTTCAGCTTGCCGTTGGTGCCTCTAAAATAAGATAACCAAAAGATGAGGTATCTTACCCTGGTTGAAATTATAGCATTCTCAGATATAGATAGAGAAGGCACAAACTCTAGATTATTTGGTAGTAGCTGATGAATGTGGTAACTCACCACTATTCTGATTTGGGACTTATGTGCTTGGCCGCCCATGTTTTTGTCAATCTTGACGTAGTCTTAAATGATCAGTCATGGGATTCCATATACTTTGTGATATGAAAGAGTAATATTAGATCAATACTGCAGGACACCATGATGGCAGAAGCCGACGTAACCTTGTGTAAAAGTTCTATGGAGCGCTCTTTTAATCCAGAGGATAGGCCAGACTCATATTGCAAGTCAAAGCAAGGGTGTTTTTATTCTGAAGATCACTTACCATTCAATGATGATAAAAGCAGTTTTGGAAGTCCACTAACCATGATGCCCGAAGTCAATGTCACCCTGTGTAAAAGTTCACTGGACCACTCTTTTGGTCCAGGAGACAGACCAGACTTATTTTGCAAGTCAAAGCAAAAGCAAAGGCTGTTTGATTCTGACGATCATTCACCATTTAATGGTAATAAAAACATTTTTGATACCATAATGCCAGAAGTCGATGTAACCTTCTGTAAAAGTTCTATGGAGCACTCTTTTGGTCCAGGGGACAGATCAGACTTATTTTGCAATTTAAAGCAAAAGTTGTTTGATTCTGAAGATCACTCACCATTCAATGGTAATGAAAACAGTTTTAATGATCTTCTTGAGGATGAAGAGTTGTTTTTCAACAGCAGACAGAGTAAAAGGCGAATTTTGGATGGTAATGCTTATTTGCTTTTCTGTTTTTAAAGAAGTTAAGGTCATTATTAACTTTTAAAACCTGCCATAATCCAAATCTGAAGAATACGAACACCTTGATAAAATCTTGATTTGAGTAAGTGTTAAGTTTTAGTCTAAAGATTTTTTATGGAAGATTCACTGTGTGGTGCTTGTTTTTGAAATGAACTCCTATGTGTTTAGACTCTTCGAAAACTAATAGCTGGCCTACTTTTTCACTGATGTCATCCAGCAAAGCCTAGCACTCAATCTGATCAGATTCTTGATGAGAGTGACTTTCGCTTTCCTCATGATGATTGGATGAATCAAAGGGATGCTTCTACTGGTTATGTTTCGGGCATGAACCACAGGAAGAAAGAATTTACTTTTCAAGAATCTCCTCAACCAAAGAGCAGGTTATTGTTCTAAAAACTTACGTCCAGCCAACTGAAGTGTAATACTTTTTTATCAGTTTAATTGTGCGTGTGTTTTTGTAGGATATCCATGCGAAGATCTGGAAAATGTGAGCGAAGATCTTATTCACCATTGCTGTACTTGACTACATGTTTCTTCTAAAAGTTACTGTGCATCAGTACATATTAATTAATTATGTCCTTTTTAAGACTTCCAGTACACTGATTATACTATCATTATTGGGCCACAAATCATTACGAACTTTTGCATGTTTAGTTGATGTATTCTGCATCAGAATGTTAAGTTCTTTCGTTTTGTACCATCGTAGTGCGACTGTTTAACTGTCTCTTCCATGGTGATTGCACTCATATTTCCATGTTGCTGATTGCTTCCCTCCCAAGGTTTTTTTGTTTCCCTATTTAGTCATTTTTATTGGTGTTCATCTGTGTCTTATGTTCAGATTCACCTGAACCCTACCTGGTGCCCCAGAGACCACGGGCTTCCCATAATTTTGCACTTCCAGATATGACATGGTATGCAACATTCTATGACCTGCTCCTTAAGAGTGGTTACTGCCAGTAAGCACCATATCTTTATAATTGCAGCCTCGCAGGTATCCTCCAGGTCGAAGTTGCCGTGATGTTAGGGATTTCGTAGACATACGGTGCCACACATGTGAAGATTCAAGGGATAACATGAGCTTACCAAGGTCACCATCCTTAGTTACTCTTGTTTGGGAATTTCATGTGTGTCTATCATCGTTTTCTCACTTACTGAATTCATCTCAATCCTCAGCAGTGAGGAATCATGCTCATCTAGTGCAGGTACCGTATATCAATTGTTGTTGCAGATATAATGTTTATGACCCTTCAAAGTTAAGTAAAACTCCATTTTTCTTTATTTTCTCAGTGAAGGGTGTATCTAGGAAAGGCTCGTTGAACTCGAAGAAGAAACAATCGTTTGAAAGAGTCGACGTTACATGGTCAGACAATTGTGTTGTGTACAATATGCCTGGCTGGGAAAGAAGCCATGAAATCAACGGTCAGACTACCCAGGTAGGGGAGAATGTAACTGGGCAAGGGAAGTTTACTAGGACTTCAAATCCACTAAGGTCAAAACCAGCTCATAACTCAAACTTAGTTCCTGAGAAAAGGTTGAGACCTGATGATGGTAGATTGTTTGAGACAGCATTCGATCTTAGTAAGGCAACTTCTGCTCGTAATTCCTACTTCCAAGAATCTGAGCCCGGGGAACCCTTTTCTTGCTACTCTAAACTTTGGTTTGAAGATACATTTGATGCATCAGAAGGTCCCAAACCATATGTTTCTGGATCACCTGCTGAGAAATACAGCACATTAACTGCTGATTGTTCACCTTTCTGCAATTTAGAACTAGAAGAACACAATATCGGCCTACCCAACTTGGAGAATAGTATGTTAAGACCAAGTATGACCAATTTATCTGAAGACTTTGATGTGGGAAAAAGACATTTGAAATCAGTGCATGAACAAAGTTTTCTAGCATCAGAGCAACAAAGCACTACTGAAGTTGCAGAGGAGAATACTGATGTCCCGACCTCTGAACATAGTAAAGGTGAACTAGAGGGAGACACTTCTTCTAGCTGTGGAAAAAGCTTATCATCCAAAAATGAGAATTCAAGAGATACAGCTGGCGAAGTTGAGCATAGTGATTATCAGAAATATACTGATGGACCTGCAAAAGTGGATTATGAGAAAGATATTCCTTTTCTTCCACATGGAGAAGGGACTTCCGCATTAGCAGAAACCTCAGAAATCAATGACGGCAATTGGTGTCATGTAGATGAAACGTAAGTGAAGCATAAAAAGTTGTAGTTTTCTACATGCTTATGTTTTCTATGATGAGAATTGCTAGCATTAGACTAATATATCCTCACTCGTCACAGAATTAAGCTTGACGCCCAAACCTCTCTTGCTTGTCCAACTAAAGTTGCAGGTAACTATTGATCTTTTCTAACTTCGATTTATTTTGAAACATCCCTAGCATTGAAGTTCATACTATTGACTAGGTTGCTAATCCCTTCTTCATTACCACAAAAAAATTCACAGCGGAAGAGTTCCATCCTGGAGGAAGGAAAATGGAAGGCAAAGGACAAAGTAGTACTGACGCAAGTGGTCAGGTGATGATGCTCAACAGCTTTGTTATGCAGTTTCTTTGCATCCAGGTTATGAACGAAGCATCTGCAAAAGGAAACAGGTTTGATTCTTGACTAAACTCAGACTGAAGTTGTGACATCTCCTTTTTTTGCATGCAAAAAAAATAGTGACCCGGAATCACTTTTCCATTATGCAGTAGAGCATTAATGCTAGACGAGACATTACTAGTGTACTACAGTACAAGTTCTTTGAATAAATCACTGGAGTGCTAGTAAAGTAATTCAACTAATGAAAAAAAGTATAGATGTGAGACTAGTGTTTTAATTTCCTTCCTATGGCTTCCATCATTCCCTTAGTTGTTTTAGAGCACTCCTTCATCTCCCACTGTAGGCCCTTTTATTGCATGGCTGGCTTAGTTTGGTCATATGGCCTGTTAACTTCATCACATCAGATTGCTTGAGAGGCTTTAGCATGAACTCTTGAGCCCCCACTTCCATGCACCTATAAACACGGGACAAATAATTAGAGTTTGAGTTTCACACATACAGTACATAGTAAAAATAACTGAACTTTACAACATGGCTACTTACTCTTTGATCCGGGTCGGAACATTCTCAGATGATACCACGACCACCGGTATTTCCCTCAGGTAGGATGATTCCTGTTAAATTCATAAGAAGCAACTTTTAGATTATCTAACATTTTTGTAGTGGGATGAAAAGTCGAAAACTCAATATGGTGCATACCTTGATTTTCTTGAGTAGTTCGTACCCTGTCATCCCTGGCATACAGTAGTCTGTGATTATCATGTTCACTTTTGGCACCTGCATTATAGTACATCCAAGTTAAGAAGACATGATAAGTTGATAACCTTCGTTTTTTGTCAACATTGAACTTTCTGAAACTGTAATTTTGTATTAGAAAATTTACCCTAATTTGTATCAGAAATTAGGAAGTCGTGTTTTAAACTTACACTGCTGTTTCGGCTCTGTCCATCTCCCAACCCTAGGAATTCCAGGGCCTTTTGCGCATTCTCCGCAGTAGTAACTACAGCCAAAAAAACGAAAAGCAGAAAAAGTTAGGGAAAAAGGAGTATCTTTTTTTGTCAATCTCATTTCTTGTCATATTAAAGTGACTAATAGTCACGTATTTCCAGCCATTGAAAACCTGAGGAGGGCCATATTAAATGAAAGTTCGCACATGCATTTTACCATCTGTATTATTCACAGGAAAAGTCCACTCATTTTTTTTCCTCATCGTGCTCCAATCATGCATCAAGAATTAAAGATTCTTGCTTTGTGCTCCAAACATGCATCAAGAATTCAAGATTCTTGCTTTGCGCGACTTGTAGTACTACAAAAGTCAATTAAATAATCCATTTATCTATGCATGGATAATGTGAAATGGACGGTGGCCATTTTCGTCGTGTTTTGAACAGAAAAACATGCATGAGCAGATAAAAACTCCCTCTTTTGATTCTTGAAAATGACCATACAATCACATGACATACAGCTGTGTTTACGTTTTCCCTTTTTTCTTGATTCTCAATTTGCATCAGACAATGAATTAATGTGTTCCTTCACTTACCCTTACATTCAGCGCTTGCAAGGAGCCTCTGGATGAGCGTCCGATCGACAAGATTGTCGTCCACCGCTAGCACATGGGGTCTCTCGTACACCGCCGCCAACAAGGAAGAAGAAGACTCCATTGTAACTCGTAAGTACTCCAGAACTTCTTGCTAGAGGGAGAAAAGTTTGCTTTGTGTTTTGTGGCAAAATGGAATGAGGATGGGGTTTATATAAGGGTGGGAGAGGGGCCTAAAACCACGTGGACGAAGGATATAAATCTAAAGTAAAAACTGGGATTCGATGAACAAGAAAGAAGGAATCGTTATAAAATCAAGTCACAGATTTTCTGTGATCATTTTTGGGTTCTGGGACACCACATTTGCAGTTATGAAAACAGAAGAAAGAGAGAGAAAGTTAAGTCTTCAGATGTATCCATCTCTCGAGTACATCAGATTCTCTATTTTCACATTAATGTGTTCATAAATGTTTAATTAAAAAATGATCTACTTTTTGTCACACTATCTCCCTTTTGAGTAAGTTTCGTTTAATGCTAAATCAAATATGGACCATCCGATATGTTAGACTAAATCAGACTCCTGATTAGATTATGATTTATTCTGATTAGAGTTCTTTCCTTATTATACCTCTATTGTACTCTCTATATATTCAGATATCAATAATACAATTTATTACGGCAAATCATTCTGTCATGGTATCAGAGCAAGTTCTGATCCAAAAACCTTAAACCCTAATTTTTACGGACTTCATCTTCCCTTCTCTTTTCCGGTCGGTCAAATTCCGGCCAACACTTACTGGCTCCATCGGCGCCTCTTTTCTCGGCGTGCAAGTTCTTCGGCATCAGGCTCTTCTCCCGGCAACAGCTTCGTCTCCGGCTCCTCAGATTCGTTGACTCCGGCGCAGGTTCTTTCTCCAACAGCTTCGTCGGCAGCTTCTTCGTCTTCGTCTTCGTCCAAAATCTCTTCCAGCAACATCAGCAGCTTCCCCGTCTTCGTTCGACCTCAAGAAGGTCGCCGTTCGTGGCACAGAAAGCCACCGAGCCCGACGTCGAAAAGCTTCCAGCGCGACGCGAGCTTCCGACGCAACTCCGATCTCCAGCTCCAGCGCGAGATCCACGCGTCGTCTCCAGCGCGTGAAAGTCACGCGCCAGCTTTGCCAAAGAGGAAAACTCCAGCGCGTGAAGTGCACGCGCGATTTTGACACGCGCGTGAAGGCACGCACGATTTTGACCTGCGCGTGACGGGCACACGCGATTTGACTCGTGCATCAACTCCTTCTCGCGAGTTGAACCTACTTCTCGTGAGTTGAACCTGTTTCTCGCGAGTTGAACCTGTTTCTCGCGAGTTGAACCCGTTCTTGCAAATTGTTCAAATTCTCGTCAGCAATCAGTCCATTTCTGTGAAATTTTGGTCTTCTGCTATGGTTCATTTGGGCCCTATATCTCGGGAAGATTGCTCCACTAATTGGATTGCGGACAAGGTGTTGTTTCAGGCCAGTTTGAATGGTCCTAATCGTTATTCTTCGTCGAATCAGTGGGTCGTTGATTCAGGTGCTACATCTCATATCACTGCTCACACCAGTCATCTTGATCAGGTACAACGTTATCGTGGTTCTGATTCTATTCTTGTTGGAAATGGTGAATCATTATCTATTTCTCACATCGGCCAATGTTATTTATCTGGTTTCTCTGTTAATGATGTCCTTGTGGTCCCTAAGATTACTAGAAGTTTATTGTCCATTAGTAAGCTTACTCGTGATCTACATGTTCGTGTTATATTTGATGCCGATGCATTTTCCATTGAGCACAAGATTACAGGGACGATAATTGGTAAAGGCTGTCATAGGTCTCATCTTTATTTTCTTGAGACTGGTGATTCTAGTATTTTAGGCGACCTACGCTCTACAAAGCTTCATGCTTCTTTTGAGCAGTGGCACTCTCACCTCGGTCATGTGTCTCATGATACTGTTCAGTTATTGAATCGACGGGGCCTTATTTCTGTCACTCCTGCTATGCCTGCATCTGTCAGTTGCTCTCCTTATCAGATGGCCAAGAGTAGCCGCTTGCCCTTTTCCACTAGTGACAAGCGCGCTACTGGTTTATTGGATAAAGTACATTGTGATTTGTGGGGACCAGCTCCTATTTTATCTGTCGGTGGTTTATCTTATTATGCCATTTTCATTGATGATTTCTCGAGATTCACATGGTTTCTTCCAATGCGGCATAAGTCGGATTTCTATGACACTTTTATCCAGTTTCAGAAATTCGTTGAGAATCAGTTTTCTACTAGGGTTAAAAATTTTCAGACCGATGGTGGCACCGAGTTTACTAATCACCGACTGCAGGCTCATCTCATATTATGTGGCATTCATCATCAGATGTCCTCGCCTTATACACCTGCTCAGAATGGCCGGGCCGAGCGGCAGCATCGTCACATCACAGAGACTGGTCTTGCCATGCTTTTTCACTCTTCTGTGCCACACTGTTATTGGGTGGAAGCTTTCTCCTCTGTGGTTTACATTATTAACCATCTGCCTAGTTCAGTTCTGAGTGAAAATCACCTTTTGAGGTTGTTTTTGGTCATGTGCTTGACTATACCCTCTTTCACCCGTTTGGTTGTCGTGCATTTCCATGTCTGCGTGCCACTGCTACTGATAAGTTTGCACCCCGATCCATTCCCTGTGTTTTTCTTGGCTATAGCCCTCGTCACAAGGGCTTCCAGTGTCTCGACCAGACTTCTGGGCGCATATATATCTCTCGCCACGTTCGTTTTGATGAAACTTTCTTCCCTTATGTCTCATCTTCCACGGACAGTTGTTCGATTTCAGATCTGGAGATTTCATCATTTTTTGATGGAACTGTTACTTCATCGATTGGGGCCACCACACCTGTGTCTGTGCCTGTTCCAGCTGCCCCTCCTTCATCACCATCTTCCATCTGGACGGTTGACCTGGACCCGGCTCCTCGGCCAACGCCCACCATACCTCAGCCGCTGGCCATCACTCCTCAGCCACCGTCTCAGCCACCGGCCACCACGTCTTAGCCTTTATCGGTTATTATTTCTCCGGTGACTTCCAATGGCCACTCTCCGGTCAGCGCATCTCGATCTTCCTCGATGTCATCAGCTGGTTCGACTCCTCCATCTTCGCCGCTCCCACTTCGTACTCATCGGATGGCCACTCAGTGTTCTACTGGTGCCATTCAGCACCGGGATTATTCGGATATTATTGCTCATGGTCTCACTGCCGCACTCCTCTCTCAGACAGAGCCCACTGATTATCGCTCTGCCCTTCAGGATCCAGCCTGGGTTTCAGCCATGGATGATGAGATGGCCGCTCTTCGTGGTCAGCACACTTGGGATTTGGTGCCTCGACCTTCGAATATCAACATTGTTGGCTCCAAATGGGTCTATAGGCTCAAGTATCTACCAGATGGCACTCTTGAGCGTCACAAAGCTAGACTTGTGGTGCAGGATTTCTCGCAGATTCTGGGTTTTTATTTTGACCACACTTTCAGTCCTGTGGTCAAAGCCTCCACTGTTAAGACGGTTCTCGCCATAGCCACCATGCGTTCCTGGCCACTTCATCAGTTGGATGTCAAGAACGCTTTCCTTAATGGTGTTCTTGATGTTCCAGTCTACATGAATCAGCCCGTTAGTTATCAGGATTCTGTCCATCCAGACTATGTTTGTCGTTTGCAAAAGGCCATTTATGGTCTTAAGCAGGCTCCCCGAGCTTGGTTCCAGCGTTTCAGCAGTTATCTGACACAACTTGGTTTTCGGTGCAGCTCAGCTGATACTTCTTTGTTTGTCCTTTCGAGAGGGTCGTCATTACTGTACCTACTTGTGTATGTAGACGATATCATTCTTACAAGCAATAACTCGACTCTTCTTCGCCAGTTCATTGATCGGACACACAGAGAGTTTGTGATCAAGGACCTCAGTGCTCTTCATTACTTTCTTGGTCTTGAAGTTTCGCCTACCTCCTCAGGATTACTGCTTGGCCAAGCAAAGTATGCTCGGGATATTTTGAATCGGGCCGGTATGTCTACGCAACACCTGTTTCTACTCCATTTGTTGCTGGTTCTCAGCTTCACAGCTCTACCAGTCCTCGATTTCAGGATCCTACACTTTATCGTTCTCTTGTTGGCGCTCTCCAGTATCTCACCATCTCTTGCCCGGATTTGGCATTCTCGGTCAACATGGTGAGTCAGTATCTTCAGGATCCCAGAGATGACCATTTTGCTGCTGTGACTCAGATTTTGCGGTATGTTTGTGGCACTCTTCATTTTGGTCTCCAGTTTTGTTCTGCTAGTACTCTTGATGTGTTAGGATACTCTGATGCTGATTGGGCTCGCTGTCTGAAGACTCGTCGGTCCACTTATGGTTATGCGGTTTTTCTTGGTGGGAATATGGTTTCTTGGAGTGCTAAGAAACAACCCAATGTTTCTCGCTCTAGCACTAAGTCTGAATACCGTGCTCTTGCCAACACTGCCTCAGAAGTGGTTTGGCTCAGTCATTTGCTTCGTGATCTTCGGGTTCCATTTTCTGGTTCTCCACTGTTGTTATGTGATAATAGTAGTGCTATCTTCTTGGCTCAGAATCCAGTGGCGCACAAGCGGGCGAAGCACATCGACATCGACTACCATTTTGTTTGTGAGTTGGTGACATTCGGAAAGCTGCGCGTTGCTCATGTTTCGACTTCTCTTCAGATTGCAGACATTTTCACCAAGGGGCTCTCTCGTCCGCTGTTCGAGTTCTTCAGGTCCAAGTTGTGCGTTGGCGAGCATCTGACGCTTCGCTTGAGGGGGGTGTTAGACTAAATCAGACTCCTGATTAGATTATGATTTATTCTGATTAGAGTTCTTTCCTTATTATACCTCTATTGTACTCTCTATATATTCATATATCAATAATACAATTTATTACGGCAAATCATTCTGTCACGATATCTTGACTGTTATAATTTCAACATAGAACTAATAGCCCAGTTGTCCAAACAGAAGTTACCACATTAATTTTTTTAGTCAAATTAACCTAATTTGCTCATTAAAATTCATAGATATATATACATATATCTATATTTTGTTGGAAAATGATTGTAAAACAAGTTGAATTTCGTCAACTTTTGGGTTTCGTTTTGAGTTGGGCTTGAACTGAATTAGAGTTAGTGGGCGCCATTTTTGGATTCTCCTCTGCGAGTACTATAAAATCGACTGTTTAAACTCTCAAAACGGAAAAAAATGGTGAATGAGATATGGATGCTCAAAGAGTCACTCTTAGAATGGAAATTTAGGCGGAAATTCATTCGCACGTACTAAGTTTTCTGTAATTTTTTACTGTCTAAAATGCGTTTGGATCGTGTGGAAGTCTCTAGAAAGCCCAAACCGCGTAACAAATATTCTAAGAATCACGTGTGAAATATATGAGATTTGATACGCGGTTCATCATGATAAGGAATATGATATTCTTATCTTTCCAGAATCTATTCAAATATTTGTAAAATATTTGGTGGGTAGAGAATATTTTCTCTGATTACGGGAATCAGATATCTTCCCATAGGGTTTCTTAGACATCTATAAATAGAGCCTCTGTCAGACAGAAACCTCGCACCATTCTCAAATTCCTCCCTACTTCTAAACTTGAGTCTTATCTTCTTTATCTGTCTTTGTTGGTGATAGTCCTTTTACTTTTGTTGGTGATAGTCCTTTTACTTTCGATGGTATTATCCTAGGGGACGATGTCGTGTGACTCCGATCCTAGGGAACGATGTCGTGTGACTCCGAAGGTAATTTTTACTTGTTAAAATTACTTTCGATGGTTCTATCCTAAGGAACGATGTCCACGACGGGACTCATTCGTTTCAAGGACAACGAGTGTACTCTTGACTCCATCAATATGTGATATATATGATTGCTTGAAACATGCTTATTAATTGTACGCGTGAATAATTAATACAATTTGATTATTGTTACTTATGTTAAATTGTTCGTGTAATTTCGTTATTTAATTTCCACATGTTTTATCAATATACGTTCAACATATATATATATATATATATAATTATGTTAGATTACATTGATTCTTTATGAGGGATATTTTAAAATATTAATATTTATGTATAAATAAAGATATAAATATTATAAAACTGATGTGATTAATTTTTAAAAATTAATTAAATAATTTTTATTAGGAATGGAGAGTATATTGGTATTATTTTGTTTGACCGGTTGAATGGAGAATTAATAGATTTGTGTATATGTTTGCTCATTATTAATGCCATCCTCTTTTACTTTATTCCCTTCCCTCACAAAGTGCATGAACATTTCACATTTCTAACATTTCACGAACATGGACAATTTTGAAAGATGAACTTTTGTTAATGAGGTTATTGTCCTACAACATCAAGAATCTAGAGAGATAAGCTTGTCTTGAAGGGGCTATTGTACTAACTACTCCCTCCTTTTCTTTATTAGTGACACACTTTCCTTTTTATGTTATTTCTTTTATATATTTGCACACTTTCCATTTTTGGTAAGATTCCTTCAATTATATCCACTCATTCTACTTTTTACTTTTTACATTCAATTTCATCCACTCATTTCCTTTATCTAAATCCAAACATATAAACCTATAGTGCCACTATTAGTGGATCGGAGGAGGGAGTATGTAACATCATAATCAATGTATCTAGAAAGATTAACTTGTCTAAATGATAGTACTACTATCTATGTAACAACATAACAATAATATAGAAAGATTAACTCGTCTAATTGATGGGGCTATAGTTCTATTTATGCCCCAACATTATCAACTAATCTTCAAAGACGAATTGTCTCTATATACTATTATCTACGTAACATGTTGCCATAATTCAATATGTATACGTCTCTCAAAATGGTTCACTATATCAGTATATCTATTTCTCATAATTTTACGAGGTCTATATCATTATGTAACACTGTTTTCAAACTAATGAAAATAATTAAACCCAAATACTAATACTCGGAACAAATTAATGAAATCGAAATCATCTTCTCTTTTGTGTATCTCCGGTTCAGTTCTGTTTAGTTCAGTAACATTTAAAATTGATGTTATTTATCTCACTTGTAATTTACTATCCTTATTTTTTTACTATCAGTTAAGTGAAAAATCAGGTCGGAATCATGACCAGAGAAAGCATCTCACTTTTTCCATGATGGCATTTAGATTTTCGCAGATGAGAAAACGAATCCAATTAGTTGGGGTTGCCAGTTGAAACTTCTTCTTATAGAAGGGATGAATGATGAATACCATCTTGTACCCTTGGACCTGGTTCAAACATTCATCATTTTCTTGGTATCAGATGTGGTCATGTCTGTGGTGTAATGGTGTCACGGGTAGATTTAGTATCATCGAACCACCAGGGTAATATTCGATTTCGGGCCAATTGGACTGAGGTTTGATTTCGATGAGGTAAACATATATTCTCCCAGATGATACCCACCCAGATTTTGTCATCATTTTCTGGCTATGGATATACATGAAGCCACGCACCAAAACCAATTCACAGACACGTGGTGAACTGTGTGTGTTCGGGGCATTCCTATAAATAAAAAGATTTCTGTAGAGAATCGAGTTTGAATGTAGAATGTTCGGGATGATATTTACGTTTGTCTATGGAGGGGGAACTATACAATAATATTTTTAGTACTAAGAATATTCTGTTTCATAGCGTGGCATTTGTTATGAATACTATTCTGAGATGGCTCAAGTTAACTGATTTTTAGTTAAGTTTCGTTAATTCTGTTCAATTTAATTGATATTTAAT
The DNA here is from genome assembly GCA_037428765.1 of Rubia yunnanensis. NCBI lineage: Eukaryota > Viridiplantae > Streptophyta > Magnoliopsida > Gentianales > Rubiaceae > Rubia > Rubia yunnanensis. Next base: position 139,885,782 of record CM075062.1, on the reverse strand, counting down.
GTAATAAAATTTACTCTAGTTTAAATTTATCAGTAGGTCTATTTTTTCGAATTAATTTCTTATGGCCCGTCTCTTGAAAAACAGTCTTCCCATAAACAATGGAAAGACTATGATTTAAAGTGTAAATTAGAAGAAATGAAGATAAAATTTTCGGGTTGCATGAACCGGGTTATAAACTTTATAACTATTACATGTTGCATAATAAAATTTTAATAGCTCATCTAAGACTTTTGTCTTTTATTATTTTAATTAAACTCCGTCTTTCCATAGGATTATGAAAATACGGTCTTTCCCAAGAATTTGCCTTTAAACTAAACTAAAGCCAGATAAATAAATATACATTACACTAAACATAAATATACTGAATTGCAATTTTATAGATCACTATTATAATGTAAATATAAAACTACTACAATCGGTATTTCACCAACAACTTAGAAATTGAGAAATTATGGCTGGATGATCAAAATTGAAACAACCACGATCGTACTTGTGGAGATTATTCGTAACCTTAAAAATCATAGTGGATAACCGACACGATCTTATAGCATTAGATTATCCGTTAATGGACCACTAGAACCATTATAATTCACAGTGGAAGCCATCGATACGATCTCACAGTACTGAATTATCCGTTAATGGACCACTAGAACCATTATAATTCACAGTGGAAGCCATCGATACGATCTCACAGTACTGAATTATCCTGGACCACCAGGCCATTGAAAATCACAATGAATGCCACCGACATGAACTCATAGTACATGACTTTCCTTTACTGGACCACTAGAACCATTAAAAATCAAACTGGATTCCACCAACAAGATCTCTCACTATTGGATTATCCTTTTATGGACCACCGGCAATATTAAAAATTATAATGGGTGCCACCAACACAATCTCACAGTATAGGATTACCTTTTATGAACCACCGGCAACATTAAAAATTACAACGGATGCCACCGACACAATCTCACAGTATTGGATTGCCTTTAATGGACCATTGGCAACATTAAAAATCACAGTCGATCTCACAATATTGATTGTCCTTTTATGGACCACCAACAACATTAAAAATTATAGTCGATGTCACTGACCCGATCCTACCATATCACTTTATCCTTTTATAGATCACCTTCATTTTGAAAATTCACAATGAAAGCCACCTAGGCGGTCTCACAACATCCAGCTATACTATTAAAAATTATTTCCGAAAGTACATTACTTGACGGATGTGTAATTTAAACTTTGAACCTCTTTATTAAACTTCAACTTCAACTTCTTAATGAATTTCTAATGTTTTATTAAATGCCAACACCCAGCTATACCTATTAAATATTGAGTTAAATCAAAATAAAATGAAGCCAGATTTGAAAGAATTTAAAAATGATTTGTCGCCATGGATTTAATGAGGAAAATGTCCAGATCTTGATTGCAAGTGGCATGCAAATCTAGAAGATAGATATCAAAAATCTACTAAATGAAGAAATAAAAATTGTCACTTCATATTAGCTAAGCAATGATTCACAATTTGTTTGATGCTTTGATTCTTTTCCTAAAAATGGCAAATTCAGCTGGCAATGCGCAACTCAACCAATAAAGAAATGAGTTATTATTGGTTGACCGACCATTCGCCAAGATTCTTTTCTTTCCTTTTTTTGGGTATTTTTGTAACTTACAACCTTATACAGTTCTAGGGTGAAGCAGTTCACACTAGTGATGATTATGCTCCGACCAAGGCCTACTCATAAACTTGGAGTAGATCTTGCAGCTTTCCTATTGGGCTAGGCCCGTTATTTTGATACTTGCTCAATGCTTGTATGAGCCCAACTCATTTTTTCCAATAAACACGATTTCAAGAAAACATGTCTTTTGTCAGTTGTAGGAACTGAGTTATGTGGATCATTTTACGAAAAAAAGAGTTTGCGAATATTGAACGAACCTTGAAAAATTGAGGGTGTTGATGGATAGAATGATAATGAGAGAATGTCTTGACTTATTTAGTTTAGATACGTATTTCGCTGGTCAATTAGTTTCCCTTGAGATATGATTGGCACGTTAGTTTCGTCGCTTTAACACCAAAGAAATGTGTTACTTTGAGTAAAGAGTTAACAAATCTTTAAAGCCCAAACCTCCTAAGCCCACTGGTATACATAGTATTCTACGTGGTTCAATGTATCTTCCTTTTAGCATCAGAGCTTCCCCACTAATACTTAGCATATAATTGATGAATGTCATTTAGCAATGCTTATGGCATTTTGAATTATGACACTGTATAGGTCATGTTTCAAAATATGATATTAATGGGGGGAAAATTCTTCTTGCTTATGCTCCCAACTTTGGGCTTTTATCTATATTTTTATCTATAAACTTTTCAAAAAAGGTGACTTTGATCGTCTGAAAGTGGTTGAAAGTCCTAATTACTTGTCAAGATCTTTGGTTTCAATCATACTCATAGTATTCTAGTTGCTCTATCCACATTTGGACTGGAAGACACTGTAGACTTCTCAAAGTTTATCATTTGTCCCGATGCTAGCTCATATTCTTTCAAAACCTGCATCAGTTACACGTCCTGATTTTGTTGTGGATTCTCCAAATAATAATGTGTCATCAACGAATAGAAGATGAGAAAGTATCAATGTTGAGCGAGCTATTTTCAACCATGAAATAAGCTTCCTTCTCAATTTATGTTGTCATAGATTCGACAAGACTTCCCCACAAATGATAAATAGATAGAGTGATAGAGGCTTACATTGTCTTATTCCTCTAACAAGTTTAAGTTCTCCAAATATTTTCCAATCAACATAAAAGATAAGCTTAGTGATGAAGTTCATTGATAAATAAGTTTGTGAACTCCTCTTCAAAACCCATATATTGCAAGACTTTTATTAAGAATGACCACTCTACTTCGCAAAAGGCATTGCTCATATCTAATGTGGACACAAATCCCATGTTTCCCATTTTTTCCCTTTATATAGTGATGTGCTTCATGTGCTATCAATGTATTATCCGATATGATACTATTTAGTACGGAGGCACATGATAGTCAAATAAGATTTTGCCTATAATTATTCCCAACCTGTTGGAAATGCATTATGAGACAATGGATATATGACATTACATGGGTTGAGAATTGTGTTATTCTAGTTGGCTTTTTTAACATTTGTGATAAGATTCACAACTATATCGTGTATAGAATCCACCATTTTTCTGAGATTTAAATATGTAGAGCCGAAGAGGTGACCTTTGACCCAATTGTGCTCCAATACTTTTGGGGGGAAATGGTGGCATACCATCTAGACCAGGTGCTTTATTTGGAGTCATTTGCTTCCATGTTTGAAATACCCAAGATTGAGTATACAGTTTGCATAACATTATATTCATTTGGTTTGTTACTCAAAGTTGGATCCCTCAAATAGCATGATTTATATCTTCCAATTGTAGATTATCTTATCAATAGAGTTTGAAAGTGATGAAGAATAATGATTTCCAACTCATTGCTCCATATACTACATCTTCCACTATCATCCTTTAATCCATGGATAGCATTTTGCATTTTTCTTTTGTTTGCAAGAGAATGAGAAAATTATGTATTCCTATAACCTTTTTTGAGCCAATGTTGCTTTGTGAGCTTTCTCCCCTTTGCATTTTCAATATCCTTTCAGCATTGAAATCTAGGCATGTGTCTCTTATGTAATTGTGACAGTTTGTAGTCTCTAAATTCGATTAATTGAAGTTCCACCTTCTTATCTTAATTTATGAATTTTTTAGAAGGCCATGATTGTAACTTAGAAACACAAAATAGGTTCTGAAATCAATCAAAGGTGGTTCAAATAACTGCCTTTAATAGGGTCCAAAATAGGTTCCGAACTCGGAACCTATTTCTACCCTTCTAAAAAATAAGCTGCCGAAAATCGATTGGTCTCCGACAGCGCAGAGTAAAGCCAGATATGAAACAACATTGCGAAATAACATCAAATTAAACAAAAACAACAACATCAAAACAATCAAAGATATTGGAAACAACATAGTGACAGAGGGCTTTGACACAGCGGCAGAGGACTTTGACCTTGGAAACAACACAGTGGCGGGGGGCTTTGACGCAGCGACAGAGGGCTTTGACGCATCGACAAAGGGCTTTGACATTGGAAACAACACAATGACATAGGGCTTTGACATCAGAAACAACCCTAACAGTGGCGGCAGAGTTGAGGCAGCAGTGGTGGTGGGCTTTGATGCAGAGCCGAGGCAGGGGTGGCAAGAGCGGCGGAAAAACCCTAGCGACGAGAGCGGACGAGCGGTGTTGATATCCAACGGAGAGGCGAGCAGCAGAGGGCTTGGCTGGAGTGGTGATGGGATGGAGGCGGTGCTTGGGGGGTGGGGGGATAGAGCTAGGTCAATGAATAGTGGAAGAGCTAAAAGTGAAATATGTCTAAGTATTGGTTTCTGCCTTGGGCAAAAAAAAAGATCTCATTAAAGGCGGTTCTATATAATGAAAAAGTGACATGGGAAAGCACTTCCAAACTCGGAATTGCTTTCGGCCCTTCAAAAAAATGTAATTTTAAAGGCAGAACCGCCTTTAATTAATTCAAACTGCCTTTAAAATGGCCTAGGAGGGACTTTCAAACTCGGAACCCCCTTCGGACTTCAATTAAAGGCGATTCCGCATTTTTTAAACCGCTTTCTATCGCTGCCTTTAATGAGCTAGTCTCTACTAGTGTCATTTACTTGCATTTTTTGGATTATATTTAAATATTTTCAAATAAAAAATAACGCTTATATCTGGTTATCGACTTGGGTGGGTCACTTCTACATATTTTGAATAGAATCAGTACATGATCAGATCACTGTCTAAACAAATGTTTAGGAGTAACTGAATAAATATTTGTCAATTTATTGTTGTGATTACTCTAGTATCCTTCTCATTACCAAACCTTTTAGAAAAATCTCAATTGGATTAGTAGCTACTGCCTATTATTAATACTTTTTGTGAGGTTTTAATGGAATTAAATTGAATGTCATTATTCTATTAGATTTGAGTAGTTAATCTATGGGACCTTAATGTACCCTTTCACTAGTGGAGGAGGCCCTATTAAAGGTGGTTACATTGGCCATTGGAAGTCACTTTTGGGGTGACTTCCCTGGACATGTCATTCATTGATGACGTTTGAAGGCGGTTCCTGGAACCGCCTTCTAAACCATCAATAAAAGACGGTTCAAAACCGCCTTCCAACGTTGGGGTGGAACCACCTTCTAACGGTTCCGAGCTCGTAACATCTTGGTGTCCCTCGGACAAAGCGCCTGGTTACGATCTCGGAACAAAACTCACATAGTCGAATCTTTGGATATTTGCGCACTTGGAACAAAGCCAAATCCGTCAGATCTAATGTTTGGTTCCAAACTCGGAACAAGAGCCAGTCTATCTGATCTATGCATTTGTTATGATCTCGGAACTAGAGTGCATTCTAAGATCAGATATATTTTCTGATCCTAATCTGTTTGTTTTAGGGTTTGAGCATTGAATGTTGAATATTAAGTTCCAGACTCGGAACATATTTTTAATTATATGTTCCGAGTCCGGAACTCTGGATCTGTTCTATTATAATTTGTCAATGAAAAGACGATATATGTTCCGAGTTTGGAACACCAATCAAAAAGTATGGTAAAAAAATTACAATTTCAATAAAATCCGGCTAAATGAGAGCATCCCATACCAGGTCAAGATGCACCAAAATAACATGTCATTTCCACACTATCTATAAAAAATCTATAGACTACGCTAGGGCAACATCAATCTACAGATAGGAATAAAAATCTAAGAAAATCTATTCCAGTGACAATGTCACCATATATACTAGCTATTTAAACCCCTCCTATGTTGGGATTTCCAATGGAATGGGAATGGACGTTGACAATATACCTTGTCAAGCAATTTCTTCCCATGTTGATATCAGTTTGCGAATGCGGCTTCTCATCATCTTTAAAAACCTGTGAATCTGGGAATGTTATTAATATGTGTAAAAAACCAATGAAAAACCTATAGATCTGATTCTAATCTTACGGATTTAAAGAAAACCCATACGGGTTTGCTGAAGACACTCCGCCACATATAACATTACGTAATACCCGTACTCCCAATTGTTTGCTTGTTTCTTGTACTATTTAAAATAAAACAATAACATCATCATATTAAAACTTTGGGAATCCTAGAATCTAATTGAATTGTAAGCATGGGAAAAATAATTTCACCTTGATCTCGACTATCTCCAAATTCTTGTACTGGATTTGGTGAGGGAATTGACTGACGCATCCAAAATCTTAACAAATGACCCGGAAGGTTGATGATATAGAGGATCCATCCAATAGATGCAGTTGTTCTCCGGGAAAATAAATATTAATCTTCAATGGTCCCTACAAGAAGGACATACATTAAAATCATCCAAAATAAAAGTATGTTTGATGTAGATTTGATATTTGATCATCACCTCTCAATGTATGTGGAGATGAATATCTTTTTATTCGCTCGTCCAAGGATTTTGCCAATGTAGTCAGCCCTCTCTTTGACCGTGTTTCCGATTTCTTGTGTCATTACAGAGCAAAAATACCCTATCCACCCTTTTGGTTAGCAAAATAATACATGTACCTTTGATATATAAAGAGAAAATATTATATGTAAAATAGTAAAGTTAATAAATTATTTAGTTGAAATATGAAAGTATATAGTACACTTACTGTACGCATAAGGACATTATGGTTTAATTGACTTGGCCACACCAGTCTTCGAAGTCACTCCATGTCGCAATTATTTCCCTCTTTTGACCAAATATGCATTCATTGCCTGAAAATGTGTAAGTTGAGTTGACTTGGTGTCCGCCAATCAAATCATATAACACTCTAACAATGTGCGGTGAATCCTTCATAACTTGCGCCCTTGTGAGTGTTGGCTTAGCCTTCTTTGCTGTTTTGTGAACTATTCTAGGTATCGTTTTAGGCTTGGCCTTCAAATGAGCCGGTTAGAATGCCTATGTATTGAAATAGGGAAGCTGCATATGAATGAGGGTTAATATTAAAACTAACCATATCTACAGACCGAATTCCGAGCTCGGAAGTGGATCTTTGCGAATGGTCAACTCCAAAATACAAAGTGAAATAATGCTAAACAGTTACCTTACGAGTTTTTTTTTCATCTTTCCTTTTGGTGCCTTCCGCCATTTGGTCATCTTTCCGTGGTTGTCGACCCATACGACTTCATTGTGGTCCGTGCAAGCGATAAACTCGCGTAAACTAGCATCATCCTCTTGAAGTATAAAATCTTCATCATCTGACCCCAATCCCAGTATTTGTACCAAACCCGATTAAATCTCTTTTTCAAAATCATCCACAAAATCTCTTTTTCCCTTGACCACAATCTCCCACCGGGAATCAATATGATCTGTTACATAGAAAACTTGATGAGCTTGTCCGGATAATATGAATGGATTTTCAGTCCAACCAGTCCGGCTACGATCAACAAGTGTGAAACCCAGATCATTGATTCTTTGACCATTATTAAAATTAACCCATTCACATTTGAAAACCGGCACTCTCATTGTAATATAATCGAGCTCCCAATTTTTTTAATTGTACCAAAGTAGCAAATATGGGCATACATCGGATTGTCGCTGGCCATGCTACCAACATGCAAAGCTTCAGAAATAAGTGAAACTCCACAATTCTGAGAGACTCCTTTATCATCCATTGATTTTGTACCAAATGTAAATTTGTTGAAATCATAACCACCGAATGATAGAATGGTACCCAACGGTCTGTGCAACAACCATTTGACTATTTTTGGATGTGGACTAGTCGTGACGTGAGATCATAGCCAAGAAGCAAAAGTTGTAGTGTGTTGTTGAAGAACTCTTGCTTCGTTCCAAGTGGGATTCAACAATCGAATTTCATCCATGTGAATCTCAATGTATGGGACAACATCCTCATGATTCCAAAGAACATAAAAATGAGCAGTGCACAAGTCCTCAACACTAGGGCTAAATAGCTTACCCTGATGAACCCCTACACCATCCAAACGACCTTCATGCCTGGATCTAGAAACCCTCACAGATTCAACCTCATGAATATATTCGGTACAAAATTTAATAGCTTCCTCACCACAATAACGTTGCACAATACTGGCATTAGGCCTATACCTATTCTTCACCAAATGCTTAAATATTTTCATGTACCGCTTGAACGGATACATCCATCTAAGAAATGCATGACCACAAAGCTTAATATCCCTAACCAAGTGAGTTATCAAATGAATCATGATGTCGAAGAACGGAGGTGGGAAGTACATCTCCATTCAGCACAATACTTCTAAAATGATGGGTTGCAACCGATCAAGCTTTGCAGCACTAATGGTTTTTGAACATATAGATTTGAAGAAAAAACATAACTTAGTAATACAATATCGTACTTGGGATGACAACGACGCAAGAATTGCAATGGCATTCAAATCTTGCATCCGATTGTGACAGTCGTGGGATTTCAATCCACCCAACTTCAACTCTGTTATCAATACACAGGCGCTGATATTCGAAGAATAACTCCAGGCACTTTCACACTGCTTAGTGTCTCACAATACAACTTCTTCTCCTTCTGAGACATTGAATAACAAGTTGGAGGAAGATAACAAGTATCTCCATCAGTAACGGGTCCAAGATTTTCCCAAATACCCATCTCTACCAAATTAAGTCGAGACTTCAATCCATCTTTGGTTTTACCTGGAGTATTCAAAAGTGTGCCAATTAAATCATCGCAAACATTTTTCTCTATTTGCATTACATCGAGACAATGTTTGTCATCCATATAACGCCAATAAGGGAGTTGAAAGAAGATTGAACATTTCTTCCAACTACCTTCAATTGCCAACTTCTGTTTCCCCTTACCAAAATTGTTAAGCAATCCTTTAACTTTTTCAAATACCTCTTCGCCTGTGAGTGGCATAGGAGCACCTCGCAACCTGTCTTTCCATTGAACCAATTCTATGCAAAATGTCATTGATGCCCCTCGGGGAGAAATTGTCAATGTCCCTGGTAAACAATTTTAGAACCATGCTCAAGTTGACAGAAGGAGGTTTCTTTCTCACAAATTGGACATGCATAATGTCCAGTCACAGAATAGCCCGACAAATTTACATAAGCTGGAAAATCATTTATGGTGCAAAATAGGAGGGCCTTCATCGTGAAAATATCATCCACCACAGCATCATAAGTACGAGCTCCATCATTAAACAACGTCAACAAATCTTCCACTAGGGGTGCGAGAATACATCAATGCCATTACTCGATTGCTTGGGGCCAAAAATCATCATGGACAAGAGAATGTATTTTCATTTCATTATCAACCATGATGGTAAATTGTATATCACCAATATTGTGAGCCAATAACTACATGCGCTGCTCATGTTGCCAAATTGATTCATTCCATCGGCTGACAATCCTAACCTTAAATATCGGGAATCCGATCCAAACTCTGGATATGTGCCATCAAGAATTTTCCATTTCTCACTATCAGACGTATGCCTTATCACATCATCTGCCGGAAGATCTCTTTCCGCATGCCATCATAGTAATTTTGCACCTTGTTTGGAAGCAAACAACTTCTGAAGGCGTGGAATTATCGCAAGATACCATAAGACATTAGTAGGTGTCCTCTTCTTGGAAACAGTTCCCACCTCCGCACACACTCCTATTTCACCACACTTTAACCTGTACCAAGATTCACCGCATACCGGGAATGTTTCAAGTTTCTTATCCCCCTTTCCCTGAAACAACATGCAATCATTCGGACATGCATGGATTTTTTTCTAATTGTAAACCAATAAGACAAAGAAATCTTTTCACGTCATAAGATTTCTCAGGCATACGATTTCCTTTGAGAAGAAATTCTCAAACCAATTCCAGAGTTTTAGTCATCCATTTTCCAGTCCAACCAAATTTGGCCTTCAAATTCGTGATTTTCAACGTCGCGCTCAAAATTGAATGTTTTGACCCCATGTACAATGGACAATTCTTGTCATTAAGCAACGACTCTAGGACATCTAGTTTACCATGGAATTCTCTAGCAACATCCTCCACAATCTCATCAAATCGATCATCCCAATCTAATTCAACACCTGCATTCATTCCATCACTATCTGTCAGTACCTCGTCGTGCCATATCCAACAAGTGTAACTTGTTTGGAAACCTCGAAAAAGAAGGTGTTCACACAACTTCTTCCTCCCTAACTATGCATCGTTCTTGCAATCCTTGCAGGGGCAACGTGCACGCACCACCCCATTTTTAGCCGTATGTTCAAAAGTCACCCCAATAAATGAATCTACTAAACGAATATAATTGGGTGATGTCCTAATTTTGCTTTCGATTACTCCGATTCTATCCATTAACTACATGAAAATAACATCAAGACAAATTCAATCATATCGACAACGAAATTAAAATGAGCAACATATCAAATCAAAACTCTATTTTCCAAAGCATTACGAAACATACTTTAACAATAATATAATTAGTTCAATGGGGTAAGAATATTTGTATATGTACAATTACCTTAGACTTTTGCATCCAAAGAGTGGCCTAAAATTTTTAGCTTATTTCTCCAAATGAAATGAACTTGGCGGTCCGCATTTATTGCTATCTTTAAGGTGTTCCAAGTTTGGAACTCGTACCAGACAAATTATAGAGCATTTAAGATCATACGATGTTCCGTATCTGAAACATCTTAACGACCGTTGTTACGAGTTCGGATCATAAATCGTTGTTTCAATTACACAACATGCATACAAGTTCCGAGTTAGGAACGTAAATCAGATCCATTTTCTGATTGTGGAACTTTATCCGGATCCGCGTCCCGAGTTTGTAACATGAGCGTTCAAAGTCAGCACGACACAACTGTCTTCCACCTTCATCATTCAAAGGCGGTTCTAATCAAACCACCTTTGAACGACATGAAACCGCCTTTAAAATTTTAGGGGGAGAGGGGGGTACATCTGAAGAAAGTTCCGAGATCGAAAGTGTCCAAGAAAGACGGATTTACAAGATTCAGGCGGAACCACATTCCGTTGGTGTCTTTAATAGGGCTCCTCCACTAGTGTTTCGTTTTGTTTTGAAAATGACCTCAATGTACCATTTGGATGACTGACAATGAAATATTTATGAAGACGAATTGAGCCATAACATATGAGTTTGCAGACAACTTAAATCAATTAAACATTTAATTTCAAAATGTGTGTGTATTTTCTTTTAAATTTTTAGGTCAAACACTAAAATCAACCGCATTCTTTTATAACAACTTTCGCCATCTAAAACGTTATTATAAAGATAATCGAGTAGCTAGGTCACAAAACCTGCTTTTCCCAACTAGACAAACTGTATATTTCTCATACGAAACTCTAAATTTACAACAATCTATATTATATCTATTTGTTGATACTCATTCTACACTTATTAAAAAAAATTTATACTCCTTTGACTATTAATATTTTAAACACATTTAAAATTATAAAATATTTGATTAAAACTCTTTTGACTTTCAGTAGTTAAACTAAAAGATTAAATAAAGTTAGTGAGATAAAGACCTAATGTATTATACATTGTATAAAAGAATAAGATATGAAGGTGAAATTAAGCAAATATTCCCCATGTTTTGTTATTTATGGCACACTTAATATAAATGAATGTTTTCTTTTATTTGGCACCCTTTCCATTTTTGGTAAAATTCCTTCAATTTTATCCACTCATTCTACTTTTTACTTTCTACATTCAATTTCATTTATTCATTTTCTTCACCTAAATCCAAACAGCTAAACCTATAATGTGATAAATAGATAAAACGGAGGGAATACAGTAAATTTCTTTATAAAGAAGGCATTAAACACCTATAGAATGTGTAACACTAAACTGATGCATGCATTGTGTTTAATCCATGGATAAACTAAATATTAGATAAAAGGTGTGATTTTAATTAATTTGATGCATTGTATTTGATCAATGAGTACATAACCAAAGCTTTACCATAATTTTCAAACTTGGGAATTTCAATTTGAGGATAAATACATTTATAACCCTAATTTTTGAGTGAAAGTGCAATATAATCGTGCAATCTTAGAAACTGTTAATTTAACCTTAACTAAATATTGTATGTGTCAATCTAACCTTAACTTTCAAAAAATTTGTACCGATATAACCGAATTCTCTAATTCCCGCATTGACCAAATGAATTCAGACAAGACTAGAAAATGGAACGACAAAAATAACCTTACGACAAACCAATATTTCTTCTTCAAAAATCCGCCACTGCCACCACCGCCGCCACGGTGCTCGCCATTGTCTCCGCCAGTAGAAATCTTGCTGCTGTCTCCATCGTTGTGTTCAAGAGCTTTGAGCTAGGATAAGAATCAGCGTAAAGAAGCCACAAATCAACTAACGAATTTCAATAAAACTCCAGCCTACGTATTTATATCAATCACGACATCAAAAGTAAGGGGGGTAATATCCACCGCCAAGGAATTATTACCGGAGCGATCTTCTCCGTCGAGATTTCATCAATGGAGCTCAGCCACGCGCAGGTGATTCTCACCGGAGAAGAGTGGATCTCCGCCTCGATATGTTCAACGGAGCTCAGCCACGTGAAGAAGAAAAGAAGAACTCAGATGGGTTATATTGGCACTTTCAGCGTAAACTCAGGATAATTTTAGCAGTTAACTCTTCAATTTATTATGATACTATATCAATGAAAACCGGCCAAATTTTCTGTCCTAGTTACAATGTTCATCTATAATAGAGCAAAATGCATATATAACTCTACACAATTCAAGAAAGTTCACATGTAACTCTGTGATAATTGGAAGTGCATATATAACCCTAGATAATAAATGAAAGTGCAAATATAACATTTTTCGGAAAATTTTAGCAATAATTTCGTTAAAAGACATTTTTTCTCTTCTGAAAAAAAATTAAAAACTAAAAAATAGGGAATGGCGTTATTACCGTTGGACCGCCGCTGGACCACTGTTGGAACGCCGACGGACCACTATGGGATCACTACTGGACTGTCGACGGACCATGTAGGGCTATATCAGCACATAATGAAATTTGATAGGATTATATCAGCACATTCATAAAACTTGTAGGGTTATATCAGCACATTCGTAAAAATATAGAGTTATATTTGCACATACTATGAAAACAAAGTGTCATATTAGTAAAAAAAATCAACGCCAACAGCATGCAACCGTCATTTCAACCTCTTCTACCGATTGTTGGCGTTCCAGAGCGTGATTCTAGTTGAAGAAAGAGATTTGGCGAGGTCCACGCAGTGAACGTTGAAGTTGAAGTAGAAATGCGGGAACCTTTCAAAAATGGTATCTTCATAAAAAATCCCCTTAATTCACTAGATTAATGCAATTGTGTTTGATTATGTGATTTTCTTTTGCTTCTCGTCACATGAATAGAGATAAGTGGTATATATGGTATTGAATATAAGGATTTCGATGACATTTTTTTTTTTGAATTTAGTACGAATTAATGATTGGATAAATTTTGGTGTTGTGTGTAGTTGTTATTTTGTTGTATTTTTCGACCTAGAGTTTTTAATGTTGATGGGTTTTGCTTCTATAATATGTGCTGATATAACCCTACATTTTTATGAATGTGCTGATATAACCCTATAAGTTTTAGGAATGTGTTGATATAACCCTATCAAATTTCATAATGTACTTATATAACCCTTAATGGTCCGGCGGCGGTCCACCCAAATTTAGCTTTTGGTCCGAGAGCATTTTTACCTTTTTTGGAGGGGCAACACCTGAAAAATACACTCAACGCTGGAAATATCACCAAAAAGTTATATTTGCACTTTCGTTAAGTAGTTATGGTTATATATATATTAAAAATTATCTCAGCGTTATATCTGCGTCGTATTTGCATATTTCTCTGTACAATAACAAGACCCTTACCCCTTCCCTCTCTTGCATGTCGATTTATCTATCGAATTACCAATCATCATTGGACTTCCTCTTTGCATTGTTTGGTGCCGTATTATATCATTTAAGAAGAGGGTTTATTTTGACCTGTTCTTTATTTTTCGGGGCGGTGATAAGTAATGATATATGGGAAAATGCTTTGATAGTTATAGTTCACTTGTAAATGTAGATATGAGTCTTAAATTTTGGAAAGTGCAGGTTTACCTAATGTCTTTGAAAAATGAGAGATTTTTTTAAAATGGTACCCATTTTTAATCGAAATTCACAGTTTGGTACTTAAATTTTGAATTTGTCCTTTAAAAGTACCCGTTTTCTCATTTATATCTCAGAAGGGTACCTTTCAACAAAAAATGAGTACCAATTTGGATCAAATTTGTGCCACAATGGTAGCCAATTTTAACTAAAAAGTACATTTTTGGAACATTAATGAAAAAATAGGTACCTCTTCAAAACAATTTTAGAACTCGGGTACCAAATTGTGAACTTCCCTTAAAAGTGAGTATCACGTTGGACATTTTCTCCTTTGAAAACTGTAGCCCTGGTTTTGGAGATCGACATTGATATAAAATTTTCAGTGTGACTATAATTGAAAGAAGAAATTATCCCTGTTCACCCTCGTTCCTCCAACTCCTACTCCTACTCATGTCCCAGTAGGCGCGTCGATCTCCTCGACATATACGATGTTGCAATCGTGGCAAGAGATAGTGTCTCGTTTCCACACCAAACGAATCGAGTGCACCTGTAACACTGACACAACAGAGGCATAGACATATGGAGTACTATCATAAGAGCCCTAACTCATATCAAAGATTCAACCATGCCCTCAAAGATCGAGTTACTGGCTAACCTTAAACAAAATTAAGAACTACGAAATTTGAAAACAAAGAAACAAACATATGTGTATGAACTTTTAGATTGGCGATGAAGATGTTAAATATGGGGAGAAGGTGGTGGTGGATGAATATTCCGGTGAAAGGGGAAGAGGTGGTGGGGATAAGAAAAACCTTATTAATCTTTTTTCCATTTCACTAAGGTTTCTAGAAAAAAAACAGAGTAATTTTAACGTGAAGGTAACACAAGTGGAAAAATGTTCATTAACGGCCACGTTAGACGGCGATTCCATATAAAACCACTAGAACTGCCTTCTGATGGAGGTTCCGAATTCGAATCACTAGTGGAAAGAGAATGATTAAAGGTAGCAATCAAAGTCACTTTTTGAGGAAACACCTTTGATTGAGATCCGAATGAGGTTCCAAACTCATTATTGTTTCCGTATCCATTTAAAGGCAGTTCAAAATTGATCAAAGACGGTTTTTCAAGAACTTTTTTTGATGGACATCAATTAAAGGTGGTTCCATTGTGGAACCGCCTTTAATGAACTGACTTTGATGTATTTTTGGCCGACTATATAAGTGAATATAAGGGGTTTCCCCCACTATCAATTTTTTGCCTTAGCATTTTACTCCCGCATTGGTCCTTAGCCATTTTTCAATCTCTTCTCATTCTTCATCACCGCTCTCGTTCTTCATCACCGCTCTCATTCTTCATCTCCAGCGCCACCCCCGGGCCACCCCTCCGCCACCGTACAATCACCTCCACCGCACCATGTCTCTGGCGCCATCGTGCCTTGCTGCAGTGCCACCGCTCACTTCACCGTCGTCGCGCGTCTCCAACGCCACTGTGCCTTTCCACCGATGCGTCTCCATGTTTCCTTCTTCACCGCGGGATCTGTAAATTTTCTTCCACCGCCATTCTTCTCGATATGGATCTGTAAATTTTGGATATGCTAATAGCATTCTGTTTAATTAAGTTTTTGGGTTTCAATATTTTGGTTTATCTGTGTGTATTACTGAAGATGTTGATATTGTTGAGACTCAGATCTGTTTTCTGTGTTTCGTGGTTCAATCGAGGCTGCAGGAAACCAATGGTTTCTGGCAGCTTTTTTTTATGGCCCAAGATTTAGATTCCAAACTTGGAACTGCTTCGGGTTCGATTAAAGGCAGTTTTTGAAACTCATTAACAATCAAAGGCAGGACCATAGAAGTCACTTTAAAAGTGACTTATCTGATCCAATGGAACCACCTTTAATAGGCCTATTCTCCACTTGTGAATCTGTTATTTTTGGGTGTCAAATTTTGAAGGACGACGGTTTAAAATTGTACTGCCATGTAAAACTCAAATTCACAGTGGCTCAAAATTAAACCATTGTGTAACACATCATAATTCTTTGTATTAATGTTTTTCCTTTGTTGTGAACACAGGTGAGAAATAAACTACCTTCATTGCAAAAATCAATCACACGACCGAAGAATAAGAGTGTAAAGTCTAGTTTTATCTAGTTGACAATTTGTGAAAATTATGCAAATATGATATTATTGAGTTGCAACATCAAAGAAGGAATTTTGGTGAAATAAGGAAATATTGAAGATTGGATTTTGGTTAAGTATTTTGGGAATTGAATGTTAGTCTATTTGTTGAAGTTTAGTGCTACTACCATGAGGTCATGGGTTCAATTCCCACCAAGGGTAAGGGGAGGGGAGGGATTTTATTGGGGGCTCATTTGAGTTATTACCCCCATTTAAAAAAAACTGAATCCGAGAAGGATACATCTAGTCCAAGTTGTATTTGAGTTGGAGAATATATCAGTTCCTATGGAATAAACTTCATGTGTGCATGCGAAATTCAGCATATTTACGCCAAGGTGTTTACGGAAAAAACACAGAATATTATAGTATTTATGATTTATGGAAATCTGAATATTCTTCTATATATTAGGCGTATGGAAGCGTAGTTGATTTATGGTAAATCTCTATAAATATGGAGTTGTTATTATCGAATATATGGAGATATTGAGATAAGGAAAATTCCTTTATTTATGGGATTTGGATATACTTCAAGAAGCAGATTTGGAATAGGAATATTATGGAGATAATCATGGAGAATTCATATCTGCTCATGGACTATATATAGAGAGCAAACACGGCTGCATTATTTACGAACTTAATAGAAAAATCTGCACACTGATTTTTTATCTTTCGAGAATTGCAAAGAGCCAGAATTCTATGTTCCAACATACGAACCTGCACAAAGTTCAGAATCATATGCCTTAATTCCTCGGGAGGAGGAGATCCAGCGTCGACGAGTTTCGAGGTCAGAGGGAGTCTGATCAAGGCGGATCGGTAGCAAGGGGAGCTTGCAGGATTCACGTTATAGTTAGATAAGATAAGTATAATTGTATGGTGTACTTTGTACTGTATCTTTCTGATTAGTGGATTCATTCTGAACTAGGCCAGGCCCTGCAGATGTAGGTAGATTTCACCGAACTGCGTAACCAAGTCTTGTGTCTTTTATGCTTTACTTTATTGCATACTTGGTTAGATAGGTTATGTTGGAACATAGTAGTGATAATTGAATTAATTAGGTAAAACCAAATTACAAAGAGAACATAAGGGTCGGCCGTCGGGAGAGAAGAATATGGCATGATGGGGCGTTCGAGAGAGAAGAAGAAAAGAAGAAGAGGGCAGTCTGGAGAGAATAAAATGGCTGGCGGATGGATTTTGGGTTCAGAGGGAGCTAAGTAGCCATTTTACATTTTTTGGGTAAAAGAGTCATTTCATATGATTCTACCTAAAAATATTGTTGGATTGGTTTGTTTTGCACCTTCATTGACGACTTAGGGTTATATTGACATTTTCGAAAATTAAAGGGTTATATTGAAACTTATTCTAGGGTTATATTAGCACTTTTCTCTTAATATAATTATTGAATTTTGGAAGTTTGTCATTTCAAATGAATAGGTCTTCTGACAAGTGACCTGTTCATAAGATTATGGACAGGTTGTGTATTTTTTTTACTTATATACTGCATTGTTAAATGATATGGTCTCTTGTGAGGCAGCCTAAACTTTAGGCAAGGGCCTTTATGCAAATCTAACAATATTCTAGTTCGAGGGACCTATCTCTAATAATTTTACAAGGACCTATCTCTAATTATTTTACAAGGACCTATCGCTAATAACTTTCCAGGGATTTTTTCATCCAATTTTTTCTCATCATTTTCCCGCCACCTGCAATCTGCAAAAAAAATTAAAAAAATTTAATGCAAAAAAACTGCAGTAAAAAACTGCAGCAACATCAACATAAAATAGTAAAACATCAACTAAAAAACTGCAGCAAAAAAATATATTTAAAAAATCAAATAAAATAGCAAAAATCAAATAAATTATTTTTAAAAAACGTAGACTATGACTAATAAAAAATCAACTGAAAATCATAAAATCTCAATAAAACTAAATTATCATTTAAAAAAACTACAAACATCAACTATATCACCCAAAAGCTAAAAACATCATTTATTATCATCTAAACTTCACCTATAAAATGAAAAACGTCAACATAAGGAAAAACACTACAAAACATCAACCATATCACCAAAAAGGCTACAAACATCAACCCATATCACCTAAAACTCACATAGAAAAATGAAAAACATCAACATGAGAGAAAAACCTTAAAAACATCAACAAAAAAACTACAATACCTCAAGAGTATAAATTATTCACTTTGAAAAAATCAACAATTTTTTTTAAAAAAACTACAAATATCAACCTACATCACCCAAAAACTAGAAACATTAACTCCTAATACCTAAACCTCATCCGAAAAATGAAAAACATCAACATAAAAAAAATGACACTGCAAACACCAACTCCTAGTATCAAAACCTCAGGCGGAAAATGAAAAACATCAATTTGAGAAATAAAAAAGTTACAAATATCAATCCATATTACACAAAAAAAACTACAAAACCTCAACTCATATCAATTAAATCTCACCTGAATAATGAAAAACTTCAACATAAGTGAAAAAAAACTAAAAACATCAACAAAAAGCTACAGTAAGCATAAAACATGAGAATTTTTTTTAAAACTACAAATATCAATCCTTGTTACAAAAAAAACCCTCAACTCATACCAATTAAATCTCACCCAAATAATGAAAGACATCAGCATAGAGGGGGGGGGGGGGATCTAAAAACATTAACAAAAAACTACAGTACCCAATAAAAATTCTTCAAAAAAAAAACCTAGTGGAATTTGAACTCAGACCTACAACCTCAAAGCCTAGAGCAATAACCACAACACCAAAGACTATTATTGAACCTGCACTCAGTCAACTAATAGTAAATCTCAGCATTTACATCAAGAACATAAAATTCTTCGAAATAAAGGTCATAGTGAGAGTCGAACCCCTAACCTTTAGCTCAACAACAAGAGTATTAAACACTAGACCAATCAATCATTCATGAAAGAAGCTCAGTCAGCAACATATTATACCTCAACAAGTATTTGAAAAATGTAAAACACAATATTAAACATCACCTCGTGAAGCAGAACCTCCATCCTTCCGCTGTCCACTGCCAACGCCGATGTGCGCTCGTGCAAAACACGTGTGATGCTTCTTCTCCACACAGTGCGTGGATCGCGTTCTTCTGCAACAATCGCGCGCTCAATTCCGTCGATCTGCAACAACCTCTCGCTCAACAATCGCGCGCTCAACTTCGTCGATCTGCAACAATCGCGTGCTCAACTCCGTCAATCTGCAACAACCACTCTCTGAACTCTGTTGATCTGCGTTCCTCTTCCGGGATTCTGGCAAAATTTGGTTGTTCTGGCGGTGGATCCGATGGAAGCGGTAGAAATCAGGTGGAGCGGCAGAAATTTGGCCCGATTTTGGCGGAAATTAGGCGATAACCGCCAGTCAGAGGCAGTTTTCGGTAGGAGGAGGTGTTTTCCGATCAGGACAAGAAAAAATGAAAATGAAAATTCTTGATTTTTTGGTGATATATAGTATTTTAATAAGTACACAATCGGTCCTTAGATTTATCATCATATTTTAAAAAAAACCTTATACCAAATGAAACTTCTTCTAATTGCACAATAATCGCCAACTTAAAGTTTAGGCTACCTAAAAGAAGAGCTTGTGTTGTTAAATTACATACTCCTCCTTCACACCTCAAATTGCAAGGAATTTTTTTCACAATTATCAAGAAACATGTTTGACCGTTAATATATTTAACTACGTATAA
The DNA here is from genome assembly GCA_037428765.1 of Rubia yunnanensis. NCBI lineage: Eukaryota > Viridiplantae > Streptophyta > Magnoliopsida > Gentianales > Rubiaceae > Rubia > Rubia yunnanensis. Next base: position 139,865,671 of record CM075062.1, on the reverse strand, counting down.
TAGCAGCAAATGAAAATTTTATATTTAGAAACTTCTTATTACGACGAATCCAACCATATAACATATGATAAAAGAATTTGGGGGCATAAATGCATGTTACCATAATTTTAATTCAGTTAATGTACAATTAGTTTCAAATCAAGTAAAAATACCATAGTCTTACTTTTCAATGTAATTAATTTAATCTTAACATTTTACTATTGTAAGTCAAAAATAGTTCACGTTAACTTTTATTAATATATATATAATTAAGATAGTATTACTTAAAATCTGGTTAGATTTGTTATAATATATATTTTAAATATTAATTATACATAAAATTCTATTTTAAAATACCTAATTGTTAAACGAATCATTTTATAATTAATATATATATTGTGAGATGAATTTATGTTTGTTTTCTTTTATTGTAATGAAATTTGTATAATATAAAAATCTTTTAAAATACATCTAGAAATATTTTTTTTTGATTAAAGTGTAATTATGCCCTCAATTATTTACTTGTTTAGTGTACATGTACCCCTAAACTTTTTGGAAGTGCACTTATACCTCTAGCCCTTGTTTAATGCACATATATCCCTTAGTTTTTCAACGTCGGTATCTGCCTCTTTCGAAAAACATGGAGCTATATGAAGCTTTTGAAAAACTAAGGGGTAAATGTCCACTAAACAATGAACTGGAGGGCATAAATGCACTTTACCCAAATAAATGATAGAATTGAGTATAATCTAACTTTTAAAATTATAGAATTAAGTTTTTTCATAGTTGGTCTAATCATTAGACAGTTTAACATGAGGCACTCTCTTAATTACATTATTAAAATATTGACAACCAATTATATATATATTATTAGTATTTAAAAAAAATTAAAGTATAAAATTGAAATTTTAAATGACGATGGGATTATAGAAAGTCTTTTTTCACACCGACTAATGGTTTGATCAATTATGAAAAATATCATTTCTATAACTTTTAGCGTCAAATTATAATTATTCATACATCATGATACATTTTAAAAAAATTAAAGTTATAGAAACCTCGCTGTAATAATTTAAAACAAATGCCAAATTGCCCCATTAATTACAAGAATCGTAAAATAGCTCCATATAACAATTAATTAATCAGTTTTAAACCTTTTTTTTAAAGGAATTGATGCTTTTATTTTTTTTTAAAAAATATAACGCATTTACGATACATTGATATATGGCAAAGTCTTGGGAAAGACGGTCTTTTCATAAGCTTATGGAAAGACGGGATTTGATTAGAATATTAAAAGGTAAAAGGTCTTAGTTGCAATATTAAAATTTTAGTATGTAACATGTAGTAGTTATAAAATTTATAACCCGGTTCATGCAACCCGAAAATTTTATCTTAATTTCTTCTAATTTACACTTTAAACCTTGGTCTTTCCATAACTTATGGAAAGACCGTCTTTCAAGAGACGAACTCTTGATATATTTAGAAAACACGTCACTTAACTAAATTTGCATGTGAAAGGAGGCCAAAAACCAGGGACGGATATGAAAACAACGTGCCAGCTAAATGATAAATAGCTAAACGTTAATTTTCTGCAACTAGTAATAGAGTTCGTCAAAGTTCGTTTTTCCATAATTCATGGGAAGATCAAAGTTTAAAATATAAACAGAAAAAATGAAGATAAAATTTTCGGGTTGCATGAATTATGTTATAAACTTTAGGAAAGTCTCAGGAAAGACGGTATTTCCATAAGCTTATGGACAGTTCACAGGGGGACATTTACTTTAAATGTTGCAATTTTTTATAAAATTTAAATATTGCATTTTATAAATTAAAACAAGCAATAATATGTATTTAAAGAAGAAAATATAAAAAATATGATATAAAAAAATATTTTTAATTTTTTATGTAATTTAACAAATGCAGTATATAGGGTAAAAAATAAGTGGCATGTCTATAAGTTTATGAACATGCTGCCTGTCAGGAGACCTACACATAAACTTTATAACTGCTGCACATTGCATAATAAAATTTTAATATTACAACTAACATATTTTACCTTTTATTATTCTAATTATAACTAATTTTTTTTATATACCTATGGAAAGTCCGTGTTCCCGATCTTCATGCAACATTATATTTTCCCATCCGTTATTACTAACGTCCGTTACATTATTCCTGATTCATGAGTCATCAGCAATGCATGCATGCAATACACGTGTTGCCCTCTCATCCTAGATCCCACTAGCTATATTGGGGACCGCTCAATAGATATTTCTTTAATTTTTATAACATTATCACTTTTTAAGCAATTTTTAAATAATGATACACCATTCATCTCAAACTAAGCCGTAAAATTACTGCTTCATCTGTCTCATTAATTTTCACTTAATTACTTTTTCACTGTCTTCACCATTCAATGATCATTTTTTATTGTTAATATGTCAAACTAAATATAATACTTTTAAATAAAAAAATAATATTTAAAAAATAGATGTTAGAAATGAACCTAAAAAAATCTCACATACTCCCTCTATTTTGTTATTTATAGTATACTGACTATAAATGGATTTTTTTATTTGGCACCATTTTCATATTTGACAAAATTCTTTCAATTTCATCCACTCAATCTACTTTTTACTTTCTACATTCAATTTCATCAACTTATTTTTTTTCCACCAAAATCCGAGCACCTAAATGTATGTGGCCATAAATAAAAAAACGGAGTGAGTGATATTTTTATTGTTACATATATATGTGTTGAAATTTAGGGTTAAAGTTTACAAATACCTTTGAAAAAAGCAACAATTCAAGCTTTAGTGGGACGGAGGGAGTATGTTTTAATGTTATTAAATGTAACAAGGTTTTTTTGACCGATTAACCATTAGACATAATCGTTTTATAATTGATGTAATTGATTGAGTGATTTTTAACATTATCATTCTTTTTAATACAATAAATAATGATAATTCTTTCATGTCAAACTAAAATACACATTTACTATGTAGGTTAATATTGTTTAATGTTGGCTATTACAAAGTCTTGTTTGCCGATTAACCATTAAATGGTCATTGGTCATTTTATAATTAATATAATTAATTGGATGATATAACATGTATTTTTATTTATTCTAACAAGATTTTCTAACTTTAAAAAAAATTTAAAATATATTACAGTGTGTAAATAATCATAACCTAACCGTAAAAATTATTAATTTTTTTTCACAGTTTAACCATTAATCAGTCTACCACAAGTCTTTATCTCTACACAATACCTTGAACTCAAAAAAAATAAAATCGAAATCAATGTTGAGTTGGCCTTTACGTGTGAAATGAAGGTTGTAGACTCTTAGCAAAATACATAATTTATGACGTCATAATTGATATATATGGAATATGGTGATGGCATAGAATGCCTCCATGCATGAACCACCCAAAGTAATCGATCCAGAAGATCCCACCATTAATGCTGCAGTTATAAATTTGCTAAATCGAAATAATATAATTAATATATAAATAACAAGCGGCTAATTACGAAGTAGTTGTTAGGTAGAAAATGAAAAACTTCAACGCTCTGCCAATAAATAATTCTCTAAGGAGAGGAGAGTAGAAATCAAATTAAGTTATGGAAAAAAATTGTTTTTTAACAATTAACCTAATATTTAAACTATTTTTCTTAGAGTCCAAACTGCAAGTTAGAAGAAATGAAGATAAATTTTTTAATTGTATTAATCGGGTCATAAACTTTATAACAACTACAAGTTACATAATAAAATTTTAATATTACACTAAAATATTTTACCTGTTTATTATTCTAATTAAATACCGTGTGTAAATTAGTTTATAACCCAAACCAAACGAAGTGTGCGTTTATGTTAATGTTGAGGAAATAAAAACAAATTAAGTATAAAAGAAAAAAAAACCATGGTTTATGATCAGTTTATTGAAATTGGTCCCAATTAAGTCCAACTTATCTCAAAAGTGATATTTAACCCTTTGACTGACGTGTAAATTTGACTAAAATACTCATTATTGAATTTTTGTTTGTTTTTTAAATTCAATTAAAACATATACAAATCGATCAAAATACCAGTCACAATGCCACCCATCACCACGCCATTTCTCATTGGTCCAACAAATTCACCCTAATCAATCACGGCCATAAATAACGAGTATTTTATCATATAGTAAAAGGGTAATTTAGTAATTTTATAATTTGATCAAATGAAAGAGTTAACAGGGATACTATTTGGTGAATCAAGAAGTCACTTGGCACCTTTAAAAAATAGCAAAATCAGCAATTTTGACTAATTTAAAAGGTATAATCAACATGAGGTAATATCTTAAAAGTCAAATTAAGTATTGGGAAATACTGTCTTTTTATAGATTTATGGAAATACAGGAGTTGATTAGAAAAATAAAAGGTAAAAGGTCTTAATTGTAATATTAAAAATATATTATGCAACATGTAGTAGTTATAAAGTTTATAACCCGATTCATGCAACTCAAAAATTTTATCTTCATTTTTTCTAATTTGCACTTTTTAAACCTAGGTTTTTCAGTGACTTATGGAAAAACCGTGGACTCATTTTAAATATATTTTAAATCAACTGTATTTTAAGAAGGGCAAAGTGTTAGGAAAGACGGTCTTTCCACATGCTTATGAAAAGACGGGGTTTAATTAGAATAATAAAAGATAAAAAGTCTACTCCCTCCACCCTACTCTAAATTGCTTATTTGTTTTTTCACGGTCTTCAATGAGCATGTTTGACCGCAAATATCTCTAGTTACATATAATAATGTCGCATAAAAAATTAATATTTAGAAAATAGATATTAAGACAACTCTAACGATATCTCACATGATGTATTTATTATTTATACATTAATTTATATTTGGGATCAAAGTTTGTAAACTTTGACTCTCAAAAAGTAAATAATCAATTTAGAGTGGGACGAAGGGCGTAAATTGCAATATTTAAAATTTATTATGTAACGTGTAACATTAATAAAGCTTATAACCCGATTCATGCAAACCAAAATTTGTATCTTCATTTCTAATTTACACTTTAAACATTGGGCTTTCGAGAGACGGACTCTTTAAGAATTAGCAAAAGAAAAAAATGAAAAGATTATGCTATTCACTTAAATTAGAACACAACTTTCAACAACACCGTTGACTCGAAGCCGAATTATCATAGAAGTGAGGGAAAACAATAAATAAGTTTAATTCAAAATTTTCTAACAACCTCCCACTCCGCCATTGTCAGTTTCCCAACATTTTCAATCCCCATTCAAAGTCCATTTTCACTAGCTTCTCAATATATGATGCTACGATTTTTACTTTTTACTAATTAGTAATTACCCACGTTCACCTGATTCCCCGTCCTTAGTAATACAAAATGGAGGGAAACGTGTTGTAATAGCTATAGCAAGTTTAGAATAATGCGATTATAAAATTTTATTTTATTTTATTTTAACAAAATCAAGTCACACTTAAGGTTTTGTTTTCTTTCAGGACTAAATCGAACTAAAAGTGTTGATAAATTTCAAATTTGGCGACAGCCTTTTAATTTTCTACAAAATTAAGTCACGCTCAAGATCCTTTTGTTGTCCAGTTCGAACCACATTGAACTGTATTGAATAGAATAGAGTGTCGCATTCCAGTTCTGTTCCGTCCCATCACGCTTGAACTAGATTGAACTGTACTGAACTGAATGAAACGGTTGATAAGTTTCAAAATTTGACCAGCCGCCCAGTCGTAAATTTTCATTTAAGCATTAAAGTATGGATTGTCTCTCACCTAGTTGACATGCCATATTAAACTCAAGCTGATAAATGTTGAAATAAATGCCATGGAAATAAAAAAATCCCATGAAAAAAATAGTTAAATCAAATATCCTTTTCCCCCATAATTTTCTTCCAAAAACAGCCTTAGGGTGAGGTGAGGCGTATGTAAGAAAGAAGAAGAAGACCAGACTTGTTTCCACACACAGCTTAAGCGGTGCCTTCAAAGTGTCGTCGTGCATGCATTTTATGCACCTCTTCCTCACTTTCTCTCTCCTCACTTTCTCTCTCTACCTTCTTGCATGCACACACGCTTTCTCTCTCTAGCTCCAGACTCCGAACCTCCTCTCTTTGATTCAATCCAAGCTGAAAGACCTCGTTAGGGGCTGGTACGAATCCAATCTGGTTGAATTTGGATCCCCAGTTCGATTCCCGGCCGAGCTGTGCGAATCGCCGCCGTGGAGTGGCGGCGCTGCTGTGTGGGAGCGGGAGCTGGTTGGTTCTGGATTAGGCGGCGGCTACGTGTGTGCGCGTGTGGCATTTGATTGCTGAGGTGAGGTTTTGCTGATTGATTGAGTTTTTGGTGGTTGAGGTGTGGATTGTGGCGGTGGCGGAGCTTGATCCGGGCGGGTCAAAATTGAGTCTTTTAGGGTTTATTGATTTGGGTTTTTGTTTTCGTTGATGGGTTTTTGCAGGATTGATCTGGGGATTGGAGGAGGAAGAATGGGGTCGAAGACTTGCATGAACGAGGGGTGCCGTGTTACGACGTCGTCGGAGTGGAAGAGTGGGTGGGCGTTGAAATCCGGTGGATTCGCCACTCTCTGTGTTAGCTGCGGGTATGATTCCACGATTTCCCCCCTTTTTATGGGCTGTGTGTTCGTGCGTGTTTTGCGTGTGTGTGAAAGATTGGATTTTTATATGTTTGGGGGTGTCGATTATGGATCCCTAAATTCACTCGAAGTGGTTGATTTCGTGGCTTTGGATTGTGTGTTTAAGCCCCCTATATTTACGATGATTTGATTAGGCTTATTGCGTGCCGCATTTCTTGCAAAATTGATTTCTCTTACCATCTTATTTATGGACTTGCATCTGTTATTAACCTTAATCAAAGTCCTTTTGATCTGAAATTTACTGTGGTCAGTTAAAGTTATGTTCTTGGTCCGTTTTAATCGACGTGCATGTACAATTTTTTTTACTTCAGCCCTATTCATACAACAATTCCCTGTTTAATTGCATGCAAATGAAATTACAAAAGCTTTCAAACTATTCTATGCTTCAGTGTTCTTCTTATATCATCCAAGATTCCAAACTGTGCCTAAAATTGATTTTTTTACCACCTTATTTATGGACTTACATCTGTCATTAAACTTGATCAAAGTCTTTTTGATCTGAAGTTTACTGTGGTCTGTTGAAGTTGTGTACTTGGTCTGTTTTAATCAACGTTTACTTGTGCATGTACAAAATTTTCATTTCAGCACTATTCTTACAACAATTCAGCGCAATCACAAAAGCTTTCAAACTATTCTATGCTTCAGTGGTTCTTTCAAGTCAACTTGTCTTTGAAATCATGTTCATATATTTGCTGTAAGAGAAAAGATTGCTCCTTTCTTCCTTTATTTAAAGAGTTATAGGACATAATGCATTCATAAAAACAGCTTTAAAAAGAGGTTCCACCTCATCCTTGAACCCTATGATATCATTTGGTATTCATAGAGTGGTTTGTGGTGGCATGTGACTATCAGTTCTGCATCTTACTTCCTTGACTTTGATTTTCAACACATGTGCATTTGTATTGCCGATCTCTTTTTAGATTGAATCAAAACCCTCCATCAAAAAATATATGGAGTATGTTTACAGACAATATAAGGTCTGTTTGTCTGTGTATGTGTTTTACTTTTTTAGGTGAAAGACTGGAAAGGTCACTTATCTGCTTAAGTTTTACTTTTTCTGTATATGTGTTTTACATTTTTTGGGTGAAAGACTGGAAATTTCACTTATCTGCGTATGTTTAAATCTGTCTGTGCATGTGTTTTACTTTTTCGGGTGAAAGACTGGAAATTTCACCTATCTGCGTATGCTTATATTTGCCTTTTTTGGGGTTGGTATAGGGCTCGTTATATAGGGATATGTGGGAGTTATTTGGATCCCTTAATTCACTCCCAGCCTTTGATCTTGTGGATTTGGAACTCATCTTCCTCTCCTAAATTTCAGGCTACAGTTATAAATCTAACATTAATCTTAATTAAATCTTTAAATTACGTACTTGGGCTGTTTAAGTTGATATTTATGTGTGCATGTACCGTATTTATGTTTGAAAACTATTCTTGCTATTCCATGTTTGTATGCATGCAAAAAAAAAAAGGAGACTTATGAAGTTTATGCTGTGTGCCTCAACTTGTCTTTGAAAATGTGTTCAGTCATCTTAAAATAATTTCAGAACTTATGTTTGTTTCGTGAGATCAAGCAACACTTCGAGAGTCAAATTGCTTTTTTTACCACCTTATTTATGGACTTACGTCTATTATTAAGCTTATCCAAAGTCGTTCTGATGTGAAATTTACTGTGGTTGGTTAAAGTTATGTGCTTGGTCTTTTTTATTGCACATTTACATGTGCATGTACAAAAATTATATTTCAGCCCTATTCATACAACGATTCCATGCAATCACAAAAGCTTTCAAACTATTCCATGCTTCAGTGTTTCTTTGAAATCAACTTGTCTTTGAAATCATGTTCATACATTTGTTGTAAAAGAAAAGGTTGCATCTTTCTGCCCTTAGAGTTATAGGACGAAATGCATTCATGAAAACAACTTCAAAAAGATTGGGCTATAAGTATAAAGTTCTTTCCACATCCTTGAACCCTATCATGATATCATTTGGTATTAGGAGATTTGTTTGTGGTGGCATGTGACTATGTGTTATGCTTTTACCCCTTTGACTTTGAATGTCAACACACATGCATCTGTATTGCCAATCTCTTTTATGAAAGAATCAATACCCTCTATTGAAGGCATTTTGGAGTGTGTTTGCAGACAATTTATGGTCTGTTGTCTGTGTATGTGTTTTACTTCTTTGGGTGAAAGATTGGAATTTCACTTATGTGCGTTTGTTAAATTTTTTTTTATATGTGGAATATGGATATCCCTTATTTTACTCCCAGCCTTTGATCTTGTGGATTTGGAACTCATTTTCCCTCCTAAGTTTCAGGCCACATTTCTGGGAAATTTATGGACTTATAAATCAGTCATTAATCTTAATTAAATCTTTTAAGTTACGTAATTGGGCTGTTTTAGTTGACATTTATGTGTGCATGTACCAAATATGTGTCTGAACACTATTCTTGCTATTCCATGTTTTGTTTGCATGCAAACAATGGGGACTAATGAAGTAATGCTGTTGTACCTCGACTTGTCTTTGAAAAGGTTTTCAGTCATCTTAAAAAGCATTTTAGAACTTATGCCGGGATCTGTTTGCCTCATGAGATCAAGTAACTCTTATTTTTGTCCAGTTAAACTTCGATTTTGAACACATTTGCCTTAATACTGTCTGTCTCTTTCATGAAAAGATCAACACTTTCTAGTTATACGATTTCCAGTCGTTTTCAAAGAATGATCTGACAGCCCTTTGAGCTTTTAAAGCACTCTGTTCAGTTTTATGTGTGCGTGTGTTTTTTCTTTCCTTGTTTGGTGTGAAAGATTGGCAACTTCACATGGTACTGATATTAGGCTATGTTTGGTTTTGTGTGGAACCCGAAATTCACTCTCAGCCGTTCATAAATGTTTTTGTTTGGAACAAATCTTTCTCTCCCGTATTACAGGCAAGATTTTTGGCAAAATTGATTTCCCCTCTCCATAATTACGGAATTTACGGTTACTTTTGTTATTAGTCTTTTCAAATTCTTCTTTATGCAAAACCTACTGTGATTAACTAAAGTTACGTTCTAGGCTGTTTAATTGACGGTTATATATGCGTTTACCAAAATCCAAAGTAAGCCCTGTTTCTCATTTGCATGCAAATGGTGAGGCAAAAGTAGGGCACGGATCAGACGACGTACTAATTACACCATTTTACACGCGTGCGCACTCTTTGTATAGTTCGTAGGGTTTTCCCCCCCTTTTTTTGGTACCAGAAATACCTTTTGTTGCTAATTTCTGCCAGGCGATGAATAAAATCTGCCATGGATCATATTCACCATGTAAATTTGTCTTCTTTGAGTTGAATTTGACTGAAAAGTGGCTGTTAGCATGTTTTCTGATATCATCAAACTGGTATAGTTTAGTTGATATGAAGATGGTTCCTTTGCATGATGAAGAAAATGTCATGGTTTCTTTGATGTTGGAAATTGCTGCTTGTTAGAAATCTTCCATGGATCATCTTGACCTTGAAAATAGATAAAATCTGCCATGGATCATATTCACTGTGTAAATCTGCCTTCTTTGAGTTGTTTTGTTTGAAATGTGGCTATTAGCATGTTCACGGATATCAAACTGATATAGTTTCAGTCGATATAGTGACGATTCCTTTGCATGATGAAGTAAATGACATGCTTTCTTTGATGTTGGAAGTTTCTACATGTGAGAAATGTTCCCTGGATCATCTTGGCCACGAAGATAGATAAAATCTGCCATGGATCATATTCAACATATAAATTTGCGTTCTTTGAGTTGATTTTGACTGAAAAGTGGCTATTAGCATGTTTTTTGTTATCAATCTGATAAAGTTTCAGTTGATATAAAGATGATTCCGTTGCATGATGAAGTAAATGCCATGGTTTCTTTGATGTTCAAAATTGTTACGTGTGAGAAAGCTTCCCTGGATCATCATGAACATGAGAAAAGATAAAATCTGCCATGGATCATATTCACCATGTAAATTTGCCTTCTTTGAGTTGTTTTGACTGAAATGTGGCTATTAGCATGTTTTCTGATATCAAACTGATATAGTTTCAGTTGATATAATGACGATTCCTTTGCATGATGAAGTAAATGACATGCTTTCTTTGATGTTGGAAGTTGCTACATGTGAGAAATGTTCCCTGGATCATTTTGACCACGAAGATAGATAAAATCTGCCATGGATCATATTCAACATATAAATTTGCGGTCTTTGAGTTGATTTTGACTGAAAAGTGGCTATTAGCATGTTTTTTGTTATCAATCTGATAAAGTTTCAGTTGATATAAAGATGATTCCGTTGCATGATGAAGTAAATGCCATGGTTTCTTTGATGTTCAAAACTGTTACGTGTGAGAAATCTTCCCTGGATCATCTTGAACATGAGAAAAGATAAAATCTGCCATGGATCATGTTCACCATGTAAATTTGCCTTCTTTGAGTTGTTTTGACTGAAATGTGGCTATTAGCATGTTTTCTGATATCAAACTGAAATAGTTTCAGTTGATATAATGATGATTCTTTTGCATGATGAAGTAAATGACATGATTTCTTTGATGTTGGAAAATGCTACATGTGAGAAATCTTCCCTGGATCATCTTGACCATGAAAATAGATAAAATCTGCCACGGATCATATTCAACATGTGAATTTGTGTTCTTTGCGTTGATTTTGACTGAAAAGTGGCTGTTAGCATGTTTTCTGATATCATCAAACTGATATAGTTTCAGTTGATATAAAGATGATTCCTTTGTATGATGAAGTAAATGCCATGGTTTCTTTGATGTTGGAATTGCTTCTTGTGAGAAATCTTCCCTGGATTATCTTGACCATGAAAATAGATAAATCTGCCATGATCATAATCACCATGCAAATATGCTTTCTTTGAGTTGATTTTGACTAAAAAGTGATCATTAGCATGTTTGAAAAGTGGTCATTAGCACGTAAATATGTGTACTTATGGCTTCCCGAAAGTTGTATGCGACGAAAAATAAAAAGAAAGGGAGGCTGAGAAGTTAGGCTGGACGTTTGACAAAAATTTCGTGCACTGTCCAGTCATACTCTCAGCCCCAAAGTTTTTTATCCTGTTTGAACTTCCAATTGACTGGTTTCCGTTGCTGCATGTATATGCTTCCTCTGTTGCCTCTTTGCTTGATCAATGTTGTTTCTGGCATCTTGTTTGTTAACAGACAACTTAAAAGCTTGTTCCAGATAATGTGCAGAGAATGTGCAGAGAATGTGCAGATAATGTGCAGATGATGTGCAGATGATGTGCAGATGATGTGCAGATGATGTGTGCATAATGTGTGAATTGGTGAAAAGATCTGTTTCCAAAATATAATCAAATAACCGCAGATGTCTAGCTAAATGTTTTCTTCATTTACCTTTAGTTCACCTAGGAGTGGAGTCATTGAGTTAGTTGTAGAGTTAACATAAAGATGATTCCTTGCCTGAGAAGCGTGCCCGTTATAATACTCGCCACCTGTCGATAATTAAAATTTGTGTTGTACTTTGATTATTTTAGAGCACTTCTTTGCAGGATTTTCATGGAATACTCAACTAACATTTTGTGGCTTTCTTGATTTACAGAGTGGCATATGAGAAATCTACATACTGCAGTATTTTCCACCTGGATGAAGATGGTTGGAGGGAATGCAGATATTGTAGGAAGGTACTGATATATATTGCCTAATGGTCAATTTATTCCATCTTTTGAGAAGAAAATGATTTTGTACTAAAGTTAGCTTCTTGATATGTATCTGTGATGCAGCGTGTACACTGTGGATGTTCGGCTTCCAAGACTCTGCTTGAGATCTTGGATTTCGGAGGCGTGGGATGCGCAAGCTGTGTTAGGCAAATGGAGGCAAGGGCAAATGCTACTGCAAATGCAAGCACCGCTTCCTTAGCAAATGCAAACACCGCTTCCTTAGCACCTGTTCAGGGACCAGTTCAGGTAAATTGTCTTGATTCATGTGATTGGGATTTGGATATGTTTGAATGTATTTTCTTTTTGGCACCCAAATTGCACATGTTTTACACAAAGACAGCACATAACATTATGAATGATGATAATCTGTATTTGCAACCGAGTTGCACATGTTTTACTTTTACATAAAGGAAGCACGTTTAATTTTATAATTTATGTTTTTGCCCCTGAATTGCACATTTTTACACAAAAGAAGTGCATGCACAGCCCAAGTGATAAAGTATGTATGTTTTTGCTCCTGAATTGCACATTTTTGCCCAAAGTATGCACATTTATGATACAGAAATACAATTTCAAAAAAAAAAAAATGATACAGAAATACTTTTTCAAATGTTTGTGCAACAAAATTGCACATTTTTGCCCTTTACTATGTAGAAATACTTTTCTCAACGTTTCTGCACCAGAATTGCACATTTTTGCCCAATCTGCACATTTACGATATAAGACATTTTTCGACGTTTCTGCACCACAACTGCATTTTTATTTTTCTCAAAGTAAGCACATTTACGATATAGTAATACTTTTTTTATTGCTTCTGCACTAGAATTGCACATTTTTGCCCAAAGTATGCACATTTACAATATAAACAATAAAAAGAGTCTTAATTGTTGTTGATGTGATGGCTGAAACTCAGGTATTAGCTACTGAAGTTGCGAAAGTAACATTGGCTAAAGATGCGGTCCCTATTGGTGGAAGTGTATTGAAGCGCCGAAACTTCGGCGAGATGTTTCTAGATGGAGATGGTTCGCGGAAGCTGCATAGAATGCAGAAATGTGAAACCAGTGCGGCTGCGCCATCTCTCGGGCAGAACAAAGGCGAGGGACCAGTGGCTCCTTTTGGGGAGAAATTCAGCGCAGGCTCTCCACATTTCACTGACCATCCCATTGCTGCATCACCGGTGTTCGCTAGGCCGGAGAGCCAGAGAGCGGAACAAAGGAAAGAGTTGTATGAAGCTCCTTCTCTCGGGCGAACATCTTTCAACATCTCGCTGAACAGTCATCTGCCTGCTCCAAGCTTGGTTGCTCCATTTTCCGATGCACCTGCTGAGGGAAGTGACCAGAGCAAAGTGTTTTCCCCTCTCAAGAGGCCACCTCAACTCCTCCCCAAACCTCCTAAACCTGTACTGGGACCGAGCTCAAGTTCTGAAGCCGCACGAGGAGGAATGGCATTTCAAGCACGGATTGCTCGGCCTCCTGTTGAAGGGCGAGGTCGCTGTCAGCTGCTTCCTCGCTACTGGCCCCGGATTACAGAGCAGGAGTTGCAGCAGATCTCCGGAGAGTATCCTTGATTTTAACATCTATTTATCGCCAGTTATTTTTGTATTTCAATTTTATTATGTCTATAAATTTTTGGAATTAAAACCAATTTTTACCTGCTGTGCCACTATTTGTTAAACTTGACCCATATCCCAAGCTTGAAATCGCCTATTGTGCCCTTGTTTGAGAAGGTTCTTAGTGCCAGTGACGCTGGTAGGATTGGCCGGCTCGTTCTGCCCAAAGCATGTGCGGAGGTGAGCTGTTTCTTCTTTAGGTGCCTTTTAATTATATAATTCCGGTTTATGACTTGCACAAGTTATATTGTTTCCCACTGTCTTTTCACTCATGACTATTGCTGAATGGTGCAGGCATACTTCCCGACGATCAATCAATCAGAAGGTCTTCCGATCAACATACAGGATGTGAAGGGGAAGGAATGGACGTTCCAGTTCCGGTTTTGGCCCAACAACAACAGCAGGATGTACGTCTTGGAGGGGGTCACTCCGTGCATACAGAACATGAGCCTACAAGCTGGTGATACGGGTAAGAAGCCAAAAAATTGTATAGCCTTGAGAATTGTAATTTTAGATGCTGTGCATATATTGTGCATTTATTGTGCTGATTTATAAATCTGTGTTGTTTGGTGAATTCTTTTAGCTATCTTCTGTTTTGTAGGCAGTTTGCTAAATTTTTGTAAATGGCTGAATGCTTTAATAAGTTATTTGTTATCGACTGAAATACTGATGCAATGATTTTGCTCTTCAATCGTGTTCATCAGTGACATTCAGCCGTAGAGACCCTGGTGGACAATTGGTCATGGGATTCAGGAAGTCGACGAGCAATGTTGATACTCAGGTGAGGATTTATATCCCTTTATTGCACTTGTCTTTTTATTCCTGGTACTGAACGTATTTTAAACAGGAACCACAGCCTTCTGTCCTTCCTTATCACGGTGGTTCACCGGGGGATATTTCACATTCTGGCGATGGCGTGATTGTAAGTGCTTACCCTTTTTTGTACATTAATTTCAGATCATACAACTTCTTATATCCCGATATCTAACTCTTTTTCTATTGCCACAGGCTGTGGAAACCGCCAAGAACGGAGGTCATACTGCTGAAGATTCCTTGCCAGCGCCAACATTGGTCTCTGAGAAAAAGAAGGCGAGGAATCTCGGAACCAAAAACAAGCGCCTTCACATGCACGATGATGATGCAGTTGAGCTTCGGGTGACGTGGGAGGAAGCTCAGGAATTGCTGCGTCCACCTCCGATGAACAGTCCCACAGTTGTCAAGATAGACAACTACGAGTTTGAGGAGTACAATGTGAGCCTTCTTTACCTTTTCTTTTGCTTTTTCCTTTCAATTTTCTGTATTTTCTAACGCTTTATTTGTTATCTTTACAGGAGCCGCCTGTATTTGGGAAGAAGACCGTGTTTACTGTGGGGCCTTCAGGGTAAGGATTTATGTATTATTTTTCAAGCTGGTTTGTGGTACCATGTGTTTATGCTGAACATGCACTAATCTGGCACAAAATATGCTAAACTTGCACAATATTTTTTGCACTAAATATGCACTTTTGCACTAAATACACTGAACCTGCACAAATTGTTTGCACTAAATATACTATACGTGCACAAATTTTTTGCACAAAATATGCTAAACATGCATATAGTCTGCACAGAATATGGTTTATATATCATTTATTTAACTATGGTGTGAAGTGATGTTTGCGTTACTGAAATGTGAAATTTGTCTTAAACAGACAGCAGGAGCAGTGGACCCAATGCGATATTTGCAAGAAATGGCGGAAATTGCCCGTGCATGTTCTTGTTCCTGCACGATGGACGTGTCCAGACAACATTTGGGACACAAGCAGGTTTGTTTTGTAACATCTTTTGAAATTTGAACAGTAGTAGCTGCTTGTTTATTCGTATCTAGCTCTAATACTTTTTTTTGTGCTCTTCAGTGCATCATGTTTAGCAGCTGATGTGATAAACCCGCGGGAACAGGAGGCCCTCCATATTGCCAGCAGAGGTATAAATCGAACTGGTGTCTCATTTATTTGGCCATTGTTTTTCTTAAATTACTTGCATATGCTGATCTGATTAGAATGCAAGATATATCGCCTTCATTTCTATCCCTATGATGCATAGGCTTTAGAACTTGTTGAAATGTTTCTAACTTGTATTTTCTGCCAGATTATGGGAGGAGAATCGGGCTGGATGAATGTGAGCCTTCCGGGCTAGATGCATTGGCCACGGCAGCTGTTTTAGGTGGTGATGGAGACCTGGCAGAGGCTTCAGTTGGAGCCACGACGAAGCACCCCCGCCACCGTCCAGGATGCAGCTGCATTGTGTGCATTCAGCCCCCGAGCGGGAAGGGCAAGCACCCCGGGAACTGCAAATGCACTGTCTGCCAGACTGTGAAGCGCCGCTTCAGGACCCTCATGCAGCGCAAGAAGAAGCGCCAATCAGACCGCGAAGCTGAACTCGCACAGGGCCTTCTCAACCAAGGCAGCCCTGCCCCGATGGACCTGTCGGAGATGGAAGGCGCAGCTGAGGCCGCTGCACTGCTGCAGATGACACAGATGGAGGCCGTGGCAGAGACCGCGAAGGGTGGTGGATTGGACCTCAACTGCCACCCGGGGCGGGAGGACGACATGTTAGCCGAGGCAGCAGCTGGGATCAGCATGGACTCGCTGATGGACGCCGCGGGCATCCCGCTCGACATGTACCTGAGGCAGAACCAGCTCCCGCGACCGGATGCTGGCGGTGATGCAGGAGGCAGTAGCAGCTCTGCACCGGGACCCAGTAAACGGGTCGATGAGGACAGTGAGAGGGTATAGTAGGGAAGAAAGAAGGATAAATTTTGGTGCTTTATAGATTGGGGTATAGTGATTGAGAAGCAATATTTAGGGGTTTTGGGATTTCGAATTTTGATGATGGCTATTTTCTTGAATGTTTTTTCGGGTGGATTATGTGCATGTTTATTGCACAAATAGTTTTTATTGCACAAATAGTTCAAAGTAAAACAAAACAAAACAAAAAAAAAATCCGTCAATTTTGAGATGGATTGTTTGTAGCTGGGAATGATGAGACATTATTGTGCGGGCTGTCTGGCACAGACGGATACCTTAAAGTTGCCAAAAACCGGTGTTAATTATATGGACGGCAAATGCGTGCAGCTGTGCATGGATAAGAATCATATGTGCATCCATTGTGCCAAATGGATGCATTTCTTTAATTTTAGTTCCATCATATTTTTACTTTACTTGGCATGGTCAAAAAATGTGCTTGCGGTGACATTTTTTTTTGAAAATGTTGACAGTCGGGTTTCTATGAGTATGTTTGACGGAGTTTATAACTGCTCAACTTATAAACTCAGGAGATCTAAAAAAACAGAAGCTATATTTGAAGTAAAACCAGAAGTTGATCTCCCTCAACTTTTCAAACTAGCAAGCGCTCCATCCAATACACTCTATAGTGTGTATGGTTTAAGAAGTGACAATGGGGTTCTTTATTTTAAACATTTAAAAGGACGATAGCACTAATTAGGGTGTGTAAGATGGTCGGCTCGGCCCAGAATGACCTGACCTGTCAGATGAACTTTTTTACGAGTTTGGATTGGACCGGTGGATCTAAATCCGAATTGATTAATTTATGTTTCTTAACATTTTAAATTACTTTGAACTATATACTTGATTTAAAATGAGTCGAGCTTGATAAAAAATAAAGATCTAACCCAAATTTTAAACTAAATTTTCTGAAATCTGATTGAGTCAGGCGATGACTTTGATCTGCTGTTCAGTATATACGATCTTAAATTATTGAGACCTTTGTATGCAATGCTACAAAAGGTTAGAAATTTTTTTAAAAAATGACTTCCTGAAATGTATTAAAATTAAAAAGAAAAAGTGCATTGATAGTCCTAAATTTATTTTAAAATTACCAATATAACTGTCAAGTTTTTAAAAGTGCCAAAATAATTCTAGATAGTCCAAGAAAGTGTCAAACTATCCAATCTAACATATTTTGCCAAAATTCTTGATAATGATGGTTTTTCCCCTCGATTTTTTTTTGAAAATTTGAAAATTATGGATTGACGGTTATACCCTTTGTGTGATTAATACCCTCTTTCATTTCATTCCCGCCCAACGTACCACCTTTTTGTCCTTAATTCCCCAAAACATCCCAAACCGAACGTAACCACCCTTGATGGGTGTATGTGATAATGATGTATATGATGAGTTGAACTCATGTTATGGTCATATCATAAGCCATGTTGTGTGTAATGTAGTTGTGTTTTTGAACATAGGGTTACAATATTATTGGGGTTCATATGAACAAGGGAGAGGGAGTTGATGTCGATGTTCTCGACGGGTGTGTGATATTTTTGTATATGTGGTTGTGACCGGTCGTGTTCAAATTGGTGAATTGTACTCAACGTTTAGTTATCCATCTAGAAATCAATTCCAAATGCCTGATGTAGGATGAATTAGCTCTTGTAGGCATTAGCTCTCTAATATATGGCTTGTGTTTCTTTGGTGGATGATTGTTTAGCTGTAGGTAGCGTAGGAAATGTGGAATGTTGAATACATAATGCCTTATTTGTTGTATAAGAAGTTTTGTACTAAGTGCTGATCTAACTTTAGATTTCTGAAATATGTACTAATCTAGCATTGTGTTTTCCCATTATTTACTGCTATAACCTTTTATTTTTTTCCAGAATATACTGATCTAACCTTATGTGTTTTTAAAATATGTTGATATTAATATAACATTATGCTTTAAAAATTTGATCTTATCTAACCTTCTTTTTTTGTCTAAAGTACTTATCTAACCTTCTATTTTTATAGGGTAAAATTGTCCAGTTTGTTTTAAAGAAAACTAAGAAGGGGGTATTTTGGTCATTTCCGGGATGGTCAGCGCCAAAATTTTAACAGTCAACGCCGACAGGGTTATTTCAGCACTCTTGACAGAAATTTAAATTTATTTTAACACTTCACATTTTGGGTTTATGTTGACACTTTTGAAATTATATACAATCACGTGTGGCTATTTCACCCAAAATAGAAAGTGACAGTGCATATTTGCGACTAATTTATTGTATGTATCACATTTTATTATTGATTTGCACAAGGCAAATGTAGCAAAGGTTAAGTATGGGATATTCAATGGAATCGGTATCTCATCTTTCAAGTTTCAAATGCATAAAGCATTTTCCCTACTGTTTTATCCATTACATAAGAGATGCAGAACGCATTGAATCTGTACTCTGATGTATTCTGAATTTGATTGGATACCCAACGAATCCAATGGGATATTCAACCCAGTGAACAGGGACAGAATAAAAAATTTCGCCATCGATGACATGCAATAACATTTTTTCACTCCCCTTCCCACTAATGGTCATACTTGTTTAGAATTTTATTTTAGAGGAAAGTGCGTTTTTAACTTTATGTTTTGGTCGAAAGTGCAGAAATGACCTGGTAAAATCTGAAGGTGCAAAAATAATCGTGGATTTCGTGACCGAAATGTCAATGGCTAAATGGGCGGAAATTGTCAAAATGACCACCGTACCCTTATGTTGAAATTTTTTAATTAAAAATGGTGAAAAGACAATAATGCCCTCGTTGCTTTTTAACTAAACATTTTTTCCTTTTTCGTTTTTTTTCTTTCTTTTTCCAATTTTTCTCCTTTCTTTCCAATTTCTTTTCCACCACCGCCACTCCCTTCAATTTTCTCTTCTTCTTTCTTTCTGGTTTACCGACGGTGGTGAAGCAGGGAGAGGTAGTGGCGGGTCACTGAGCGGCGGGGAAAGGTGGTGGTGGTGGGTTATAGGGAAGAGGCAGATCTAGGGTTTTAGGGGGGCCTGGATTTGGGCGACGACGAGGCTAGGGTGGAGCGCAGCAAGGAGAGGTGGTGGCGGGGTCAGGGTGGAGCGTGGCGGGGAGAGGTGGAGACAGGTCACTGTGCGGCGGAGAGAGGTGGTGGTGGTGGTGGGTTGTAGGGGAGAGGTGGATCTAGGGTTTTAGAGGGGGCTGGATTTGGGTGACAACGAGGTTAGGGTGGAGCGCGAAAGATCGAGGTGGTGGTGGTGGGTTGTAGGCAGTGGATCTAGGTTTTAGCCAACGACGATGAATTTGGGCGACGGTGGTTCTAGCTAGCGGCGGCAGCGCGACAGATTGAAAATTGGGCTCAGCGGCGAGGTGGCGGAGCAAGAGAAAATGAAGAAGAAGAAGAAGAAGCTGAAGAAGAAGAAGAAGTGATGGGTAAAATTGTCAATAAATTTTCAGCTTTATACTTAGGGGTATTTATGTCTTTTCATGTTTGGTCAATGGCTGACTTTTTGAGTCAACGCTGGAATTGAGCAATAATTACACAAGTTTACAAAAACATAAGGTTAGTTTCACACTTTTAGATTTTACAAAGGTTGTATATGCACTTTCTCAATTTAATTGCACTTTTCCTTTTTTTAAAAAAAATCAATACTTTTTTATTTTTCTTGTCAAAAGAAAATATATTTAAAATTATTATTGACTTCAAATATTATAATCATGTCATGGAAAAGAAAAAATCTTGGGAAAGACCGTCTTTCCACATGCTTATGAAAAGACGGGGTTTAATTTGAATAATAAAAGGTAAAATGTCTTAGTTGCAATATTAAAATTTTATTATTCAACGTGTAGTAGTTATAAAGTTTATAATCCAATTCATGCAACCCAAAAATTTAATCTTCATTTCTTCAAATTGCAACTTTAAACCTTTGTCTTTCCATGACTTATGAAAATGCCGTCTTTCAAGAGACGGACTTCATGGAAAATTGGGATGTATTATTAAATATTTTATGTAAAAATTTAAATGGCATAAATACTTTCCGTACTTTGGTTAATTTCAGTCACCGCACTAGTGGGAACCATACCTATTAAATGTGGTTTTATTGAACCAGAAAAGACACTTTTCTAATGCCTTCTAAGGTCGTGTGTTTGATCGTTTCGATCAACGGCGGTTCCGAGAACCGCCTTCTATGTTCTATGGGTAAAAGTTTCGCACATTGTCATCTTCTATGTCCACCATTGCACCGTGGTAAAAGTTGCTCTTTCTTGACGCCGGTGACCGAGGGGGAATCTCAATTGATTAGACCTAATTTCACCCAATTTGTCGATTTTCAGGGATTTCTCGAACAAATGACTTCTCGATGTCTCTCACACTATGGGAAGCAAGAAAAGTATCATCGCTGCAATGGATGGTGGTTGAATTTAATGAATACGAATTTTGAATAATTAAATGGTGATTTGACGCGGTTCTAGTGTGTTGAGGTAAGGCAAAGGAAACAATAACTTCAAGCGATGGTGAAAGATCGTGTGCATGTGGTGTTTGTTTGAGGCACTTGAAACTTCAGCGGAGACATGAAGGAGAAGGGGATCAGTGGTGGTAGAGAGAGAGAGAGAAGAGAAGGATTGGGGAAAGGCGAGTAGTGGGGTATGAAGGAAATGGTGTTTAGCGATGCTGAAAATAATAATGATGATGATGGCACAATGAGGTGTTACGCACGTGTTGTTAAGTTGGGTGGTATTGGTGAATGGAGGTGGATGCACAGTGTTGTGGCAATATTGGTGGTGGATGAAATCAATAAGGTAAAATTGCCAATCAAACAAGGCTATTTTTGTCATTTGAATTTATTTTTTAAAAACTGTGAGAATGTTTAAATTATAAACTTTTAAGCCGATCAAGAATTATGCCAGTACTTGCAAAAAAATTCAAAAAAATTTATACATTGTCAAAACTTATATGGAAGACTTTTAGAAAATTAAAGGTCTTATTTTTTATTCGATAAAAAGTCAACCAAACTAGTGAAGGTATTTGTGTCATTTACATTGCATCTCTGCCAAAAGATCAAGTCAACGCCGATCAACGATCGGAAAGATTAAATTATTAAAGTCATTTTTTTTATGAACACTTTTAGAAAATACAAAGATTTGGGTGGGAATGTCTCATCTAATTTCATGGTGAGACGAAGGATCTAAATACAATTATTAAAGATTATATATGACATGAACTATTTTCTGTAATTTTTAAAACTTTACTTAAACCACCTTCTCACCATAAATTATGGTAAGACTGTCTTATATGAATCTTTCTCTTTTTAAAAAAATGTATGTATAATGACACATAGGCCCTGTTTCGCAATCAGCTGTTGGTTATTGGTTGTTTCATGTAGGTGGTTTGACCAGTTGTTTATGTTGGCGGTTTGTGTTAGTTGTTTGAGCATTAGCTGTTTACGAAAGTGTTTGGCAAATGCAACTGTTGATTGTTAGCGGTTTTATGCTAAATGACATTTAAGGACATGATGATCATTCATTATTTGTAAATTTGTTTTACATATTTTATTATTGTTATTTTCATTAAAATTAATATAATTTATTTTTAATTCTTTAACTTGTTCACTAATATTGGAAAATATTGGAAACAATATATTTAATAATTAATTTAAAATTTTTTTACTATTATTCATTATAAACATTGATATAAGAGAATGAATATAAACTATATTAGTTGACTTATTTTTATTAAACATAATAAATTTTATTTATATTTAAAATGTAAAAATTTATACAAAGTTTTAAAAAAGATAATTTTATATATAATTATTTAAAAATAAATTATACAATTTAAATATACAATGTAAATATTTGAAAATTATAATTTTATATTTATTTATTCATAATATAAATTAGGCAAAATCTTGCGAAAAAACGTCTTTTTATAGGCTTATGGAAAGATGGGGCTTAATTAGAATACTAAAAGGGTAAAAGGTTTTAGTTGCAATATTAAAATTTTATTATGCAGCGTGTAGTAATTATAAAGTGTATAACCCGATTCATGCAACCCAAAAATTTTATCTTCATTTCTTCTAATTTGCACTTTAAACCCTGGTCTTTCCATGACTTATGAAAAAACCGTCTTTTAAGAGACGGACTCTATAAATTATTGATGTATATTAGTATTAGTTCGTACCAAAAATGTATATTAGTATTAGTAAATCACACGAATCTAATGAGGTAATATTTAAAAATTTAAAAATTCTCTGTTTACACTTATCAAACTAATGTTCTCCTATCGACAATTAGATTGAGTAAAGGATAAATATTGAAGAGTGGGTCTCATGACAGACGGCATATCCAGAATCTTATGGACATGCCACTTAATTTTTACCTTATACACTGCATATGTTAAATTAGATACAAAATTCAAAATTTTAAAAAATATTCTTTTATATCATATATTTTTATATTTTCACTTTCAAATACTCCCTCCGTCCCAGCCGAATCTGCACACTTTTTGGTCAACTTTCTCAAGACACGTTTGACAATAAATTTCAACTAGTATATAGATACCAATATCATCATGTGAGATATTGTTGGATTCTCTGCATGCTGTATTTTCTAAATATCAAATTTTAACACACCGTTAATATACGTAACTAAAGTTATCGTTGGTCAAATATGACCTGAGAAAGTTGACCAAAAAGTGTGCACATTCGGCTGGGACGGAGTAATACATATTATTACTTATTTTAACTTATAAAATACAGCATTCAAATTTTATTAAAAAATTACAACATTTAAGGTAAAAGCCCCCATGGACTATCAATAAGTTTATGGAAAAACCGCATTTCCTGAGACTTTTTCATTATTGAAATAAGAGAGAAAAAATAAAATCAAATTACATTAAAATTTAACCGTGAAAAATTTAAATTCCAAAAAATGTCGACGAAAAAGTTAAATTTAAATCCCAAAACACATAAAACGATGTCCTATATTAATGGCAGAGAAAGTAAAAAGGTAGAAGGATAAAAAAAGTAATTGTTAAGGGTAAAAGTCAAACGCTAAACAAAATCGCTACTAATTGTAGCGTCTCGTATTTGAAAGAAACGCTACGTGAAAAAGCCAAGCAATCAAACTTTTTTTTCCCGTATTCACTGGCAGTTTAACCGAGTGAAAACGCCAACAATCAAAAACCAATCAAAACGCTAATAAAAATGCCAAAGCCAAATGGAGCCATAAACAAAACCTCAAATCCCCCTATAACTATAAAAGTACATTTAAAAATTTAAAATCTAGTCAAAACAACTGTCTAGACTGTCTTTACCAGCTGACTCCACCATTGACTATGACATATGAATGAATAGAAATGAACACTCAATAACTTTAATCATAAATGTCACTATAAATGTCACTATAAACATAATAGCTGCATAATTCCTTCATTTCATCCAATGCTCAATCCTTTGTCTCCATATGCAAATTCCAAAATACTCAACCGGCCTCATTTCTCATCCCTTGCATTATATATATTCCAATCTCTTTACAAAAAGAAATCACATTAAAACCCTAAAAACTCCAAAAACTAAATCAATGGCGGATCCCTTGAGAATGGCGAAAGCTCAGAGAGAGCTGGAGGAGCTCTACTCCGGCGTCCCCGACGACTCCGTCAACCTCACCTTCGGCGACCTAGCCGACGTCCGGCAGCCTCCGCCTCCACCGCCGTTCCTGGACCCGATCATCGAGTCGGCGGCGGCGAGCCCTAGGAGAGAGGAAGCAGCGCCGCTGGCGAAGCTCCCGAGCTTGGATTTCAGCCGTGCGTTAGAAGCTTCGGCGCAGTTCAACCACAACCGCCATGGATATCAGCCTAATTTATTCAACCATCAAAACAATCATCCTATGAACAGCTATGGTGTGAATCCTCAGATACAGATGTCTGATTTTGGTGGTGATAATCATCGTGTTCATGTTCATCATGATCGGAGATCTGGCTATGGCGGCGGCGGCGGCGGTGGTGGTGGTCATGATCAGCATCATCGGGGGAGTAGTCCGTACGGGACGCCGAACGGCGGAGTTTACGATGATATGAGCCACATGAGCGGCGGTTTTCCGGTGGGAAGTGGTGGCGGAAGGCGGCGGCCGGGGATTCCTCATTCGAAAATTTGTACCGTTTGTAGTACCTATATCTATGTTTTTCGACATCGTTGCCTGGTAATTTTTTTTTTACTGATTTAAACTTTTCTCACACTTCAAACATTTCATGGGTTTTGATTAATCCGCTAATAGTACTCTTGCATGCATGCAAGCAACTTTTTTAGTCTGGAACGGTACTTATAAGAAAAGTTAGATTTATATAAATGGGAGTTTTATGTTCTATCATTTATAAATGTTATTTTACAATTGTGTATAGTTGAGTGTGTAATTAACCCTTTTTTACTAGTTTTTACTAGTGCTACTTTATGGAATTTGGATCCTATATGTAGAAATTAATTGCAGATAGAATTTAGCCTTATCTTTTTAATTTAACTGCCCTTAAATTTAGATCAATTCAGTTTAATCATAGATATATGGATTATTTCAGCTTAGTTCAATTTAATTGAATACATATTTAAATATATTGCAGTTCGGTCTGTTCTGTTACGTTCCTGAAAGTATAGTAGTAATGTATAGAAATATCTTTAATTTTGTTACAATTCAGTTATTTTATTTACATTTATTTTATTTTTTTTTAATTTAATTCAATTTACTTAAATTTATTTCGATTATAAAAATAGAACTTGGGTAAAAATAATGCAGGTGTGCGGAAGGGTTTATTGCCGGCAATGTGTGAGCGTGGGCATGGGAGAAATGTCCGAAGGCCGAAAATGCATCGAGTGTTTGGGCAGAAGATTCAGTCCCAGGTAATTTATGTTTAAAATCAAATTGTTTTAATATGTTTTTCTTTACTGTTTAGTAGAAAAACTTTGTTTTTTATTTGGAAATAAGGTAAAGAAATAGTCACACCACTATGAAACATAAAATGATCACAATTATTTACTCTGACACAAATTATGCTTGCTATTTTAAGTACAACAGCCGGCAACGCTATTATCAACCGTTGTCCCCTCCGCCGGTCCTGTTGTATACCTCTGACCTGGTCCTGGTACCAGTAATGGCAAAGTCTTGGGAAATACGGTCTTTTCATATGCTTATGGAAATACGAGATTTAATTATAATAATAAAAGGTAAAAGGTTTTAGTTGCAACATTAAAAATTTAGTAACCAACATGTAGTAGTTACAAAATTTATAACCCGGTTCATGCAACCCGGAAATTTTATCTCTATTTCTTCTAATTTACACTTTAAACCTTGGTTTTTGCATGTCTTATGGAAATACCGTCTTTCAAGAGACGGACTCATTAGTAATAGTGCCTTCCTTTTCACTCTCGCTTTAGTAGAGGTCCATCCCTTTTAATTGAAAAGTCGGTTCTTTCGTGCAGAAAGTTTTATGAGTCTCACTTGTAGAGTACTGGTATTGATATACACTCCCTCTTTAACTTTGTTCAATTATTTTTAACGCACTTACTATTTTGAATGTTTATTTTATTCTGCATTTTTCAATTACGGTGTACTTTACGGTTCTTTTTAATCATTCATTCCATTTTTTAAACTTTTCACTCAGTTTACGCCACACAAATATCATCTTCTTCTAAAACGTACTCTAAAATGTACATCTTATGAAATATGAAAATTGACCATGACACAACCACTTCTTTGTTTTATTATATTGACTTGATTTATAAAATTGATTATACAAATGGGAAATACTATCTTCTCATAGGTACATAGAAAATTTGAGTTGAATTAGAATTATCATAAAGATAAAAAGGTTTTAGTTATAATATTAAAATTTTATTATGCAGTGTGCATTAGTTATAAGCTTATAATCTGATTACTGTAGTTCAAATATTTTATATTGATTTCTTCTAGTTTGCATTTCAAACGTTGATGTCCCATAATTTTATGAAAATACCATTTTTCAAGAGACGGACTCAATAAACAAATAATGATGTTGTCAGTTTTGTGGTTTAAAATGGACAGATATATCCAAAAGGCCGGAAAGCTCGGGTGTTGCACGGGATACCCAACCCTTGTGAAACAACAAGAACTAAAGTGGGCCGAAAAAGGCCCAAGAGTCCTCGGAGAGAATCGTCAGGGCCGTAGTGAGATGATGTCCAGGTCCATGGGCCCTAGCCCGATGATTCCAGGTCGTGGGCCGAGCCACCATACCAAAGGCCCACCTTCGTTTGTGAGCAACGCCCAGACCTCATTCGTAGTGGGCTCTTCCTCTCCTTATTCGCCTTACTATTCACCCAGAAATCACCCTCTGCCATTCTAAATGGGTTCTAATTTAAAAGATGAAAAACTATAACTATTATTTTGTTCTTTACTCTTATCGGCAATACTTTTTTTTTATTGTATTGTATTTTCGAGTGCTACGCTCTTGATCACTTATAATTCTCGTTATATCAATAAGATACCAAGTTTATTTGACATACAAAATCTTTTGAAATGGTATAGAATGGTTGTCAACTACCATGGTCAAATTCATATTTGAGAATCTTATCTGAGTAAGAATTTGATACTGCCGTTGGACATGTCGGGAGAAAATAAAGGCGTAGCAGAAGTTGGGCTCAACGAACCTCACATAAATACTCGATGTAAAATGAAAACAACTCATAAACAAGTAGAAAATAACGTAGCAAGACCTTATAAGTCAGTTAAACGAAGGATTAAAAACTACAAGGGTCGTAAGTCACTTAAACGCTTCCATTGTAATCAATAATAATTGGTGGAAAAGCTTTTCATAGCACCAACTAGAGACATGCAATATTTCATTAACACCAATCTTATTAAATAATAGATACAAGAGAACACCCATCTGATTGCCCAAGTGACTTAGTGCCTAGTTAAATACTCTAATGGTCATGGGTTCGAATATTGACAGCTGCAGTGTGAGAATTTCCTTCAGTGTGAGGGATATTGTGGGCACTAAGAAGTGACCACTGGGTAGTTGATCCTTAGACATCGTAATTTACCTCGTCATCAACCTGCAGTGCCGGGATGACGGGGCCCTGAGGGCGAGAGATTTTGCCTTTTACTCCAACAGGCACAAGAGAGAACTAAAGGTAGAAACCAATTTGAAAGACCAACTTTTGTTGTCACGGATTTGTCCACCAAACACTGACTTAGAAAGCTCCAAATCATATTACCAA
Source organism: Rubia yunnanensis (assembly GCA_037428765.1). NCBI lineage: Eukaryota > Viridiplantae > Streptophyta > Magnoliopsida > Gentianales > Rubiaceae > Rubia > Rubia yunnanensis. Next base: position 139,837,693 of record CM075062.1, on the reverse strand, counting down.
CATTCAAAATGTGCATCCAAGACTCATGAACAATACATCTTAAAATCAAAGCAACTCAATGGTTGAATCTCGAGAACGAACTAGAATGTCATAGCCGGTATGAAGGTTTTCAGCTTACTCAAATTTTCTTTTCTTTTTCTTTTTTTTATCTTTCGCCTCTTTGTTATTTTCTCCTCATTTTCATCCTTCTAGAGTAGCCTTAAATAAGCCCATGTCAAGAATTAATAAGTCAAAGATAATAAGCATAATAACACATTGAGGGGGGAAAACCACCATGTTAGAGATGAATTAAAAGGTGTCTAAATGCCAAATGTTGTGAGAAGAAGATCATAGGATAGGAAGAAGTTGGGGACAAATTCTGAACAGAGGGAAATGGTGGTCCTCAGACCAAATTAGTGCACAAACTCCAGGCCACTCATTCTCGTACAGCACAAATTTTGTCAATATTTGATTGTGATCCAGATATTTTCGTTGGGTACATGATTATTGTGCTGGGAGACAAATATTTGGTGCACGCGAAGCAAATACTCGTAGCAGTAACTGCTGTCCCGTCCCGCTCAAACTGAACACTTTAATTTATATTACTGTCCAATTTTTATTATATATTTAAATACATATATAAACAACAATATTATCAGATGTTATATGGTTGAATTCGTCTTAACAAGTAGTTTCCTAAAAGTAACTTTTTGTTTGCTGTTATTATACACAGTTAAACAAATTAACAGTTAGACAAGTTTCTTGATGATCGTGAAAAAGATTCTATGCAATTTGAGCTGGGACGGAAGGAGTAATTGTAATCCACTCCCTCCCTCGGTATATGCTCCCCCGTCCCAAGATTGTTAGCTTAATTACTTTTTCAAAATCAAAGTTGATAAATTTTGATTTGAAGCATAAATTAATATTGGCATAATAAAAATAACGTGTGAGACATTGATAGAATCATCTTAACATATATTTTTTAAATATCAATTTTTTATGTAAAAATGTTATATGTACCTAGTGATATTAATGCAGAGAATATTGAAGAAGCGATGGATCGCCGTAAAGGTTCGGTACGGTTTTAAACGTGACTTTCGTGTTCGGAGTCGGAATCAGGCAATTCCGGTGGCCTTGGAACCGTCTCGACGAGTAGACATAAATCCTTGCTGCGTGGGGATTTGGGGTCAGTTTTGCCATTTGAGGTTGTTTAAGGCCTCAAACGGCAATTTATTGTTTTGAGTGTTTTCCAATTTTTGTTTTATTTCATAATTTATACCGAATTTCCTTTTTTACTATTCCAGGGTTTCATTATATTATTTAAAGACCTCTTGTATTTTTCAGAGATTTTATCTTTCATAATACTATTTTTCAAGAATTATTTTCTCTCTACTATATTCCAAAACCACAAACCTAAGGTTTGATCTTGCAACCCTTGATTGTTCTTAAGATTCGTGTTTGCGGATCTCTTTGATTATTTCGACAGCGTCAGATATTGATGGTCAAACATAATCATTGAAAATCGTGAAAAAATAAATAGGCCAATAATTATGGGATGAGGGATATATCTTACTAGATTTTGGGGCGGGGGGGGGGGGGGGTTGTACAAGGCAAAATGCATTCATATCCCCAAATTATTGTGTTTGTGAAGATATACGCTTGTGGTATTTAAAAGTGCACTTATTACCCTGGATTTGCACTGAATCATAAAGTCGTATTTATTATGTCATTTTTTCTGGCGTTGACCTTGACAATTTCGACGTTGACCAATTTGAAGAGACCAAAATACCCCTCCCTAAAATTCTAGATGCTCCTCTGCCACCAACCGCTTCACCATCACGTCGCTGATAAACACCCTCCATGTGACCCAGCCAACTGCTCCTCCACCTCTGCCCCACCGCCGCCCTACTGGAAAACACCCCCTCGCCAGCCAAAACCCAACCACCTCCTCACCACCACCTACAACCCCCAAAACATCCCCTGTCGACTCTCGGCTGGGCTAAGCCTGAACACAACACCCACCCCAACACCACACCCACAACCAGCACCACACCCGCAAACGACCCTCCTCATTCAACACTAGAACATGCCATCTCCTGCCACCTCAATCGACACCGAAACCCATAACACGCCGCCTCCCGCCACTCCAATCGATGTTGAGACCTCTGAATCGACGCCACCGATCGCTCTGGTTCGACGTCACCTGTCACTCGAATCAACACCGCCCCCCTTGTTCTAAACCCGCGCGCCACCTTAATGCTCCGCACAACCAAATTCAGCCCACAACCCCTTCCCTTCCAGCCCAACCCCGTCCTCGGAAAAACCCCTTCCTCCTTAACCCCATCGTCGGAACCCTCTCTCCTAAGCCCAACCCTATTTTCGGTAAATCCTGACCCTCCAGCCCAATTACTTTACCGTCGCTCCATCTCCAACCCTTCCCCTTCCCATCAACAGCCTCTCTCGTTGTCGCCTTTGCAACCATGAGTTAGTCGGGTCAGGCCTCACGTGGGTACGGTGGCGCTCGAAATTGAGAGTTTTATTTAGTGTTTTTATTTTGATGGAATTGTGTCGGCGAAATTAAGGGTTGACCCAAGTCAACATAATGGAGGGTTTTTATTTCGAAAGGCAAAATGGTAATTTCCTTCAAATCTGGCAGTGACCAAGTTAACCAACATTTTAGATGGCACTATGGGTACGAATGCGCTTTCGAGAAACTAGGAGGTATATGTGCACAAACCAAAGAAGTGAGGGTCATAAATGCACTTTTTTCAATTGTATAATTGAAAATGAAAAATGACGTACTCCCTAGTCCCAGTCAAAGGTTCATACTTTTCATTTCCACTCGTCTCAACCAAAGGTTCACATCTTTTACTATTTCTATATTTGGGCTGAAGTTTGTTCAGCTCATTTAAGTTCCTCACATTTGGTTGAAATTGGTCACATCAGCATGCATAAATACCCGTGCAAAAATGTGATATGAATCTTTGGTTGGGACGGATGGAGTAGTAGGTAAGAAAAAGAGTAACGTGCATTCATGCCCCCAATTCCTTGTTCAGTGTACTTATACCCTTCAGTTTTTTGAAAGTACATATACACACTCAGTTCTTTGTTTAGTGCACATATATCCCTCAGCTTTTCAAAGCCGATCTCCGGCTATGGGAACATATATGCACTTTCGAAAAATATGGAGACATGAATGCAATTTCAAAAAACTGAGAGATATATGTGCACTAAACAAAGAACTTGTGCGGCATGAACGCACTTTAGTAATAATTCGTATTTACATACATGACACAAATATATCTTCATTGATCCCCATTCAAAGAAACGGTAAAACGAATCAAGTAATCAAGCATTTAAGAGATTAAAAACATGATGCACCGACAACCATAAATTTTATTTTATTTTTTGAAAACACAGCCATAAATTTTCATGTCGCTAATATTCGAACTCATATCCTCGAATTCTCAATGTTAATAAGAATTTACCGCTACTAATCTCGCGCCGCCGTCTCAAGAACTCCGGCCAGATTGAACGCTGGCGGGAAGCCCACACAGAAGCTGCCGGCAATTCGGACACGACGAATGCTTCGCCAACCAAGCATCGATACACTTAACATGGAACCCATGTCCGCATCTCGGCAAAACCCTCACTTTCTCCCCTTCCTTAAACTCCCCTAAGCAAATCGGACACTCTGTCCCAGTCGCCGGAATATCACTCCCGGCGCCGTAAACCACCACCGGAATCTTCCCGAGCGCGTCTTTCGCCACCCCCTTCGACCCAATACGCCCCTCTTCGCCAGAGATCCCTCGGCTGCACCGGCAAACGCACCGGACGACGGAATTCAGGCCGAGAGCGCAGATCAACGCGCAGAGCAGAGCAGCGAGGATAATAACCATGTTGCCGTCGAAATTCGCGTCCCCGTCTGGAGGGCTGCTTCTCGTTTCATTGATTACAGATACTGCAACATCCGTGTGCAGGAAATTCCTCATTCGGACAGTGATTTGATGGTGTTCGACAGTTTGTTTCACCGAGAATCTTGTACTCTGTTTTTGCAGGGGAAGAAGAAAACAGAGTATGTTTCCGACGAGGTGAAATTGGGCGTCGAAAAGGCATCTAATTGGTCATAAGGATAAGGATGAATAAAGGGTGGTTTGGTTTTGGGACCATGGAGGATGGATCAAAGGCATTGCTTTAGTCTTTGTTGGTCCTGTATTTTGCAGAGCTTTGAGCTATGGCGGAATTTGAATGTTTTATAGTTAGATGGTAGAGAAAAGAGATGCTTTGACTGAAAGGAGGTTTGTGACTTGTTTTTGCAGACAAGATTCTTGGAAACTAGAGTGAGACAGAAGAGAACAAATGACCTAGGGAAGTAGTTAGATGATCTCCCACCACTCGTGTTACGTGGATGTTGTTAGGCGATCACCGCTCGCCCTCAGCGACCCATACCAGTCGACACAGTCATTATGTGGAATGTAAGTTACGGTAGCCCGACATTAGGACCACTGGGGACAGTTATACTCGGTGCCCACTAAGAAGCCCAAGCAGCCCTTGGCCAAAGGCCAAGTTAACTCAGGACATTCTCACACGGTGGCTGTCGAGCGTCGAACCACTGACCTCGTGAAAGGACACCCAACTTCCAACCACTGGTTGAAAGCTCACCACCACTCCTATCATCGAATCTGCGCACTTTTTAGGCAATTTCTTCTAAAACGCACTTGATTAAAATTTACAATTAGTACATAGACGTTAATATTGTCGCTAGATGTCGTACATTGTATATTTTCTATATATCAAATTTTAATATACTATTAACATACGTGATTAAAATTATCGATGGTTAAACACGATATGAGAAAGTTGCCAAACAATGTACATATTCAGCTATGACGGTGAAGTATTACTTCTTGTTGTTTTACTGTACATGGTTTTTGTATATGCACACTTGAATTAAGTTTAATGAAGAGGAAAGTAGTGAAATGTACGCATTTCAGAATTGTATACTCAATCTGTCCCATTATAAATTATATATTTGTTTTTTTACAGTTTTTAATAAGTATGTTTAATCGTAAATATTTCTAATTATCTATAATAGTATTGCATAAGAAATTGATATTTAGAAAATAGATGTTAAGACGAATCTAACAAGATCTCACGTGATATTTTTATTATATATAGATTAATATATATTTACGATTAAAATTTACAAAGTTTGACTCTAAAAATAATTAAGCAATTTATAGCGATACGAGGGATCATACAATTATGATATATATGATTTTAAAATATATAATATTATTTGCTTTAGGTATAATATGTACTTTTATAACTCGATACACCCTAAAAAAATGTCTTGTCGTACTAGTTGGATAATAATACAACTTATATTTAAGATATTTCTTGAATATACTTTCGACATGCATTTTGATTTGTTACATAACAAATCTTTAGACATGTGGTGTTTTTTTTTTTTTTGAATGCACCATGAGGTGGGAATATTTTATTAAGTCTCCCCGAACCTATTAAGACACCAAAAAGATGTACAAAGATGATTTGTAATATTACATCAATAAAGCAACATCACTGCCTTTAAAAGAGAGGTAGTAGATTAGTGGTTTAGATGGAGAGGGAGTATTGTTTGCTAGCTTGAGGTCTCCAGGGGTCGGGGTCAGTGGTTCGAGGGCACTAATGCTAGAGTGCTCGATAGGTTCGAGTGCCTGCTGGCTCGAGGGCTGTAAGGCTCGAGAGGTTTAGAGCTCGAGTGATCCAAGTCGATGACTCGGTATGCTGTATTCCTCGGGGCTCGAAGGTTCGAGTGTCTACGGCAGTGCTGGAGAGCTCGAGGGGTCCAGTGCTCGAGAGGTCCAAGATATCCAGTACTCTGAGTGCTTGATGCCTCGAGTGCTCGAGGGCTTAAGGGCTCGAGTGTTTCAATGTCGATGGCTCGAGTGCTTGATTGTTCGAGGGCTCGAGTGTTCTAAGTATGAATAACAAATTGATGATTGATATGTTTGCATTTTTAGATGCAAAAAGTAGTTTTCTAAGTATGAATAACAAATTGTTTTGTTTTAAATCAAATCTTTTTATCTTTGTAGTTGATTGATATAGCAGTAAATATCAATAAAATATAACATTTTCAAGGGGTAAATTCTATATTGGTTGGATGCAACTTTAAATTGGACAAGATATGACATTTACCCTTTCATTTTCTTGGTTTCAGTCTTTCATGTGTCCGCGAGGAGGAAAAGGTCCTACTAATATCTTCGTTGTTTTCAGCAGTTAATGGTGTGGAAAGAGTATGAACAAGAAGACAGTGTAGATATTTTTTGTTGCACAAATGCAAGAAGAGTTGGATATTTTCTAAAACAAAATCGAATTTGATGGAATCCACTACTCTAAGTTTCAAAGAATGAACAAAAAAAGATTGAACAAATTGAACTGAAATGACTAGTCTCCTCGGCCCATCTGCACATTTTTTAATTAATTTTTTCAAAGCACGTTTGATCATAAATTTCAGTTAGTATATAGGCACGAATCATCACGTGAGATATTGTTAATGTATTGTCAGTATATGTAGTTAAAGTTATCGGTAGTCAAACATGATTTGAGAAAGTTGAGATATATTGGGATGGAAAGAGATTTACTTTCATTTCAATCTCATTCTTATAACTTATATAAACTATATAGATCAGCACATTAAAGCATGCAAACTATTAGCTTTTATATGGTATCAGAGCTCATGATTGTTTTGATCGGCCCAGTGGACGTTTATTATCACTGATAGGACCATGACTCATTTATGTCCATGTTTGTGCGATTTGTAATACCGCTGCACATGAGCAGACGTGTTGAGAGTCACGCATTATTGCTTGACAAATAAATTGCTTAGCATATAAGATTATGGGTAACGTCTACATAATACCAGATAATTTTATATTAACAGTCCAACAAAAAAAAAATGCATATTGGGGTAGGATGGAGGGGGTATTAGAACATGTCCTACGTTGTGAGATCATGGATTTGAATCAAATGATTAATGTAGATTGCTACTTTGAAAACTAAACCAATTGAAAGTAAAGGTATTAAAAAGTGTTATTGTCACCGAACCACCTCTCCTACTGATTACCTACTCCAGAAATAAAAGAGACGCCATCACCATTCACCACTCAACCACCAAACCAAACTCTTTAATTTAATTTTTTTTTAAAATTGAAAATATTTCAATCCAAGATGTTGGAAAAAAATGTTCAGCGGTGATTACAAAAAATAGAATTGACATCCAACATAACTAACATCTGACAATAATCGATCTATTGCAAGGAAATTTGACAATTCAGTTCAAGATTATCAAGCAAAACCCTACGGTGCCTCACGTTTCAAAAGTCTTCTCTGTTGGAAAATGATGGTTTAAATATTGAAATTCGTCAACTTTTTGGGCTTCGTTTGAGTGGGACCTGAATGGATTTTGGGTCGGTGGATGTCATTTTTGGGTTCTCCTTTGCGAGTACTATAAAATCGACTATTTAAACTCTCAAAACGGATCAAGGGTGAATGAGATATGGATGTTTGAAAAGTCACTCTTGAAAGAGAAAAAATTAGGCGGAAATTGGCCCAAATTAGTTTTTCTCTGGACTGTCCAAAATGCGTATGGACCGCATGGAAGTCTCTGGAAGGCCCAACCGCGTAGTATATATGGAATTGCTTGTGTGTAATTCTTAAGAGATAAGAACAAAATACTTCCATATTTTGTGAGATATCTTGTCTTAAATAAATATGCGATTTACCATGTTTAATACGATGAAGAATATTTGTGCAAATATTTCTTCCTTTTCCAGCAGATTTGATTCGAGTATTCATGGAATGTCTCGGATTTGGTGAGTCGGTGACTGGATATTATTCTTCTCTAATTACAGAAAATCAGAATATCATGTTTCCATGATTAGGGTCTCTTAAAGCAGTATAAATAGATCCTCTAAGTCAGTCAGAAAAGACACACCATTTCTCAAGTCCCTCCATAGTTTAAACTTGAGTCTTCTGTCTGTCTTTCTCGAAGTTTCCATTTGGTGCTCTGTCGAGGTGATAGTCCTTCGGGCCTTGCGTGAATCCGAGGTAACTCTTACGTGTTAATTGTTACCTTCGATGGTTTTATCCTAGGGAACGATGTCCACGGCGGGACTCATTCGTTTCAAGGGCAGCGAGTGTTACTCGTGACTCCATCATTAATTGAAACGTGATTTATGCTTTGATTATTTGTAATTTAAGCGTTTCGATTGTATGCTTGAATAATTAATAAAAGTTTATTATTCTTGCATATGTTAATTGCTCGTTCAATTTTGTTGTTTAATTTTTCGCATGATATAATCAATATATGTCCAACAGTCTTGAAACGAATGATATTTGTTGATTTATATTGATTAGAAGATTACATGTTTGCGTAAACATATATATATCAATGCATGTTTGGTTTAAATATGCATGCATAATATGCTTATGGATATAGATATGTGCATGTTTGGTTTAAATATGCATGCATAATATGCATACGGATATAGATATTTGCATGTTTGGTTATTAATATTCAAATGGATACCATATGATAGTATGCCATGTTTATTTGTAATCCGAAACTCTTGCATGCCATATTTATTTTCCATCTATTTGGATGCTATACCGTGCATGCCACTTTATGAAAATTGTATGTGTGCAAAAATATGCATGCTAATGGTTTTGGTTATTTACAACAAAATCACATTGAGCAATTTGTTATGTATAATTATTTAAAATATTATACTACGATATTAGATGTGTACATATATTTAACGATGAATGATTTTTTGTATGTACACATTGGTGAATCCGAGTATACACGATTGTATCTATCCGAGGAAAACTAGGCATGGAGATACAGCAGGATTTGCTTGGCAACATGAAAGAATCAAGAGTGTAACCACGGTTGTGCAAACTATGGTACGTATACACGTTAATTAAAGTGAATCATGGCATATGCTAAATATACATATATTGCTTGGATTATATTTTATAACCATTTGCGTGAATCTGGATGCGAACAAGACTTTGTTACAAAGAGTGTTATGTGAATAATATTTGCACATATATGTCCAGTACACTAAGGCTATCGAATTTGATAGTAAATGGATTTGGTTATATTAATCCCTTAATTATGTGGGAAAATGAGTTGAGCATGTATATTAAATTACATGGCGGAATTATGAAAATATGCTAATTCCGTGATATTCATGCTTATGAGATTAAATGTTGATATGGTAAGAAATCATATTTGATTCTTTGCATGAAAGATTGAGTTAAATTTACGGGAAAAAAAATGTCATGAGTTTAGAATATGGGATCAGACATTATTATTCAATTACATAAAAGCAGTACATATGTTTGGAAATTATGAGACATGTTTAATTTCCGAAGCCCTTGAAATGTTAGAGTATTTGCTTAAATACTTAATCAAATGTTGAAATACCTATTTTGCATGGTATAATAATTTGGTGATGTGGGCTGTTCATGTTGGTTAAAGATTTAAAGCATATTTGTGTGAGAATGTGCTGCTAGTGATTCATGACTTTTATCTGCTTGGTCTGAGAATCGCATGCAATAAAATGGTAAACTTCATTTGCACTTAAACATGACATCTCTCGGCAAGAGTGTAATATATTCGTGCATGAATGAAGTATGTGACATTGGGTTATTTGATCCATGATGTATTCTCGTTCATTTAGGAACTTGATTTAGCTGCATATACAAAAATTTTAGATCTATGTTGTGTCTAAAATTGTGTTATGATATATGCTATGATGATATTAATTGTTTGGGAAAGTGCCCTTTTGATGCAATGAAAGGTTTGACAAGGCTTATCCCAATAATTGGCTATCTTGATTGATCGTTTACGAGCATATGACTCACTAGTGACAATTGTTAGATTGCACAGATAGAGCATATGGGCTCGAAGTTCAACATATTCTGGTTATTTTGTATGACCTGAAAAATGTGAACATGAAGACATTAGTTTACGACTATGTCTAGGGTATTGGTTCTTGTGAACCATGGTATAAACCCTAAAGCATGAGTTATCATGACTATGCTAAAAACCTTTGATTATTTGTAATCAAAGAATTGAGGGAAAAATCTCAAGAATTTGGTTGTGAAAACTAAGAATCCTGAGAATGGGAATCCCAAGACTTTTGGTCAAATCCCTTGATTTATGGTTGAAAAATCTAAGAATCATGAGATATGGAATCCCAAGACAATTGGTCAATTCTCTAGATTTTTGGTTGGAAGGCCTTAGAATTCTGAGATGAGGAATCCTAATACAGTTAGTCTAGAAACCCCAAGACATGAGTTTTGAGAAACTTAACATGTGTGGGGATGTTTAATAAAACCAGCCCAATGTGGGGGGTAGACGAAAACCTAAAAATTCAACGACCATATGAATTTTGATAGGTACTTGAAGTGAAAAAGTCGCCACGAGAGATTTGAATCAAGTTGATCAAGTCAGGAGGACTTTAACTCGAACCAAAAGGGTAAACTCGAAATTGAGTCTAGCAATGCACTCAAACTTGAGTCGAGCAATAGACTTGAATGTGTTTCGAGCATAAAGACACTCAAGTTTGATTTGAGTAGTCTGAAAGTAAAGTTCACTTGTACTGAAACTTGGCTTTAAAATGGGCATGAAATTGTGTGGAGTTGGTAAACTCACACTGCGCCCTAGTGAGAGTTAATCGAATCTTCGATTGATTGATACTACATCGGTTGTAGTATTGGTCATGCGAGGAAGAACGATTAATTGAGATTGGAAAGTTTAGTTATCCCTAATTCCAAGGGAGTTGAAGGAATAAGAGAGACTTTCACGATAAAAGATCAATACATGAAGGTGTTTTGATTGTTGAAAGGATCAAGCCCTAAAGAAATTTTATGGGTAAGAACCTAGTGTTTGATTCATTATTGAACACACAGACTTTTAGTAAGTTGGGTTTATATATTAACGAAACCACTTACGTGATGCATAGAAAACATATGAGGTTATCTGTGACCATGATGTGAATACATAGAATCCTATGGGAATGTGATTCACAACGTAGACATTTGCAAGGTCATTTGGTGATTGAAGGAAATTGCTAGAAATGATCAAGCGTTGTGGGGGAGCCTTTAAGTTGGCTAGCAATCTTTTAAATAAGATACCCCAAGAAGGAGGAAAATAAAGCTCCTCATAGAGCCATCCTAAAAGTTCTTTCGAATGTGTGGGTTGGCATATTGCGAATGTAGTAAAAGGAATACTTAAATAGTATCTTTACTAGATATGCACAATGTTGAAGTGCTATCAATTTCTTGAAATTCACAAGAAATATTATGCAGAAACTAGAAATATATCTTGATGGAAAGTGTATTTTGTGGAAGTTTCTGTTAAAGATCTTGATTTATCTTAAATGGACTTAAGAGTCAATAAATGAAATCATTAAGGATTAGGGATACCAACGAAGGAAACGAGATTCCATGAAATAATTTTTGTGGAAAGTGGTGATCAATAGAGAGATTGATCTACCATGAGTGCAAATCACTAGAGTACTAGTAGATTTGAACAATTAGTAAGTATATTTGTGTACTTTATGGGTATTCTCTAGACGTGAGAATGAGTCTAAGGGTGATGGTACTTGCTATCAAGGTTTTGTGAAAGCTAGAAGTACATCTAATGGACCTAAATGGTTATTTGGAGAGTTAGATATTAAAATCTGAATAGAGCAAAATGATAAGCTCAATGCTCCTAAATGACCCATCATGTGACCAAACTAATTGTTGTTTAGCCAGTGATATTAAATCAATGAGTTTGATGAAGGCGGATATGCTAAGGGACACGGAAAATGACCATGTCATTTATGTCTTTGAATTAATGGTTTTCTCATTGATAGAAAAATTGATACGATGATTGAGTCTCTTGGAGATATGTCGTATTCAATGGAATGACTCTAAACATTATGAGTTACCTTTTTTGTAAAAGTGAGGTGTCTCTTAAGAAGAGAACTCAAGAGTCATTGATAGTCTGTTGTACTTATTAAAGTGCACATTAGACAATTCTTACAACGGATAGTAAGATGATACACGAGTAATCTAGAAAAGATCACTGGAAACTAGCTGTGTGTGAGACTCGTGGATATGGCTTGAGTTGTGTAGAGAAATGGTTCTCTCTTGCTAGATTCATAGAGGAATCTAAGTCCATTGTGTTGGGAAAAAAATTGGGAAAAAGATATATCCTAGGATGACCAAAGCATTTTTATGCGTATTGGTGTAGCGTAAAGCTTGTAGCTTAAAGCCATATTGATGATGGTGTATCGACATAGACACTTTACCATTGGACAACTACTCTCTACGAGAATTATCGATGTTGACTACGTAAGGTCAATATGATAAGAGTTGTTGTTCTTTGACGAAAGGATTCAATCGATTTCTTGACGAAGAAATTGAATCGAGAGTTAGTTGAGAACTCACCGAAAGGAATATGACTAAGTCCAGTAAATGGTGGGTTACGTATGTGGACACTCAACCTATGTGACTGGAGATCCCAAGATCTAGGTTCAAAGGGACAACTAAACTGCAAAGACCCATCGCGATCACTGTGGGGGTTTCATACCTCCTGTCTTATTCCTATGATGAAGAAACAGTGATGTGAATGGAGGTTAAGCATTAAATTGCTTTTAATGATTCAAGGCATCGAGTATGTAGTACTCGAAAGAGCGCAATAGTTTGCGGAACTGCTCTTACGTCAAGAATCACCTATGTAAGTGAGAAGTATGGCCGCTTCGAAAGGGAATTGTTGGGACACAATTCTTTAGAAACCTTACAGAACTAGGCGTGTACCATGGCCTAATTAATGGACACAACCGAGGAAAGCGCAAGGGCTAGGAAAGATGGCTGTGGGAAATGCATTGTCGTTCACACAAGCGGTAGGGGAAGTTCAAGGACATCGCGTCTACTTCCTAACTAGTGGGCTAAGTGTACTCTCTCAAGGGAAAGTTCAAAGGGTGACACCTACTTATCCTATGCAGCATCTATGCCGTCGAAATGAATCTATCACCAAGTCAAAGTCTGTGTCTGACGTGATTATTCTGATTCCTACATCAATATCTATTCATGTGGGGGATTGTTGGAAAATGATGGTTAAAATGTTGAAATTCGTCAACATTTTGGGCTTCGTTTGAGTGGGACCTGAATGGATTTTGGGTCGGTAGATGTCATTTTTGGGTTCTCCTTTGCGAGTACTTTAAAATCGACTATTTAAACTCTCAAAACGAATCAAGGGTGAATGAGATATGGATGTTTGAAAAGTCACTCTTGAAAGAGAAAAAATTAGGCGGAAATTGGCCCAAATTAGTTTTTCTCTGGACTGTCCAAAATGCGTATGGACCGCATGGAAGTCTCTGGAAGGCCCAACCGCATAGTATATATGGAATTGCTTGTGTGTAATTCTTAAGAGATAAGAACAAAATACTTCCATATTTTGTGAGATATCTTGTCTTAAATAAATATGCGATTTACCATGTTTAATACGATGAAGAATATTTGTGCAACTATTTCTTCCTTTTCCAGCAGATTTGATTCGAGTATTCATGGAATGTTTCGGATTTGGTGAGTCGGTGACTGGAGATTATTCTTCTCTAATTACAGAAAATCAGAATATCATGTTTCCATGATTAGGGTCTCTTAGAGCAGTATAAATAGATCCTCTAAGTCAGTCAGAAAAGACACACCATTTCTCAAGTCCCTCCATTTCTCAAGTCCCTCCATAGTTTAAACTTGAGTCTTCTGTCTGTCTTTCTCGAAGTTTCCATTTGGTGCTCTGTCGAGGTGATAGTCCTTCGGGCCTTGCGTGAATCCGAGGTAACTCTTACGTGTTAATTGTTACCTTCGATGGTTTTATCCTAGGGAACGATGTCCACGGCGGGACTCATTCGTTTCAAGGGCAGCGAGTGTTACTCGTGACTCCATCATTAATTGAAACGTGATTTATGCTTTGATTATTTGTAATTTAAGCGTTTCGATTGTATGCTTGAATAATTAATAAAAGTTTATTATTCTTGCATATGTTAATTGCTCGTTCAATTTTGTTGTTTAATTTTTCGCATGATATAATCAATATATGTCCAACATTCTCTTCTCCAATCTTCTTTTCTCCATCTCCCCATGATCATATGGAGATGGAGAATCAGTAGTTTTTTCAATTGATATAATTTTAATGCTTATGTTATTGAATAAGTGTGGATCTGTTTCCATACATTAGTATTATTCTTCGATCTGATAGATTAGATTGATGTGTCCATGACGATCATTTGTTCTAATTATTCATGTCGATGTATTTTGTCCGATCTGATTTTACAGATCGTGTGTTCTTGATTTCGCTTGTGTTTTTTATGTGTGTTATATTGTGTTCATATTTTGTGGGATTATTATAATTTGATTGAGATATAATTTGCACTTTATGGTGTTTTTGGTGCATGAATTCATGGATTGCGGAGAATTGAAAGGGAGCTATACATTTTACTCTTTTTCCCTTAACCATCGGTTTTTTCCCACTGAATTTTCCAGGTTAAGGTTTTTAATGATGCGATGTGCTCCAATGGAAAATGTTCTTATTTTATAAGACATTTTTCCAGGGATGAAGGAAGAGAGGCAAAAGAAGAATTGCCGAAGTTATGGGGTGAAAAGTGAATTATTGAAGAGGTGGATTTGAAGAAAATAAATATATTCACATCCCATATTGATAATGATTGTATTATCTCCTTCCATTTAAAAAGGCTTAATTTTAGGAATTAGTTAAGAGTGTGTCGGTCTTTCCATGAGTCATGGAAAGACCAATGTTTAAAGTATAAATTAGAATAAATTAAGATAAAATTTTTGGGTTGCATGAACCGGGTTATAAATTTTATAACTACTACATGTTGCATAATAAAATTTTAATGTTGCAACTAAGACCTTTTACCTTTTATTATTCGAATTAAACCTCTTCTTTCCATAAGCCTATGGAAAGACCGTCTTTCCCAAGACTTTGCCATTAAGAGCCCGTCTTTTGAAAGACGGTCTTTCCATAAGTTATGGAAAGACCAAGGTTTAAAGTATAAATTAGAAAAAATGAAAAAAAATTTGGGTTGCATGAACCGGGTTATAAATTTTATAACTACTACATGTTGGATACTAAAAGTTTAATATTGCAACTAAGACCTTTCACCTTTTATTATTCTAATTATACCCCGTCTTTCCATAACCTATGGAAAGACCGTCTTTCCCAAGACTTTGCTAGTTAGTTAATTATGTTTATTAATTATATTGTTTATTTGTTTACTTTAATCATTATGAGTAACTAATTTATATATCGGCATGGAATAAAAAGCGTTAGTTTATGAATCGTGAGGCCTAATTATTTTATAATTGATTCTTATGTGTTCTTGATTGTTCTTGGGTTATTTTATTCTTGATAGATTTAAGCCATATTATTGGGATAATGCTATCTAATTCCACTAATACGTAATCGTTGGAAAGGGTTAGTAAGTAGTGAGTTCTTGTGAAAAACAGCTAACTAGTTAAGACTGTAATAGCAAGATGAGAAACAATTAAGTGTGCGTTACTATTTGCTTTTACTTTGTTAATTGCTATATCGGGTTCTTTTCATTCTTAATGTTATCGAGGTGTGTACCTGGTACAGCAAATACTTTCCGGGGTCATCTTGGTAAGAGAAATAATTAATTAATTATAATTGGTTAATTGTCGATAAAGTACGAAAGAATTGGGGAGGTTAAGCATACCTACTTTCCCATAACTGATAGATGCATATGAATTGATTTATCTTTGCGCCTATGATCGATGTTTAACTAATGTGAGTTATTCTGAGCCGATTGCATTCATCATATATTTTATAGACATTTATATCTGTTAGTTGCATTATTATTTTATATTAGTTAGTTGCATTATTAGTTGTTAGATAAATCTAAAAATTAAGGTGTGGTGGCTACACCAAAAGTGTTCTATATTAGTAGGAATTTTATTATAGTTTTTGCTCTGTTCCTCGTGGGATCGACTCTGCTTACTACTGTGCTAATCTCATCTATAGAGTTTGCAGATTGTTTTGGTGAGTGAAAAGACGTTCACCAATTTTCTATTAGGAGTTCCATTCGCGATCTGTGTTTTTCAAGGTGTTTACAGTTTGGACAATATAGATCGTGTTTTGGATCAAAATCAAGTGGTGTTGCAGCTGTTGTAGATCTCTGTTTGGCGTAATGATATTGATGATGATACGCTTCTCGTCGCCAAGTGGTCATGATTTTTGCGGGAGCCAGTTAATATCCCTGAGAGCGATGTTGCAATTTTTTTATTGGATCTCTAATCTGTAATAGTACAGACGATCAATCTGGTTGACATGTAATTTGAAATATCCATGCAATAGATTGGTTATTGCTAGAGGCTAGCTAGGTTGGATGTCAATTCCACTTATTGTAATCGATGGTGGGCGTTTTTTTCAGCATATTGGAAGGAATGATTTTCCAAAAAAAAAGTTATTGCAGGGATATTCAAATTACATGTCAACCAGACTGACCGTCTGTACTATAACAGATCAGAGATCCAATAAAAAACGGTAGGAAAATATGCAGATATAACCCTATATAATTGAGAAAATGCAGAATTAACCTAAGATAATTTTTAGTACAAATATAACCCTAACTAATTAACATAAGTGCGAATATAACCCTAAAAGCTATATCCGGCATTGACTAACCATTTTCGGTCATTTACTGACTAAAAATGACCAAAATGCCCTTTGGGCAAAAAACAAAAATCTAACAAAAATAGTCTTTGCTCGCCGCTACTCCACCATTCCACCATCACTCCACATCCACCACAAGCCACCACCACCGCACCACCTGCACTCGGTCACCACCAGCACCCCCTCCCGACTCATGCCACCACCGCCACCGCCACCACCGCCATCAGTCAGTCCCCCGCCACAATGCCGACGAGAACGTTGATGGAGAGAACATCGTCGATGACACGAGCCACCACCACCAACCCCTCTCCCCGCTCGTCACCTGCACAGCCATCCCTACAGCCTCATGCCACCTCCGCCACCATTTACGGCGCCGCTCAGCCAAGCGCCGGAAAATCGAGACCCACCACCCCTTCTCCCCGGAGTCACCCACCTCACCCTCGACTCAGCGGGCTTCATGGGAACCCTCACCCCACTCATCTCCAAACTCACCCAACTCGTCTCCCTCGACCTCACCAACAACCAAATCTTGACTCGCCTCGACGAGCGCTGCTGCGTCGAGAAAGGCTGACAGCATTTTCAGTTGGGCAGGGCAGATTCGAGCCCGGCGAGCTCCTCCGACGAGATCTTGCCGACGGGTTACCTTCGTTCATGAATCCGATGAGATCTAGCTCCTTCGAGTGAAACAATTGCAGTGGGTAGTAATTGAAAGAAAGAAAGAATGAATGAATGAAATAATGAAGAGCTCGCCGGACCAAAGAAGGAGAAAGAAGAATTCTGCCAAGTTCTGCGACCAAAGAAGGAGAAAGAAGAATTTATTTTTTTTTGTTTTTTTGTTTTTTTAACAAAGGGGTAAATTAGTCTTTTCATTATAATTCTGTCTCAAATTGCCAAAAAATGTTATGTTTGCACATATACTAACTATCTAGGGTTATATTTGCACTTTCAATTATAGCAAGGTTAAATGTGCACTTTCGTGAATTATGTAGGGTTATATATGCATTTCGCTCAAAACTATAACATCGCCCTGGGGATATTAACTAGCTTCCCGCAAAAATCATGACCACTTGGTAGAGAGGAGCGTATCACGTATCAATATCACTACGCCAAACAAAGATCTTCTACAGCTATAACACCACTTGATCCAACCACGATCTATGTTGTCCAAACTGTAAACACATTAAAAAACACAGACTTAACGAACTCAAATTGATGGAAACCCAAAAAAAACTACAAACAAAATTGCGAGCACACATCAACTTGAACTAAATCAAGTTATCATCATGAACACAACAATCTAATCGATCAGGTTGAAGAACAAAACTAATGGAGACAAATCCCAGGCCTATTGAATGACAAAAGTATAAATTAAAATAAATTGTTATTCATAATCTCCCCCAATGAAAGATGGGAGAAATTTTTTTAAGAAGAATGAGTGCCGCAAGATCAGGGAGAGGCTGCGCAGGGCGGTGCTCTTTAATATTCTAGCATGCATGACGGACCCTCTCTTTAATATTCTTCTTAGAAACATGCATTTATGAAATGAGAATATAAGCCCAGCCGAAGTTCATCCACCTAAACTTCACTGTTAAAAATGGCAAATTAAAATATATATCTATTGGTACTGTGGCTATTGTCTAAGATTTTATATCTATTTAAATGATAAAAACGTTTATTTTTGTATTTGAAATTGTAATCTAGATTAACTGTATGATAGTTCAGCTCATCAGAATAATGACAAACAGACCCAAAAAATCAGAGCACGATCCATCAATCTCAATCCAAAATTATTTTCGTCACAAAGTAAGAATGAGTGAAACTCAAAATTCAAACTAACGAAAGCTCCAATTGGTTCTCAACTAAAAAGCATCAAATTCATGGACGACTGGAGCTTCACATGTCGCCTTCGACTAACACACACTTAACTCGGACAACACATGTACTGGATCTCCGATGGCGGTGGTGAATCTTCTCGATCTCATCACCGTCATTCCGAATTCCAGATTTCAAATTTCTGGGTTCATTGAATATCAAGGCATGATAAAAACTTAGTTAGAGTATCCACAATAGCAGACTGGATCTTCTGTTTCACTTTTCCCATGCTACTTTAAAAATTGCGTATTTTCTCTCTTATAAAATTTGGATGATATTATTTCCCTTTCCTCTCCTTGTTACTTCCATCAAAGGATATATGGATTCTACTCTAGAATGCTACTCCCTCTAGTTTTCTATTTATGTCCCCATTTTTTCTGACATTTTATCAAGGCACGTTTGACCATCGATAATTTTTGTTACGTACGATAATAGATTATAAAGTTTTACTTTTCAAAAACTACACGTTACAGAGAATCCAAAGACATCTCACGTCATGTTCATTACTATATACAACAAAAGTTATCGATAGTCAGACATGCCATGAAAAAATTGCTGGTCAAAGGGGGGCATAAATAGAGGACCGAAGGGAGTATGTTGGTTCTACAATTTCTAGAGTTCAATAAACCTCCTTCACATTTCTTATTATATTGTAAAATTGGCTTTAATTGCTCTATAGGTTGAGCTCTCGACACGTCCAAAACATTTGAAGAAATTTGTATGTGAAATGTACATAAATTTTATTAATACATTCTCTTCAAAAGTTAGGTACTTTGAACCACTTTATCGCATTTCCTATTAACTTTTGATTCAAAGGGAAATGCCGACTTAGACTGATTCATATTCATCACGAAAAATTTAAAAGGAGGGTGAATAAAGATATAACCCTCACCACACGATAATAAAATTCCTCTAAATTAGGTAAATATATACGGCTAGCCGTCACATTTGCCACATTTCAATTGCTTTAAACCTTAATCTCCACGAACCCATAATCCTTGCGAAAAACCTAATAAAAAATCCCCCCTAAAAACCTTAAAAAAACAAGACCAGATACATTAACATTGCTGCAGGAGAATTCGAATAACGTATACGAAAATCCCCATTGTTCCTCCTCGAATTCTTAACTATATATATTGATCTAATATATATAGTTAATAATTTGATGGATACAGTGGAGGAAATGATGATTTCATCCCAGGTGATAATGACATCTCCAGAAATGACGTCTTTTCTCCCGTTCCTCCAAAACTCCGAAGAGCAGCAGTGCGATGACTGGCCAGATTTCACTTTCCCGACCGAAGACCTTGCTGTGGACTTAGACCTCTTCTCCGCCGAGAATGACAACGGTGATGATGATATTGATCATCTCTTTTCCGCTTACATTGACGTGAGAAAGTTGGAGGAGGAGAAGGGACCGGAGATTGATGATAATAACAACAATGGCAGCGAAGGGCTCCGGGAAGATGGGAATTTGATCAATGGGGGTGGGTTTGTCGTGGAGAGCCGTGGCCGTGGTAGGCGGCGTGGTGAACGACGGGGGAGGAAGGAGAAATGTAAGGCTGATGTCGGGATTAAGAGTGCTCCGGCGGTGAAGAAGCGGAAGAGTTGCAGTGAATTGGAGGTGGCGGAGCAAGGGTTTGTGGAGCCGAGGAAAGCTATGGCCGCGGAGGATCTGGCTGAGCTTTGGGCCATTGATCCTAAACGAGCTAAGAGGTACGAAAGTAATAATTTGCATGGATGCAAAAATATGCATTCATTTTTTTAAATAGTTACATGCATGTGTTTTCCGAATTTTATTGTACTCCCTCCGTCCCAGCCGAATCTGCACACTTTTTTGTCAACTTTCTCAAGACACGTTTGATCATAAATTTCAACTAGTACATAAATACCAATATCATCATGTGAGATATTGTTTGATTCTCTACATGCTGTATTTTCTAAATATCAAATTTTAACACACCGTTAATATACGCAACTAAAGTTATCATTGGTCAAACATGACCTGAGAAAGTTGACAAAAAAATGTGCACATTCGACTGGGACGGAGTAATAAATCAAAATGCAAAATATGCATTTGTAATGAACATTTCAACATGTACTGTGGCTGTATCAAAACTGTAATTGAATTTGTAATGAACGCAGGATTGTGGCAAACAGGCATTCTGCAGCTCGGTCGAAGGAGAGAAAGGCTCAATACACTGTGGAGCTCGAGGAAAATGTAAAAAACCTGAATTCCCAGGTGGCTTATCTCAATTCTCGACTCATTGCCAATCAGGTTTGTTTACTTAGAAACCAGAGTTTCACTTTCATCGAATAAAAAACAGAAGCCAAGCTAGTTTCGATCATATTGCTTAAAATTTGAAAGTTTTAACCTTCGACAGAAGGAAGCCACGGAACTTGCAGCTGAAAAGGAAGAGCTCAAATGTCAGCTGCAGAGCATGGAGTCTCAATCTGAGCGAGTCGATGGTACGTAAACATACTCCTTGCTATATCAATATGAATAAATAGTTAATAATTCATCTCATAACGGGTTTAGACAGCTCGGAAACAATTAAAACAAAGCAGTAGCTTGCAAACGATTAAAACAATGCTGATAAACGGCTAAAACTAATCAGGAGAATTCCAAACATAACAAACTAAAATAGCCATCCAAACATTAAGAACCAAACCGGTTACTTTTTCCTCAAGATTCTTTCTAGTCTTCTCTTTTATGGAATTCAAGAGTCCAATCTCATCTATATTGTCCTAATGAAAGTGGAATACCTTGGGTTGTTGCCTGCAGCTCAAATTGAAGCACTGCAGCAAGAGATCGAATGGCTGAGATCTGCCACAAACTGGGAGGCAGACTCCTTCCAAACACAGCAACCACAACCAACGTACTTTCAATTTCCCTCGACGCCTATGCCAGTGCTTCAGAACTGCCAGCAAAGCATGGTAGCTCCCTACTTGCATGTAAATACACAACCACTCTTCTAATGTTTATTTGCAAATGCTTCTCTCTTCAATCCCCAGGGTATTTGGTTATATGTACTATATCAGCAAAACGCATGTAGGGGGCAAAAGAGACTTTCATAGCAACTTCTTTCACTCCTTTTTAAAAAAAAATTAAACGTAACTAATTTCATTGAACTAAGCTAATCCTGATTGTCAGGACATACTGTCGTGTCCGACCTACAATACAACCTATACAAACGTTCTCGATTCTTTCCAGCACAGTGATACATCTAAAATAAACGCATGGCGCTAAAAAAAACTACAGTAGAGATGTCTGTTGTGAGAACAAAAAGATATACAGAGAACATCTCACTCGCTGGAAAGTAACGCTTTAAGTTAGTTCCTTTCCAAAACAGGGTCATTTTGTCATGTTCCGCCACTTGTCCTTCAAATCAACCTAAACACAATCATTGGCTAATGTAACTACATTGCTCTTAACATAAGGAAAAAACTACACAAAAAGAGTCACAAACCGAATTTACCTCCGTTCTCTCCTCAAAGATATCACGGTGAGCGTTCAATATAACCTTCCAGTTCCCTCTTCCAAACCTATAATGAGGTGATCACAAAACATGTTAGGATCTGTGCTAGTCTGATGAGAACATCTACATGCAGTCAATTACTTACGTTTCAACACCAGTTCTCAATGTATCTTCTTCTAACAAGCTCCACCTTCTAGCTTTTCTTCTCGGTGGTTTAAAGTCTTTAGACTTGTCTATTACATGTATCTTCAATGGTGAAACCGGTCGAGGCGTTGGGCTAGATAAGCGGACTCTCTTTCCAGTAATAGAATCGTCCCCCCACTGCAAACATATAATTTAAGTTCACCGAATGTTATACAATACTATACGTCATCAGTTCAGCCTACTCATAAGCAGAAAAACATTATTGCGAAAAGTGCACTGAGATTTTCAACAAATTGTAGCAAAGTCAACCTAAACAACTCGTTCCCAGACAATGGGAACCCGTGATTTGAAAGGTTAGATGTCAGCAAAAAATACATTGAGAACAGAACTTTGCGTCCCGGGCTATATGATTCGTAGAAACAACACATTACCTCCATGGTCTGGGCAGTGCTGTTTCGTGCCATTAAACTTGGCCCCGGGGCATCTCTTCGTCGCTTGCTAGAATCATCAGTTGTATCCGCTCCATTACACTGAGCAGGTCTTGAACAGTCAAGAGGAGTATCATCTCCATTATGCCTTTGTCCCACGGGCATCTCAGTTGATTCCTTACTTGGTCCAGGAGCATCCTCCTTGCGATTACCCCTATCATTACCAACATCCCCTCCATCAGCTTGTTCCACAGGTATCTCAGCTTTTTCTTTACTTGCAGCAGCAGCAGAAACTACAGTCCTAGCAAGATCTATCGCATCGGGTAGCGGGTCATTCACAACCGCTCTAAGCTCAGACGAACTCAATTTAAGAGCTTTCTGAGCAGCATCCACTTCTGGACTGGACAGTAGGTTGTATTTCTGGGTCCCGGAGGTATCAGTATCCGCGATCTTAGCTCCTCTAGATGATCGTTTACTAACAGCATACTTTCGTCTAGGAAGCGCAGTCCCCCGATGCATTTCTACAAAACAATAGCAAAACGATTCAAAACATTATCAAACAAATATCATACCAAAGCAACAACCATGTCTATCGAGAAATCACCTCCATTGGTTGAATGCAAAACAATGGCAGCAGCAGGGGAGCTAGCACTAGCATTAGCATTATCATTATCATCCCTCCCACGCGGCGCAATCCTGAGCATTCGCCGCAAACTGTCATCAGTTCTCGAAGCCTCCGCCACCATCTCAAGAAACGAGGGCCCCATGTTCTCCTTCTCCTCCTTCACATACCGCCTCACAGCCGCAACCGCGTCCATCCCTCCGCTCTTCTCCCGCAACTCCGCAATCTTACCGTCGTCCAGCACCGCCTTCTCAATCTCCGCCGCCCAAACCCGCAGCTCCTCTGAAACCAACCCCACGCTCTCTTTCCCCTTCGCTCCCACCATCTTGGAAACCCTAGCCCTCCATATCCTCTTCACCGCGCGGAGGTACTCGACCTCGTCGTCGAGCCACTTCACGGTGCAGGCGACTGCCACGTGGCAGTACGCGGTCCTGAGGGCACCGGAGCGGTCCGTGATTTTGGACCGGAAATCGAGCTCCTCGATCAGCTCGAGGAGGTCGAGGATCTTCTCCGACGGGATTCCGGCGGCGGTTTCGGACTGGAGTTTGCGCAATAGGAGCGATTTCTTGATGCTCAGATTGTCGTCGGTGAGGGGGAGGATTGCGATTAGGGTGTTCAGTGTGCGGTCTTCGAGCGGCTGCCGGACGAGGAACTCGAGAATCCATCGGGAAATGTCCACGTCGATGCCGGCTTCCATGATTGGTAAAACCCTAGGCGCACAAATTCTTTGAAAGAGGGATTTTTGTCGAAATTATTGGGAGGGAGAATTTGCAGTCACCCGCGTGTCAAGATGATAGTCCAAAAATATAAAGTCAGTGACAGAATCAGAATGAATAAAAAATGAATACTTAAGTGGTAAAATAACCCAACATTTTAGCATATAATCATGAAATCTCATAAAATGTCAATTTAACTCGCTGGATTTTTAGTCAATGTCTGCAAATTTTGTGGAAAAGACGATTTGTGTCTTCAATTTAAAAAATAAAAAGATGAAAACCAATGACGGGTTTCCTTTCTTCCCACCCTTCCCCGTTATCTTTCTTCCAGCGGAGGATTCCACAACGTCGGTGATGAATTGGTGGCGGGGGAAGAAGAAGGGAGCAGTAGGGTGGTTTCCGCCCTTGGCCTATCTTGATTAAATAAAGACCAAAAACCTATCTAACGTGGAGCCTAGTTTAAGCTGTCAAACAGATGATAGAATAGAAAAAAAGAATAACCACTAGTAGGTAAGGGATATGGATGTAGTCTCGCTCAGTTAAGAGAGTTGTAGATTCGTAAAACAGGAGAAGAGCCTTTACCTTATTTTTATTATTTCTATTAGTAAAGTGAGCTAGCTACATCAAACTAAAGCAAGAAAATGGGCTTTTTCATCAAGGGTGGGCAGGTGCTTAACGCCCTATACAAAAAAAAATCTTTGTTTTCAAATGACAGGCGTCTCTTCCTGCTGCGAGGGTGTTGCACAAAACCAAACCGCCCCCACCCAATCAAGTAACAATTGCTTCGTTGGTGGGCTGACTTGGGTTAGGAGGGATTGTCCCTCTAAGAAAGAAACAAAGTTGCTGTAATGGGAATTGATTTTTCAGCTTTGTCGTAAGGGGTATTTTTGTCATTTCATTTTCTAATCATGGCTAAATTCAATTGGTCAATGCCAAAACTGGGAAGTTTGGGTATATCGGCACAATTCGACCAACAATTAGGGTTAGATTGGCACATTTGGTGATGACTTAGGGTTAGATTGACACTTTCACATGTTGCAGAATCATATTGGTCATTTCGGCCCAAAGTTATAGTTATAAATGTATTTTGCCCACAAATAAATTAGGTCATGCTCTCCCGAAGTATATACATTTTAGTTCATTTCAATTTAATTTAATTCAATTCAATTCATATTAATTTAGTCCAATCCATTTTAGTTCAGTTTAACATCAAATTATTTTGGTTAAATTTAACTTATTTAGTTATGCATTACAATTTTTCCAACACACTTGTTTATTTCAATTATGTTAATTTAGATTATATTAAATAAAATCAATTCAATTCAAATAAACTCAAGAGAACTTGCCTTAGTTAGGTTAATACATTATTCAGTGGGTTGGTTGCACAGTTGATAACATTTACTCTTAAATTCATTTAATTTAATAGTATAATTTTCAAGAAAATACATCTTGTTAGATCAACCGATGGCTATACTAATCACAGAAAATCTCATTTTCATAATTTTAAACACCAAATTATAACTATTTATGTGTTAAATTCATTTTATAAAACTTCATGACTATAAATACCTCATTGAAATAAATAAAAATAAATATCAAATCACCCTTTTAATCATAATCATAAAATGATCCGTTAGTCGATCTAAAACAAAATGGCAAAGTGTTGAGAAATACCGTCTTTCCACAGGCTTATGGAAAAATGAAATTTAATTAGAATAATAAAAGATTGAATGTTTTAGTTGCAGTATTAAAATTTTATTATGCAACGTGCAATATTTATAAAGTTTATGACTCGATTAATACAACCCAGAAAATTTATCTTCATTTCTTTAAATTTGCTGTTTAAACCTTGGTCTTTTCATGACTTATGAAAAGACCGTCTTTCACGAAACAGACTCAAACAAAATTTGTAATTTTTTAATAATACAATGTTAGTAATTACTAGTATGTAGTTAATATATGAGTGTAATGTGGATATAATTTAATACATATATGAAAATGTTTTGGTTAATAGTGCAAATGTAAATAAATCTTGATCGATATTAAACTATAAGTTTATATGGGAAGTAAATCACCAAAAGATACAATTAAAGGTTCTAATTGTGTGGTAGGGTATTTGAAATTCACAAAATCTTACTTTTAAATAGCTCACTCGTTATGCAGGATCATTTTATAAGAAGGTGACTTAATGGAGTGATTTAATGTTTGTTTTCGTGGATTGCAACAAGGTTCTTTATAAAAAAGAGGGTACCTGTTAGTGGTGAATTTAATGAAATTAATCTTTCAATAAATAATAATTTTAAAACTCCAATTTTAGAGAATGTTTGCAAAGGTGTAAATATTCCTGATTCGACCCTCAATTTCGTTAATAAGTGTCGATATAATCTTGAAAATCTCGTTCTTGTATAAATAGTGGGATGCATCATGCATCCTTCATGAGTAAAATCATCCGCAATTAAATTAAAAATAAAATCGAGGTATTTTGATCATTTTCAACATGATCAATGCCAAAATCTAACTAGTCAACGCTGATCTCAGACATCGTTGCTAAGTTAATGCCACCAATCTAAAGTTACATTACTAGTAGTTTTGAAAAATTGGAGATTGTTATTACACTTATAAGAAAAACCGAGAGTTATAAAAGCATACTATCCTTGAAATTTCACTACTATATCATACTATAGAGGGTATGTATTTAAATTTATACTATCAAACACCTTGAAAATGATCTGAATTGCTATATCATACCTTGTATTTTACTTGATTACGCCATGTATTTATACAATTTAGTATATAATATGTATTTTAAATTTATTTTCATTAATTAAAATATGTTTAATTTAATATTAAATTATATTTATTATTTACCACCACTCCGCCGCCGTCCGCCGCCACTGCCGTCCGCCGGTCTTCTTCTCCGACCAAATCTTCTTATCCGACCTTCTTCTCCTCTTCTTCTCCCGTCTTCTTCTCCTCGTCTTCTTCTCCGGCCTTCTTCTTCTTCTCCGGCGGCCCCCACTCTCCTCTCCTTCTCCGGCTCCGGCTCGCCTCTTCTTCTCTCGGCCGCGTTCTCTTCTCACCGTTCTCCTCTTCTTCTCCCGGCCCCGTTCTCCTCCTCTTCTCCCGGCTCTCCTCTTCTTCTCCCGGCTCTCCTCTTCTTCTCCCGTTCTCTTCTCTTCTCCCGTTCCCTTCTCTTATTCTCCAGGTGGTCTGGCGTTCTCTTCTCTTCTTCTCCAGGTGGTCCGCGCCGACGGTGGAGGTGCGCCGGCGGTGGTTGTGGCAGGAGGGAATATCAATTTTTATTTGTTTTGTTTTTTATTTTTGTTTTATTTTGAAAAATTAAATTTAATATTATACATTTATGCACGTATTAGAATGTGAAGTAGTAAAATACAGGATGTGATATAGCAATACCCACAATTATTGTGAAAAGGAAGGGACTTACCCTACTGTGAGTGAGTCAAACAACACGTTCAAATTTACACAAGTTTGTAATGGGTCACTGTAATTGTTAGCTAGAAGTGTCCTAAACCTGACAAAAATATGTACTCTCTATATCATTTTAAACCGTACATTTTGACATATGGTAGTTGATTTAAAAAATTGTTTGATCTTTAATATCTTTCATTAAAGATAATTAAAAGTTGTGAAAAGTTGATATTTTGAAAACATATGTTATAAGGAATCTAATAATGCATCACACAATAGTGTCTATGCTGATACTCCCTCTGTCCCAGCTCAAATTGCAAAGAATTTTGTTCTCAGTCAAACTTATCGAATTTGACCATATATTTGGATAAGTAACGACCAATAATATTATCGTATGAGATACCGTTAGATTTACTGTAACATGAAGTTAGCAACATTTTGTGTGCCGTTATTACACGTATTTACATATATTTACAGTCAAAGGTGTTTATTGGAGATCGTGAAAAAAATTCTGTGCAATTTGAGCTGGGACGGAGGGAGTACACCGATTTAATTTTATGGTCAAAAGTTAGGAAATCTTAACGAATAGTTAAATTGCAGTTTGAATTGGGACAGAGAGTAACGATATTTAAATTAAGAGAAAAGTGCAGATATAACCCTGCGCTAATTGAAAGTGCAAATATAACCCTATCTATTCAGGTTATGTGCAAATATAACCTTTTCCGGCAATTTGATGTCGGAATTAAGTGAAAAGACAATTTTATCTTGGTCGGTTGATGTTTTTAAAAAATTGAATATTCCAAATCATGTAAGGACCATATTGCCCTTCGTCTCTTACCAATAGTTGTTCTTCTTCCACTCACTCATCCATTATTTTCTTCGTCCACTCACTTTGCCGCTGCTCCATTTTTCTTCCCGCCGCACACCCTTTCTTTTTTCCACTTCGCCACCCTCTCTCCGGCCACCACAATCACTCCCTCCGCCATTATCCCTTTTGTTCTTCAACTCTTTCATAACTGCTATAAATACACCATCGATTTCCCCCCAATTTATCAAATTAGGTTTCCAAAATAGTAAAATCTGAAGCAGAAGAAGAAGACGACGAATATGGTGGATTGGGGGCCGGTGGTGATTGAGGTGGTGGTGTTGTTCGTTTTGCTCAGTCCAAGGTCTGATTTCGTCCGAGGTATGTTCATCTAAGGTATGTTTGAATCTTTGATTTCGTCATATTTTGCTTTTCTGGGTTTGTGCCTTTATGTGGTATGGTGGCGGGTTTGATGAGCGGCAGGGGAAGGGTCTGATGTAGTGTGGTGGCAGGTCTGATATGATGGTTGGGCTGATGGGTGGCAGGTCGGGGCGGCGGGGGAGTGAGGCCGGAGGTGGAGTGTCGTTGGCGGTGTGGTGGCGCTGTAGGGGTGGGATGGTGGTCGGGAAGTTAACTATCGATCCGATTTTGATTTCGTCGACAGCGGCGTGCTTGTTTCCGAGGAAATGAGGAGTCCAACATATGTGTGTTAGGGTTTAGGGTCGGGTGGTTCTTGTGGAAGGGATTGGTCGTGGTGGTCGAGAATGGTTGGTGGTGGTGGTGGGGTGAAGGTGAGGTAATGGCAGGGGAGGCAGAGCCAGGTGGTGGCATTAGTGGTGGTAGCTCCGGTAGTGGTTGCCGGTGGTGGTGAGCTAAGTGGTGGTGGCGGTGCTAGCTGCGGTGGTGGTCGGGAATGGTTGGTGGTGGTGACGGGGTGAAGGTGAGGTGATGGCAGGGGAGGCAGAGCCAAGTGGTGGTTGCTGGTAGTGGTGAGCCAGGTGGTGGCAGTTGTGGTGGTAGCTCCGGTAGTGGTTGCTGGTGGTGGTGAGCCAGGTGGTGGCGGCAGTGCTAGCTGTTGGTGGTGGTGAGCTAGGTGGCGGCGGCGGTGCTAGCTGTTGGTGGTGGTGAGCCAAGTGGTGGCGGCGGTGCTAGCTGTTGGTGGTGGTGAGCCAGGTGGTGGCGGCGGTGCTAGCTGTTGGTGGTGGTGAGCCAGGTGGTGGCGGCGGTGCTAGCTGTTGGTGGTGGTGAGCCAGGTGGTGGCGGCGGTGCTAGCTATTGGTGGTGGTGACTGAGGGCAATTTTGTCTTTTAATTTTGCATTAGGTTAGAAGGACAATTTGGTCATTTTGGTCGATCAATGACCGAAAATAGCCCGTCAATGCCAAAATAATGACTTGATTATATTTGCACTTATGTATAATATATATGATTATATTTGCACTGAAAAATAAATAAGTGTTATATTTGCACTTTTCTTAAAAAGAAAAAATAGAATCGGAAGTGCAATTCTTGGCATGTACGCCCTAGTCCATTAGTCAATCCAAATAATCTTCAAACCTTCACCGCCGGCGCCACTTGATTCTGAGGGAAAAGCGGGAAAACAAACAGCAGCTTCAGCCGCCGTACTCCCGGATTTCCCACAAAAAATGGCCGTCGGCGGTTGCACCTTCTCCTCCGACGACATTGTCGTTAAGTCCCCCAACGACAAGAAACTCTACCGATACATCCAGCTCCCCAACGGTCTCTGCGCCCTCCTCGTCCACGACCCCGAGATTTACGGCTCCGGTGACAATCCAGAGCCTTCCGATCGCGATTCTGACGAAGAAGACGAGGAAGACGAGGAAGACGAGGAAGACGAGGAAGACGAGGAAGACGAGGAATTCGATGAGGAGGAGGAGGAGGATGACGAGGATGGAGAGGAAGAGGAAGGGAGTGGTAAGGAGAAGAAAGGTGCTTCTCAGAAAAAGGTGAACTTTAATGATACTACATGATCTGTTCATACAGTTTGAAGTTAAAGTTTGTTAATTTGCTGTAGTTTAGTTTATGTGTTGCTTTAAGTGTGTTTGGTTGGATATTTGCAGGCAGCAGCTGCAATGTGTGTAGGAATGGGGAGTTTCGAGGATCCGTATGAGGCTCAAGGACTTGCACATTTTCTAGGTTTGTGTATTTGGTTCAATTTGAATTCGGACTCAGTTTTGCTACGGTCTTTATTGAGTGCATGCGCGGAAGATGTGTGTTATGAGGAGGAGATTGTATTAGGGCAAAGCTTTTTGATGGGCAATGGTGGTTTTCTAGTTAAAACAAGAAATCTTAGAACTTTGTCATGTTTTTGAATTTCATGCAGAGCATATGCTTTTCATGGGGAGTAGTGAGTTTCCTGATGAAAACGAGGTTTGTCTTTAATTGACTTTTCTTTCATGCTTGAAGTTTGAGAACCTAGTTTTGTTGACGTTGATAATCTGGAAAACCACTGGACTATGGTGTTTACTTGTCCTGTTCCTAGTATGACAGTTTCCTGTCGAAGCACGGAGGCTCTTCAAATGCGTATACAGAAACAGAGCATACTTGCTACCATTTTGAAGTCAAGAGAGAATTTCTTGATGGTGCTTTAAGAAGGTATAAGAGAGGTTTTAATTTCCTAAATATTAAAATTTTAGTGTTGCAAGTTTGGGTGGGGAAGATGCTGGGCCTCCATTAATGGTGCTTAATTTGTGTGTGGCTTAAACGACAAGACTGAGATTGAGAATTACGTCGCATGGTATCTCTTTATTGAAGTAGTACTAATATAGCCCCTACCTTCAGATTTTCTCAGTTCTTTGTCTCGCCTCTGGTGAAGTCTGAAGCAATGGAGCGGGAAGTACAAGCTGTGGATTCAGGTTTGCAAAATTTATCATATTTGCCGATGGCAATGACAATCCTTATTTACCATTGGTTCCACTGCTTACTTCTGCTGCTGGCAATTTTTGTCGGAGTCCGTTCGATGCTATAATACGTACCAATCTGGCTGCAGAATTTAATCAGGTATTGCAGAATGATGCCTGCCGGTTGCAGCAGTTGCAGTGTCATACATCTGCTCCTAATCACCCATTTAACCGTTTCTTTTGGGGTATGATTGTGTATTTTCCCCCCAGCCCTTGAACAAATTTTGCAAGTGTTACTCTTATTTATCCAACATCTGAATGATGTGAAGGGAATAAAAAGAGCCTCGTCGATGCAATGGAGAATGGCATCAATTTGCGGGAGCAGATTTTAGACTTATACAATAATCACTACCATGCAGGGTCAATGAAGCTAGTGGTTATAGGAGGAGGTGAGTTTTCCAATTTATGATAGGAAAATTTTAATCGGTTGACTTTTTAATGAAGTTTTGTTTCTCTGAAACCATGAAGTTTTGAATTATGCAGTGGTGGTTTTTAGCAATTTATTTGAATATTTTATGTGTATTTATTTTTTATTTTGTGTGGGCGGGGTGGGGGGTTGCAGAGGCTAAGCAACCACAAAAAACTTCTGAATGTTGTCAACGTGGAAATAACTTTGTATGCTCAGGAACTGCTAATCTGGTCCCTTTTATCAACCCATCATGTATGCTATTTCGCTCCCAAACACAGAACCTGTTGTTTGCAATACAGGCCCAGCCTTTTTGCACATTGTGACCAATTTATGCTTGGATGACTCTCACCTTTCTCTTCAAGCTGCTTGTTTGTTATTCGTAGTGATACAAGTCTCTGTTACAATGACTGCCAGAATTTCTCATATTATCATATTTTCTGGGATTGGTTTTGTCTTCAACAGCAGCTTACTTGGAAACATGGAAAATAATGTTTTTATTTAAGTAGACCGTCATTCATTTCAAAACAAAATGTTTTTTTCCCCTCATTTGAGCGTTGCCAACTGCATGTTTTTCTTTTTCACTCGCTCAAGAACTTATTAACTGGGTATGATTATCTCCTCTCTGATATCTTTGTTGTATACCTGGGTTTTCTGCAGAAACACTTGATATTCTTGAAAGTTGGGTTCTTGAATTATTTAGCGATATTAAGAGTGGAAGTCAAATAAAGGCCAAAACAAGGCCTGCACTGCCTATTTGGAAATCTGGCAAAGTTTACTGGTTGGAAGCTGTTAAAGATGTTCATATTCTTGAACTGTCATGGACACTGCCTTCTTTACGAAACGATTATTTGAAAAAAGCTGAAGATTACATTTCTCATTTGCTTGGGCATGGTAAGGATATGCATTTTGAAGTGTTTTGTTTTACTATTTTTTTCTTTAGATGGCAGCGATGGTATGTTGAAATCTAAAGCCTTCTATTTTCAGCATATTAATTTGTAATATGTCCTGCTACGCAGTATGCATATTGTTGTTTTGGATGAATGCCCTTTTAGAGTAATTATAAGTTCGAGCACTGAATGATGGATACTTGTATTTTAGAGTAATTATAGTCAAGATATGTTCACATAGTTCCTTTGATAAGTTCGAGCACTGAATGATGGATACTTGTATTTTAGAGTAATTATAGTCAAGATATGTTCACGTTACTTTGAAGGCTATCGAGTTTAACTAATGATATGGATTTTTCTGGGTAAACCACTTTGTAATTGAATACTTTTTATTGCAGAGGGCAGTGGGAGCTTGCTTTCTTTCCTTAAAGTTAGAGGCTGGGCAACTTATATTTCTGCTGGTGTTGGGGATGAAGGAATGCAACGCTCTGCAATAGCTTATGTTTTTGGCATGTCCTTACACCTTACCGACTCTGGCTTGGAGAAGGTTGCTTTTTGGCTCCAACTGCACATGCTGGCACACACACATTTTGTTAAATAGCTGTATATTAATTAAACAACTTCTTTGGACCGACGTTTTAGCACACTGCTCCGAGAAGGAAAGCTTTTTTGCAGTTCCTTCATCTGAGTGATTTATAAGGAATTTTATTCTGTTTTCTTGTCAGTATAAAAGGGATTATACATAAGCTCTATTCAGTGTTCATTAACCTTTTGTCCCTTTTTATGAGATAACTCATCATCTGGAGATTCCTTCCATAATTTTGACATTGCCCTTTTGCTTATAATAATATGTTAATTCATCTAATTTTTGGTAGCCAGTAGTCAGGGGTCTATACTTTTGCTACTTCTAATTGGAGACTTAAAATCACACTTTGGTATCTTAATAATTGATCTTACACTGCAGGTCTTTGAGGTCATCAGCTATGTTTATCAATACATCAAGTTATTGCGCGAAGTTGCTCCCCAAGAATGGATTTTCAAGGAACTCCAAGATATTGCAAATATGGACTTTTTGTTTACAGAGGAGCAGCCTCAGGACGAGTATGCTGCTGAACTTGCAGGTTACCTCACCTTGTAGTCAAATCGTCCTAGACTCATAGTTGTATATTATTTGTCTAAATTAATTGTTTCTCTGATCAATGATATATATCTATATATCTACATACACACACACATATAGCATCAAGCACCCTCTGAAGGTGTTAACCTGCTCCTTTTCCTTACCATGAGCTATACCATGTCTCTATCCTCATTAGTGTACTTTTTGTATGTGAATTCTTTGATTTCAGCGAATCTGCTTGTTTATCCTCCTGATCATGTTATTTATGGCGACTATGCTTACAAGATTTGGGATGAGAAGATGGTAAAGCATGTGCTGAGTTTCTTCAGGCCAGATAACATGAGAGTTGATGTAATGACTAAGTCATTGAACAAATCCCAGGGTGAGTTTGTCTATATGTACAGATTGTATACTTGGTGCTTGATTTTATCTGTTTTCACATGATAACAAGTGAACTCATATAGGGAGAACAAAGAATGTTTAATTATCCAGTCACTAATGAATTTTTTGGGTTCGAAAAACAGTATAGTCTGGTATTTTTAGGTGTTAATGATATTATGTGATTTGCTATTTTGAACAAATAGACAGTTACTCCCGGAAATCTTCTCTTAGCAATATACTAACTGGTGTCATTTTAATAGCTGTTTGCTCGCTTAAAATCTCAGGAATTACTAATTTTCATACAAGAGAGTGTAGTATTCATTTTTATAAAATAATTAGAGGGCACGCTACATTTTTCTTCAATAATCTTACCATGTGCATGTTTTCCCCTGAAATCAGATGTCAAGTGTGAGCCTTGGTTTGGTGCCAAGTATGCTGAGGAAGATATTCCATCTTCTTTTTTGGAACTATGGAAGGATCCCCCGGCAGTTGTTTCGGCCCTACATCTTCCTGTGAAGAATGAGTTTATTCCTATTGATTTCTCTATTCGTGCAGATACATTTAATAGCTCTGCAGATGTGTCTATGCCAAAATGTATACTTGATGAATCATCACTGAAGTTGTGGTACAAACTTGATACAACATTCAAGCTCCCTCGTGCAAATACTTATTTCCGCGTCACCCTAAACGGGGGATGCAAAAACTTGAAGAGTGCTCTTATGACTGAATTATTTGTGCTTCTTCTAAAGGATGAGCTGAATGAGATTGTGTATCAGGTTACATACCTTCTTGGTTAATTTATTTTTCCTTTGTTGCAAAGTTAAGATCTTTATTGTTGAAACTTGTTGCATATGACGTGCCTAAATTTATTTTTCCTGACTTTTGCAGGCCAGCGTGGCCAAATTAGAAACTTCTATTTCTTTGTATGGTGACAAACTTGAGCTGAAGGTCTATGGTTTCAACGATAAGCTTCCAAACCTTCTGATGAAGATTTTGACAACTGCCAAATCTTTTTCGCCCAGTGATGATCGTTTTAAGGTATCTGCCAAAGAGTTCTTTTATTTATTTTTGACCTGTTAAAAAATTGGAGTGGATAGGTTTAGTTACCAAGTATGTTTTTGTCTTTATGATGTTAGGCTGTATAAAATTAAAGCTCTTGAGATGCTGGACTGTAAAAAAAACATCAGTAGATGTCATACTTTTGCTACTCCCTCCGCCTGAGCATAAATTGCACAACAATCATTATCACGCTATTCAAGAAACATGTTTGACCATTAATATATGTTCACCTACATATAATAACGGAAAAAAAAAATTTGATATTTGGAAACTACTTGTAATGATGAATTCAACAGTATCACATATGATAATATTGTTGCTCATATATCTATTCAAATATGCGGTCAAACTTTGATAGAGAATAGTGCCAAAAAAGCAAGTGGACAATTTAAGCTGGGACAAAGGGAGTATTAGAGATCATATACAGGATATGGGTTTTGTTTTATGCGCTGTGATATTTCCTGAGGTTTTTTTCTTTGTATTGTTTACTGAATGGTTGAAAAAGAAGTTTTGCAGTTAGAAATCAATGTGCCAAGTTATTCTATCTCTTCCATAAGAACAATTTAGTATGCATACCGATCTAAAAGTTGTCATGTTTTTTTAAAACTCTTCCACATTAGCTTAATGTTATGGTAGGACCGTGGGACTGCATTTAGTTCGGTTCGGTGAGCTTAACCCTCTAATGTTATTTATTGCTCTGTATCAGAGAATATGTGTATCTTTTTGTCTTTGAGAGTAATATCTAAATATGCGTATATATATATTTTTTGGTTTAGCTTACAACTTATGCTGCTTAGTTGTTTAGTCCCTGAAAGAACCTCAGTTTTCTTTTTACTGGCTCCCATTGTAGGCAAAAAGAGAATTGGGATACTGATTAATGAACATAAGTTTATGTCAAGTTGTCCCCTGATTGTTAGGTTTTCATTAAGGTTTTACATCAGAACATTGTTTTGGAGATTGCTACATTTTATGCTTTGGCTGATGCAGGTAATTAAAGAAGACTTGGAGAGGAATTTAAAGAACGCAAACATGAAGCCTCTGAGCCATGCAGCTTACTCAAGACTACAATTATTGTGTCAGTTGTTCTGGGATGTGGAAGAAAAGTTGTGTGTGCTAAATGATATATCACTCTCTGATTTAATAGCTTTCATCCCGGACCTTCTTTCCCAGGTGTGCCAATTGTTCCTTTTGGTTTGATCATTTTTTTTGTGCCACTTTTGTATTCTCATGGACCTTCCACTCTCAACACAGCCTTAATGCTTTATGCTCTTCAAGTCTTGATCTTTCTCGAGTAAACTAATGCCTGTCACGGGGCAGTTTTAATTTACCGAAATTGCCACTCTTTTGCTTTAATAGCATCTGCATTCTATTTATACTGGACTCATCTCTGAATTTGGTCCTGAAGCTGTATATTGAAGGTCTATGCCATGGGAATATATTAGAAGAAGAAGCAGTTGCAGTTTCAAATATATTCAGGACTAACTTTTCAGTACCACCACTTCCTTTTGAGTTAAGGCACAAAGAGAGTGTCATGTGCCTGCCTTCTTGTGCCAACATAGTCTGGGAAATCAGAGTGAAAAACAAACTGGAAAAGAACTCAGTCGTAGAGGTAATCACTGGATGCAGTTTTTGTGTCTAAATAAACTCCTATACTCCCATGTATCAGCTCCAAATCTTGAGGGGCTATCTGACTCATTTGGATTTTCTTGCAGCTATACTATCAAATTGAACCAGAACAAGAGATTGGATTGACCAAACTAAAAGCATTAATAGATCTGTTTGATGAAATCGTGGAAGAGCCGCTTTTCAATCAGCTCAGGTAAAGGAGAAACCTTGGTAGTAAACACTAAGATTTTATGTTATGTATGATCGAATATGGACTAATTTGTTCTCTTTGTGCAATATTTTATCCTCTCTGGCTATTTAGAAAAGGCTTAAAAAAATGATATTTGTGTTGGTTCCAATTAACAAACCATCTGGATTTATTCAGTGGGACCGTGGTAGACATTCTTGCTTTTGTTCTATTTCAAATCAATGTACCACTAGTTCCTTGGAAGTTGCTCGTGGCTCTGATGAGTCATACACTGTCGCTGACCCACAGCAGATCCTGAGGAGATGCGGGGAGGTGTTGGGAACAGATATCCTTATCTTGGATAGTAAAATTTGTCTCTATAGACATCCTTGTTTAATGTGATTCTTATAGCTGACCTTAGTAGTGGATAAAGATTAGTTATTGTTGACTTCTCTGTTGTACATTTGTTATTATTATATTCCTAATATATTTCCATTTTGTATAAAATAGGACGAAAGAACAGCTCGGATATGTGGTTGACTGTAGCCCACGGGTGACTTATCGAATTATGGGCTTTTGTTTTCGAGTTCAATCTTCTGAGTACAATCCTGTCCACTTGCAAGGAAGGATTGATAACTTCATAAATGGCCTGGAAGAGTTGCTGGTAAGCACTGTGGTTTTAATTAAAATCTTCTGTTTTTCTTGTAATTAGATCAATGTGGTACTTATCAGTGAGATAGTTTGTGTTCTGCATAAAGAATTAATTAAAGGAAAAGGATTTTTTCCAAAGCATTAAGAGCAGAAGACATTATTTGGCGCTCTTCTAATTGTTGCTCAGCTCACTGGATTTGCCCTTTTATTGTGCAAATCGACGTTTCTTTTACTTCCTTTTGAATTGGTGTTCTTGTCTTGAATTGCACACTTAATGAAATTTGGCTCCAGTTCTACATTTCATATCAAATAATTTGTGAGAGAAGCATTTCACTTTGGAATTTGACCACATTGCAGGATGGACTTGACAATGAATCTTTTGAAAATTACAAGAGTGGTTTAATGGGGAAGCTTCTGGAAAAAGATACGTCTCTTTCATATGAAACAAATCGATACTGGGGTCAAATAGTAGACAAAAGGTATATTTTCTTTGTCCATATTTTCCTGGATGACTTGAACATTCTATTACTTGCATTAGTTATCGATGTTTATATGGGCTCTAAATTCTTCTTTCTTTTTCTTCCTATTTCTATTCCTGTCCTTTCAGGTATATGTTTGACCTTTCTGAGAAGGAAGCAGTGGAACTTGGTAGCATTCAGAAGGATGACGTTATCGAATGGTACCGTACTTACTTGAAACACCCTTCTCCAAATTGTCGAAGGCTTGCTGTACGGGTTTGGGGATGTAATACTGAATGGAAAGATTCCGTGGCACAAGAGACTTCTGTGGAGGTCATTCAAGATCTGGTGACTTTCAAAAAGAAGTCTAGTTTCTATCCAAGCTTGTGCTGAGATGAGAGCTCTCTTATTTGCTGCATCCTGTGATGAAGTCTTATCTTGCAAGATTTTAAAATATTCTTTTCTTGTGAAAGAATAATGTCATAAAGAAATTTATAAACTTGTAGTTTATGTACTAAACACAATTTTGTTACATAGAGTTCAGTGAGAGAATTCAAAATTCAAAGGTTGCCTTTGTTTCCTTTTCGGTAGTTTTTTCAGTATTCATAGATTGTTATGTCTGTTTCAAAGATCTAATGAATGAGCTTTGACTGACAAAATTGAAGATCTTCAATAATTCACTCTCTGTGTTGTAGAACTACAGTTTCTGAGCTTGGCCCGAGGATGAGATATCACTACTCACTGTCTTACTGCAGTTGGAGTTGTGGATGCGGATCCATCGTTGTCTTTCAGGTACGTTACAATCAGGTCCTGTTCTCCTGAGCTTATTTTTATTTTGTATTGAATAATAGTAAGAAAATTACTAAGACCGTGTCCTTGTGAGCCTATCTGCACTTCAGTCTAGTTCTGTTCAGTTCAATTCGGATAAGTTCAGGAAAACGGGCCTAAATTAAATTGCATCAAATTTTTGCTGAGATTTGAAATGAACTGAAGTTCAGAAAAACTCGGGAGAACAATGCCTCACTTGTCTTCTCAATACAGAGAGTCATAAGTTTTCCTGCATATGGCATAGATCATGAAGTGCAATATCAGTACAGGGGTTCTTGACTGTTTTACCATGTGATATTTATTGTGAAAGCACAATCAAGAAACCAACTGAAAGTGATGTTCTTGAAATGCTGGGACACTAAAACTTAGGGCTGGTAATAAAAACACATGTCTGTATCATGGCTCTAGTCTTCTGGTCTTAAATGCAAAGAGCCCATATCATTCTTAGTTGTGCCATGACATTGTGCAACTGGTTCAACCATATTTATTGCCTGTAGAAGGACATATCAAATCAGTGGGTAGGGGAAATTTGGGTTGCCACATAAATGTCACATTCATCTCTTAGATTCATAGAATTCAGCAGAGAGCTTTGCTGCTAGGTTTTTGGTATCCAGGCAGATTACTGGTATGAATGAGTTGAGCTGTCGGTCAGAACTTGGGTCGACTCGTTCAAGAATCCTAGCCAAGCTCGCGTTTGCTTATTACTCGTGTTGGATAGCGTCTCTGCGCTTGTTCACACGGACCGCTGTTTATTATTCCTGTCAGTCGGTATCATAGTATTAGAAATGGTTCGATCTGACCCCCTTTTAGTTGATTCAAGGGCAATGGTCTTTAGCCGTATCAGCCGCTTGGGCCTTGTCTGCTGCCATTATTCAAGCGAATAGCGAAGGCAGCGACAACCATCATATACTAGTAATAGAAGACAGTTGTAGTGGTAGGAAGATGGATGTTCAAATCTAAGCTGCCACGATGGTAATTAACAACAGCATAAGCATAGTCCACCAGTTGGTATGATGAATCGTCGAGCCATGTTGTATGTAGGGCGTGTTAGTATGACTTATAAGTTGAGCGGTTTTAGTTGTTTGACAAAAATCAAAGCAGAAGCTGTTTCTCCCGCTACTTCTAAAATAAGTCAGTACATTTTCACCAAACACTCATATAACTTCATATACGTGTATTATATTCATGGTACACGTAGAAACATGTGGCTAGGGCTTGTGCTGCTCGGCTCGTTTACATCCCTACTTGAAATGATGAACGTAGTTACATAAAGGGTTAAAAATGTCAGTTCATTGGGTGGGATTGCAGCCCATCGGGAAATGGCATGTGCCAAAACGTGGTGGCGGGGGCCATTTATTAGGATTATTATTAGGAGTTCAGCTAATCGGACCATAAATTAGAAGATTGTCTCCATCCACCGGGCTTTCCGACACATTGGTTCGATTTCTATGTTCGGTACATTGCTCATTAATTGCATCTTACTTTTCACTAATCTTTTCTAAACGGGTTTTGGAGTTTTGAGGTTTTCTTTTGTGAGAAGTTTTTATGTGGGGAGATTTTTACATGTGTAATTAATGATCCAATAAATCTTGTCAAATGTTGGACGAGAGAGCGAAACTACTATGAATTACCATCGTAAAATTAGAAATCGTGACGATTAATATTTTCATTTAACACTTGGTGGTAAGATTCTATTGTGTCATGACATACATATCAAAAACTCCCATGTAAGAAATTTTGTGTTATTTTTTCTTTGAAGTCTTCAGGACAGACAGAGATATTGCTTAATATATAAGACTAGGGGAACTTCTGAACTTCTTCACTTCTTCTATGTATGACATGTTTTCCTTTTTTTGATTGTTTATTTTATAATTATTGGTAATTTTTGGCAAGATGACTTTAATTTCATCCATTTATTCTATTTTTTTACTCTCTAAATTCAATTTCGCTTACTCATTTCATTCACATAAATTCAATCATCTAAACCTAGGGTGTCATATATAGAAGAACGAAGGGAGTATGTTCTTACCGTAGATTCTCACTGTTTGCCCAGAGACCTTATTCTATCCACTTTCTACACAGTACCATCTGAATGTATGATGCAAAATTATTATTTGATACTCCATCCGTTCCATAATTATTGACCTATTTAATTTTTTACGGTCTTCAATGATCATGTTTGACCATATCTCTAGCTACGTATAATATTTTTGCATATAAAATTAATATTTAAAAAATAGATGTTAAGATGAATCTAACAATATCTCACATGGTATTTTTATTATACATATATTAATTTATATTTAAGGTTAAAATTTATTAAATTTGACTTTGAAAAAGTAAATAGTCCAATAATCTCGCGAGGGGAGTATATAAGATCATTCATTAGATGCCACATTTACCCAGTAACAATTGTTTTATAATAAAAGTACATTAATTGCGTGCTACTTTTTCCTAATCTTCTTCAAACAAAGAAGTTCCCAGCAAATGGCCATAAAGTAAAGGTTTTGGAGTTTTGAGGTTCTTTCCTGTGGAGTTTGAATTCAACAAAATTGTTTTTGTTATGTTGTATTAATGCCATTTAATACACTTTACCCTGAAAGTAAAAGTCGGTGGCATTGTGTGCTGGACAATATTTGGTCTGGTCTGTGCAAATATTGATCATTTCTTTTGCGTTTCATCTTATTCTATGCTTGTAATCTGTAAATATTCTCATTTTAGGAAACATGTAGATTAAATGAGAATTTAAATGGTCTAAAGTTCTTACAGAGTTTGATACGGGATAGTCTCAATAACATAGAGGTCGTGAATCTAAAGTTATAAAACAAATATGTGATATATGATGACTTAGTCTTCCTCTACCGTGAAACTCATTAAACAAACTCAATTTAAATCTACCTAATGGAATACTGTTTTGGGTCAACGTCAAATTGATGTGGTTATCTAGTCATTCGTTTTCTTTTACAAACACATAACAAGAAAATGCACCGTAAAAAAGCTATACACACACACATATATATATATATATTTTATTGATCGATACTTAACAACTTTTAGTACCAGAAACAAGGTGCGAATTATGTCAGTGATCGTACTGACAACAAAAATAAGGGAGGTTGTGAACGGTGAGACAATTTACCTATATCTGAATTGGAACAGACCAAATACCTACAGAAACTTTTACTTATATGTAACAGATGCCCCTTCTAACACTTTATGATCGCTTCTACTGCCATTAACCTAATTGTTGTTCGGTTAGACCAAACATTATACATGTTTAGAAAATATTTCTCGAGGTAATTCATACTGTCACGTGTGGTTTGCACTCGTAATATCGTGACTTGTCTCCTCCCATGTATTAAGGGTGTTGTGGACGTGTTTTGTTTAAAGAAAACTCACACAACTAATGATTCATTGAAGTTTGCACATAATCATTTTTACTCATTAGCTAGTTTGATATTGGTCCGTATTCATCTTAATCACAATCGAATAGGTTCCGATGGTGAAAGGTAAAATGTAGCCAAACCTTCCGATAAGATTAGGACGGTTTCACACGTTCCTAACCGTGACAAAATTGGTCCAAATGGCGACAAGTGTTCAATGAAAAAGTGATTGCAACCTCAATCTGTCAGCATTAGTGATGCATATTGCTCATAATTAAGAACCAATCATGTTTAGTTTACATCAATAATGAGTTCAATCCCACCACCTAATCATATGCTTAATGACCAATTTGTCCATTAATTAGGTTAGTTATGCTCCTAACATATTAAGTTTTACAAGTTATATAACAATCATAATAACTTACTATAATTTAATGAATTTGGAATATGGGGAAAATAAAACTACTTTGAGCTCTATAATGAGGCATGGCAAAATGGTGCTTCGAAGAACTTCTACAGGACTTTAGCTCATATTTGAGTTGAGAACATCTATAAAATTTACCATTCTTCCTTAGTAGTTTAGCAGCAAAGCAGAGTTCGTTGTTAACTGATTGGTTCTAGATTTGAATCATCTACTTAAGGAGATTGATTTACTGTAAACAGTCATGTGATCATCATTATTGTTTTTTTAATAAATAATAGTCCCTATAATCATCTTTAATATATATATATATATATATATATATATATATATATATATATAATACATTACATACAAACAATTCATGGAGATCATAGATGGAAGCGTCTTATAAAGACAATCATACAATTACACCACCAACAAACTACCAAAAAAAAACTATCATCATTGTATATCATAAATCGTTGCAATATGAAAAACACAGTCGACTCTTCAACTCGGTTATACAATGATAAATATCCTTAATAAAGAAAAGAGTGAAGTGCATTTTTAACCCTATGTTTTGGATGAAAGTGCAGAAATGACCTTGTAAAATCAGAAGGTGCAAAAATAACCCTAGAAATCGCTGACCAAATTGTCAACGGTTAATTTGGCTAGAAATTGGTAAAATGACTATTATACTCCTGATTAAAAAAAATTCAAAAACAAAAAATAGTAAAAGACCAAAAATTGCCTTCCCTCTTAACATTTCTCCTTCTTGACCGATTGTCTTCTTGACCTTTCTCATTGCAATACGATGTGTGCTGGTGGGTCTAGATTTCATTGTCGTCTTGACCCATTGAAGCATAGGGTGGCGACGGGAGCGATGGGTGTGCACTGGTGGAGCTTGATAAATTGACAGGAGGAGCGGCGGGCTGGAAAGCGATGGGTGGCAAGGGAGAGGAGGAGCAAGGGTTAGTGGCGGTGTTGAGTGGCCGGAGACGGAGTTAGAGTTAGGGTCAAGGGTTAGCGACGACAGACTGACCAGTGGATCTTAATTTTCTGGCACTTGGCTGAGCGGCACCGAAAATTGTGGCGGCGCGGCGGTGCTTTGGGCAGTGCTGGTGCTTGAAGCTGAGAAGCAGCTTAGGACTTTAGGTTTGATGAAAATGCTTAGGGTATAATGGTCATCCAATTTTTTGTTTTAGGGTTAGGCGATTATTTATCTTTTCACAAATGGTCAATGCCTGAATTTGTTCGGTCAATGCTGGAATAGTGTAAATTGGGTAAAACCGCTCAATTTGATCAAAAGATAGGGTTAGTTATGCATTTTTAGATTATACACGATTATATCTACATTTTCTCAGTTCAATAGGGTCATTTTTACACTTTTCTAAAGAAAATTACTCTAAAATAATCCCCCTTGGTAATCCGTATCACTATGGCTTTATCAGATGATAGATTCACAATCAATACTATTTTGATAATTAGAAGAAAAAAAATGTCCCGGTGGGACATAATGGATTTACGATGAATCGTTGTTCAACGTTTTCGCCTTTCATTTGTGATTCTCAAGAATCGCAACAATGAAAACGGCCTTCATTCACGCCAGCCTTAAATTTCTTTTCATAAATGCATCTGCTTCTTACAAATTTGGTCATCTTTGCGATCCAAACACCCAACAAAGTTCTGACATATCAAACCTCATGTCTTGGCTCTCTCTTATTATTGAATTCTTGGCCACGAGGGGA
This sequence comes from Rubia yunnanensis, assembly GCA_037428765.1. Classification (NCBI taxonomy): domain Eukaryota; kingdom Viridiplantae; phylum Streptophyta; class Magnoliopsida; order Gentianales; family Rubiaceae; genus Rubia; species Rubia yunnanensis. Next base: position 139,793,406 of record CM075062.1, on the reverse strand, counting down.
CCAAAACAAATAGGCCATACTTGATGATATATTATATCAAAATATAAACTAGATGAAAGAACATTTGGAATGCTATTTGTTGTTACTGTACAACTTACATAACCTTATAGTATTCAAATTAAACAATATAGTGTTTCTGATTGAGACTTGGTTCGGTGGTTAATTCTCCCTCTTTATAACAAAGATGTCCATGGTTCTAGCTACAACCCTGGCAAGAATTATACATTTTAAAGTAATTTCTTGTTAGAGATTACCTAAAGTTATGGACTATGAAGGTGGTCTCTTATGGTTTCTTAGCTTGCAGGTGGTCAATAAAAGTGCGACCGATGTGGTTACGGCTGGGTGTTCTCTGGAGAGCATTCCCAACTATTCAAATGGATGTTCTTTGAAAGACGTTTCTAACTATTCAAATAGATGAAGTTTCAGGGTTCATTGGGTTTCAATATATGAAAGTGATGGATAATTTTAACTTAAGTAATGATTGGGGCGGAACCAAGAATTTCATATAGGAGGGCCGAATTTATATATAAAAAAATCCGAATCGACCATTCAAATAATAAATTATAGTAGATTATATCATTTAAAGGACAAAAAATTAAATACTAAAGATAAAATAGTGCTAAAGAAAATACAAAATCAAAAATTTTTAAATGGACGATCTTCTTATTTTTATTTAAGTTGTGTTATCCTCCCTTTGATCATATAAAAAGTGTCGATGGTTGAATCAATTTCACTTTCAACTACTTCTAATAGAGTAGTATATTGTGTATCATGTTCAACAGTTTTATCCTTCTTTTGAGGTGTGAAGTAAGAAGTAATTTGTTTTCTCTTTGACATATTTTGAGAATAGATATGAACAAGGAACAATTATGAAGTCAAATTTAAACTTAGAGAATCTAAACACTCTAAATTACAAAAAACATTGATGAAAAAAAATATGAAAATTAAATGCCTTTCGTTGATTTATTTATTTATATTATTTTTTGCTTTACTCCTTGGTATCTTATTTGAAAGTTCATGTATTTTTTTCCAAATTATGTCACATCTATTTATACTATCTTGGTATTAAGAAAAAAACCAAATCTTAATTGGAATAATTTTTATTAGGGTAATATGCAGATATAACCCTATATGTTGAAAAAAATGTAGATATAATCCTCAATTATTTTTTAGTGCAAATATAACCCTGATTATTGAATAAAGTGCAAATATAACCCTCTGACAATGATTCCAGCGTCGACCTACAGATTTCGGCCACTGACCAACTTGAAAAGACTAAATTACCCTTCTGACCCAAGCCTTAAATGAGAAGGACAATTCTAGCCTCTTTGCCATCCACCACCCCCATCCCCACCCACTTGACTCCACCTCCACCACCACCGCCAGGCCACCATCAACACCGGCCAACTCCAACGCTCGTCTACCACCAGCATCCAAAGCTTTTGTTCATCTTCACCCACCGCCACCACCACCAACACCAATCCTTGGCCACCACCACTAACACCAATCTCTGGCCACCACCACCAACCTCTCCCAGCCACCACCACCACCACAGACCAATCTCTGGCCACCACCACCACCACCACTACCACCACCACCAATCCCTGGCCATCACCACCAACCTCTCCCAGCCACCACCACCTTCACCCTGCCATGAATCGCATCCATGAATTCATACTCAAATCACATCTCTAAACCCCTCCTCACCATTCTTTCCTCCCCCACCTCCATAGAACCGGAGCCCCACCACCATAGAACCGAAGCCCCTTCAGATCTCAGTCGCCGGCGTATCGCTGACTTTGTCTCCCAAATCTTGACCCTTTTGTCCGTCAACCCAACCCAACTAGCCTGGATCAACTCTGTCGCCCTCTTAGTCATGGAAAATCGGATTCAGTTTTACCGGAGATCTAGCCAGTATCGGATGTACAACTTAGAAATTTAGTAACAAGAAATTAAGAAATTAAAATATGTACAAGTAGTGAGTTAATTTGGAGCACATGAGCAACAAGCAAATCAGGACAGATCCTATACTTCCCATTTGGATTCCTGTTTTATGCTCAGTTACTTAAGAAACGAAGAGAGAAACTAGTATTGTTACTCATTGACGAGAAAGAAAAGGGCCTGGGAACAAAGAAGAGGGCTTTAGGGGTAGGAACGTAATTTCAGTGTTTTTACAAAAAATTTTACAGAGGGGCAAAATAGTCTTTTCACCTTATTTTGGCCTCCAACTGTCTGAAAATGTTATATTTGCACGTAACCTGAATAGATAGGGTTATATTTGCACTTTAATTAGCGCATGGTTATATCTTCACTTTCACCAATTATATTGGGTTATATCTGCACTTTTCTCTTTTTATTAAATAAGTTTCGTAAGTAACTTACTGCGTACAACTTGTATTTGGAATCAAAATCAATTTTTACCTTTAATACTATACCACTGCATACTATGTACAAGCTGTACAATTTGGAATAGGAAACTTTCTCTCTCCAGTTAATACTATAAATTGCCTAAATGGAATCACATTTAATTAATATTATACACGTACAACTTGGATTACATAAATTTGATACAAATAAAATATAACTTGGATAAATATTAAAGGTAGTTTTAGATAGAAAGGAATTATATTTCTGGTAAGACTCTAAACCTTTTTTTTAAATCGTACATTTTTTCTTTACGTATACAGTATACACAAATGGAGGGATGGGCCATTAAAGACGGTTCTATCAGACCAGAGAAGGCACTTGCAAAGTACCTTCTTTGGTAGCACCGTTAATCGCCATCAATTAAAGGCAGTTTTGAGAACCGCCTTTAAAAATAACGATTAAAGGTGGTTATGAACCGCCTTTAATAGGTTTCGAGCTCGGAACCTACACCCCCTCTCCCTCGGCCCTGGCAGCAGTGCCGAACTCAAAACTGGGTCAATGTGGCTGAACTGGGTGAGTCGTTTCGAGTTCGGAACATAATCGTCTTTAATCGGAAGCAATAATCGGATCCTTTGCATGTTTGGTTCCTTGATTGGGTCTCATTTTTGGGCCACCTCTGTAATTTCTTTGGCTTTTTTTTTTTAGGTATTTTGCACTTATGAAAATAAAAACCTAGTTGCCCCTATGATTTTAGATGGGCGGAATTCCCTTACGAGTTCGGAACTTAAATCGGCTCCAATGGAAAAAAAATTTCATTGAATTTCCCAGCTCAAAATAGGCCTCTTTCAACAGCCACAAATGTAATTCAATACAAGTAATTATTCTACGAGCTAACAAAAATCTATAGAAAATGCTAACTAAGCAATAATCTATAGATATGAATGTAAATCAATCAAATTCTATTCCAGACCTTTACAGCACAACAAGTTACCTAAATTGTGTTACTCTACCAAATTAAGCCCCTGGTTCGGAGGATAGCTGTGACTAGGCCAGTTGACGGTGGAACAGAGACTCATTTATGAGTGAGTGTGCTTGAATACTCTGCCCACCGGTGGACACACATGTAAGCCGGCGATTGAAAATCTAATGATTTTCTACTCTGTCATTGAGGGTGTGAAAATTAATCTCGGTTACTCCATTTTGATGTGTATGCTCAAAGCCAAAAATGCCAAGAAAAAGGACCTCCCTTATGGTGGATTGATCACCGCGGTGATCAAGAAAGCCGGTGTTCAACTCCAAGACCACCCACTCCGCTCGGAATTTTATGACGAGGCGTGATTTTATCATAAGGGGCTAACGCTCGGTCCTAAAAATAAATGTGCGTCAAGGGTTGTACCGGGACAGGCGACAGAGAATGCCAAAAGGGCAAGAGAGGAGAAAGCTGAAATAGTCGGGCCATCCGGATCTAGTAAGTATTTCCATAAAAGATTTTATTTAAGCTTCACTAATTTTCTCTTGTCTTTGCTCTTATTACTAATTGTGGATTTTTCTTTGTTGGGCAGGTTCCAAAAGCAAGTGGAAGGCTACAATAGGACGTTGCTTCAACTGCATCCGTGACGATGCGGAATAGACATGCAAAATTCTAGCTAGAGTGGATGCATAATAAGAAAGATTCCTGGAATCTCAAAGAATTCACCTCGAATTGAGTGAGGATGATGAGCCCTAAAAATTTGACCCAGTCATGACGTATAGTGATGTGTATGGCGAAGACAATGACAATAATTCCGAGATTGAGCACATGTTTGGCTCACACTTGGCTTTGAGTATTGATTTGGAGTTAGAAAAAGTTTTTATGGTTAAATTTCGTTTAAACAATTAGTAGTTTTGGTCGGTACAATGTTTTTATGGAATTAGACCATGTGCTTATGGTTAAGTTACATTGATTTTATAGAATGTTTGAATTATTGTTGAGTTTCTACTATGTTTGGAGTGTTGATTTGTTAAGACACGCATATTTTATCATTGCATTTTTTCCCAATTACATTTGTTTACTTATTTCATACAACCGCCTCCATATGTTATTAATCCTTATTGGAAAAGTTTTAAATATGAAATTGGAAACCATGGCAAAAGGAAAACTGTAACCTTTTGAAAGGAATCTCTTCCGAGCTCGAAAGAGATTTGGCCCTTTATATTTATAAGTCGGATCACGTTCCGAACTCGTAAAAGTAGATGTTCTGAATAGGGTTGAAGAGCCAATTTTACATTCCGAGCTTGGGAAAGAAGTGGTTCTGAATAAAGTATAGGGCTGAATGAAGTTCCAAGATCGTAAACTTGGTTCTGAGCTCAGGCGTCAAATTTGGGAACTCATTCGACCCCAAAACATAAAGAGTCGATCCACCTTTTCGGAGCTCGTAAATGTAATTTGGCTCTTCCTATAACTGAGGCCGATTGAGTTTCTGACTCAGAACGTACTCTGTATATTAGAAAACCCCAAAATATCATTCAGTCGATTCCAATACCCCCAAACCTAACCCTATAGGCAATTTCGAGTTTGGAGTTGCGATGGGCCACACTCATTCAACAAGACACAATCTCGGGTATGATATCGTCAAATTTGTATCTTTGCCTGCACAAGCTAGGTACAATATTTTACGTGAGAAAGGGAAATTGATTGATAGCTACATTGTTGGTTTTGCTGAGTATTTGAAAATTGGGTCAGCCGATCCATTAGATATATTTAAGGACCAACACGTCGAAACTTTGTTAGGGCTCAATGAATCGTCAAATTTTGATTTATGTTGTCAATTCTATAGCAATTTCAAAGAGGTTAACAGTTATTACTCAATTAGGGTTGGTGGAATTGAGATTACAATTAGTGAATGGATTTCGAATGAAGCCCTAGATTACCCATATAAAAACCTCAAAGATGTATACCCAAAAAACCCCAATGGGTCATTGGATGATTGTTACATTAGACTGAAATGGTCATTAGTAGCAAAGGACCCATACATTGATCCTATCCAATGTAGTGTTAAATATTTCGGCCGTAATGCAAGCGATTTAGGTAAGCCAGAGACTTTTAGCCTCAAAGTTCCACCCATAGATCCCTGTATTGTCTACAAAATTATTGCACGATACCTAGTTCCCACATTCAAACCCATCATCGAGCCGACATACAGTGCCTTGATGTTGTTTTATCTGAAAATGGAGGGTAGGAAAATAAACCCAGGGCAGAAATATTTAGGCATACGTTTTATGTGGGCACATCGACTAGGGTAAGATTATTAGGAGCCTCCTTTACGAGGATTTGATCACTAAAATATTGAGAAAGGTTGAGGGGTTGGCAATCACTGGTGAGGAGAAAGCACCGAAGTACTTCGACAAGACATACTTCAAAAATAGAGGGATGGTGATGGTCGATGGAAAATGGAATATGGTGCTATTAGGATACAGAACAAGGGGAGTCGAGCAAGAGGCCTAGAGTCGATGATCATAAGTGATTTGTTTGGTTTCATAGTAGTTTATATGTGTTACAAATATCTTATTAAACATATTTATTTCGATGTGTTTAGAAGTTGAATACTTGGGGAAAGCCTACCTCAGGGGTGTTCAGGATTGCTACAAGTGGGTGCGAAAGGAGTTTTCCAAAATAAAGGCCAAGATATTGAAAATGGAAAAAAGACAACGAGCGTACGAACTCCACCTTGCTCCCACCCATCGTCCTCGTCTTGACCGGTCAACGTGTACGGGTGATCTCAAAGATGACTTGGGGTCCCAATTACCGTAGAGCTGACATTTCCACAATTGTTGACTTTTGAATATTTTTGCAGACATTTGTTATGGAGACTTACTTGTGATGTCTTTTCTTTTCGATATCAACCGTTGAAGTATGGATGTTTCGATTACAAAGGTGAAAACTTAATGATTTGTTTTTAACTATGGATGTTTATATAGCTGATTAGTGGATGGATTATGGTTTCATCAATGTTTTTGTTATTCTCTAAAGCAAAATAGAAACATTTCTTCGTTGTAGACAGAAACCAAAAAATACAAACCGAGAATTACAATCACGAAGAACACTTACTAAATCTTCTTCTTTCTTTTTTGTAACCTTTTTAGCCTTTCTCCGTTTATGGCTAACCTTACCACGCATGTCCACCCAAACACCCTCATTGTGATCATGGTGGGCGATGGAACAATTCAAGATTTGGTCGTCCTCCTCAAGCAGTATAGCATTATCTGATCCCTCACCCATCCAATTGTGACCGAATCCAATTATTTCTTCAGCTTCATAATCTTCGATGAAAGCAGTTTTCCTTCCACAACAATCTCCCACCAAGGATCAGAAGGATCCCTTCCATAAAAAAAACCTAGTGTGCTTGTGATGCCAAAATGAATGGATCATCCCGACAACCAATTCGACTCCTATCGACAAGGGTGAAACCAAAATCCTCGATCCACTGTCCACTATTGAAATCAACCCAGTGACATTTAATAACTGCAACTCGCATAGTCACATAGTCAAGCTCCCATATATCAAAGATTGTTCCATGTAACACTAATGTGCATACATAGGATTATTAACACTCTATTATCGACATGCAAAGCTTCAGACACCAGAGAACCTTCACTATTTTGAGACACACCCTTATCATCCACTGATTTTGTGGCAAAAGTAAAACCATTGACGTCATACCCTTCATAAGAAGTATGGTAATTGGTATTCTGCAAACCAACCATTTAACTATCTAGGGATGATCCTCCACAGATATGTGATCAAGCAACCACGACGTAAAAGTCCTACTATGTAATTTTAGGACTTGCGCTTCATTGAAATTGGGGCTAGCCACTCCGATCGCATCCATTTGAACCTCTATATATGGGACAACATCTTCATGATTGCGAAGACATATAAATGTGCAGTATATAAGTTTTTAGCACTTGGACTCAGAAGTTTACCCTGCCGAACCCCATGACCTTCCAACCGTCTCATGTCTATTAATTGGAACCCCAATCAAATCAATCTCTTTGATGTATTCAGTAAAAAAAATACTATGGCCTCCTCAGCCACATAACACTGAACAATACTTGCATTGGAAATGTACCGATTCTTTACAAAATGCTTGAATATTTTCATATGCCTCTCGAACAGGTACTTCCATCTAAGAAACACCGGATCACAAAGCTTTATCTCACGAACAAGATGAACACACAAGTGGACCATTATGTCGAAGAATGGGGGGGGGGAATACATTTCCATCCAGCATAACACTTCAATGATCATTGTCTACAAATGGTCCAACTTTGATACACTATCGTTTTTACTACAAATGGAATTGAAAAACAAACACAGCTTCGTAATGCACAATCTTACATGGGTTGGCAATGACGATCGAATTGCAATCACATTCAATTCCTGCATCAAATTGTGACAATCATGAGACTTCAACCTGGTCAACCTCAACTCCTCCATTGAAACACAAGAACTAATGTTCGAAGAATATGAAGCTGGGACCTTAACACTACTAAGGGTCTCACAGTATGATTTCTTCTCCGATTGAGACATAGTATAGCAAGCATGCAGAAAGTAACAATTGTAACCTGAAGTCACTGGCCTCAAGTTCTTCTTAGTACCCATCTCAACCAAATCTAACCTAGCCTTAAGTTCATCCTTTGTTTTCTCAGGGGTATTCAACAATGTCCCGATCAAAGAATCACACACATTCTTCTCAATATGCATGACATCGAGACAATGTCTAACATCTAAATGCTCCCAATAAGGCAATCTAAAGAAAATGGAGCATTTCTTCTTACTCCCATCCACTGGCACTTTAAGCTTCTTCTTCCCAAAGTCATTGGGCAAATTCTTCACAGTTTCAAATACCTGAGTGCCTGTTCATGCAATCGGTGCTTCCCTACCCTCGACCTCCCCATTGAACCATTTCTTGGCCAGTCACTAAGGATATTCCTCATGAAGAAACCTACGATGACCTTGGTATAATTTTCACAATCATGCTTCAAATGGTGGTAATCAGTCTCCTTCTCACACACGGGACAAGCAAAGTGACCTTTAACTGAGTAGTCAGACAAATTACCTAAAGCAGGAAAATCATTAACGGTGCAAAATTACATCTTCAACACTTCCGTCATATGTCCAAACACCATCATTGAACAGGGTCAACAAATACTTAACAGGAGGAGCAAGATATACATTTATGTCATTACTTGGTTGCTTAGGACCCAAAATCATCACAAACAACACGTACTTACGTTTCATGTCAGTCGTGATGGAAAATTGTAGATAACCAACACAACAGGCCAAGAACTATACGTACTGATCATATTACGAAATGGATTCATTACATCGGTGCACAGGTCGAACCTCAAATGCAGGGGTTCTTCACCAAAGTAGGGGTAAAGGGCATCAATTTTTTCCTTTGCTCACCATCTGACGTATGTCTAATGACATCATCAGGCGGTCAATCCCTCTCTGCATGTCAACGCATCAATTTCGCATCTTCCTCACATAGAAACAACTTATGCAACCATAGAACAATAGGGGGGTACCACATCACTTTTGCTGGTGACTTTTTCTTTGTTTTAGTTACCACTTCCGCACCCACCGGAATTGTACCCCTCTTTGTTTTAGTTACCACTTCCGATCCCTCTCTACATACCCGAAAGTTTCTTGATTTTCATCTCCCCCCCTCCCCCGTACAACATACAATCATTCGGGAAAGCATGAATTTTTTTCAATTACAATCCCATTGGACAAAGAACTTTCTTCGGTACATACAACCTATCCAGTATCATGTTACCTGCGGGGAGCAAATCCGTAAGCAATTCTAGGGTTTCGTTCATCGACTTATCGGTCCGCCCAAATATGGCTTTCAAATTCATTATCCTCAGAGTCGCACTCAGTACCAAATGTTTAGAACCGTTGTACTATGACGTCTCTTTCTCATCAAGCAACGCTTGTAAAACTTTGGGTTTACCTTTGAACTTTCTTGCATTATCCTCCACCATTTCGTCAAATTCCACATTCTCATCTAATTCATCTTCCACATTCGTGTTACTCTAATCATTCATCCCAACCATTTCTCCAACTTTCCCATGCCAGATCCAACGAGTGTAGCTAGTTTCAAACCCCTTCATTATGAGATGCCCCCACAATTTTTTCCTCCCTAGATACACATTGTTTATACAATATTTACACGGACACCGGGCTCGCACAACACCATTCTTTGAAGCATCCTCAAACGCAAAAGTGAAATGTTTCAATCAATGACATATAATCGGGTGATTTTCTAAGATCACTACCAAATTAATGAGTTCAATGCGATCCATTATCCCACAAGTCAATTACAATGGAAACCATTAGCATTCTTGCAACAAGGACCACACCCCTATTTTACCTAAATACAAACCTTAATTCAAAATTTTAATATGAAAAACCATAATTTCAAGATAATTTCCAACAATTTATTTATCAACAATACCTACCTTCTTCAATGGAAAATGATGCTCTTCAATGTATAAATTGACTTTACTTCTTCATCAATGGATTGAGAGAGGGAGCAAAACCCTAACCATGTTTTTGTTTTCTTGATTTATAATAAATGGCCGAGATTTTTTTTATATACACAACTGGTTTCGAGCTCGGAACCCACCTTGCTAAAACCCTAGCCCCGCTCAAACTTGTTTAGAGTTTTGAATAGGACCCCTGATCAAATTCCAAGTTCAGAAAGGCAATTGTCTTTTTAGAAATGCAGGATGAAGCCTTTTACAAACTCAGAAGTCTGATCGTCCCCTATTATGAACTTGGAACTAGTCTACTTTAAAGGTGATTAGACACAACTGCCTTTAATTAGGTCTAATTAAAGGCGGTTATTCAATAACCACCTGAATATACAAAAAAATTGCCTTCAATACATTTTGGCTAGTCCGGAACGAAGGTTCCGAGTTTGGAACTGCTTGACCAAGGCAATTCCGCATATTTTTGCCTTAAACCGCCTATAATAGGCTTGCCTCTACTAGTGATATCTTGCAGTTAGGAATTATTTTGGGGGGGACCAATGAATTTTTTTACCATACACTAACACAGAAAATACAAGAAAAATACAAAATACTAATTATAAAAAAAATTTGGTCGGGACCAGATACCCCTTGGTCCCCCAATGTTCCGCCACTGAGTAGTGCAGTGGTTGTTTGATAATTTTTTTAAGAGAATTAGTTTTGGAGCAAAAGCGTAGAACCGACTCCAATGGCGGCAGGCAATGAAGCGGTTTTCCAATGAGTTCTCCTATGTAAATGACTGGTAGAAATGTCGCAGATAGCAGCAACAAGTTGCGGGGTCAGATTCGTCTCTTTCGGTGGGGTTGAAGGTTCGATAAGATGAGTATCCTTGGAGGTTCAAACTTAGGGCACAATCAACATGGTCGAACTTGACCGTCAAAATTGGGACTCACCAAAATAAACAGATCGGACCCTCTCAAATTTTAGATTGGATTTTTAGGTTGGACTGGGTCTTAATAGGTCGAAAGTTACTCCACGCAGGTACTTTCTGGAAAATCATCCTAATTGTTGGATTAAATGAACTCCAAGACAGTCATTACATTCGAGTCCAAATAAACATTGATCTTCGGTGATAAAGAAATCTTGTTGCAACCTTCATTGACGGGTTAAGGCAGAGCCACTCCCACTACATTTCTTCCTTTACAAATTTATTTAGGTGAAAGCTATGAACTCGAAAGCATCTAAAACAGGTAGTTTTGCACACTAGACAATTATTCGGGAAAAAATATTTCGATAGATCTCTAGCAATGCAGCGCAGTTAACGGCTGGTCGTATATAACACAATAACAAAGGCATTCAAAAACCACTCCCTCCCACAAACTATTGTACTTATTCTTTTTATAGAAAATGAAAATATTAAGGATAGAATGAAATTGTATCCTTGGAATGACACGGCATGTGAATTGTGACACCATTTGTAAACTATGTGAATGAAATCCATATCAATTATCATGTGACTAGTCTCAAGACAAATATACGTGCGTGTCTATTTGGAACCTCATTGTATTATTACTCCGTCCCAGCCGAATGTGCACATTTTTTGGTCAACTTTCTCAAGTCATGTTTGACCAACGATAACTTTAGTTACGTTTATTAACGATGTGTTAAAATTTGATATTTAGAAAATGCAGCATGCAGAGAATCCAACAATATCTCACATGATGATATTGATATCTATATACTAGTTGAAATTTATGGTCAAGTGTATCTTGATAAAGTTGACCAAAAAGTGTGCAGATTCGACTGGGACGGAGGGAGTATCATTTTTATAGTTTTGCAAAATATAATGTGCTTTAAATTACAGCCGTCGCCTCTTTTTTTGACCAACAAACTCTGTCAGCCCTATTCCAACTTCCACTCATGAGCTTAATGTTTTAACAGTTAACATGTAAATATGCAGATACGACATTTGAAGCCTGTAGATTTGAAAGCAACCCCAAGAGCCAAAAACAAGCAAAGTTTGATCCACCCTGCTCTATCGGTCCCAGTTTAAACGGCACATATCACTTTATATTATTATTTATTATTTAAATTTGATCACATATTTGAATAGATATATAAATAATAGTATTATCATATATTATATGGTTGAATTCATCATAAAAAATAGTTTCTAAATATCAAATTTTTATTTACTGTTATTATACACAATAAAACATATTAACGGTCAAACTTACTTCTTGATAACCGTAAAAAAAGTTCTTACAATTTAAGTTGGAGCGGAGGGAGTATCAAAACTGCCAACAGAGAAAAGATCAAAATAATTGACCATTTACAGAAAATATTCCAACACTAGAGCCAACAACTTTTGTAAAATTAGAAGAATGACATCTCTTACTCCCTTCCCAGCCTATTCTCCGTAGAATTTTTTCACGATCTCCAATAAAATATTTGACAGTAATATGTGTAGTTACGGATAATAACAACATACACAATTTGATATTTAGAAATTATATGTTACGACGATTCTAACCATATTTCATACCATAAAATTATTTTTTATATACCAATTCAAATATTTGATCAAAGTTTGACATCTTTAACTAAAAGAAATTTCTGTGCAAAATAGATTGAGACAAACCACGGAAGGAGTATCTGGAATTTTCTCATAATTTTCAAGAATTACATTAGATCGTCTACAATGTAATACAGTGGAGTATGACGAACAATACTTCTTCACATGCGAATCTAGCGGACGGATATAACTATTGTTTGACTCTTGACTCATTTTTATTTACGGATCAGCCATTTAGCGTTCTCTTCTTGACTCCACGAGAAATATCTAATTCTCATACTGCAACTATTAGGAATTGAACCTGCCCTCACACAAAGGGGGTGGGGCTTCCTGTGTCTCACACAAAGGTGGGGTGAGACTCCCACATAACTCACACTAAATAAGACTCCTACACCAATATGGTGTAATTGGACGCTTAAACCCCAGAAACTGCCCCAGACCATAATTGAATCTGGGGTGTGACAGTGACGGGTGACTAATAAAATATGGTAACTTTTGAAACTTTAACAGCCGCCCAAGAAAAGTAATGTGTGTGCATGCCTTCACCTTCAGATGAGGAATCTTTTGAAGAAAAATGCTGTTTTTGAGTTCTAGGTATTGAATTAGCGTGATTTGGAAAGCTTCCTTTGTTTGATCAGATTCAGATAAGATAAGATCAAACGTTCATCAGAGATTGTTCTTTCACGGTTTCTTATAAATCTTAATCCTATGCACTTTTCCTACAATCTTTTACTAATTTAACAATGCTATGAATCTGGTCGAGATTCAAACTAGCGGAAATAACAGAGAGGCTCTGTTTTCTGGATCCCTTATCCCACCTGAATTAGTCATTTGTTTTGTTATGGTTCCATATGGTATAAGTTGCACTTTTTTTTAATTAGTTTTATACGTGACCATTGGTAATTTTATTTTTGCATATTAATATTAGGTAAAATCTCGGGAAAGACGGTCTTTTCATAGGGTTATGGGAAGATAGGCGGTCTTTCCATAGGGTTATGGAAAAATGGGCGGTCTTTCCATAGGGTTATGGAAAGATTAGCTTTAATTAGAATACTAAAAGATAAAAGGTCTTAGTTGTAATATTAAAAAATTATTATGCAACGTGTAGTAGTTATAAAATTTAGAACCTGGTTCATGCAACCCAAAAATTTTATCTTCATGTCTTCTAATTTACACTTAAACCTTGGTCTTTCCAGGACTTATGGAAAGACCGTCTTTCAATAGACGGACTCTTAACATTATATTTTCCTGTTTTTTAAAATTTGGCACACTTTTCATTTTCATATATTTTTCTAAGATTGACATATTTTCTTTTACGGCAAAAACTAAATTATTCTCAACCACTCGTTAAACTTTTTACCTTTTTCACAGAATTCTCTCTACACATTTCAACATTCAAAGTAAGATCACCTAAAACTATGGTGCCATACATAGCAAAGCGGAGGAAGTATAAAAATAAATACATAATAGTTACGTGATGCGGTGAAATTGATCACTCGTAACTTTATAACTGAATGTGACTTGAGAAAGTTGATATGTAATGGAGCAACTGTAGTACTCCCACCATTTTTCTATTAATGGCACACTTACCTTAATGGTGTGTTTCTTTTATATTGGCACACTTTCTATTTTTGGCAAGATTCCTTCAATTTCATCCACTCATTTTACTTTTTACTCTCTGCATTCAATTTTATCCACTCATTTTCTTTACCTAGATCCAAACAAACCTATGATGTCACTATTAGTAAAATGGAAGAAGTACTAAAAAGGGGAGAAGAAACGAAAAATACTCCCTTTATTTTTTATGTTTAGCCTACTTTTCATTTTTCATATTTTTTCCTTAGATTGGCAGATTTCCTCGTGGCAAAAAGTAAAGCACTCAAAACTATTCATTAAATATTTTACTCTTTTCACTTAGTTCTTTCCACGCATAAAAACTGAGGAAGTATTTGAAATAGAGATAAATTGTCCTTCGAAAAATTTCATTTACATGCCAAACTCTGCAAATCTATATTATATGCTAAAAGAACAACTTTTGGCCAAATATAACTCGCACATTTAGCCACATCACTTTGTCAAATGTCACCTTCACACTTATCCGATCACTTTACCAAGTGAAAAGAATCATTTATTCAAATAATATGAATACGAGTAGTATAATTTAAATAGTTTATAAAATTATAATTTATTTTTCCTTGAGAGCATGTCGTTAAATGTTTTTGGTATTTTCTTTTAAAAGAGATATAATTTTATAAGTTCAGTTAAATAATTATTCATTCATTATTAACTGACATTTCTTATTTTTATCACTATAATTATTACAACGTAAAATTTTTATAATTATACAACAATTAATAAATTTCTACCTAAAAAACATTTATGTCGACAAGGACCAAATCAATTTTCTTTCATTTAATACATTATAAATTAAAATATAAATTATGTTATATCTTAAATTTTCATTCAGAATCCGTGCATCGGCACAGGTGTTATCTAGTGGCAACTGTATATAATACTCTATCCCAAGCATTCACTATATATGTAATTAGTTGCAATTGCAGCTTTCAAGCAAGTGCATAGTTAACTCACCAAAATTTGCAACTTATATCATTTATGTAATGAGACTTTTATCTCCATTTATTACTTGGACACTTCTTAGACATTTGTACACGCGTTTAATGCTTATAGCATAATAACTAACTTTAGCAATAACTATAAACATTAACTAACTTAGAAATGAGAAAATCTTAGGAAAGGTGGCATTTTCATAAGCTTATGGACAGTACTTATAGGCATTTGTCTTAAATATTGTAATTTTTTATAAAATTTAAATATTGCATTTTATAAGTTAAAATAAGTAATAATATGTATTTGAAGGTGAAAAAATAAAAATATATGATATAAAAAATATTTTCAAAAATTTTAAATTTTGTATGTAATTTAAGAAATGCAGTATATAAGGTAAGAAATAAATGACCTGTCCATAACCTTATGAATAGGCCGTCTGTTAGGAGACCCACTCCTTATAAATAACTTCTAATATCATCTCTTGAATCTTACTTTTTCCAACGTGAAATAGTGGGGGTTGAGAATAAACAATATCTATACCGGATAAAAAAAATACCCCTTTCGTTACGGATCAAATTGCAAATAATTTTATTCACGTTATTTAAAAATATTTTTAATATTAATATGTTTAATTACATATAATAATGGTAAATAAAAAATAATATGTAGGAACTACTTGTTACGATAAATCCAACAATATCACGTTGATTGTTTACTAACTTTTGAAAAAAAAAACCATGGTTTATAAGATTAATTTGTATAATAGAAAAGGTTTTATGAACGACCTTTTATTAAAGACAAAGTCTTGTATAAGACCGTCTCACGGTGAGATCAGGGATTAAATTGTAAAGATTTCAAGATGGGGTTTCATATTGATGTTTTAAAAATTCAAGGATTTAATGTGTAATTGTGATAATTTGCAATTTAGTCCAGTTCTATTAGTTTTTTGCCCCCGAATTTAATTTGCTCTTATCCTATTTTGTCTCTAATCCTTGGTTTCACCATGAGACGGTCTCACAAGAGACGGTCTCTTTTTAAGGCAAAGTCTTGGGAAAGACGGTCTTTCCATATGCTTATGGAAAGACGTGGTTTGATTAGAATAATAAAAGGTAAAAGATCTTGGTTGCAATACTAAAATTTTAGTATGCAACATGTAGTAGTTATAAAATTTATAATCCGGTTTATGCAACCCAAAAATTTTATCTTCATTTATTCTAATTTACACTTTAAACCTTGGTCTTTCCATAACTTATGGAAGGACCGTCTTTCAAGAGACGGACTCTTTTTTAATTCAAATATTACATTCTTTTATACAATTTTACTTGTACATTCACACTCGAACATGTCTACTATATTTTAAATTTTTAAACTTAAAAACATATACTAATTAAGTTAAAATATTATTTTTAAATTTTTTTTAAAAAAAAAATCTTTCCTAAAATACATCCAGAAAATTTTAGTTAGAAATTGAAACCTGAAAAGTGCTCAAATTTAGCAAGAAGAAAAAAAGTGGTAGAAAAAAAGTGGTAGGAGAAGAGTGATCCAATATGCATGTGGACGGGTCGGATTGAGGACCCACAAAATATAAGCTAATACAATTGGTTGGTACTTGAAAAACTCTCCCATGTGCTACTAATTTTTGTTCTTTTCACAATTTCTTGACATTTAATTACCAGCAAAGTTTTGGGAAAAATCGTCTTTTCATATCCTTACAAAAATATGGAGTTTAATTATAATAATAAAAAGATTAAAAAGGGTTAGTTGCAATATTATAAATTTATTATACAACGTGTATTAGTTATAAAGTTTATAACTCGAGAACCCAAAAATTGTATCTTCATTTCTTCTAATTTGCACTTTAAACCTTGACATTTCCATTGCTTATGAAATATCATCTTTCAAGAGACGAACTCTTAATTACCACTAATTACGTTTTGAAATTCTTAATGTTGTCCCAAGATAAGCCGGCTCATCTTATCTCATGTATTGTCCCCTTTGATCTTTTAACGTTGTTAGCTCTTCCTCCATTCCTCTGCCTATAAATACACAACTTTTCCATCCCTTCTTCATATCCCACAACCAAGTTTCACACACTCACACACTACTCCGGCCATGGCTCTCGTTCCCTTCATCGTCTTCGCCTTCGCTCTCTTCTACCTCCACCCGGCCAAGGCCGATGATGCCCACGCCACCTTTTACGGTGGTGGCGATGCTTCTGGCACTATGGGTACGTGTAGCATTACAGAGGAGGTGTTATGAGAACTTTCTTTCAAATGTCTTAGTGGAAGCGTTTTATTTTGATCTTGTGATTTGAGACGTTATGTATGAAATTCTGATTATTTACATTTGAAGGAGCGTTATTTATTTTTGAAAAGCACTTCCACTGAATTCCACCATTTTTATATTGTGGGTCAAATTTTAACGTTCTTCTAACTTTTTCTTATAAAACAATGTTGAAAATCAATTTGAGTGTTTTCAATCCAGCTATTATCAAGGGTGGGTTAAATTTTCAAATTAAATGGTTGGTAGAGGGAGATACAACATGTTAAACTCTCACACTTAATAAAGTTAAATCGCCATTAAAGACTCGTTTCATTAATCAGAACTTCTCAGTTACAAAATTTATTTCATAAGAGGGGTATTTCTACATTTTTTCAACATTCATCTATTTTTTTCTTCCCCACCCACTACGATGACTGAAACGACACAATAAATTCAGACTCGGAAAGTGATGGGAAATCCTTCTCCGATTACATGAATCTAGTAATAGTAGTTTGTAAAAGAAATTAGATTTTTATATCATCAACATGTTATTTACTCCTAATATTTTCCAACTGATTTTCAATAGTAGTATAGTAAACTAATTCTCACAACTTTAGTGACTGAAATTTGCTTAATCTGATGTTGCAGGCGGCGCGTGTGGATACGGCAACTTGTACAGCACTGGGTATGGCACCAACACGGCGGCGCTGAGCACCGCATTGTTCAACAACGGCTTAACCTGTGGCGCGTGCTACGAAATCAAGTGCAACTACGGTGCCGCCCCCAAGAACTGGTGCCGCGCCGGCACCATTGTCGTCACCGCCACCAACTTCTGCCCTCCGAACTTTGGCCTTCCGAACGATAACGGCGGCTGGTGCAACCCGCCCCGCCAGCATTTCGACCTCGCCGAGCCGGCGTTCCTCCAAATTGCCCAATACCGCGCCGGAATTGTGCCGGTTACTTACCGGAGGTATAACTTCCACTCAACATTCTCAAATATCATAAAATTTTATATGTCCGCAAATGTTATATATTTAGGTGTTGACAAAACAGATTCTGATACGTGCTTTACAAATTCTATGTTTAATAGATTGAGAGATTTTGAGGAAGAAACGAGTGATTTGTATGACATGTGGCCGAATCTGATTTGCCCAACACCTTAACATACAACATTCACTAAGATATAAAATTTTCTTCTCAAATATGGTGGAAAATTATAAGAGTATAAATAATAATAATATGGTGTTTGGAATGACTCGTGCCACTCTAATACTTTTTTGATCTATGCACTTTTTTTCGAATATAAAATAAATATAATTTTTTTCATTGACAAAGAGTTTCCTCTATTATAATTCTGAATTTGCGTGTGATATTTAAATGAATGTGAAATGGATTATATTGAACAATTGCTTAAATTTAGAGAAAAAAAAGTGTTAAATTTAGAGAAAAAGTGTTTTAGGATATAAAAATATTTTTTAAATGTCCTTTTACTTAGTTAACACCTGTATTTGGAGTTATCATACACAACACATTCTCTTTTGTTTCATTTCTTTTTTACATTCTCAAATATTTACAACTTTGTTCTCATTGTCAACTTGTTTCCATCAAAAAATGTCACTCTGCATGTAATTACAAAAGAGTACTAAGATTTATACAATCTTTATAAATAGACACATCTCAATATACATATAAAAAATTGAGTCCATCATATTTTGAAGTTAAACGTGCTTGAACAAAGGTAGTATTATAATGTATGCCATCTAAAAAGCTCTTGTGTGGTACTCCTTTCTGATGCATGATTTCATCAAATTTCGAAGTTAAACGTCAATGAACAAGAGTAGAAATAAAACACATGACCCCTAGAAAAGTTCTTGTAGTGTACTTCGCCCTCTTTTTTTACCGTTTCGAAGGAAAAACAACATCTATGGTGAATTCATTATGTATTTATCTATTGAAATGCTATTTTTTATACTTTCGTTGAATTCAGGGTGCCATGTGCAAAAAGGGGGGGCATCCGGTTCACAATCAACGGCCACAAATTCTTCAACCTAGTTCTGATCACCAACGTCGCAGGTGCAGGTGACATTCATTCGGTGTCGATCAAAGGGTCCAGAACCGGGTGGCAAACGATGTCCAGGAATTGGGGGCAAAATTGGCAATCCAACTCTTATCTCGATGGACAAGCTCTCTCCTTTCAAGTCACCGCCAGTGACGGTAGAACTGTCACCAGCTACAACGTGGCGCCCGCTAATTGGCAGTTTGGTAGGACCTACGAAGGCAGGCAATTCTAATTTCTACCGCCATGGGGATTTTTTGGATAAGTCCATTGGCTGAAGAGTGAAAAATAGTGAGTTAAAAATATAAGTGAGAGTATAGATATATATACTGAGCTGAGGTTGCTGAATCTTATCTAGCACCCGCTTGCTTTTCCGTTTTTGATATTCATAAATGGTGGAACAAAACTAAGTTCAACTATTTATATATAAAAGTGAATTTTTAATAGTTTACTTTGCTCTTGCGTGTATTAGCATTGTTATTTTGAGCATAATGATTGTTTTAAATTTACATACTTTTGTTTATGATTTAAGTAAAAGGTGGTTAGAATAAAAGAAACGAAATGAAGTTATTGGATTGGGCCTTCTATCATAAAATCAGCTGATGTTGGGTAGAGATTCATGATTTCATATACTGAGTTGTAACTTAGTTCACAACCAATGTGGTACTTTAACACGCCTTTCATTTGCATAAACATGCGTAAACATCAACGAAAATGGTTCTAATTCATAAACGTGAACAGGAAGAAGTTACGAGACAATCAGTGAAGATATAAGTTTATGAAACTCACACGTACGAAATCAATTAAAATGGTGACGGGATTATCGGTGAAAATCTATGTTTATTGAGCTTATAGGGCTCTGTAACTTATTATATCAGAGTCACGGAATTTTATTATAAAATCAATTGATGTTATGTATAGGTGACTCTAAACCTTTTATATTGGGTTCTACATTAATCACAACCAATACGAAGCTCTAACAAATAATATATAATTTAAATATTGCATCATTTATTGCACATTGCGCTATTGTTATTATGTTTCAAAACTTTGAATATCTGTTTGACATTCTATTGTTATCTGTTGGACACAGCCTATTCCAATTAACTGATTTGAATTGTTGATGTGGCGATTGTTTATATTAGTTGTTTAACTATGGATTTTTCATTAGGTAAATATTTTGGCAAAGTCTTGGGAAAGACGGTATTTTCATAGCCTTATGGAAAAACGAGGTATAATTAGAATAATAAAAGGTAAAGAGTCTTATTTGCAATATTAAAATTTTAGTATGCAACATGTAGTAGTTATAAAATTTATAACCCGGTTCATGCAACCCGAAAATTATATCTTCATTTCTTCTAATTTACAATTTAAACCTTGGTCTTTCCATAACTTATGAAAAGACCGTTTTTCAAGAGACGGACTCTGTAAACTATTGAAACTAATAATAATAAAATACAAGCTAGGTAAAATAAAAAATGACCACCGTGGAAAGTGTGCTCGTGCGTAATATTGGTCCAGGCTTATGCAATCATTTGAACATTAGTATCGATCCAATATCTGGCCCGTTATCTCGTCCAATATGGGCTGGACAGCTTTTTCGGGCCACGGGCATGGTCAGCCCGAGTTGCTATTTTGTGGGATATGTTACATGGGAGTAAAATGAGCAATTGAAGATTTTTCAATTACTTCTATATTTTTATAGTACAACGGGTGAGACCATCTCACCCAAGCTTATGATGAGGGGTCTCGCCATAAATTAAATATTTTTAGGGGTTTTGAAGCAATACTATATATATATATATATATATATATATATACTTATATATACATACATACATATATATATTATAGTTAATTTTTATTTTCAGTTTTTAAATTCAACCGCTCCAACCAACCCCCTCTCTCTATCTCACACACGCATTAACCCTCTCTCAAACCTCTCAAAATTGCTGCCATAAATTCGCTACTCAATTGCCCAAATCCTTTCAAATTTACGATTTCTCAGCGGCATTACATCGTCTTCTTCAATCTGGTTCTATAGAGGTTAGAATCTCTGGTTTTCGCTAGATTTGAGGTTTATATTAAGGGTTTTTTGTTTTCTTCTACCTCTTCGATGATTTCTATATCATTCTGGCATTTATCTCTGTAAATCCAGTTATGCATTTATTTTTTTTGACATTATATTGTGGGTTTCTGAGTTTTGTTTCGGCATTTTGTATATATGATGAAATCGAACGAAGAAATTGCTAGAAAAGATGACCTAGAGGTTGATGGTATTGTCTGTGCCTCACCCGGGCTTGAATCTAAAGGTTTTTTCTTTTTTTCTTTTTTTGTTAATTTTTGTATTTTTAGGGTTTTTTGTTCGGTTTCTTTGATTTCCCTATTCCATTGTTTGTTGATTTGATGTGATGTTCATTGCTATTGAATCTGCTATGTTTTCTTGTGTTGTGTTGCTCTGTTTTGCAGATTTTTTATATCTTGCAATGTTTTATGTATGAAACGCTGTATAACAAATTAGTTAGGTTGTTCATGTGTTTAGTTAGGTTGTTCATGTGTTTGGTTCAGGCTTTGTTGTGCCTCTGTTGTGGTTTATTTTATACTTTGTTTACTTTGTATGTTTTCAGTTTGAATTGTCTTTAAGTTAGGATGTTTATGTGTTTAGTTTAGAATTTTGTTGTGGCTTTGTTGTGGTTTAATTTAGGCTCAATTTAGTTTGCATTGTCTCTCAGTTAGATTGTTCATGTGTTTAGTTAGGCTGTTTGTGTGTTTAGTTAGGCTATTGTTGTGAATATGTTGTGGTTTAGTTTAGGATCTGTTTATTTTGCATGTTTTCTATTTGCACTATTTTTTAGTTAGCCTATTTATGTGTTTAGTTTGCATGTTAATGTGTTTTCTGTTTGCACTGCCTTTCTGTATGTGTATATACATAATTATATTGGTTTGTTTACTCTAGATGTTTCGTTTTTAATTTAAGTTTTTATGTGATTACTTTTCAAATGTGGATGATGGAATTTGCTTGAGGAAATCGAGTAGATTGCAGTTCAAATTGCCATTTGGTATGTATATTGTTAGTTTGCAAATTTTTTATTTTAATCTTTATGTTTTTCTTTTAATTGATTGTGTAATTACTAGGTTATAAACCTCATGTGAATAAAAGGGGAAAATAGAAGAAATCTACTACCACGGGTATTTAAATATGATTGAATTTTATTCAAATTTTTGTTGGTTTTTTTAATTGATTGCTTTATGTATTGCTGATAATTTCTTTTCTTTTTTTTATAGCTGATATTGTGAAGAGATTGCGCAAAAGTGGTAGTAAATCTGATATGGATAAGGAAGATAGAGTTGTTGGATCATCTGTTGTTGGTTGAAAATCTAATTATTTGTTTTACTTTGACTGTTTAGTGATTTTCTTTTTGTATTTAAATATTTTGTTTTTTATTTGTAGTTGTATGTGATATGACTGTGGTTCAAGATAAGCTTGGTAAATTTAATACATTCTGGTCTCTGTTTATTTTACTTTGACTGTTTAGTTGTTTACATTTTTGGTATTTAAGTATATTGTTTTGCTATTGTAGACGGAAGTGATATGTTTAGGGTTCAAGATAAAACTGGTAAATTTAATCTATTATGTTTTGTTTTTGTTTTTTTACTATTTAGTGCGTTACCTTTGGTATTTATGCTTTATGTTTTGTTATTGTAGATGCATGTGATGTGACTGGGGGGTCAACATAACACTGGTAATTTTAATATATTCTGGTTTCTTTTTTTTATTTTTACTGTTTGTTGATTTAGTTTTGTGATTTAAATTATTTGTTTGTATTTTGTAGTTGCTGGCTTGCTGTTGAGGTTGAAACTGTTGTTTGTAATATTCCAGCTTCAACAAATCTTATAGAATCAGGTTAGATAAATGCTTTATGATTTAATATATCTTGATTTCTTGCTACTTTTATTGTTTATTGCTTTAGTTTTGTTATTTACATTATATGTTTGCATTTTGTAGTAGTTGATGAAGCTGAAACTGCTGTTAATAATCCAACTTCAACAAATATTACACAATCCAGTTAGATTAATGTTTTATGATTTATTGTCATTTTGTTAGTTCGGATATGAAATTTATTAGTTGAATCTCTTTTTATGATGTAGTTGTGGAGACATCTGTGTCAGTAGTCCTCCACTTTCAGCAACTATCGAACAAAATGGTTAGTTTTGGGAGTTTCAAATAGTTTTTTTTCTTTGTTAGTTTCAATTTATAAATTGTTAGTTGTGCTATTTTACTCATTACTTAAGATTGGAGATTTCACTTTATAGTCTACATTAAGATTTTTTATTATGTAGTTGTGGAGAAGCCTGCGATTATTTGTCCTACTGCTTCAGCAAACATTGAACTTAGTGGTTAGTATTTGGATTATTAGTTCATATTTATTGTTTTTTAATTTTTCTATTAAACTCATTAGTCTTTGTATTTTTTGCATCAGAGCCTGGAAATGTTTCTGCTGGAAGAAATGAGGATTCTACTGAAAGAAATAAGGATTCCGCTGAAAGAAATGTTGATGGTACTTTTTAATATATTTGTTATTGTGTATCTTTCATTAATTTATGTTTATTTAGTATTTTTTAATTAAAAAAATTTGTAGATTCTACTTTTGTTGCTGCAAGTCCTATAAGTGCTCAGATAAAAGTTGTTATTGAAGGTTTGAGATGTGAAACTAATTCTGGTATTTATCAATTTCTCTGCTTCTAATTTGTGTTTTTGATTTAGTTTTTTTTTCATTTGTGTGTTATACGTTAGAAAATTTGTCAAAAGAAAGGTGTTAGGAAGAAGGTTACAACTAAACGATTTATTAGTGGTAAAGATTTTATGGAAGATGATTTTACTGATCTGCCTCCTGCTGTGGTGGATGCAAATGAAAAGGGAAAAAAGGTCTGTGAAAGGAAAGGAAATGAGCCGGTTGCGAAGAAGGCTGCTGCGAAGAAGGCGGTTGCGAAGAAGGCGGCTGCGAAGAAGCCGACTGCAATGAGCCTGATGCGAAGGAGCCTATTGTGAAGGAGCCAGCTGTGAAGGAGCCGGTTGTGAAACCCACAACAAAGAAGCTTGCAATGAAGAAGCCCGCATTGAAGAAGTCTGCATTGAAGCCCGCAGCGAACAAGTCAGCTGCGATGAAGCCTGCAACAAAGGTGTCTGCAGCGAAGAAGCCTGCTACGAAAAAGCCATCTTGGAACAATAATGAAGATGTTGCTGGAGATGGGAGTG
Source organism: Rubia yunnanensis (assembly GCA_037428765.1). NCBI lineage: Eukaryota > Viridiplantae > Streptophyta > Magnoliopsida > Gentianales > Rubiaceae > Rubia > Rubia yunnanensis. Next base: position 139,768,803 of record CM075062.1, on the reverse strand, counting down.
AGTCGTAGAAGAATTCTTCTGTTGTGAGAAAGCGCAAGCGAGATGAATATGGTGTTTCTAGACCTGCTGTGAAGAGAAATGTTTTTGCTCATCGTTTAATAGGGAACACTAATGATGGCACAAGAATGACATGCCAGATTAAACAAGTCTGTGAAATTCATCTTCCTGATGGTTCTAGGTGTGTTTTATTACTTTATGTATTTGTGATTTTACTTTATGTGTGTACACATAGTTTTTTAATATTTCAGTTTTAATATTTTTGCATAATAACTTGAATGATTTAGAATTTATTAGTTTAGGTATGGTGTCCTTTACTTCTGGTGTTTCAGTGTTTTGTTTCACTATACTTTTAATTGTTTATGTGTGGAGTTGCAATATAAATAGTTTATGTACTCGTTGATTTTGTTTATGTGTTTAACTGTTTAGTTTTATTAAACAATAAGTTGCTTTTTTATTAATTATATATTGATTTGGCTGTGTATTAATTAAACTTTCTTTTTAAAATTACTGTATGTTTACTTGTTGTGTTTTATCTCTTAGTTTGGGTATTTGTGTGCATAGTTGTTATATTTACTAACTTACTGAATAATTTTTTTTCCACGTTTTTAAAGAAGTTTATGCATGGAAGCCATCATGTAAAGATCACAGATTTGTGCGATGATCTCAGTGCTAAGCAGAAGGCTGATGTTAAAGCCATTGGTTTCGAGGGCATTTTGAAGCTAAGATTGAAGATTTCACTTCCCTCGGGTATTGTGCCTTGGTTGGTGAGTAATTTAAACCCTGGTACATGTGTTCTGCTAGTTGGGGCAGATAGGTACTTTGTTATTGCTGATGATGTTTATGATGTTATGTGCTTGCCTCAAAGCCCTAGTAGGAAAGTTGTGGAGAAGAGAAATTCTGGGATGGAATTGAAGGATAGTTACAAGGCTAGGCTTGGTAGGGAGAATAAACATGATATACCCCTTAACTTGATTTTAGATAGGATAAGTAAACTTAAGGAGGGAGGGGATGAGTTTAAGAGACATTTTGTGATCTATTGTTCTTCATACTTTTTAGCTTCTATAGTTATTAGGAATGTAGATATGAATTCTTGAAGATATTGAAAATGTTGACGAGATTAAGAATCTCGACTGGTGTACTTTCGTGTTAGACAAAATGGCTTCAATGATTAGGAGGTATAAGAACAATGTAGAATACCAAACCTGTAGTGCTTGTGCCCTTATCCTTTTGATTATGTATTTGCACCGATTTCTTGTGTGTGGTGTGTTGGGGCCAACATCCCTTCCTCTAGTCCAGCATTGGACTGATGCAAAGTTGAGGGAGAGAATGAAGATGTTGGACATTGAAGGAGGTTATGACATGACAATCATGGTGAAGGGCTATCCAATCAGCTATGCAGGAAAAGTGAAAGAGGGTCATAGGGGTAAGAGTGATATTGGAGCTCAGCCTGATATTGGAGCTGATTCTGTTCCTGGAAGTGATGAAGTGTTGTAGTTAAAAATCCAACGCGGAGTTTTGACCAACTTCAAGATAAAAAGTCTTGATATGAATGTAAGTGTTTCAAATTTTACTGATGTCTTTGCTTTGTTAGTTCTGGTGGTTAACATGATTTCTTATGTGTTTCAGTATTTAGTTTTAACTTTTTATGTGCTAATTTAGGTTTTTAGTTTCATTATTGTTGACTTTTTGTATGATTAGTTCATGTGCTTAATCTTTCTATTTAAGTGTTTAATAGTTTGGTTCGGTTTATATATGAATTGTTTATGGTTAGTTGATTGTGCTTTCATTGGCTATTCAATATGTTTGTTTAGATTTCTGTATAAATTTATTGATGTTTTTATTGTGTAGGCTTATGATGAGGCCTTAATGATCGTGAAACATAACTTTGAAGTTGTTACCGCTGATATGCATCAGAGGATGGAGATGGTGAAGGCTGATTTTTGGGATGAAGCATTGCGATACTTGCCACCTACTGTTGGGACTAGTGCAAAACTTCCGAATCAGCAAGATGACTTGCCACCAATTGAAGAAAATCACCAATCGAATGGAATGACAAGTTAATTGATATGGTTGATGAAGAATGCAACCAAGGGAGAAGAAGGTAACAGAATGAGCCTCTTCCGACTTTTAACTTGTTTAAAGATGGTGAATTGGATGGCATGGGAGGAACGTCCACAAACAACGTAGTTTAAGATATTATTTGAATGATATGATTTGGATTTGTTATGGAGTGATTTGAATGTTTGAATTTATTGAAATGATGTTATGGATGATTTTGAATGGTCTATTTGCTAGGTTGTTGGATTGAATGATTCTGAATGATGTTTTTTAGATGATTTTGAAAGATGTTTTTAACACGATTCTAGTATGGGTTGAAAATTTAATTTTTTTTATGATGATTCCAGTATGAGTTTAGTTCTGATGTTTATCTCTTTTAGTTGCATGGTTTATCTCTTTAGTTTCTATTATAGTTTAACATTTTATCTAGTAATTATATTTTGTATGCTCAAAGCCACGTGTCATTTAGGTAAATTGTTTGGTTATTTATGTATATAGTTCGGTTTAAATATTAGATATTTTCCAACTACGTGTTTAATTTTTTACCCATATATTTTCATTTACTTTTTCTAACATTAGTTCATGTATATTTCACTTTAGCTCATTTGTTAGAGTCATTAGTTTCAGACACAGTTTACTTGATGAATAAATTTTTGTTTAATTAAACTACACTCGTTAGTTCAGGTGTTTAAAGCATTTGGATGACAATTTAAATGATTTGTTCATGAATTTAAGATAATTGTACAAAATATTAATATAAATACAATGTTAAATTGGAACTCATAGGTCTAGAGTTGTTGCTTTGGTGTCTTGGTACCAAACTCCTTTATTGTTTGTTTCTTCCAGTGCTTCCATCCTTCAATTCTCTCGCTTCTTCCTTTTGTTTTTGTGGGAGATGGATCTTGAATTGTTGGCGATTTAGTGATAGAAGATTCTGCTATGCTGCTTGAATTTCATGTTCTTTTGTACCTTTTGAGACAAGAATTCGGTCTACCTTTTCATTGTCTTTTTTGAAGCTTTCTTCAATAATTTTCCAGGTTTCTATGTCACCTTCACATTTAGTACTAGATTGTAGGAGTTTCTTGCCATTTGGTGTCTCCATGGAACTTTGCCTTTGGTATTGTCCACTTCTTGATTTTCTTGTGCTGCTTTCAATTTGTCCCATACTTGCATATTAGCAAGCTTTGTCTTTTTTGAAGCTTTCTTCAATAATTTTCCAGGTTTCTATGTCACCTTCACATTTAGTACCAGATTGTAGTAGTTTCTTGCCATTTGGTGTCGCCATGTAACTTTGTCTTTGGTTTTGTCCACTTCTTGATTTTCTTGTGCTGCTTTCAGTTTGTCCCATACTTGCATATTAGCCAGCTTTGTCCATCCCTTCATAATGTATTGTGATGGTATCTCACTGATTGAGTTGATGTGCAATATACAGATACATTGAAATCAGAGCATTCCTTGCATAAAAAGATAACCATGCATTTATTCAAGTCAATTAGATAAACATCCAAACTAAAGCTCTAAAGCATATAATGTTCTGCATTTTAAAGTTAAATATGTGAATGAGGAACTAATGACATATATACAAGATGTATTATCAGAAACTTGCTATGAAACCTGCTTACAAAAAGATAAACCTTAATATTTAACCAAAAGGTAATGATCCAAGCTGAATAACTAAAGATATTAACATAAGAGGTAACATGAAAACTGCATTTCATCAGTACATACCTGTTTCTTCAAAAGTTTTGCAAGAGCAGTTAACTTCCACCATTCCACTTTGTTGTGTGAATGTGAAATTTTCAACTTTTCTATCATCTTCTTCTGGACTTACTTCATGCTTTGTTGCCAATCATTGGGTGAAAACTCTACATGTTTTTGTTGCTTGTGCAATCTTGTATCCCTTCTCAAATTTATAGTACATTGAAAATGTGTACTATTGAGCTGTATGTTTGAGTAGTTTTGATCCATGTATAGCTGACTTTGGCACTGATTTTAAGCATTGATTTTCCTTCACTATTTCCTTTGCTCTCCAGCGATCAATAGTCTCATTGAAGACGGTTAAGAACCTGTTGAGTGTGGTCATTTTGCTAGCATTGGATGATAAAGCTTTGTTTGTGCTCTCACTTCGTTGTGATGAAAGAGTTCCCACGGAGAAAAAGTCTTTGCTCATTGCAGGGCGCCACTTATCTCTAATAGAATAAAGCCTCTTGAACCATTCCTTGTCTTCAAGCTGAAAATTCTTGATCATATTGCTCCATACCATTTAAAATTCTTTTTTTTTACAGTATTTCAAACAATCCTCAAATGCTTTCTTGAATGGACCATCCTTTTTAATTCACCAAAATGACCGATGGCATTCTGTGTAATGTGCCATAGGCACAACCTATGCCTCGTGTTTGTGAAAACCTGTAAAATTTCATGAATAATTTTATTCAGAACAAGTTAATGTATAAACATATGATCTAAAAGCAATTAAACACGAACTAAAGACATAAACATGGAATGTAATTGTTCATGATTTTTTTTACGATAATCAAGTTTTTTTTATTGAGAATGATTACTGAAAATACATTACACAAGAACTATTGAACTAAATAAGTACATAAACATATCAACCCATTATAGTCCAGATCAATCAAATTAAAGAATGGTCACCTTTTCGATTGCTTTGGCCATTGCCAGATCTGGGTATGTAAATATTGTTACTAGCTCTTTACGACCCATTGATTTTCTGAAAACATCAAGAACCCATTCAAAAGTTGAAGCTTTCTCGTCGGCAATGAAAGCACATCTAAACATCACTATATTATCGTGGTTGTTCATTCCGACTATTGGAGCACAAATCAAGTTGTATTTGTTGGTCATGTATGTTGACGGATCACATAACAAAGTTAGATTATGCTAACTCATGTGTTGATGCAGTTACACTATTTATTTAATATGTTACTTAATACGTTTCACCAAACTTTAAAATACCTAAATTTTCTCAATAAAATACATATAGGCCAATTTTAGACTTTGGTGAATTATCGAGTTGAATTATATCACTTTTATTCATGTTTTCACACTGTTACATCGTATTTCTAATAAATCACTTTATACATTTTAGCAAATCTAAAAACAACCAAATTTTCTCAAAAAATGTAATTTCTTTTTACTTCATTTGTTCATGAAGTTGCGTCGTGTGTATAACATACTAATTTATGTGTTCCTGCCGTTACTTCATGTGTTTAAATGTATTTTACGAAATATAAATCATACATGTATGTGGTGTCGAATACCATTAGATTGCCGTAAAGGGAGTAGTCTTCCTTCATCATTGAGTCCCTCCAAAATAATGTTGTCAGCCTACCATTATCATCCAATTTAACTCTAAAGAAGAAATCTTCCTCTCCAGTACTCTTCTGTGAGAGTCTTTCAATTACTTGTTGAGCATCGCCTCCTTCATGCGCAACCTGTTCACTTAGTTAAGATGATCATTAATCGTGTGTCCTAGATTCTGAATACCACCAGCTTCAAAATCTATAAACTTGAACCCATGGCTAGGTTTGAATCCCTTTTCTTCGGTAATTCTCCTTTCACTTCTCTGCAAATACTACCATTCAACTCGAGTGAAAGGATGATTGTGAGATGTCACATGATGCAAAACTTCATAGGCTCTATTGATAAATTTAACCCGAATTCCAGCCTTGCATCTTGCTCTCATAACCACATTTTTCCTTGTTTTTCTTATTTTCTTCTTAGAGCCCTCTTCAATGATATTGTTATTGGAAGGTATGTCGGGTGTTTGATTCTTCAATTTTGTTTCCCTGATTTGAGAAAACAAACTACTTCTCTAGGATGGTTATGTCTTTTTTACCTCTTTGGGTTGAACATCACACCCGAAATCCCAATGCGTTCGATTGTTTTCGGTATAAATCATGGAACTCTGATAGTGTTTTTTCTCTCAAACCTTTGAAGCAATCCGTGGCATCAACTTTCGATAGGTCGCTTAAATTGGTGATAGAATGTGGTCCTGCAAAATTGTATCCGTTCAGTAACTCATTACATCAACTATTATATTGGTTTGTTCGTGTATTTCACAATTTAGTTCGACCTTCATTAACAGTTGTTTAGTCACTGATAATTTTTTACAAATTTCTAAATATTTTGATAACAAATCCTACTAATTAATTTTCAGACATTAATCACAACAAATTATATTTTTATTGAGTTACATAGTGTATTTAACATATTACTTGTTGTGATAAAGTATATTTGAAAATATAAAAATAGTCAATGAAAACGTAACTGATTTTAGTTCATGTGTTCATGCGGTCACATCATTGATTTAATAAGTTACTTCAAACATTTCAAAAAATTTAAAAACACATATATTTTCCCAACAAATTGCATACGACCAAATTTTAAACCTTGGAGATTTGTGCATTAGATAATTATCACGTTACTTCATGTGTTCATGCAGTTACATCCAGTGTTCATCGTATTACCTCATATGTTTCAGAAAATTATAAAACACTTACATTTTCTCAACAAATTGCATCTAACCAAATTTCAAACATTGGGGAATTGTCCATCAGAATATCATCACGCTATTTCATGTGTTTATGCAGCTACATCATTTGTTCATCATATTACCTCACATATTTCAGAAAGTTAAAAAAAACACCAACATTTTCCCCAACAATTTCCATATAACCAAATTTCAGCCTTTGGGGAATGTCTATCAGAATATTATCGCGTTACTTCATGTGTTCATGCAATTACATCCAATGTTCATCATATTACCTAATATGTTTAAGAAAATTGTAAAACACCAACATTTTCTTCACAACATGCATATAACGGAATTCCAGATCTGTCAAAATAAAATTCACAATAAATAAATATTACTTCATATGTTCATGCAACTACTTCATGCGTCTAACTGTATATACAAAATCAAAACCTAACCTGGATGTAAACTAGTTGAATTTTCAGATTGAACATAATCGTTGCTTTCTCCTTCATACAAAACAATTTTATTGCCTTGAATTGCTTCGTCTTCCATAGTTTATCACAACAACACCTTAGATCGTAGATTTCAATCGTTAAAGCTAAGATTTTAAACTGTAAAACTAAGAACTTAGATCGCAGATCTCACCTTCGCAGATGTAGAAGTTTGTTTGATGTTTCCGTCACAAAGTTCTGTCGCTGAATCTGATTCCGACGCAAATATGAAGCAATTTCGACGCAATTCCATCGAAAAATTCGATTTCCATCGTAAAATTCGATTTTTGTCGCAATTGCAGATCCGTCGATCAATTATAAATCCGGTTTCGCAGCTTGATCGCGAGCTTTAACCGGAGATTTAAGAGCACTGATCGGCTTCTCGGGACTTGAATTCCAAACTGAGTTTGAAGAGGAATAAAATTCCATGATTTTTGGGAGAAAAGGATCTGACAGTTATTTGGGAGGAGAGAGAAATCAGGTTGATCCATTTTTTTGTTATAATCCGGTTTTGACCCATATTTTGCCCTATTTTCTAGTATTTGCAATCTGGTCTCATTTTTTTTGCTTCCTTCCTATTTATTGCAGCTTGGCCCCTGGTCTCACCATTTGCTATAGTGAGACAGTCTCATGGGAGTTTGTCTCTATTTATAGAGTCAGTTTTTTGAAAGACGGTCTTTCCAGACCAAGGTTTAAATTGAAAAATTAAAAGAAATTAAGATAAAATTTTTAGGTTGCATTAATCGGGTCATATATTTATAACTATTACACATTGCATAATAAAATTTTAATATAGCAAATAAAACCTGTTACCTTTCTATAATTCTAATTAAACCTCATCTTTCAATAAGTCTATCGAAAAACGATTTTTTCCAAAACTTTTCCATTTTGATAAAAGAAAAATACATCATTTTCTTGTTAGTGCAAGGCATGTCGTAATGCTTATTGGTCAACCGTAGTGAAAGTGCCAAATCAACTATCTTGATGCTTAAACCCCAACCTCCTACTTTGAAGAACATTGCTCAATTGGAATTATTGGACTTTACATAACATTAAATATGAAAATGAATGGTAGTTTGAGTATGACTAATTTGGTATTTGATGATGTTTTGGAAATAATTGAGGTGTTTGATGATGAGTGGTAGTAGGGTGACCAAAATGGCACAGGGAATACTTTGCTATTTCATAAAAAATGGCAATAAAAAGTGTGGATCACTATATCTCGCCCTGTATTTTACTATCCTCGCCCTAATACGTATACAGTATATATTTTTAATTTAATTTGAATAACTAAATTAAATTATATTATAATTTTAAAATTTTAATTTTTAAAAAAACTAAAATCTGGTGGGAAAAAAAAAATTGCGCCGCCGCCGGACCACCGGGCGCCGCCGCCGGACCACCGCGCGCCGCCGCCGGACCACCGCGCGCCGCCGCCGGACCACCGCGCGCCGCCGCCGGACCACCGCGCGCCGCCGCCGGACCCGGTTCGCCACCGCCTGGGCGCGAGGCGCCACCGGTCGGCTCGCCACGGCTTGGGCGCGAGCCGTGGCGGAGAGTCACCGGCGGTCCGGTCGCCGCGGCATGGCCGCGTGCCGCCGGCCATCCGGTCGCCACCGCGGGACGGCGAGCCGCCGCCGGTCGGCTCGCCACGGACAGGCCGCGTGCCGCCGGCGGACCGCTCGCCACGGTCCGGGCGCGAGCCGGACCGGCGCCGGTCGCCTTCGCCAGCGCGCGAGCCACCGCTCGCCGTTCGTTCGCCGCGAGCCGGACGCGGTCCGCTCGCCAGGCCGTGGGTGCGAGCCGGACGCGGCTCGGCTCGCCGTGGCTTGGGCGCGAGCCGAGCCAGGCTGTTTTTTTTTTTTTTTTTCAAAAATCTGACTTGTATAAATGTGCTCGGATTCCATTCTTCCAATGGCACTTGAATTGTTTTGCAGTCCTAGTTTGGTGAAAAAAAACTCCAAAAAGGGTGTTACAAATTCCATGTCTTCGGAGGTAATTTTACTAATTAGTTTTCTGTCCGTAAGTAGTTGTTAAATTTAATAATTTTTGCTGTAGAAATTTGTGCTCGTCTTTGTGTTTTAATTTGTTAACAGTTACGTAGAAATTATTGCACATTTATCTCCTTTGAATTTAGCTCCTATCAGTTGCAGTAGCGTTAATTTTGTTGTTAATTTAGCTACGTAATGCTGTTTTGAATTTATCTACAGTAATTCATGGCCTATTAATTATTGTAATGTTAATTTTGTTGTTCCGTTAAAATTCTTAAGCATTGCTGTAGAAATTTATGCCCGTCTTTGTGTTTTAATTTGTTAACTGTTACGTAGAAATTATTGCACATTTATCTCCTACGAGTTTATCTCTCATTAATTGCAGTACCGTTAATTTTGTTCTTAATTGAGCTACGTAATGGAGTTTTGAATTTATGTACAGTAATTTATGTCCTATTAATTATTGTAGCGTTGCTTTTGTTATTCTGTTAAAATTGTTAATTATTGCCGTAGAAATTTGTGCTACTCTTTGTGTTTTAATTTGTTAACTGTTATGTAGAAATTATTGCGCATTTATCTCCTATGAATTTATCTCCTACTAGTCGCAGTAACGTTAATTTTGTTGTTAATTTAGCTGCGTAATGCTGTTTTGAATTTATCTACAGTAATTTATGCCCTATTAATTATTGTAACGTTAATTTTGGTTGTTCCGTTGTAATTCTGATTGGATGGAAAATACTATGTTAATTTAACTACGTAATGCTGTTTTGAATTTGTGTACAATAATTTATGTCCGATTAATTACTGTAGCGTTGATTTTGTTGTCCTACTAATTACCTGATGTTTATTGCTGTTTCAGGATGACAGTCAGTCATGTGAAGCTGCTGCAGGGCGGAATGGATACTCTCCATTTGCCACCTCAGCTGTGTTCCCAGATGTTGACGAGGCTTATTCGTACCTGCAGCGGATTGCTCTGCAGGTGGGATTTGAACTTGTGACGGGGTCCTACAAACAGAACAGGAATGGTCCGCTGAGGTTATATTGCATTTGCAATCGGGGCCGGAAGGATAAGGCCGTAGATACGAGCGAATCTGATGTAGTCCGACGGAGTAGCAGCTCGACCAGCAGTTGTGGCTGCCCGTTCGCGATTGTCTTGAAACAGAGCATCACGGGGAATGGTTGGAATGTAGTGCCGTGTAAGGATCCTAGACGAGGGACGCACAACCACTCTTTCTCAGTGTACCCCGAGGGTCACAGACAGAGCTCCAAGCTCCATGCGGACGCGAAGCAGATGATCAGAGATTTGACAGATTCAGAAACAGCTCCAAGGCATATCAATGCCAGCCTCAGTAATTCGTTTCCGGACATGCATCAGAACATTAGGCAGGTGTACAATGAGAGATCGGCATATGTAACGGAAAGGCGAGGCGGGCGCAACACGGCGGAGAATTGTTTGCATCTGGCCACCGCGAAAGGGTATGTATCTAGTCACCGCTCAGCAGGTGATGGCACTCTGACTCATTTATTCATGGCCAATCCCGATGCTGTTGTGGCATTTCGCACGTTTCCGTGGGTTGTGGCCATCGACTCAACATACAAGACCAATCGGTACGGCATGCCATTCATTGAGATGGTTGGGATGTCCCCTTGCAACACAAACTTCTTGATCGCCTACGCAATTGTTGTTGACGAAACGGCAGACACCTATGAGTGGGTGCTGAACGCTCTGAAGAACTTGCTTGTGGATGGACCGTTCCCTGAGGTTGTGGTCACCGATCGGGAGATGGGACTGATTAGGCCACTTCGGACTGTGTTTCCAGAATCGAAACATCTGCTCTGCACCTGGCATATCAACAAGGATGTGGAGGCACGTGTCACCGTGCTGACGGGGAGTAAGAGGAACGGGTCAGGGTTCAAGAACGGTGCATGGTTCCGGATTTGCAATGCGTCCACCGTTACAGAGTACGAAACCGCCGTGGTTGATATGAGGGCTGCATGGGCTTGGAGCCCATCTGTTATTAGCTACGCTGAGACGACGTGGCTCACACCCCATAAGGAGAAATTTGTGAGGGCATGGACGAACAGATTTCTGCATTTCGGGAACACAACTACGTGCAGGGTCGAGAGTGCACACTCGTCACTGAAAGGGTGGTTACACACGTCGACTGGTTCACTGGACACGGTATGGAGGCGTGTCGACCTGCAGATAGGCCAGCAGATTACTATGATCAAGACCGGCCTCGAGAAGTCAAGAACGCGTATCGGAAGATTGCACCGTATGGCCGTTTTCAGCAACTTGATCAACAATGTGTCCAAATTCTGCCTGGATAAATTGAGGGTCGAGTACCGCAGGATTGATGCACTGGGAGCACAGGTATATGCTTACTGCGGCTGTGTGCTGCGCTCGACATACGGAATACCGTGTGCATGCGTCATGGCCGCGGCAGTTGCTGAAGGAATCCCCTTGTACTTGGACGACATTCATCCGCTGTTTAAGAGCCTGGCATTGGGTGATCACTCGCAGAGCACGGAGAACAGCTCGAGGGCCGAACAGGATCAGTCGCGGTTCGACACTCTGTTGGAGGAGTTGGCACGCAGCGACCCTTCGGTCCGACGACGAGTTGCATCCTACGTAGATGCGCAGTTGCATCCGGAGGAGAGCGGCATTGGCGAGCCGGACATCTGTACCAGTGCACGTGGGAGACCAAGCGAGCAGGTCCCCCGATCAAGATCAACCCGACGTTCACCGAGCTACCACGAGCACGTGAACAGGCGATACGGGAGTAGTTCAAGGTCCCCGGGGCGTGCTTCAGGGAGCGGTCGCCGCCACGGTAAGTACAACATGTTTATCTTATTGTTTATCTAAATGTATATCGCCGCCTGCACAAGATATTTATGTTAATGTGTTGTCCTGCAGCGACATTCCCGTTCCTCGAAAGTGTCCCCCACATTGTCAGGCGTTACATCCAAGGCTGGAACGATGTCGTGAGTGATGGTAACTGTGGCTTCAGATGCGTCGCTGATGCGTTCCACGTAGACGGTGAAGGTGAATGGTCCACAGCGCGTCGGGCAGTATTTAACGAGATATCAACTCATTGGCCTGACTACGTTCCCATTTACGGTTCGCAAAATGACGTTGAACTCGCCAGAGCCCGTATACACCACACCAGCGGTCCATGTGGTCCAGAGCATTGGTTCACGGTCATTGCGGACATGTTTCCCGTCGCCACCTACTACAACACGGTCGTGGTTTTATATTACATTTTAGAGAACGGGTCGGCGGACCATTGCTGTACAGTCCTTCCACTGAGGGCAGGTGGGGGCGAGGCTGGAACAAGTAGGGAGCTGCACATTGTATACGTTCGCAGTGCAAGCCATTTCGTCCGGGTAAACATGAAGGAAAACTGTCCCATGCCCCCCGTGGTTAATCTGTGGACCACGCTAAGGAAGCCTGATGTCGTAGGTTGGGAGTTACCCTTTCGTAGGAGGCTAAGCGCTTGGAGAAGAGCATACTCCCAGAGTAATTAACTGTTGTTATTAACTCGGCATGTACGCAACCGTTACAGTTATTGCCTACGCGTCGCGTAATTAATTTTGAGAGCGTTGTCGATGCAAAAATGAATGACGCATAAATGTGATATGCAAAAACATAGCTGATTACATAAATGAGCAGAATATGGCACAACTGTGAGCTCACACATAAACAAACATTCGACTAAGGAATGGGTCCATAACCGAGCCTCCGATACTCATCGCGAAGACCGAGCAGAGTCGTCATCAACTCCCTCACGCTGGGGTCGCCGAGTCCATCAACGGTCGCCGAGCCAAACGGATCCAGTGCGCTCATCACGTCACTCAGCATCTGTTACACAGGAAACGGAGTTTACAATAACGAGACAGTAAAATGTAATATAATTACTCGAAGCAAACAGTTAGTGAAAACTTACCAATACCTGATGATGTGTCCTGTCCGGGCCACTCGCGGCAGCATGTTCAGGATTTGCGATCACTGGGTGCGAATGAGTCTCGTACCAGTCCTCGTAATCCATGGTACACTCTGATTGGGGCGTGGCTACCGGGAACGCCACAAGCCGTTCGTTGTGCCAAGTGTGTGCCATCTCCCATAGGGTCAACTGCAGCCTCCCTGGGTAGGTCACTGAATAGCCGGCTGGATCAGCCGGGCGGAAACAAGGCTCCGGCGCAATAGCAAGACCCCGCGGTATACCCTGTAGGAGACCGAACTGCCGCACAACGCGATCTGGCATGTACGCCTCCATTGCGTCGAGGTATCGGATCACGCCGCGGTAGTGAGTCCTCCCCCCCGCAGCCCTAACCACGTCCACTCCATATGGCAACCAATCCACCTGCAAAAAGTTTCACAGACATGTTACGTTTCTATGGAATCCGATCTATCTACTACTGTCAGAATAAGAGTAAAAGCATGGAATTCATACCTGGTCGGGCTGTAAGGCATCCAACTGTCGCCTGATGGCACCGAGCCTCCCCGTACCCCTCCCCGATCTAACCCCTGTGTGCCACCGACTGGCGCGACCCGGAAGAGCTGGCAACGTACTCGGTCCCGGCCGAAACATCGGAAAGTACTCGTATATCCATGCTTGGAGCAGCGTGCAACATCCGCATAGGCCGCGCGCCTTGGACCGGGACGCAATTCCCAACTGCAGATACAAACTGGCCAACGTCGCCGAGCCCCACGACAACTGCGACAACTGCGAATCAAGCAGGGGTAGAAGGTTGGCTCTAACCTTATTCCCAGTTTTATCCACAAAAAGCGTGGATGAAAACAGGGTCAGCATGTAGCACATGAATTGGAAGTTCTGGCTCTGCCCCCCCGCTACACACCTCGCCATCAAAGATTGGGCATCTATGTTACCCCCGTTCCAGTCTTCCGCGAGAAAGGACTCCACGTCTTTCCCAAACATTTCGGCGCACGCTTCCTCAATAGTCTCCGCCGAAATGGTACTCGCAACAGCGCCACCATCGATGGGAATGCCAAGAATCATCTCAACGTCATGCATCAAGATGGTCATCTCCCCAAACGGCATGTGAAACGTGTTCGTGTCCGGCTGCCACCTCTCGACAAAAGCGGATATCAGTGCCATGTCAAGGAACTGGAACATAATCGCAGGCAGGTGGCCCAACCCGGTCGCATGTATCCGGGCCTGTGCAACATCGCTCAGTTCGGGGAGCGTGTCGACTAGCTGCTTGCATAGCGGCGACCGAGCATGGCATCTCAACACACCTCGCTCTATACCATTCCAAACGTCAAGCGCGACGTGTCCTCCGAAGCTTGGTATGACGAGGTCATCCTGCGGGCCACCAGCCACTGGTCCCCGCACTAGCCACGTCTCATCGGCGGCGGGTCGCTTCCTCCTATTCCTCCGTGCCATTCCGGTGCTAGGCTCACCGGCATTGCACGATCCACCAGAAGACTGTGCGAATTGACCAGCTCTGTTCCTCACGGTGTGCCTGGCTCCAGCTTCAGCATAACGTTCGATCCCGGCATCCAATGGAACACTCGAACCAGGTTGGCCCACCGGGGGGACATCTGCGGGCAGGTCATAATTCATCTGCCAATCACTTCCATGACGAATACCACCGGGCGCGAGGATGTTAATCTCCGGACCGTCCCATGTCGGCATGGGATCGAATGCACGAACGCTCGGTGGAGAAGGCTGCTCCGCTCCTACATCAAACTCCCGCGGGCGAGGCGACGGTTCATCCTCGACCACGCGGCCTCTAGCCTGTCTCGCCGAGGCACTAACACATCTTCGTCGTATGGAACGACCATGACCGTCAGGTTGACCACCAGTGCTCATCTACGACACAAGATATGTAATTAGTATAACAACAAGTGAATCAAACTGATATGATAAGATAAATTAACATACATTTCAACAACGTGTGAACTGATTTTCCGAACAGTGCATCAACGAACTGGAACATTTTTTCTAGTTACAAATTGGAGATTACATAACTAAATAATCTTATTTTCTTACCACTATTATTAACATTCAAGGAAACAATAGTTAAAACATATCGTAACAGTTTACTACACAATTGTTTACATCGGATTACTAAAGTTTGTTTACATTGAACTATATTCTATTATGTCACATAACTAAATAATTTCCAAAAAACACAATTCCTAATCAATAATTTCTGAATAATTTCTATTACGTCACATAACTAAATAATTACTAAATTACCCAATTTCTAAAAAATACAATTTCTAAAACAATATGTCCAAATTTAAACTAAGTAATTTCTACGAAACACAATTTCTTCGTTTTAATTCCAATTACGTCACATACCTAAATAATTTCTAAATTGGCCAATTTCTACAAAATACAATTTCTAAACCATTATGTCCACATTGAAACTAAGTAATTTCTACAAAACACAATTTCTTCGTTTCAATTCCAATTACGTCACATAACTAAATAATTTCTAAATAACCCAATATCTAAAAAATACAATTTCTGAAATATTATGTCCGAATTTAAACTAAGTAATTTCTACAAAACACAATTTCTTCGTTTTAATTCCGATTATGTCACATAACTAAATAATTTCTAAATAACCCAATATCTAAAAAATACAATTTCTGAAATATTATGTCCGAATTTAAACTAAGTAATTTCTACAAAACACAATTTCTTCGTTTTAATTCCGATTATGTCACATAACTAAATAATTTCTAAATAACCCAATATCTAAAAAATACAATTTCTAAATAAATTCTATTAGGTCACATAACTAAATAATTTCTAAATAACCCAATTTCTAAAAAAAACAATTCCTAAAACATTATGTCCAAATTTAAACTAAGTAATTTACACAGAACACAATTTCTTCGTTTTAATTCCAACTATGTCACATACCTAAATAATTTAGAACATCACAAATTCTAAACAAATAATTCCTAAGTAATTTCTATTATGTCACATAACTACATAATTTCTAAAAAATCCAACTTCTAAAAAATACAATTTCTAAAATATTATGGCCAAATTTAAACTAAATAATTACTAAAAAACACAATAAGCTTCCAATTATGTCATCATGTCCAATTATGTCATTAATTCCGACAAGCTCAACAAAATTCTAACAATTCCGACAAGTTCAACAAACAACAAAATTCGAATAGATCGGGCAACGATTCCCACGAAAAGAAAAAAAAAATTTCTCAAAAACTTACATTTTCCGGCGAGATTCCGGCGGGATTCCGGCGAAATTCCGGCGAGATTCCGGCGTCGGCGGTCGGCGGCGGCGCCGGGCAGGGGCTGGAGGCGGAAATGGAAGGGAAGGGGGAGAGGGAAGAGGGAGAGGGAAGGGGGAGAGGGAAGTGGGAGAGGGAAGGAATGGGAGAGGGAAGGAGGGGGGTAAGGGTTATTTATAGAATTTTTGGTGGGTTTTGTAATATTTTTTATTTCTTTTTTCTATTTTCTTAAAATTAAAAATTATTTTATTTTAATTCAAAATACGTGTATTTATACGTATTAGGGCGAGAATAGTAAAATACAGGGCGAGATATAGTAATGCCCTAAAAAGTGCAAGTAAATAGTACCGAAATATGAATTATAACAGACGGAACAGTTTATTAAAAGATAGAAGTATGTATGTAGTGTATTTCATTCAAGTTTTGATGGGACGTTGATAACAAACTTTAGGAAAATGACATTAGGGGTATGGTCTACGCTCTTCGGGTCGCGAGTTTGACTCTCGATAGTGGCAGTGTGGGGATTTCTCCTGTAGGAGAGATCCCTTGTGCGCACCGAGTACAGTCGAGGGCCATGTTCTTAGCTACGGGAGTGCTGTGATTTACCTCTCCAGTGATGGTTGTGGTGTAGGCGTGGTTGGGGCGACTGAGGGCGAGGCGGCGATCGCCTTTTAGGAAAATGACATTTAATTTTTCTTGGATCGTCAAAAGATACATATTTCTCGCAAAAAAAAAAAAAAATGCATACGAGTGTGAGACTTTAATATAATAATCGTTGAAGGTAATACAGTGATGTTATTTGTAATCCAATATATTGCTGAACTAATACAACCACCCTAACAGTACAAATCTTCTATGAATGGCATGAATGAAACAAACTTAGTAACATTACATTATTCTAACACATGTAAAGATAAACGTCATTTTTACCAAATAAACAATTAGTATAAAAAAATACATACATATAAACGTGAGAATTCATTCATTTGTTCCTCACACTGTCATTTAAACTAATTAAATTATCTGTTACATCACCGGTAAACTGATTAATTTCTTTTGCATACTACCGACTAAACTGACTAAATCATCTATTATATCATCGACTAAACTGACTAAAATCATCTATCAAACCGACCTACAATCAACTCATATTATTTATTTACGATGCATGAAAATATTTACAATAAAACATATTTTTTTCATGGGCAGCTTAAAATATTTCAATAGGGATTTTAAAAGGTCAAAGTATGAATTTATTTCTCCATTCGCCATTAATGAATCCTATGTTAACCTCTACTGAAAGAGACCATAATCTCACACAATTAATTCAGATTACTCTAAATAAGCTAGGATTCAACTTGAAGAAAAAAATATCATAAACATAAACATATATTCAATTCGTATATTGATTCATAATCTACTCGAGTTTTCTGATCTGATTCGATTGCTGTTCTTCACATTACCAGGTTCATTTCATCAACTGAAATATGCTTGTAAAATGGAGCAGATCTTTACCAATGCTGAATCTCACTTGACTGTTGTTCTTGATTTGCAGTGCGCTGCGGGGTTTATGAACATCGTGCAATCGCTGTGATGAGGTAAGGAGAATGTTTGTGCGTGTTTGTGAGTGTTTTGTGTGTGTTTTGTGAAAGAGTTGGTTGAATTTTGGTGGGGGTTTTAACTGCAGACATTGAAAAAATTGGGAGATTCTTTGAAGATGGGCGAACAAGGCCCGGGGTTTCACCTGGGGACTGTTGGAGCGCTCAGTTTATCGGTGGTTTCGTCGGTTTCGATCGTGATTTGCAACAAGGCTCTGATCAGTACTCTAGGCTTTACATTTGGTGAGCGATATGTTGATGTGTTTATGTAGCATTTCATCAGTTTGGTAGAGGAAATCTTCGTGGCATGAAGAATTGTTTTGAATTCTGCTTGTGATTGTAGTTTTTGTTTCGCTTGTGGTACTTTGGAAGTTAATGACATCTTTGTGGAAATGTGATCGTAGATAATTCATTGTAAGAGTCTTTTAGTGGTGATTGCGAACTTATTAGAAATGATGGCGGTAGTTGTGTTGATATGAGGCGGTAGAGAAAGCTTGAAGTTTGTTTGAATCGCGAGTGAATAGTATGTTGTTATTCCGTAATTTTCCTTCCTTCTATACTTGGTTAATTTGATTCTCTCTTACTTTTCAGCTACAACGTTGACAAGTTGGCACCTTCTTGTTACCTTCTGCTCTCTTCATGTGGCGTTAATATTGAAGTTGTTTGAGCACAAGCCTTTTGATCCTAGAGCGGTCATGGGTTTTGGGGTGCTTAATGGAACGTCAATTGGACTCCTCAATCTAAGCCTCGGTTTTAATTCTGTTGGATTTTATCAGGTCGCTGCTTCTCACCCCCCATTGTGTTCTCAAGTTGGTTTTTTGCCGTGTTAATGTTGTTCTTGTTTGCATACTCTGATGCATTGTGATTATTGTGGCTCCACAAATTGGTTTCTACTTTCGTGTACATTACTAAAGGTTGCAATAATTGCTGAATAATAAACACCAAAGTAGTTGGTGATGATAGCAGGTCTTATACTATAGGAATAACATGATCTCGATTTTTAGTGTCAAGTTGTGCCTACTGAACTTTAGGTTTTCTGGGAGTGCTGATCTTATCTTTACTCCCTATGCAGATGACGAAATTAGCAATAATTCCCTGCACAGTATTTTTGGAGACGATCTTTTTCGGAAGGCAATTCAGGTGAAGTGCCAGATATATCTTAATTTCTCGGACAATAGATTTGTAGTAATGATAACTTTTACGTTTACTAGCCCAATCTAGTTTTGTTCCTAAATGCATCGATATTCTTCCTGCATTAATAAACAAAATGGCTATCCTGTAAATTGGGGTAAATCACACAAGCTTAAGGATCTTCCAACGTGAACCTTCATTTTATTGTGTGCTTGTTTACTAAAATATCATATCAACATTTGCAGTAGGAATATTAAGGCTTCGCTGGGCGTTCTTCTCTTGGGAGTTGGAATTGCAACCATTACTGATTTACAGCTCAATCTCGTGGGTTCTGTATTATCGTTGCTGGCTGTTATTACGACATGTATAGCACAAATTGTATCCTTTTAAAAGAGTTTCTTTTAGTCACTTTGAATTTACTTCCTCCTTTAAGGGTCTCACGATCTGATTATCCCTCACATTTCACCCCAACAAAGCCTTTATTTAGCTATGTAGGATTGGCGCATCTTCAATGTCAGAAGCTTGAAGAGTTTGAAGCTTAAAGAAGTAATTTTTCATGTTAATTTAGCTTGCTAAGCAGTGGTGCCGATGTTAGGAGTTTCTTTTGCATGAAACTAGGCATTCCTTGTTGAGATCTTAACCAGATTCACTCAGATGACTAATACTATCCAGAAGAAGTTTAAGGTGTCTTCAACACAACTCTTGTATCAATCTTGCCCATATCAAGCGATCACACTGTTCGTTACTGGACCATTTGTTGATGGTCTTTTGACAAATAAAAATGTCTTCGCCTTCAAATATACCCCCCACGTCCTGGTGAGCGAAACATTCATATCATCTCTGTTTTCACCTGTGAAATTTCATTTTCTGGAAACTAACCTTTCTTTCCATTTGCAGGTTTTTATCGTACTATCCTGCTTAATTTCAGTTTCCGTCAACTTCAGTACCTTTCTGGTTATCGGGAAGACATCACCAGTCACTTATCAGGTCCTCGGGCATCTAAAAACCTGCCTTGTGTTAGCCTTCGGTTATGGCCTTCTACACGACCCCTTCAGCTGGCGAAACATTCTAGGGATCTTGATCGCTGTAGTTGGAATGGTACTCTATTCTTACTATTGCACGGGCGAGAGCCAGCAGAAAGCCTCGGAAGCAGCAGCACAGTTAGCTCAGGTACTCAATCCGCTTTTTCAACACTTGTCCTTCACTCAACAGTGCATATTTTCTTTCTAACCCAATCCTGTTCTTGTTTTTGCAAAGGCCAAAGAAACTGAATCAGATCCCTTGATAAGTGTCGAGAATGGAGCCGTCAGGTTAAGTGATGGCGCAGCTACTGACACTAATGGATGGAATTCGAACAAGGACCTGCAAGCATAGTTGTTATTCTGTCTCAAGATCTCGCGGCCGTAGATTTTATGCGCAGTTGGTCGGGATTTTTTGGTCGGGAGTTCGCGACTGGCGATGATGATGCACATTATATAGTAGAAGAAGAAAAGATCATATGATACCTTGTATTTTTGGCTAGTAGTTGTTAGCTAATTGGGGGGGGGATATTGCAGCAGTTTTGTGTTTCATGTGTTAGTGAGTGTAGTAAACTTGCCAGCTTAGGCACTCTTGAGAATGTAATATCTCTAGTGAATCCTTCTTAATAGTATAAAGTATGATCAGTACTATTTAAGTACATTCCCTGCATTTGGTTTTGCAAGTGTAACAAAGAATGAAAAATGATGGAATAAATGGAATTTTCTTTTCTTTTTTTCTTCCTTACCTCCTTTTTGACTCATTTGCGTTCTATTTCAATCCAATTAACTTTAGTTTAACGAAATTCAGTTTAAGTTTCGATCGTCAATAACAACTACTTTTATGTATATGTTCATTTTGAACAACTAATGACTCACATAAATAACATGAAATTTTACCCCTTCACTAAACACATTATTCACGTGAAATTAACATAATTTGTAGGAAGAAAAATCAAACACGTGTTTCATGTGGAATTAAAATTATATTTTAATATATTTTTTTAAAAAAGTTCGTTTCTGAAAAGACGGAATTTCCATAAACCATGGAAAGATCAAGGCTTAAATTACAAATGAGAATAAATAATTATAATTTTTCGGGTTGCATTAATCGAGTCGCTTTATAACTACTGTATTTTGTATTATAAGATTTTAATATTGCAGTCAAAATATTTTATTATTCTAATTAAACTCCTTCTCCCGACTTTGACAGAAAAAACAATTTTTATGGGCAGAAAAAAAAAACAAAAAGGGGAGGCTCGGACACGCTTGAAATTCTTCCGGAAATCGGAGGGTTGGAGAGACCCACTCTCCAATAAGCGCAGTATTCTTCACAGCACCCACCAAATGCACCAGCCGGGAATCGAACCCGGATCTGTACCGTGGCAGGGTACTATTCTACCACTAGACCACTGGTGCTTGTTGAGCTACGGATTTAAAATTAAGAATATCACTAAGTCCTCGTTATTGATAAAAAATCCTTCTTGTATTTACTTGTGTTGTTTATCCTACAATGATTCAGTCATTAAAAGCCAATATTAATAGTTTTTCAATGTAAAATAAAAATGTCTAACTCTCAAAACATGCAATATACAAATCCCATATTGATAGAGTTATTTTAAAAGTATCTACATTAGTTTTTCTTTACATCTAGTCGACTTTGACTTTTGATGTTAAACAAAACGCATCTAACATGAAGTTAACTATTATTATAAACATGCAGTTCGTTCTGTTGAATTGCACGCTTATACCTTAATAGATTTATGTTTAAATTAAACAAAGTATTCTTAAAGTAAGATCAGCTAGTCACGCTTCTCTTTTCCTTTCTTTTTTTAGCAAAGCACAAACTTTTTATTAATACGTAGATATTACAAGTGACCACATTGTGGTCTACCCTGAAATTTGGTTTTACCTAATTAATTCAATTATCACTATTGTGTTCCAACATAACCTATCTAGCCAAGTATGCAATAAAGTAAAGCATAAAAGACACAAGACTTGGTAACGCAGTTCGGTGAAATTCACCTACATTTGCGGGGCCTGGCCCAGTTCAGAATGAATCCACTAATCAGAAAGATACAGTACAAAGTACACCATACAATTATACTTATCTTATCTAACTATAACGTGAATCCTGCAAGCTCCCCTTGCTACCGATCCGCCTTGATCAGACTCCCTCTGACCTCGAAACTCGTCGACGCTGGATCTCCTCCTCCCAAGGAATTAATAGGTTCATGTGTTGGAACATAGAATTCTGGCTCTTTGCAATTCTCGAAAGATAAAAAATCTGTGTGCAGATTTTTTCTATTAAGTCCGTCAATAATGTAGCCGTGTTTGTCCTCAATATACAGTCCATGAGCATATCTGAATTCTCCATGATTATCTCCATAATATTCCTATTCCAAATCTGCTTCTTGAAGCATATCCAAATCCCATAAATAAAGGGATTTTCCTTATCTCAATATCTCCATATATTCGATAATAACAACTCCATATTTATAGAGATTTTTCATAAATCAACTATGCTTCCATACGCCTAATATATAGAAGAATATTCAGATTTTCATAAATCACAAATACCATAATATTCTGTCTTCTTTTTCCTTAAACACCTTGGCGTAAATATGCTTGCGAAGTTCTTGTTCAGATCTTGGAGAAGTAGTTTGTGAAGTCAACCCATGTTTCCACAACAAACTTCATACCGTTTTTAATATCTAGAGGATAGGTAGGCGGGGTGCATCCGTGCATGGCCTATGTCATTGGGAGCATGAGTTCGACTATCGACAGCGGCAGTGTCAGATTTCTTCCAGTGGAATGACTCCTTGTGCGTACCAAACACAGTTGAGGGACATGTGCTCAGCTACGAGAGTGTTGTAATTTACCTCTCAGGTGAGGCATGTGGTTTCGGGTGGCCGGGAAGGTTGAGGCCGAGCCGTTGATCGCCTTTTGGAAGAATAGGTAGGCCTTATATTCATATCCTTCTCCGAACCAACTTGTGCCCCTCTTTTGACAAAATGTTGCAGGAATGATGGGTTAATTTTTTTTCAAGCTCTCCACCATCCAAAATATTACATCTTGAACTCGGATGGGCAATGATTCTACATTTTGTGCAAAATTTAAAAACTCGTTCATAACCACAAGGCATCCAAATTCGATGACCATTATCACTCTCCAAGAATAACCATGGAATTGAGGGTTTGTATGTAACACCCCCAAAACCCAACCGCAAGTATCGGGTCGGATCTAGGCGTGCTACCGAAAATGCCAGCGGTAACGAGCAGATAAATTTATGCGGAAGCGATTTAGATAATTTAAAAACCTAGCATTACTATTACAGTGATAGGATTGGTACAAGTGTTAAATGAAAGTTTCAACTAACTGTTATAGATTCAAAGTTTACTTTAAAATCCTTACAGTTCTCCCAGGATCTTTCTCAAAAGAAGTAAAGACAACAAACACTTTTCTCTTACTGTTCTTCTTCACCTGAAAAAGGGTTGTTGAACTAGGGTAAGCTCCTTGCTTGGTGAGGTTCAATTGCCAATATTTACCTAGTTGAGTTTTAGTGATCACGGAATATTAAATAACAAATAACAACTAGCCACATAAGTCCTAGCACACAGTAAAAGGATACGGGTGGTTAATGTTGAGTTGCTGCCAAGTGCCTATATGAAAACTCTGACTAACATACAAGGCATAACCCAGTCAGTGGTACCCAAAGGATATCGGTCCAAAATTCACTTTCCCCAATCACGCCAATCACGCCAGTGTTCAGTTACGAGCTTGTATCAGTCAGTTGGTTATGCTAGCATACCATAACTTCACGTGTAGCTAGTCTAATCAGACGGTCTGGTCAGTACCGTTCCCTGCCGACTTCGACCAAACTGCAATTGCGTTGGGGACTCCAAAATTCACAGACAGGTAATCAGATAGCATATAATTCAAGCTTGACACGGCAAGATAAAGTACAAGATTGTCATCCACATAATATATCAGAGCAGTACATGATTCAAGTTTGACACGGCAAGTTAAAGTACAAGTCGGTCATTCACAAAAAAATATCAGAGCAGTTCAGGAATTCAGTTTCACGATAATCCAGCACGGTATGATAAAATACACACTTAATTCAACAGTAAGTAAATACCATCATCCAGGTTTAACCGTCATATCTCTCTCTAATGGGGGTTCAAGTTCACATGGTTCGAGTATCAGGTTTCAAGTACAGGGGTGGGTTCAAGTATATGAGTTCGAGTACAGGGCTTCGAGTACAATATTTGAGTGAAGGGTTCGAGTATTGGGGTTCAAGTGGTACTGGTTCAAGTAGTACTGGTTCGAGTGGTGAGATATCAAGTGGTGAGATTCGAGAGATAAGGTTCGAGAGGTACTGGTTCGAGAGGTACTAACACAGTTGAAAGGTAAGGTTTGAGAGGTAGTGGTTCGAGAGATAGAGGTTCAGTGGTATAGGTTCGAGAAATGGGTTCGAGAGATAAAGGTTAGAGAGGTATATTTCAGTTCGAGAGGTATAGTTCGGGAGAAAGATTCGAGAGGTAATGGTTTCAGTGTACTAGTTCGAGGGGTGAAGGTTTCAGTAGCACATGTTCGAGAGGTGAGAGGTAATGGTTATAGTAGTGAGGGTTCAAGTGAAAAGGTTTCTAGAGGTGAAGATATCGGGGTCACTAGTTCGAGGGGTAGGTTCGAGATATACTGTCTGAGAGGTAAAGGTATCAGTGGTATTAGTTCGAGACCTAGGGTTCGAGAGGTACAGTTCGAGGGGTAAAGGTTAAGGTTCGAGAGGTAAAGTTTCCAGAGGTACAGGTTTCCAGTGGTGGTTCGAGAGATGAAGTTTTTAGTAGGGTTCAAGAGGTGATGGTTTCAGTAGGGGTTGGAGAGGTGAAGTTTTCAGTAGGGGTTCGAGATGTGAAGTTTTCAGCAGGGGTTCGAGAGGTAATGGTTTCAGCAGAGGTTCGAGAGGTAATGGTTTCAGCAGAGGTTCAAGATGTAGAGTTTTTCAGTAGGGGTTCGAGAGGTAATGGTTTCAGTAGGGGTTCGAGAGGTAGATTTTTCAGTAGGGATTCGAGAGGTAAGGGTTTCAGCAGGGGTTCGAGAGTAAGGGTTTCAACAGGGGTTCAAGAGTAAGGGTTTCAGTGGGGTTCGAGAGTAAGAGTTTCAGTAGGGGTTCGAGAGTAAGAGTTTCAGTAGGGGTTCGAGAGTAAGGGTTTCAGTGGGGTTCGAGAGAGTCAGGTTCTGATGGCATCATAGATATATACATATATGTAAACGTAAACCCAATTTAACTTAGTTCGTGCTAGGACGATGCAACACTCACCTTAGTTAGACTTGGCTTGGCAACCTCCGCTCCTACTTCACTGCTTAACCTCTGATTTTGGTACTCAAAAATAACTTAAGGCTGTGAGTTTTGGGGAGCAGTAGTTGCTTATTTATACTAAATGAGGACATAGGTTTTGACACCTACTACCTAAAATTTAATCCATTTAACTCTCAAGTGCCTATGCCCACTTGCCCAAAAATTACTTTGGATAAATTTCTCACGTCTGCCGACCTGCATTTCTCTCCCATGTAATTTATTATTTTATATTATTTATTTATTTTAATTCTTTCTTTGTTTTCTCTTGTACCCAAATATTTCCTTATGGCACCACATTCCAGCGTACTATTTGTTTCCCTTTTTGGCAAGCATTTTAATTTGTTTATTTACTCATTGTCTCATCTCGTTTTTACCCGTTCCTTTCTTTTAATTATTTATTTATTGGTTTTTCTTCTTTTTAATTTACAATACTTATAATTAATTATATATATATATATATACACACACAATTATATTCCTTGAAATCAAAACAATACTAGAAATCTAGATAACTTATTTATTTTATTCTTATTTGTAATTACATATGAAAATTACTATTATATATAGTTGTGATAAGTATGAAAAATATTAGGAAGTTATAAAATTAGTGTTCCCCACTAATTTAAAGGAATATTCGTTTTATAGGAAGGTACAGGGTAAACTATTGGAGATGCTTTTATTAAAATCTAGATAATTATTTAACAACCCAGTTTATCATTTCTTACTTAACTATTTTAAAATGTGCAATTTGTATATTGCGTTTCCATTCTGATTCGACGTACTATTATTTCCTTCCTTTTTCTTAAGTGAAACATATGCTAAACACCAATACTTTATCATCGTTTGATATTAACTAATATATATTTTTCAATAATTAAGATTATTAATTCAAATTTACTTCGTCTGAGATTAACATCTAGGTTAATCTATGATAAATTTTTTTCCAAATTTATATTTTATAATTAGTATATCGTTCAAATTATATATATATATATATACACACACTTTCCATTTAGAGTGATAATAAAAGATTCAAATCAGATAACATAATTTATATCGGAGATATATTTTATTTATTAATCTAATTAGGTTCGGAGTTTCCGTATGTGTTGATTCATACTCTTGCTTTCATATACTTAACATTCCTATTGTCCGAATAGCCTGTAGTAACTAGCTCCAAATCTCCAATCATATTATCAATCTGTTTTTTTAATAGTGACACACTTTCTAATTTAAGATGTTTATTTTATATTGAAACTTTCTATTTATGACAAGTTTAAGGTTATTACATCCACTCATTTTACTTTTTCTTCTTTCAATTCAATTTTATCCACTCATTTAGCATCTCCTACATTCTAACACCAAAAATGATGTGACACTATTAGAAAAACAAAGGGAGTATGCTAATATATGTGCATTAACTGGATAAAAAAAGTCACGCTTCTCGAATTAATGATATATGTGATACATTTTCATAAATGGTGATGGTTTTTAAATCAAAACTAGACCAATAGTATAGAATTCAATATGATATTTATAAAAAAAAAATCTTGAGCAGAGAATATCAACAAATAAAACTAAAGTACATTGCTAAATTACATTCTATATTTTACCATTTTACATCCAGTATTTGTTCTAGTTTGTACCCCCATCGTATTTTAATATATAAAAGAGCAGTAGTGGTGGGCGCCACTCGAATTGTGGTGGTGGTGGTGGTGGTGGTGGCTGTTGCAATGGTGTGGAGGCTAGGTCGTAAAGGAGAAGAAATTATGCGCAAGGTCATTATGCCGGTTGCGGACATAAGTAACGACAGGAGTAGTGGTGGGCTCACGTAGGGAGGGGTGGTGGTCGTATGGCGAAAGGCGATGATCGCTCACCCTCAGCGATCCATATCAGCCGACACCTTAACTATCGTATGAGAAGTAAATTACGGTAGCCCAGAACCAGGACTAGTTGGCCGATCCATAGACTCGGTGCGCACAAGGGAGCCTTGCAAAGTAAGAGTTCCCCACACTGCTGCTGTCGAGTTTCAAACCAGGTATAATTGACAATCCCACCCATCTTCCAACCAGTGAGGTACATCATGGGTGTGGTGGTGGTCGTATGGTGGTTTGGCAGTGTTGGGCTCGGATGGGGAGGGGTTGATGGTATGTACAGGATGGTTTTTATTTTGTTTTAATCTTTATAAAATAGCGGTATGTGTGCACATATACATATTCTCTCTGTTCCATCATCAATTGCTTAATTTGACTTTTGAAAGTCAATTGCATCAAAATTTAACTATTAATATCTTTATTTATAGAGTCCGTCTCTTAAAAGAAGGTCTTAAGATTTAAAGTGTAAATTAGAAGAAATAAATATAGAATTTTTGGGTTGCATGAACCGGGTTATAAACTTTAATACTACTATACATTGCATAATAAAATTTTAATATTGCAACTTAGACATTTAACCTTTTATTATTCTACTTAAACTCTATCTTTCCATAAGTTTATGAAAAGATCATTTTTCCCAAGACTTTCCCTTATTTATATGTGTAGAAAAATTTCAAGGGAAAATATAATATAAAAATACATGTTAGGATGAATCCAACAACATATAATATGATAATAGTCTTATGCATATAATAATAAAATTTAACAGTAAAGTTGGGTTAATTTAACTTTCAAAAATTAAATTAAGCAATTAACGGTGGAATAAAGTAAGTATATATCAGAGCGTAAGGTAGCAAACACACTTTTGTGTATCACTGTGTGTTACACCAATAAGATTCTGCCACGTGTCTCTCCTGAATTAGCTAAAAATAGTTCAATAAATTTTATCTAAGTATAATTTATTTAGGAGGAACACATGGCAGAATCTAATTGGTGTAACACACAATGATACACAATAGTGTAACAGAAGATCTTGAGCCCAATTTAGTAGCATTTAAAAAAATGTTGCAAACGATAAAGAATAAAGCCCATCTTCACCAGGCTATATTTGATTGCAAGCCCAAATCAACTCCACTTCAGCCCAAACATGGTGTCCATTAAAATCCAGACGCAGGCCAAACCTAGGGCTTCAGAAACCCTATACTATATATGACAGCCACACATTTTCCTTCCCGCAGTTACTAAACCCTTGAGCCAGTCCTCGGAGCCGCGATCGCCGGAGCACAGGAATCCGACCTTCTCCTCTCGCAAGCATGGTAATAAACCGGAAATCCACACTCATTCAACTCTCTTTGTATGTATAATCTGTTTGATTTCTGATGAATTGCTACGCCACGGTTGCAGACGTTCAAGCGCAGGAACGGCGGTCGTAACAAGCACGGCCGCGGCTACACTAAGTTCATCCGCTGCTCCAACTGCGGCAAGTGTTGCCCTAAGGTTAGATCCGTTGTGTTTTCATAGATCTTGTGAACGTGTCATTGAATTTACGAATCATATACTGGCGCTGTTTGTGATTGTTGAGAAATCACGTGGTTGTAGCTCTAGGATATTGTAGGTTATTTGCTCGCTCGATTGATTCGGTTTTGAGCTTTTTGTGCAATAAATTGATTGATTAGCGTTGACATTGCTGTTTGTTTCTTTGTTATGCAATTTTCGATGCTTTTCATGTGGATATCAAGCTGATAATGTTAAAATTGATTGAGCTTTATATTAGCGTTAATTTGATTGTTATGAACTAGTGTTGCTGGTTGGTGCTGGTTTGCACTAGATATCGACCGGTTTGTCACATAAATGAGAATGTTTGTATTTATGTTGGTTCTTGAAATCAAGAATGAGTCACTTCAGTTATGAGGAGTTTTTGTGGTAGATAATCACGTGGTTGTAGCTTTTGGATCTTGTAGTTGTCCATTTAATTACTCGAGTGATTTCATTTCAATCCATTTCAGCAGATTTTTACTGAAGAGATTTGAAAACCTTGAGTTGACTGATCTTTGTATGGCAGTTCTGAATGTTTGTGGTGCTGCTAATCTGCAGTTGCTAGCTCTGTGTTAGAACTAATATGGAGTTTGTCTGTTCTATCATGTGGTGATGTTGACCCGTGTAGGATTTGTGAATCTGGTACTTCTAAATTTGTAATAAATCTTATAGTTCATCTTATAGATGACTACTTGTTAATTAATTCACAAGTGCCTTTTGGTATTGTATACGTTATTTTGATTCGAGGTCTAATAATTGGGAATTGGCTTTTGACATTTTATAGGACAAGGCCATCAAGAGATTTCTTGTCAGGAACATTGTTGAACAGGCTGCTGTTAGGGATGTCCAGGAGGCTTGTGCTTTTGAAAGTAATTTGGTCTTGTTAATTTTTTTATTCCCGTACTTTTGGGGCTCTTACGAGTAATCCTCTAACTGTATTTACCCTATTCCTCTAGCCTACACTCTTCCCAAGCTCTACGTGAAGATGCAGTACTGTGTCTCTTGCGCTATTCACTCCAAGGTTGTCAGGGTTCGCTCCCGCACTGACAGGAGGAACCGTGAGCCCCCACAGCGCTACAGACGCCCAAGGGTAATGTTTAATAATTTTATTCACAATGTGTGTTAAAATCACATCAATATGACTTTCATGTTTACTCTCTCTGTGTTTCATTTTTGTTCTGAACTATTGTTGGTTCATTTGCCATCAAATCTTGTGACTAGTAAAATGATTCCTTTGATTTCTACTTTCCAACCCTTGTTAATGCTGAGAGTCAACTGCATATCTCCTCCTCTCTTAATTATGGTATATGATCTTGGTATTTTGGGTTGACTTGTCTACCTTTAATATAATGTTTTTACTGTGTTGATATTTAGATCATCATTGTGTTTGGATTTGTTAATGACTTGCAGTTTTTCCTCTCAATTTCCTGCTGTTAAAATATTTGTTATGTTGATTGCGAGAATTATTACAGCTTATCTTTTTGTTTTCACAGTGGAATACATTTTAATTACACTCTTGCCATTACAGGATGATGCCCCAAAGCCTGGCCAGCCCCCACGCACTGGTGGAGCTCCTGTCCGCACTTGAAGCCAAGAGATGCTCACATCTGCCCGAGCTTGTTGATTTTGCATCTAGGAGTTCTACTTCTATGTTTTGTTCTAGTTAAACAGTGCAAGTACATTTCTATCTGATCAGTTTGGTGAGATTGTTGATCAAAGATATTAAATCTACATTGAATTGCTACATTTATCTGGTTTATAATGGTTTTGAACTTCAGAGTTTCTTTTCGTGCCTAAATAAGGTGGCCTTTGCGTCCCGGCATGATTGTTGGGACCACCATCATGCTGGGAACTTGTTTCGCTTTGGCATGGACTATGCTTTGTGTTCGGGACCTTCGGGTGTTCTAAAAGCCATAATTGTTTTGGACATAAAGGTACTCAAGCATTAGGATCATGTGGATGTCCCCTGGGGCAGATGCGGTGCATTCTCCAATCGATTGCTTATTGAATGAAGTCTTTTCCCTTTCTATACCAATTCTGAAAGCCTGAAACTAGCATTTTCCAAGGTATCCATCACATTTTTTATTCAAAAGAATCAAAGGTTTCGTAGCAGACTAGTGTAAAAATGTGCTAAAAGTAGACGTTTCTGGATTTTGCTTTGTTACCATTGAACCGTCATTCCTTGTAAAAATTACCTACTTGTGCTAACAAACCTTGCTGTCCTCCTTGATTGCCTAACCACGTGCGATATTAGTGAAATAATTACAGCCCAATCACGTGCCACGGGTGTGAACCCAGCTCTAGGAGGCTCCCCTATTGTGAAATAGACTTTGTCCAAAAGTCTACACAATCTTATGCTTTTTGAAATCACTACTCTAGAATGGTGGACAAAATGGTGCATTTCAATAATTATAGAACACACGGTTAAGAACAAGGCACATGTTCTTTGCTCTTCATTTATTTATTTTAAAAAAATTAAATACATAAACCACTATTTGAATCTGTTGAGATATAGTGAAACTTGGAATTTCATCGTAGGAACACACTCCTAATAACATCCAAACGTTGCTCAACGGACCACCACCATTGAAACTGGAACCACCATGATTTCCATCGATTATCTGGTGATTGGGAGACTGGACCACTGATACACTCCCACAACTCTGGGTGTGACTAGAACCTCGCACCTCTCTGTTATAGAGGGGGTGGATTAACGATTAAACCAAGATTCAATTCACGTTCTTTGCTCTTCATTATCACAAAATATATAGGATTCATCAGATGTTTTACTTATAACTAAAATAGTTTTTTTTTAAAATAACAGTAGGCTCATTCTCATTAAGTTATAGAATTCGGGTTACAATCATGACGGTTGTGTGCGCAACCAACAATGCCGGTCTATCTATTCTATTTGGAATTGATAAACTAGTGAGCATTATGCTGAGGATTCCTATCTATTAGAAAGTGGGTTTGGATTCCCGCAGACTCACTTGAAATGGGGTGAGTCTCCCATTTGAACTCCACGCCAACACCAACATGGTGTGTAAAGAGTTGCTCCACACCAACCTGGTGTATAGAGACTTCAGACCATAGATTGTGCAGGGAGGGATCCCGAGTTGCGCTTGGTTAATAACACAATGGCCTGCTTGACTTGGCGGCTGAATGAAAGGTGTTACGTAGGATGAAAGGTCCACCCGTACAGTGACTGCGTTCAACAGTCTCGACCTCAGCCAACTAGACAGATGTATTAGTTCAAACCGGCATCCCAACTCAAGCTGTCACGGTAACACACATTAGACATGACACTATTATCTCATAAGCACGAAGATCTCTAACCCGAACCAATTTGGACATTCATGATATGCTAGTCCATCCTCAAATGTCCAAATTAATCGTAGTCAACTGATCTACTCTTCAACCTCAGAGGGTATCGCCAAAAGTATGGTCTAAACTACTAAAATAGTTTAGGCATTTGGTAAATGGTTAAAATCCCTTTATTCTAAAGGGAAGTAAAAATTACAAGCCGAACGAAAACGTAGGTAACTTTCACTAATTGGGTGTACCAAACACTCAAACTACTGGGAATATCAAGAAGGAAGAGCTCCATTCTCTTTCAACTTTCAACCGCTTTTTAATTCTTTACCTCCAGAATTTTTTAAAATTACCAGCTCCGCATGGAAACTCCATCGCCAGTGAATAATTACTCCCTCTGGTCCTCTAATTATGTTCCTTTTTTTTTTATTGGGATGTTTTTTTTATTTTGACTCCTTCTTCTTTTGATAAATACTAGGTTATTTTCATCCACAGATCTTACTTTTTATACTCCCAATTCAATCTCCACCTCTCTTTTCTCTTTTCAAAAAAATTTATGCAATTTTCATGAAGCCATATATAGTGGACCAGAGGGAGTATGACATTCTGCCGCCTCTCCATCAATTATTCTCGGATACAACTGCCGCGTTAGAGTTCCAGTCGCCATACTGCCAAACCCTTAAAGTCAGTTTTAAACATATTATTCTCTCTATTTCACTAAGAGTGACACACTAGGTTTATGCTCTTTGATTAATGTGATAAAAATGAGAGATTGGGATTGAGTGTAGAAAATAAAAAGTATAATGAGTGGATGTGACTGTAGGAATCTTACCAAAATTAGAAAGCGTGTCATTAAAAAAAAATATCCCAATAAAGTAAGTGTGACACTTTTAGTGAAACAGAGGGAGTGCATCTCTACTAAATTTGGTCGAGGTTGGGCAATAAGGTCTTTTAAGGGCTAGTTAGGCCGAAACATGAAAACCTTCATAAAAGATACATACGTTAGTGAAGGGCAAAATGGACTTTATCTTGGCATGGCCCACAACTCGTCTAAAGTTCTTGGCAAAGCGAAGACGGCGTTTCATATAGCAGCCACAAATGGCGCTATTATACGACAGTAGAGTAGATAGTGAAAGGGGATATAATATAAAATCGTTATATCACGCTCTCTATTTTACTTAAACATGCTCTGTATTTGTACTATTGTAAACACAATGCGTATTTCCAATTTATTTAAATGGACAAAGAAATTGATTAGTTAATAATAATTAGTTATAATTAATTATAATTAATTTGTAATTGAAATCCAATTAACTGAAATTCAATAGTGGTCACCGGACCGGAGCTCCGCCGTTCGCTGACGGTGGTGGTCGTCGGACCTCTGCCCGGAGCTTTTGTTCTCCAGTGGGTTCTCCTTCACCAGATCTCGTTGAGCTGCCGGTCGTTCGCCGGCGGTGGTGGTTGTCGGAGCTCCGCCACTCGTTTCCCTGCTCCACCGCTCATCTTCGGTCTCCTTCTCCGCCGCTCATCTCCGGTCTCCTTCTCTGTCGCTCGTCTGCGGTCTCCTTCTCCGCCGCTCGTCTCTGGTCTCCTTCTCCACCGCTCATCTCTGGTCTCCTTCTCCGCCAGCCGTGCTTGCTCTCCTCTCCCTGCTCTCTTGTCCTGCTCTCCAACCCAGCCCCGTTCTCATCGCCCCGGCCCGTTCTTGTTGCCCGGTTCTCCTTGCCCAGTACTTCTCACCCGGTTCTCCTATCCACTTGGCCTGTTCTTTGTTGCCCCGTTCTCATAGCCGATGGGCCTGGGTTTCCGAGCATTTTCAAGAGGGTGGAGTTCAAACGGGAGGGCTACGATAGATGGCTGGGGACGAAGGTGGAGCATCGTTGGGGGGTAGTTGGGGACGGGGACGACAGACTAGGCTTTTGCTAGGGACGGCGGCCTACGGTGGTGCTGGGGACGTATGGCTGGGGACAAAGACCGGGGACGACGGTGGCAGTGAACAGTGCTGCCGGCGCCGGTGGTACCATTGTTTTTGGTTTTTGTTTTTTTTAAAAAAATAATATTTGTATTATACACGTATATACGTATTAGGTCATAACCTAATAAAATACAGAGCGTGACACAGCAACACCCATATAATGTGAGCTCCGAATCTAAACAACTAATATTGATTTTTCCTATTCCCTCTGTCCCATATGAAGTTGCACTCTTGCTTTTTGAACACTGTTCTCTATTATAATTTAATGACATATTTGAATAGATATATGAACAATAATATTATCGTATATGATATTGTTCAATTCATCGTAACAAGTATTTTCTAAATATTAATTTTATCTACCGTTATTATACATAGATAAACATATGAACGGTCAAACATATTTCTTGAACAACGTGCATAAAATAAAAGTGCAACTCTAGATGGTACACACCGGAGTATTAAATTACGTGATTCTCAAATCCATCGACCTAAGATCAGTGAAATTCTTTGATCACAAGAATTTTTCAGCCACGAGTTTAGAAGATGAAACGTTTCAGCCAACAAAGAAAATTTGAGCTCCAAAACTGAACAGTTCATAAAATTTCCCTATTAAATTATGTGATTCTCGAATCCATCAACCTAGTGTCGCTCAAATCCTAAAAGGTGGTTTTTGTATTTTGATCACAAGAAACTTTCAGCCACATGAGTTTGAAGATGAAAATTGTCAGCCAAAAATAGAAAATGAGGAATGTATTTATCATATAAAGCCCGGGATCCATACTTACTCGACAAGACCCACTCAAAAGCCAACTACTCCTCCGTACCAGCCATTTTTGTACGTTTTTTTTTGTCAGACTTCTTATATCGTATCGATAATTTTATTTATGTATATTAATGATATATAAAAAATTAATATTTAGAAAATACACGATGCATAAAATTCAACAATGTCTAACATAATGATACTGAAATATATTCATCAATGGTAAATTATGGTCAAAGGTGGCTTGAGAAATCCGACCAAAAAGTGTACAGAAATAGGTGGGACAGAGAGAATACTCCATCTGACTCAATTGTATTTATACAAATACTATTCATTTAGTCAAAATTAGTTAGTTAGCAAAGTAAAAGTCGAGTAATATATAGGATAATATATTATCGCGTAGGATCTTGTTAGAATCATCGTAACATCTAT
This sequence comes from Rubia yunnanensis, assembly GCA_037428765.1. Classification (NCBI taxonomy): domain Eukaryota; kingdom Viridiplantae; phylum Streptophyta; class Magnoliopsida; order Gentianales; family Rubiaceae; genus Rubia; species Rubia yunnanensis. The sequence goes on along the minus strand of CM075062.1, from coordinate 139,733,523 downwards.
TTTCATAATATTAAGTTTTTATTATTTATAAATGTATTCAATTAAAGATAATCCATTCGTAAAAATCAAACATGTGCAAATTTAGGGAGGGAGTATAATTCTCATCAATTATTACACAATCTATGCCTTGGTTTTCATTATTGCTATGGCTTTTTCACAGTGAAATCATCATTTCACTTCACTATTTATCTTTGTGATTAACTGGATTGGATACTCATGTCATGGCCAAGTGAATAAGTGTGAAGATTATTATATATACGGCAGATTTTAACACGCCACGTAGTACCACTATATTCCAACAGATGTTTTTGGCTGCGTTTTTTCTTTCTTCCTCAATACAAAGCTTAGTCATTTGTCCTTCACTACTATCGGATCAGATTAAATTATCCATTTAATTTATAACACTATTTCCTACTCCCTCTGTCCCAGCCGAATCTGCATATTTTTTGGTCAACTTTCTCAAGACACGTTTGACCATAAATTTCAACTAATATATAGATACCAATATCATCATGTGAGATATTGTTGGATTCTCTACATGCTGTATTTTTTAAATATCAAATTTTAACACACCGTTAATATACGTAACTAAAGTTATCGTTGGTCAAACATGACCTGAGAAAGTTGACCAAAAAGTGTGCAAGTTCGGTTAAGACGGAGTAATATTAAAATTTGATCACATATTTGATAGATATATGAAATATAATATTATCATACGTAATATTGTTAAATTCATCGTAACAAGTAGTTTTTAGAAGGTAATTTTTTATTTATCGTTATTATACGTAGCTAAATATATTAGCAATCAAATGCATTTCTAGAACGATGCACAATAATTAAAGTGTAATTTAAGGTGAGACGGAGAGAGTACTTGACTTAACATTAAGTGTGCGCATTCAAAGCCACCAGTTTGTTTGTTGCGTGAAGAACATATGAGTTTCCCTTGAAAGGGAAATGAGTTTTTTCTTGCTTTTGACTTTAGCGACTCGTGATTGAGACGTGGTTTTGTACCACGTTTATACCCTTCGCATTCACGGTTTTTTCATTCCTTCCGTTAACGTTGTTTATGCAAGCTTTCCCCGTCCGTACAATAATATCCTGTATTAATAGCATATCATATCACGTAATTTTTTTAATATTGACTCTTTTTTTAGGATAATTTTTTATTATTGGCTTATTTCCATTTTGACAAATTCTAGGTTGTTTTCATCTACACAATTTACTTTTTACTCTTTCAATGCATTCTCAATCACTAATTCTACCTTCCTAAATTCGAGTGTCAAAAGTAACAACTATAAAACCACTTGATCCAAAAATACGATTCGTGTTGTCCAAAATGCAAACACCTTAAAATACATAAATCGGCACATCCATATATGCCGATTGTGAAACCAAGCCCGTGGCGCCTGCTTGAGGCCATATATAGCCTTCCTAAGATGACAGACATGAGAGAGGGCTTGGAAGAATCAACAAAGCCTTGCGGTTGATCCATGAAGACTGTCTCAGATAGATCACCGTGAAGGAAGGCATTGTTGATATCCACCTGTCGAAGAGGCCAGCCAGCTGAGACTGTAAGGCTTAGAACAAGACGAACAGTGGTAGGTTTGATCACTGGGCTGAAAGTGTCAAAGTAGTCAACCCCAGCCTCCTGATGAAATCCCTTGGCCACAAGACGGGCTTTATAGCGATCAATGGAGCCGTCAGGTTTTCGCTTAGCCCTGTAAACCCACTTGCAACCAACAACATTAGCATTCAAGGGACGAGGGACCAGATCCCAAGTCCTATTAGACATTAAGGCATCATATTCATTTTGCATAGCATGCTGCCAGTTAGGGTCTTTAGAGGCGTGGTGAAAAAGTTTGGGTTCAAGAGAGGCAGTGAGAGCTGTCGGTAAAGGATATCTAGTGGAAAGATGAGCTTTTGGTTTGAGGAGTTAGTGGAGGACCGAGTGGTCATGGAATGGGTGGATTGCTCGGAAGGACGGAACCAAGTGGGAGCCTGTGGATTCGAGGCTATAGGAAGGGATGGAGGAGGTGGGGATGGAGAAGAGGGTGTTGGAGAGGGTGATGGAGATGGAGGGGGAGATGGTGATGGGGAAACCGAGGTATGAGAAGGAGGAGTGAGAGGTGATAGTGTGGGAGATGGGATAGCAGTGACCTGAGATAGAGCATCTAATGGGACAAGACACGACGAGGATGAGGGAGTGGTGGCAGAGGTCATGCCAGTGTATGGAAAGACAGTCTCGTCAAACACGACGAATCGAGAGATATAGGTGCGAGAGGTGGGTAGGTGAAGGCACTGATAGCCCTTGTGTTTGGAGCTATAGCCAAGAAAGATGCATGGAAGGGAGCGAAATTCGAGTTTGGTTGCAGTGTAGGGACGAAGGTAGGGATAACAGAGACAACCAAATGAGCGAAGAAGACTGTAGTCAGGGACTTTGTTGTAGAGACATTGGTATGGGGATTTGTGGGATAAGATGGGAGTGATTGTGCGGTTGATGAGATAGACAGCTGTGTGGAATGCTTGCTCCCAGTATGTTGTAGGAAGGTGGGAATGGGCAAGGAGGGCAAGGCCTTTTTTCAACAATCATGCGATTGCGACGTTCGGTAGAGCCATTTTGTTCGGGGATGTGAGGGCACAAAACCTGGTGATGGATGCCGTTAGAGGCAAGTAGTGTAGAGACATTGCGGTATTCACCACCCCAGTCAGATTGAAAGGTTCGAATATGGGTGGAAAACTGTGTTTGAACAAGTTTGAGGAAACGGTCGACGATGGGGTAGACTTGGGATTTGTCAGTAAGGAAATACAGCCAGGTAAATTTGGTGCAGTCATCAACAAAACTAACATAATATCGACAACTAGAAGTTGATAAAACAGAGGAGGGTCCCCAAACATCAGAATGAATTAAATCAAAAGGTTTTTGTGAAATAGAAGTGCAACTAGATAACGGTAATCAGTGACTTTTGGCCAACTGGCAGGAGCCACAAACCAAATCTAAATTATTGCGTGAGACAGGAAGTTGAAAACTAGCAATACTACGACGTAAGACAGACTCGAGAGGATGGGCCAGGCGATGGTGCCAACACTGGAGAGATGTACGCTCAGAAAGGTGTGCAGCTGGTGACTGGGCAAAGGATTGGTGCAGATTGGGAGAATACGGAAGGTGGTAGAGACCATTTTCAACGGTCCCCCTGAGCAATATCTGGCCCTGCAAGGTCTTAACAGAACAGTGGTCTGAGTGTAGCTCAACAAAGACATTGTTATCACGACACAATTTAGACACACACTAAGTAGAGATTTTGTAATTTGTGGCACACATAAAACATCATTTAAATGCAAAGGATTAGCAGCATGCTTAGCAAAAAGAAAAGAGGTGCCAAAATGAGTAATAGGAAGGTAGGTACCGTTCCCAACGGTGAGCTGATCAGTACCATTATAGTGGTTCTGGAGGGCCAGATTTCCCAGGTCTGCAGTCACATGATGAGTGGCCCCAGAATCAACAGTCCATGGGCCAGAAAGATCAGATGGGCTTGAGGCAGAAGCAATAAAAGCCGCTTTTCCAGAAGAGGTGCGAAGACGAGTCTACGCAGCCCTGTTCGTCAGAGGATATTGCCGGAGGTTTGCACGCTGGAAGCAATTCAGGGCATCATGGTCGGGCTTCTGGCAGATCTGACAGGGGAGGCGGTGGTCTCGGCTGCTAGAGAAAGGCCAAGATTCGGCGTCGCTGAAGTCGGTGGACGGAGCGGCTAACGATGAGCAATGTGAGCAGCCGGCGACGAGAATGATGCAGCTTCCTCCTCATGCCGCGCCTCCTCTTGGAGTAGGATGCCCAGAAGTTCGTCGGAGGAGATCGGGTCGGAGCGAAGGGAGATCGCCGACCTAAGCGCCGAGAACTGAGAACCCAATCCCTGGAGAAGATAGCCGACGAATTCGCCGTCGGGGACCACGTACATACAGTCGGCGAGGGAGTCAACCAAGGTGCTTTTCTTCTCGAAATAGTCCAACACCGACAGTGCTCCCTTAGGCAGGGATTGAAGCTGCTGCCGGAGGTGGTTCTAACGTGCTCCGGCGTGCGCCTGAAACGTCCGGCCAAGAATCGCCCAAGCCTCTGCCGTGGATTGCACCCTTGCGACGAGACCAAGCATGGAGGAGGTCAACGTCGAGCGAATCCACAAAAGGACCAACCTGTCCTTGCGAAGCCATGCCGCCAGCGCTGGGTTGGGGTCAGTGCGGGTAGCGCTACCAGTGGAGGGGACCGCCGGATCAGTCGACGGAACGGTGGCGACAGAGACCGTGGCATGCGGTGGGTTTACGTCGGTAAGGAAGCTGTCAAGCCCATATGCCTCAAGGGCTGACCGAATAGTGCTTCGCCATAGGGAATAATTCGTTCGATCAAGACGAATTGCTAAATTGGGGAAATTGAAGCTGGGATTTGAGTCTGAGCCAGCATTAGCAATAACAAGAGTGTTTGTGGAATTGATGGAATCGGAAGCCATTGGATCGTGTTGGCTCTGATACCATGTAAGTAATTGATAATTGTGAGAAGTGTTACTTGTCTTTCATTAAGCTGCAGGTATAAATAGAGTAAAACAAAATCAGTGAATCCCATGCTAATGGCTAAACGTGGGATCGTTAGCTGAAGACTAGGTAGTTCCTAACTAATAGCTGAAGACTAGGTAATTACAGGTAAATACAATTACTAAGTCAATACAGTACATACGTAATTATTTACAGTTAACAATAGGACTTCTAATACAAAAAAAACAAAAATGTAACCGCAAACACATGATACAATAACTAGGTCGGATACAATACATCGACGTGAACAATTAAATCGAGTTAACGCCATGAACACAATTATATAATTCGTGGAATCAAAATACAATACTATGTACAAACATGGATTTTACACTTATTCAAAAACATTAATTAAAAACTATTATTTTCATATATCCTCATTATGGGAGAATGGGGAAAGAAAACTGAAGAAAGTAGTAGGAATTTTGAGAGAGGGTGGAGAGTATTGTAATAGTGCTTGAGTTGTAGGAATACATATTTTAAAATATTTATTTATTAACCAGTTAGTTGTGCTTATATGATTAAAAATATTAAAAAATAAAAATATGTTAAATAGCAGTAGTATAGAAAAACATGACATTGTTAGATTGGCAGAGGAACTATATCTTTTTATTTGTGTATTTTGAAATAGTGTTAATTTATGAGCCATGATTCGAACTTTTTTAGTGTAGGATTAAATGTGAGAGGTCTTTGGTTGTGTCCTCGACAATAATGCTTGAGTTAAAAAGTCCTCGACACGGCATATTGTGGTTCTTGATTTGAGAGGAAGATTGTTAGCGTGCTTGATCCAAATCTCACACTGAAAGTTGAAAAAAATTACTGCTTTGTATATAAGTGGTGAGACCAACCCATTAATATGAACCATTTTGGAATATGTTCAAGCACAAAACAATATCAATTAGAGACACAAAGAAGCTGTCCAAACAGTTAGGGGTCGTTTGGTTCAAGCGGGGAAAGACAAAGGAATCCAAACAGAGAAAGAAAAAGAAACGAATAACCTTAATTTTTTAAATATGTTTGGTTCAAGTGAGGAAAGTGAATCAAATTTGTTCTCATTCTCTTTGTTACTGTTTGGTTCGCACTAGGGAAACAAATATTAATTTCTAGCATTATTTATAAAATAACATATATAAGTATAAATTATTTCACATTATCAAATTTGCTAAATATATATATATATATATATATGTATGTATTTCATGAATTATTGTCATATTGAGTTCATATAAAAGGTATTTAATATAAAATATGTAGTTCATCATCTTTAATTTATTAATATATTTTATGTGATTAAAAAAATGTAAATCTATTATAATTTGTGGTGAATATTTTATTTACATATTTCACCGTTTACCTACTTTTTTATTTCATATCACATGCGACATATTGAGTTAAAATATGTTGTTCATTTAATATAAAAATGTGCTAATATGATGTTAAAAAAATCACATACGCAAATCTTTTAAGAATGGACGTCCAAAGGATATTATTTATAAAACATAAAATCACTGCAAATCTAAAATATTACATAAGGTATTATATCCATCAACACATAAATATTTTTCTAATAAAATAATTAAATTTTATAAATCAAACATTGATTATTCAACATCGAGAACCATATTACACCTAAATATCACCACCTCTACCAAAAACATCATAATCAAGTTAAAACTTCACATATTGCCTTAACATCTGGGTATGACAGTGGTAAGATATTCAATTTATTTTGTTGACCTCTATAATATAATAACATTTATGAAATAGTATTATTTTTTATGAAAATTTTATAAATATTAATTTTATTAATATTACACCCAAAAAGTAAAATTATAATCTTATTTTTTATATATGAAATTCATTTTTTGTCTTAAATTTAATTACATTATTACTTAATGTAATACTATTTATATTATAACATAATATAATACTATTATGTTGCTTAATATAACATTATTTATGTTACTATTATATAATTATTACTTAATACTCCCTCCGTCCCAGCTATTTTTGCGGAGAGAGAAACAAGAATTTTCTTTTAAGAATTCATTATCATATGCTTTCTTTTCCATGTGCCGGTGGGGTACCTTCATTTTATTTTCCTTTTCCATTTAATTTCATTTTTTTCAACATAAAAAATGAATCAAAGCTGGCCAAAAAAGTAAAGGGTAATATGCAGATATAACCCTATATGTTGAGAAAAGTGCAAATATAACCCTCATTTGTTTTTAAGTGCAAATATAACCCTGAATGTTGAGCGAAAGTGCAAATATAACCCTGGTGGCATGTTTCCGGCGTTGACCATCAGAATCCGGCGGTTGACCAACGTGTAATGACCTCAATACCCTTATTTCGGAACTCCTGACCTAGAGTGACCAATTTGCCCTTATAATTGTAGGTCCCCATCAGAATCCATTCTCCAATTCGTTGGTTTTGGAAAGCACGGCCGTTCGTTCTCCATCTCCACTGAATGAAGCGGATAGTCCAGGAGGTTGCGCCACCACGTTCGGACTCCACTTCGCCGCCGCGGTCGCCTAGGGCTTCTTCCCCCATCCTTCTCCCGGCAACAGTTCAAGCATCCCTTCCCGGAGATTCAGGTCGTTCGTTCGCTGCGGAAGGTAACTCATCTATTCCACGTAACCCTAGATTTTAATTTGGGTGTAGCAATTTCTTGAACTCCGTGGATAAAACTTCGGATATGTTGATTAATTTTGTTTAGAGTGCTGTGTTGAATGAAGTAGTTGTTTCTATGTTCTTGGCGAGGGATTAGAATGGCTTCGTCTAGCTACAGTAGGAGTGGTGTGGTTTGCGAGGGATTCGAATGCCGGCTTTGTCAGAAGGCAACGATCGTTTGTGTGTCCCGCTCGGCCAAGAATCCGGGGAGACCTTATTATCGGTGCCCTCGTAATCACGGATTTCAGGGTTGGGTTGTGTCCGACATGTTTGATTCGGGAAGAGGAAGTACTGGAAGTTCGTTGCCCCAGGCCGAGTTTCGCTGTCGAGTTCCAGGAGGCAATACTGCTGGCCATATTGAGGTCGAAGAAGTTGTGGTTGTGCCCGGAGAAGCGTATGTTGCTCCGGTGAATGGTTGCAACTGCTCCTTAATTCTGAAGGCTTTGATGGTGATGAACTTGGTTTTGCTTGGTGCGAACATGGGCATGTTCTTGGTGGGGTTGATTGGAAAGTGAATGTTGGTCGCATCGCAACATGGTTGCAACTTCTCACTGATTCCGAAGGCTATGATCGTAATGAATTTTGTGTTCCTCGGTGCGAACATGGCTATACTGTTGTTGGGGTATTAAAATTTTGGGCATTAAAATCGGATGTTGTAGTTGTTGCTTGGGTTTGCATTCTGTTTATGCTTATGTATCTTTTAGACTTCTCGAACGTTTGTCTTCAATTTATTCGAGGTGCACAAGCACTTGGAATTGATCATTTGTTGCAGTAGTACTGATTTATGAATGTGATCATTTTCTGGCTGATTTGTGATTGTGATCATATGTTGGCTGATTTAGAAATTTGGGTCATTTGTTGGTTGACTTATGAATGTGATCATGAGTTGCAGTAGTGCTGATTTAACCTTACTTAAGTCAGTAAACGTGCAGCTATTCTTTTGGTGTAGGTATTCCGTAGAACTATTCATCATATAACCTTCGGTTCGGGTAAGCTGTCCATACATAGAAACCACTTACCCCGACACATGCGATAATTACAAACACATGACATTGCATGATCGTAGGTTCAAATATATGATATTCGAAGTGATCAACACACAACATATAGTGTGCTGCGTAGCTCCTGTGGACGTGTTTTGACCCAATAATCGGTCGCAAAATAACCAAAAACAGGTAACCTACAACAGTCGTAGGACTACGGAAGCTGCTACTATTGAAACAGTACGTTGTCTAGTGTGTGCGTTTGTTCAAGCTCGGTCATCTGGTGGTGGTTGTGACTCACTTCTTCCTGGGCTTAATCTATCTTCCGCTGGGTCGAGCGGGACAGAAGGAGGTGGCTGTGGGCTGGAGCGTGGGACATCCGCTCTGGGGGTGGTGCTCACCGACGGAGCCAAAGTTGTGCCGAGCAAACGCGCTATCCTCGGACTGTATAGAAAAGTCCTTCCCCAAATGTTGTTGCGGGTAGCCGGCACATTAGTACCGAATTTGGGGAGCTCTGTTGTTGAGGGGGTGCCAGGTAGCTGCAAATAGAAGAAGATGTTGATATGTTCAGTTTTAGGGGATTCGGATATAATCGTACACGCTATCAACATGTGCAAATATGACCCTGTGTAATTTCAATATGTGCATATATAACCCTAAGTAATGTCAATATGTGCAGAAGTAACCCTACGTAATATGAATATGTGCAGGAGTAACCCTGAATAATAGTAATATGTGCTGAAGTAACATATGTTTTGGAATGCTAGTGCAATGCTGACCCTGTATATATAAATTACCTGTGGGTTAGATGGATCGAGAAGGTTGACAGTTTCAATCACAGTGTTACCCGGTATTGTGTGAAATACGACTGGAAGGGGGAAGTCCTGAGCATAAAAAACATGAGGGAATTATTTGTTATGTTGTAATTGTGATCTGTGAACATTGTGAGGTGAAGAAATGTGTACAGGGGAAATTGGAATACCTCAGCACTGAATTGGCGCGTTAAACACGCCCGAGTACTAGCACTTGGTTTTATGCCCTCATTCGTGCCGGTGTCCGCATCCTCTTCTGTCTGGACGTCCTTCGCAACAGTCTCCCCCGGAACTTGCTCCCCCAACGATGGCTGCCCTTCCAACGATGCCTGCCCTGCCATCACCACTGGTGGTGTTTCTTTCACGAGAATTTGCACTGGGATCCCCTTCCTGTCGTGGACATTGCATGTGGCAGTCACATCTTGGATGCTGAACTCCTGCTCGACGGCATCTAGTGTTGCTTGCATCATCCTTTCACCCCCTTCCTGACATTGAAACTCATCTTCCTCCTAACGAAGACGTCAGGGTACAATTTCAAATATTTCATCATAATTATTTGATTTCGATTTAGTGCATTACCTCATAGTCAGAAGCGTCCTCTGATATGTTACGCTTAACCGTCTGCTTTGTCCTCCTGTGTTTCGGCACATTCTCTGACTGTGGCTCTGGCAGAGCGATTTCACTCTCCACTTGTTGAATGATAGGGATCGCATCCATTATCTGCAAGGCAGTATGAGCATGTGAAGCGAGAAATTCTGTTTGAGGAAGACATGTTTGATTATGGACGCAAGGAAAAACTATGAATTCGCATGGCACAGTGAACTGTACTTCTATGTCGCTCAAACGTGGTGGCGGGAATTGCTTCTCCGTATCAAATTGCAACCATGTATCAGCATCTGCTTTATCCTATAGTCCGTAAAACCAAAATTTTCTTCATGTCATAAATGTATACTGTGACTCGACAAAATTTTAGAGAGTTCATTAAATTGTAGACATAACTTAAGTGAGTTCAGATGTACCTCGACAGCCTGGTTACCATCCGTTTCAGCCTCGTCCTCTGATATTTTACGTCTGACCTTCTTCTTTGTCCTCCTGTATTTCTGCACAGTCGTTGGCTGTGCCTCTGGCAGAGTGGTACAACTCTCCACCTGTTGAATGATAGGCATCGCACCGGTCGTCTGGAAGACAATATTACCATGTCAGCAGAATATGCATGTACCAGTAACACATGTTTAATCCAGAACGCACAACAAAAGTTTGGAATATTCATAAGACATGTACCTCTCCGGTCTGGTTGCCATCCCCTGGAGCCTCGTCCCTATTTTGAATTCGCACTTCCGCATCAAATTGGACCTCTGTCTGTTCCGTGGAATTAGCAGTTTTTTTCCCTCGCTTAGATGCTCGACTTGCCACACGGATACCCCGCACTGGTGGTTGCTTAGAAACTTTCTTGGCCACCGGTCTGCCTCTCTTGATTTCAGCACGTTGTGTGGCTTGTGAAGTACCCTCGGCAGTGCGTACAGAAGTGGCCTGTGATGGGCGTTCCGTAGTGGCCTGTGACGTGCGTGCAGTGGTGGCCTTTCTTTCTTTGGCCGTAGGCCCACCTTGACATCCCCTTATATTGTGGCCAAATTCCCCACATTTGCTGCACTTCCTTTTCTTCCCGCTTCCCTCTCCCTCCCAATCCTCTTTCTTTCTGTTTGTCCTTGGTCTCCCAATCCGCCGTTGTAATTCTGGAGGTTGGCACGGTTGTGCAGTGGAGCTTTTCGGCCAGAATACCCTGTGAGGCAAGGGCTCGATCATGTGGGAATAGGCTCTCAAAAAAGTGTCTTTAGATAGCATCAGATCACAAGCTTCGTGGAGGGGGTGCCTCTTGTGCAACAGTATCGCCGCCGCGTGTCTACATGGTACACCCGTGTGATCCCAAACACCACAGTCACATGACCGCTTATCTAGCCGCACCCGGAAATGAAGATCACCGTGTACGACTTCATAATTTGTATCCGAACATGGAGTGAAGGTAACTCGGCGAGATTGTCTTGAAACAAGCTTCAACATTTCTTCAGTCCGTGGACACATTACAGTATCCCAGGATACACACTTCTTGTAACGTTCTTCCAACCTTGCCATTACCTTCTTCCGCAACCCCTCCATCAAAGTCAGTACAGGCTGGTTTCTCAACCCTCCTACCCAATTGTTGAAAGACTCTGCAGGATTGTTAGTGACGTTGTCACACTTCAAGGCCGTCGAGAAGGTGTATCTAGCCCACAAATCATCACCGATGTCATTCAAGTAAACATAAGCTTCGTCACTCAATTCCTTCATCTGGTCCATTGCTTTGGTGAAATCCATTTTATTGTAGGACATTGCCGCTCTCCAGAACAACTTCTTGAAAATATCTGCTGGGTGCTTTCTGCGGAAATTGGCATAGATGTGACGGCAGCATCTCCTCTGCGTAGCGTGCGGCACGATCTCAGCAATTGCCTTATCCAGGCCCTAGTTGACAACAACAAAGGGTGGGAGCGGAGATGATAAGAACAATAGAAAACGTACTGTGTCAATCGGAGAGGGTTACGTAGGAACATAAGCTGATCATACAGTGTTGCATATGCACATCAGCTAATCGTACAGGGTTCTATATACACGGAATTTATGCAGAAAGGGTTTCATGCGCACATAACACAATCAATCGAAGCTGGTTATATATGGCCATAAGGTAATTATACAGGGTTCTATATGTCCACATAATTTAAACATACAGGGTTATATGTGCACATAATTTAAACATACAGGGTTATATGTGCACATAATTTAAACATACAGGGTTATATGTGCATATAATTTAAACATACAGGGTTATATGTGCACATAATTTAAACATATAGGGTTATATGTGCACATAATGTCATTACACAGGGTTTCGTATGCACATAAGTAAATCAACCAGTAAGGGCAAGCTGTTCACATATTTTAATCATATAGGGTTTCAATTTTTCAGCTACCACAACAGCACCTCATTGATTGATCAACCACAGACCACAGCTAAACAGTTACGAAAATGAGAATGATAGAAAAGCACACCTTCTGCCGGTCGGTCATGAATGTCCACAGCTTGTTTTCTTCGAATCCTCCCAACAAAAGCTCCATTTGCTTGAAGAAAAACACCCAACTGTCTTTGGATTCAGACTCCACATAAGCAAAAGCGAGGGGGAATATGCCATCATCTGGGTCATTGGCAATTGCACTAAGCAGAACCCCACCGTACCGACCCTTGAGATGACAGCCATCGAACCCCAGAAAGGGCTTGCATCCAGCAAGAAATCCCTTCTTCACAGCTTCAAAGCCAATGAAGACCCTTTTCACAAATGGAACTGGTTGTCCCAGGCCGTACTGTATCATTGCTTGACTTCCGGGGTTGCTCTTACGCAGCTCCTCACAGTACTGCGGCAGTGCTTTGAATGATTCACCGTGGCTACCATCCAACAGTAACTCGGCCAACTGCCTTGCTCTCATCAGCTTGTGGCGGCTAGGCTGAACACCAAAAGATGTCAGGTGTTCCAACAGCACCTCATTCGACACCTGCCGATCAGCCTGAAGAAGTTTAGCAATCCTCTTCGATATCCATCCCTGCGGTGCCTTCACCTCTTGCCTACAGGTGTGTTTCCCTTCCACTGACCGAATTCTAAATGTATGGCCGTCGGGAAGTGTCGAGCTATGGAGCCTCCATCCGCATTTATCCGCCGCACAAGTCACTGTCACTCTACTCTTCTCGCTCTTCACAGTTCTGAACACAAATCCTTCTTGCAATGAGTAGTCGAGCAAAGCAGCCTTGAAATCTTTCTGGGTCTGAAAATCCATCCCCTTAAACAGTTGGATTTTATCCCCAGCTTTGACTTCGAACTTGTCCTTGTTCGTGCAGTTATTCATCGGATCATCATCCAAATCACTATCTACGCCTAAACCCCTCCCTCCATCACTGCCACCATCCCCATCCGACTCAATCTCGGAACCCGCCTCAGTGTACCGATGGAACCAGTCCCAGTCTTGCTGTTCGTGGCCTTCTTCAGGATTGGGTTGCACGTAATCTTCATCTTCGCAGCTGTGTTCTTCCGCCAAGCCCTCGGCCGCCGCTCCACCACCTTCTCCACTAGCTTTCTTCCTCGTTCTTTCCTGCTTTCCCGTTCCGCTGCTCTCACCCCGAGAACCACCTTCGGCCGGGGTACGGACCTGACAATACACCTCTAAATTAATTCCGCCACGGCTTGAGGAAAACATTTTGGTGACATCCTCTTCGGATTGCAGGCTGACCCGATCATCCCCAAAACTGAACATCAAATCCATCGATTTCCATGCCTCAGCGTCCCCGAAGAAATGCTCGGTACAATCTGACTTGAGGACGACTAGAGAGTATCTGTCGGGGTCAATACCGTCAAGCCTCTTCCAACGGGTACCGTGACGGAGGATAATCGTATACACTTCATCCTAAAACATTGAAAGATAGATAAAAAATTATGAATACATGAAGATAATGTAAGGGTTATGTCTACGCATACAATTACAGTCATGGTGACATCGGAACATGTAAGATACACACAAAGTAACATTTGCCCAGTCAGGAGGGTAACTTTGCAATTCAGTACTTTGCAATTCAGTAAAAACTACGGGTTACATATACACATATCTTGAGCGGCCAGGGTCATACATGCACATACCAGAAACAAAAAGGGTTATATATGCATATATCTTCATCATACAGGAATACATATGCACATATAAAGATCATACAGGGTTATATATGAACATATGAAGAACATACAGGGTTATATATGCACATATGAAGAACATACAGGGTTATATATGAACATATGAAGAACATACAGGGTTATATATGCACATATGAAATACACACAGGGTTATATATGCACTAACAGGAAACAATTTTCAAAGAGCAGATTCATCTATTGTCAACAGGGCCTCATGTCAAGGTTCAGTCACAGAAACATTGAACATTCGGCATTTGGCCAGAAACTTCACCATACATGCACATACCAGAAACAAAAAGGGTTATATATGCATATATCTTCATCATACAGGAATACATATGCACATATAAAGATCATACAGGGTTATATATGAACATATGAAGAACATACAGGGTTATATATGCACATATGAAGAACATACAGGGTTATATATGAACATATGAAGAACATACAGGGTTATATATGCACATATGAAATACACACAGGGTTATATATGCACTAACAGGAAACAATTTTCAAAGAGCAGATTCATCTACTGTCAACAGGGCCTCATGTCAAGGTTCAGTCACAGAAACATTGAACATTCGGCATTTGGCCAGAAACTTCACCACCTTTTCCCATCTACGGCAACCAACATATTCTTCAATCTAGTTCACAGACAAGGACCGAACAACATTTACAGTAAGGACTGATGAATCACAAACATTCAAAATTATCACACAGCAAAGCATTAATCAGAACAAGTGACAAATCACAGACATGTTCAACATCATACACAATAGTGCATTTCCACACATTCAACGAACATAAGAAAATGGTGCATGTCCACCCTACCATAGAACAAAACAGAGCCAACAAACCTACCCCCAGGAGTACCATCACAACATCGAAACAGTAAAAACAGTACCCCTTCAACGAATTTCCCAACCATCAACATTTTCAACCCTAGCCATGGAAGCAGAGCAGATTAACAGCCACACCACACGCACAGCAGTAAACATATTCAGAGCACCAATCCAGATGACAAGCAATGAAATCGACCTAGAGGGGTTTAAAAACCCTGGTTTCATTACAGCTCTCCATATGTACGGAATGATGAAAAGGTTAAACGCACAAAAAACATGCTCCTCAACAGCAAAAAAATGCACATTCCCACGGATTTACGAAGGCATACCATTTTTCGGGGGTTTTACTGTAGCAATTTCGAGTTCCCTCGACGCTCCCGCAACGACAACCGGGTTCCCTTCGCCGACGTCAGTGGGAGACCCACGCCTTCGCCGGACTGCAAATGGAGACCACAACCGGCGGGAATCAGCACGGCGGGTTGAGCGGGTCTGGATTCGGGTTCTTCTTGGCGCTGAGTTCAGGGGGGAAGACGACGAGAGGTTGAGTTAGGGCGGGAATCGAAGACACAAAGGGATATCAATGTGGTTCAGGGGTAATACTGTAATGTGGGAAAATGGTCCTATTTCCAATTTTTTTAAAAAGAATCCGTCAGGGACAATTTCGTCATTTCACTACATTCCGGCCACAAATCGGCTCAGAAGGTTACATTTGCACATAACCGTAATAAATAGGGTCATATCTGCACTTTCGAACATTGCAGGGTTATATATGCACTTTCTTCAATTACATAGGGTTATATTTGCACTTTTCTCAAAAGTAAATAAAGTGAATAGAGCAAAAATAGTTGGGACGTCCCAAAAAGAAAATAGTGCAAAAATAGCTGGGATGGAGGGAGTATATTACTATTTATATTATATAATTACAAAATAATATATTTATTATAAAGTAATATAACTATTATTCAGAGTATAAAAAAATATTTATTTATTTTTACTTTAAAAAGAGTTCATTATGAAAATTATAGTTTCATTTAAATTCGACCTATATACAATACAAAAAATAAAATTATAATATTTTAATTGAAATCATAATCATAATTTTATAATTTTTATTTTGATAATAAATATAAAGCATAATCTTATTTTATTTTAGAGTTGATAAAACAACACAAAGCCTTACTTTAGGCAGCCTAAACTTTAGACCAGAGTTTATTGTGCAATTATAAGAAGTTTCATTTGTGATGGGGTTTTTCTGAAAAAATACGGATAAATTCAGGGACCTACTATGAAATTATCCAAATGCTATAAATATCACAAAATATCAGAATTTTCAATATTTTTTCCTTCTCCACCTCCGATCGGTAACAGCAGGATTTCACCGTGTTCCCACCAAATCGTCACTTGACTGTCGAATATTGCCGGAATCTCGTTTCCTCTGCTCCAGATTGGCATAATCAGTTCAACAAAGGCAGGACGTTGAGAAGTTCAATTAATCCAACTCTAGAGGCGACGATGACGGTGGATGCGTCTGGAGGAGGAGATGGCGGATGCGTCTGGCGGAGGCAACAGTGGAAACGCCTGGCGGAGGTGACGCCCGTATTTTGATCGGCGATTCTTCAATTGAGCAGAATAAGTTTGGCGTAGGCAGGGCATTGAGAAGCTTCAATTGATCTGACTCCGGAGGTGACAACAACGACGAAGATGCCTGGTGAAGGTGACGAAGGTGCCTGATGAAAGTGACGAAGGTGGCGCTTAGCGGATGGAGCATACCTTAATGGAGGTGCATGAGATGCACACGCCGGATGATGAAGACGACACACACTTCTTCACGCACGACATCGGAGGATGGCTGACGGCGGCATCAGCGACGGAGGATGGTGACATCGACGGCGGACCGAGCTTCTCCTCATAAGAGGTGAGGTTTAATATTGTGTTTTACTTTATTTAAAGTCTCTTTGAGGTTTAATATTTACTTGACTGAGTTTATGCATCAAAGATTGTTTGGTCTAGTGGTTGGTATTGTTGTTGAGGTTAGAGGTTTAGGGTTCGAGTCTCACTGTGACAATTATTTTTGAAGAATTTATGTTTTTGATGTACATGCTGAAGTTTAATAACATTAGACTGGGTGAATGTATGTTCAATAAGATTCTTTGGTCTAGTGGTTGAGTTGTGTAAGGTTACCTTGGCCTTTATATAGGGAGGCAGGTAGGACAACTGTTTTGCTTGCTTGTGGAGCAAGTACTCTCACCTTGGGCCAGCCCAAAAGGCTTTACCCAAAGGGCAAAGCTATGGACTTAATGTCGGCCGCATGGGTATTTAGGCCCATACAGATTTACACATTATCAAGAAGCCCCTGGAAAGCAAATAATTAAGCCTTCGAATTCCTTCCGGGATCGCGGGCTCAAATCCGTGCTTGAGTCTGCGGGTTCGTCACGACTCCCAATTGACGGGGGTGTTTCAAACTGACATTCGAGCGAGGGTTTACCCTCCAAAATCCTTTAACACTTCTAGGGATACGATGATAGTGCCCCTGGAAATGGGTTTGAAGGTTCATCCCTGGTTGAGGCTTCGAACTTACCGTTCGAGCTGATCAATGTATCAGGGGTTCGGCCCTTGGCTTTCTAGTTTGTGTTAGAGCCCAAGGGCCTAAATCCTGCTTCTTTTTATCTCCCCAGGGGCCTTTGGGCCCCTCATAATACTTCTCAAGGGATCCGGTCTTTGGATCTTCTAATCTTTGTTAGAGACCCACAGACTTTCGAGTTCTATTGTACGTAGGAAAAGATAAAATGCCTTAAGATCTGGGGCTTCTATCCCGCGCCAGAACCCGAGAATGCGAGTCTTAATTTTTCATCCCTAGGGGGTACAACCTTCAGGTCTCTCATTATGTGTTAGAGCCCATGGTCTCTCAAACTCCTGGAGTCCAGGATAGATTTGGACGTCGACCTTCCAATCTGCGCTAGAAGTTTGGTAATATGAGCTTCTGGTTGTATAGGGTTTGGTTTACCACCTTCTTAACTGTGCTAAAATACAAGGAATCCATACCCATGGTATAGTGCATTCATCCTTCGAGAATCTGGTCTGTGCTAGAGTTCGAAGGGTTCTCACTTACGCATTTAAGCATAAACGGGTTTGGGCTCCCGGGGTTCTAGTCCGTGCTAGAATCCCTAGAGCTAGAATCCCTAGAGCTAGAATCCACGCATTTGAGCATAGAGGCTCCCAAATTTCAGGGTTCTAGTCCATGATAGCATCTTTGGAGCTAGAATCCCATTATAAAAAAAATTAGGGGTTCAATCTTCGGGCTCCTAATCTGTGTCAGAACCTGCAGGGTTCAAACTCATTGCGGGATGCGGGAAGGTCGCATGGGATTTTCTTGATTTCCACAATTCAAATTCAAGGCTAGAAGTGGAGGAGTCACGGGGGTGGTGTTGACTCTCTATTTTTGGAGCGCGGGAAATCCTTGTCGGATTTCCACGGGCAAGCAGCTTTCACCATAAATGCCTTGGGTTTGGCTTCCCCACGCGGCCTGTTTACCCATACAGTTACTTTTTGCATGGCGGCCTAAGGTAATGATTACCTTTTAATGTCTTATATATATATATACCTGGGCTCTCAAGTGTTCTCACTTCACCATCTTTCCCAAATTGCTCTTAAATCTCAGAAACCCTCTTTTCTGTCCGCGCAGTTTTTCAGTGATCTTTCTCAGAAAAGCTCGAGTCATTTTTCCAGCCACTCTACTAGTAAGTTCCCTTTCCCTTAACCTCTCATTTCAATTTTATAATGTCGCTAACACCATCGTCGGGGAAGAACTCCATTCCGACCTATTTCCCGGCCGTTTCTACCGCTAATGGCGTAGAGAGTTCATACCTTCAGGACTCCGGTGATATTCCTTCATTAGGTGCCGGTTCCCTTCCGACGGGTTCAGAGGCTGGGGAAGTTCTACCAGTTGCTTGGTGCCGCCTCAGGGTAATCACCGACAGTGGGTTTCTTTGAGGTTCCAGGATCCGAGTTGGGCCAAAGTTTAGGAGGACAAGAGTGGTTATCCCGATTTCTTCAAAAAAGATTCTTACCCCCATCTTAAAAAACCCTCCACACCTCATGCATCCAAAAGTCGTTGAGCTATTAAAGATGCTACCTTTGTGGGTACAACTCCCGAAGGATTTATGGTTGGAAGTACATCGAGAAGATGAAAATATGAGGGATACAAGGCCCGATTGGTGCGCAGTTTATGACCGTCAGCTTTGGTTTGGCCTATGTTTCCCCTTTCCCCCCATTCTCTCTCATCTTCTCTTAGAGCACCAGATAAGCCTGGCCCAAGTGCATTCAAACGTTATTCTCCTCGCTATGGCCTTCCTGACTCGATGTAACAGCTTGGGCATTGAACCCTACTGCGAGGTCTTTCTATCTATGTACTACCTCTCCGGGAGTAGGATTGTGGTGCATTCGGACGGGGGTCAAGATGCGAAGCTTAGAGGGATCATAACCCTGTGCGACATATTCTGAGACCATCTTGTAAAAATTTCTTCTAATTGTAAATGGTGTCATCTATCTCTCATTTACATGTCGAGAAAGAGGCCGAGGAGTACTATGTACCCGATTGGAATCCGAAGCTCAAGTTTGAGAATACTTCTGTCTATATTGCTCCAGAGGATGTGCTAGCTAATATAGATCGGTTGCTGAGTGACCCCCTCAATATTTTGAGGAATTTTGAATTCATCTGGCCGAAGGAGGTATATGACTAGATATATCGCCAAAAGCCAGTTCTGATAGACCTTTCTCCGGCAAAAACTGTGAAACCTCCTTCCGGCAAGGGGAAGAAAAAGAGTAGTTTGAAGGATAACAAGGGGGGAAGGATCTAGAGGTGCTCAACCCAAGAAGACAAAGGCAAAGAGGAAAACCTCTTCGATTAATGGTGAAGAGGCTTCAAAAAAACCAAGAAAATGGAAAAAGAAGGTCGATAGCTTAAAAAATTTTGGGCCTGCCTCAAAGCCCGTGGGGACGGAACCAGAGCCTGCTAGGGCAAGCAATTTTAGGGAGTCACCCATTGGGATTTCTTTCTCCCCCTGCGTAGGTGTTTCCAACACTCTTAGTTTATGCTTTAGCTGCCTTTTCTTTTATCTAGTCCTCTTTTGCTTTCTTTATGTTGGCTAATTTGTGCTTTTCCCCTTTTTTTGTTTACTGGATTTTGCTATTACTCTTGGCTTTGACAACGAGATGGAGGCCGAGATAGTGTTTATAGAGGCATCTCTTGAGGTCTCTCACATCCACTCTATTTCAAGCCCCCGTCCGGCTGGAAGCTCAATCTGAGATTCAGTCGGAGCTCCATGATGAAACCACGAGGAGCAAACGGGGTCATGATGGTACCTTCCCACCCCAGTCTTCCCTCAAAGGTCAAGAACTGATATGCCCCCCTCTATTCAACCACCAGCCCAAATCGAGTATGTCTAAAAACATTAGTTCCGAGACTTGCCACCTCTCGAGGAGGAGCAATTTCCCCCTCCTAGTGGGGAAGGTCGTTCTTTGACCCTTTCCTCGGGAGCGCCTTTCTTCGTTGCCCCGAAATCTATTGTCCATGCCTATTTAGCCAAGGTTCAGGAGGCCGAACAGGTTATTGCTAAGTCTAAAGAGCTTGAATGGGAGTTGTGTGAGGTTGCTTCCCATTACAAGGAAGACCTGGAGAAGGTGGCCTCCGACTGCAAGGCCGAGCGTGATATCGTTGCCCTTGTCCACGGGGTGGAGTTGGAGAAGCAGGCTCTTATTCACAAAGGTGAGGTCGAGAAATAGGCTGCCAAGAAGGACAATCTTTTGAAAGAGCTCGAGCTGAAACTCTCGGAGACCCAATCTTTTGAGGTACCTGAGCTTTTTTGTTGATTTTTTTAGTTTTTTCTCTCATTTTTATGTTTTTCATTTTCTAGGTGAGTTTTAGGTGATAGAGGTTGATTTTGTAGCTTTTTTGGTGATATGGTTGGTTTTTTGTAGTGTTATTTTCCTGATGTTGACATTTTTCAGTTTCTGGGTGAAGTTTTGATGACAATAATTGATGTTCGTAGCTTTTGGGTGATATAGGTTGATATTTGTAGCTTTTTTTAAAAAAAAATTGATAATTCAACCTTTGTTGATGTTTTTATGATTTTCAGTTGATTTTTTATTAGTTGTTGTCGGTGTTTTTTTCTCAATTTTTTGTTGATTTTTGTTTGATTTTTTAATATATGTTTTGCTATTTTATTTGATTTTTTATATATTTTTTCTGCAATTTTTTATTTGATGTTTTATGATTTTTCGTTGATATTCTGCTATTTTTTGCTGATGTTATAATTTTCAGTTGCTGTCATATTGATTTTTTTCATTTCTTAAACATATTCAAAAAAATTTCTTGATTTTTTTTACAGATTGCAGGTGGCGGGAAAATGATATAAAAAATTGGGCGAAAAAACTCATGGAAAGTTATTAGCGATAGGTCCCTCTAAAATAATTAGAGAAAAGTCTCTGTAAAATTATTAGAGATACCCTAGAATTAAAATATTGTTAGAATTGCATTAAGACCCCTGCCTAAAGTTTAGACTGTCTCACTGGATATTATCTCATAACACAAAAAGGCAAATGGAAGACGAAAAAAAAGGGAATCTCAGTTCCAAGGTAAGACCAGGGAATCACGTTACATCCAAATGGAAAAATGGTAAAACTAAAAATAGGAAAAAAAATAATTAAAAAACTAACCAACCACTAACCGAATGAATCAAACCTACCAACTAAATTTTGAAAAGTCAAATCTAAAGTAGGTCGTTGGATTCACTACAAACCTTTACATCTGTGAAAGAATGGGACCAAGTCATGTTAATTAGTAACAAGTTTCAAGTTTTAGTGGGAGTATAGGTCAAACTCCAATCACTTTAGAGTAATGGGTTATATGTAAAATTGTACCCCGTATCGTGTTTGAGTTGACTTAACTGTTTAAATGGGGTAGCACTGTTATTTGTTTAATACTTTTGTTGATTAATTGTTTTTAAATTGCAACTTTAAGCAGAGGTGGAACTACGTGGGGATCCGGTCTCACCGAGATGAAATTTACGAGAAATATAGGCAGCAAATTTGATCCAACCCCGTCAAGATGAAAATTACAGAAAATGTAAGAAGTATATTTGAAAATAATTTATCAATATCTTTTCATGACCGTCAACACAAAGGTGGAATGATGCTCCTATAGAGCTCACACAAAGTGAGGTTTTACAGCCAACACGATGTACATGGAGTTAGCTTATTCGTGCAAGTTTCATCTCCACTATGTTGTTGTTCCCATTCCCCACGTCATTTCAGCTTTCATACATTTCCACAAAAGGATTATCTTGTCCCATATATGAGTTTTTTCATGTTCAAATTTTGTGTCTCTAAGTATCCGATAGTTTGCTTGAAGGGGTGTTACAATAGAAGATTACTGTGATTAGGTTAGAGTTTTGATGTTTATTCATTTTTGCCGAGCTTGTTCTCTATTTATTCTCTCAAAACTCTAACCAAATTAATGGGAATTCACTTCTACAAAACTGAACCTCTCAATTGTATGATAGTCAAAAATAAAATTCACTCAATTAGTTTGTATAATGTAGTTATTTTTCATTTGGTATAATTTTGTTTAATTTAAATGTTAATGGTAATTATATATCTATTTCTTAATTTTAACTCATTTTTTAAATAGTTTTAATCGATTCAAATCAGATGAAAAAAACACGACGAATATTATATTATTTTATTTCACAAGTCCATGGTTTAACAGTTTTTGAATATTTTTCAAAAATAATCCTTGATAAATGATGGAAAAAACGCCGGCCGACGATTACAATTAATAGAACTAACATCCATTCTAACTGGACTCTAGCAATAACCAACATATTGCAAGGATATCTAAATTACACGTCAACCAAACTGATGGTTTTTGTTATTATATATTAGAGGTCCAATAAAAATGGTAATATTGCCCTTAGGATATTAATTTGTTTTTTTTTACAAAAATCATGACCATTTGGCAATTGAGGAGCGTATCAAGCATCATATTACTAAGGGAGACAAGGATTATTCTATAATTATAACACCACTTGATCCAAATCATGTTCTATGTTGTCCAAATTGTAAACACATTGGAAAAAATGCATCGACGAATCCAAATAATTGAAACCCTATTACAAAAATACAAATAAAATCACAAACACACAATCTATACAACCAAATCAAGAATGATACATCGACACAAACAACTATATCAAGTTATTATCATCAACAAAATGATTTGATCCATTAGATCGAACTAGTGGAGTACTATCGCGCATTGAGAATAAGTTTTATTTAAAATTTTAAAGTTTAGTCATCTAAGGAAAGTTATATGAGTATGAAGTGAAATAATAATTTAGTTAGAAATCGTTAAATATTGAATACAATAAAAATTAATTATTTTTATAATTATTCATTCAAATTATTTAAAAAGTAATTATTTATTTGTTGAGATTCATTTTTAAAAGGTTATCATAATTATATGTGTCTCATTGTAATAAATAAAAGTAAATGTCAAATGACCTTATTAGTCTCATTAATTATAAAATGTCCCTATTTAACAATTATTCGGTCTATAACAAGACTTTGTCATACATTAATAAATAAATAATATGTATACATATTTTCATCAAAGGTACTATATAATTGTATTAAAAAATCCAAACATTTGGTTATTTAAGATTATGTGTCTTTTTGAATTATCTTTAGTGATATATATGGTACAATAATATATTTATGGTTTTAAACATATCTTTAGAAGTTATATATTTTAAAAAGTTATGATTGATTATATATAGTAAAGAATTAAAATGAGTAACATATTATAATATTAGTATATTATTTTTGGACAACTTAGATTTAAGTTAGTCAAAATGACTTCAATGTCGCCGGTTGATATCACCATCCAAAAAGCATATAATTTTTATTATATGGTACTCGGAATAACAAAACTAATGTATGTAGACAAATTTTACACTTATTTAATAGCATAAATATTCAGAAAACATCAACTAAAATAAACTACTATTTTCCGTCTCTCTACAGTGGAAAGATTGGGAAAAGAAAATTGAAGGAAAAATACTCCCATGTATCAACTTCAGTTGCAATTGTATAAATTATTTAGTTAGAATTGACTAATTTAAATTATAAAATTGTGTTGCTATTAATTAAAGATATTATAACGTACCACAACATTAAATTCATCTAAATTTATATTTTAATAGTATTAATTTTTATAATTTTTTATTGTACATAATGTAAGATTTTAATGATCAGATATTTTTGAATTAATTGTCAAAAGTCAAAATATGGGATGGGGGGACGATGATGTTTCGAGAAGAACTGCAAGCATGAATTAGTCTAATATGCTAAAAAAAATTAAAAGAAATAATAGTGTAATGGAGTATATAAGAAGGAATTTTGGTAGAGGAACATCGGTTTGGCACATAGGTTGACCGATTGACCAATTAAGCGGACATCAATTGGACAATCAGATCGCAATTAACCGTCCCCATAGTCAAAAGAACATTCTATGTTGACTGTTTCTTAATGATGGATGATATCTTTTTTACTTTAAAAGGGCGAATGATTTTAGAGGTCTTCCAACTCTTTCCATCGTTTACTCTTGGTTTTTCAAATTTTAAATACTTTTGTCTCGTGAACTAACAAACGTGTTGAATCGTAACCTTTCCGTCCGGTCAAAACGTTAATCTCAGTTAAAAGTGTCAATTTTGAGGGCAAATTAGTAATTTCACATTTTCCTTTTCTTTTATCTTTTTAATTTTTCCTTATTTATTTGTTTGCTTTCTTTCCATTTCCCATTTCCTTTGTTTATTTTTTTCTTTCTTTCTTTTTTGCTTTCAATCCCATGGTCAATCCGTTTCCCGTCGACTGAAGTAATTTCTACATCCCTCCTTCACCGCCGTCGTACCACCTCCACCACCGCCACTCTCTGCCTCCATCCCCCACCACCAATAATTTATGTCAATTTCTAATTAGGTTTTAGAATAACTAGAAAGTGACACACCAATTTCTTTAATTAATGTCAATTTCCACCACCACCGAAATCATCATCGAGGACTTGGAGCTCCAGAAGATCTCCAGCTCCGCCCAGGCCTGTCCGCGCAGCCGCACACAACGGCGTTGATGTTAAGGATGTCGTGGAAGTTTTTGGAAGGCCGGAGGACGTAGCCGTCGTCAAACTTCTCAATGCATCTGTTGAGGAGACTTCGCGCGATGGGTAAATCTCGACGTTGATGCTGGTGGTGGGGGTGGCGCTATCAAAGAACTCTGGCGAGATGCATAAGAGGAGCGATCCACCTACTATGTGGCGGTGTTATCGAGATGCAGACCTTGGGTGTCGGGCGGATTGAAGCAGATGCGTGGTGTGGTGGGTTGATGGAGCCGGCGGTGGGTGGATTGAAATAGAGGTGAGGTGTGGTGGGAGACCGAGTCGGCAGTGGTGGATTGAAGGTAGGGTGTGGTGTGGTTGGTTGATGGGGTTGGTGATGGGTGAATTGAAACAGAGGAGAGGTGTGGTTGGCGACGGAGTCGACAATGGTGGATTGTAGGTGGACGGTGGTGGGGCGTCTGAGTCAGCGATGGTGGATTGAAGGTGGACGTGGTGGGGCGACGGAGTCAGCGATGGTGGATTGGAGGTGGATGTGGTAGGGCGACGGAGTCGCAAGAAGGGAAAAAGGAGGTGATACGAAAGAAAGGGAAATAGATAAGAAGGGAAAAAGGAAAAAAGCAAAAAAGATGAATATGTAAAATTACTGTTTTGCCCTCAAAACTGATGCTTTTGACTGAGGTTAACGTTTTGACCAGCCAAAAGGATTACAATTCAACACTTTTGTTAGTTCAGGGGGTAAGAGTATTGAAAAAATGGGGGGCCAAAGGTGAACGGTGTGAAGAGTTGGAGGACCTTTGAAGTCGTTCGCCCTACAAAATATGAAACAATTATTATATTTTAAATTTAAATATTATATATTGAGTTCGTCTCTTGAAAGACGATATTTCAAATAAATTATGGAAAAATCAAGGTTTAAACTGAAAATTAGAAGAAATCAAGATAAAATTTTTGGGTTGCATTAACCGGGTCACAAACTTATAATTATCGCACATTGCATAATAAAATTTTAATATTGTAACTAAAATCTTTTACCTTTATATTATTCTAACTAAACCACGTCTTTTTATAACCCTATGGAAAAACGCTCTTTCCCAATATTTTACCAGATATAGTATTATACTTTCGTTTCAATGTTTTTTGCACACAATTTTAAGTATATATTTTACATTGACATACTTTTAGTTAAAATTTATCCACTTATTTCATTCACCATAAATTCAAAAATTATGGTGTCAAATATAGAGTAACAAATGAGTGTAAGTCAAATATGTAATAATGTATTTAAATGTTAAACAAAAAACTATCATATAATATAATATTTAAATTACTATAAGGTTGGGAACATTTTAAAATATATCTCAAAATATAAACAAAATCATATAACTTATAACGTTATAGAAATGAGATTTTCGATGATAGACCTGACTATCAGGCAGCTTAACAAATTAAACAAATAAGGAAAAAGTGTAAAAATGACCCTATTAAATTTAGAAAATGCTAATATAACCATGTAATACTTGAAAGTGCATAACTAACTCTAAGTTTTTGTAAAATTGTGCATTTATACCCATTTTACTCAATTCCGGCATTGACTCAATGAAGTCAACGTTTGACCAAAATGAAAAGACAAAATACCCCTGGACTCAAGACTGAAAATGTAATGACAATTCTACCCCCTTTTCATCATTTTCATCTCTGCCACCATGCCGCCTTCGTGCCACCCCGCTGACATAGGACCTCCATCGCTCTGAAATAAACATCCTAAAAACAAACTGAAAAACCCTAGCCTCCTCAATTCTCATCGCTAAAGTCAATATTCACACAGAAAACAACCAACAACAACAATCCACGGTTACAAAGTACAAATCGCAGATAAAACAACCAGAACCACCACTTGCGCAGAACCTCTACCGCTCCGCCCACTGCCCAGAACCACTACCACCAGTCATTTCCCACAGCCAGAAACCCTAGCCTCGCAACGCTCCTCCTCTCCACCGCCATTCGAGACAAGCCCGTCGTTCCTTCTCTCCCACGCCACCCATCCCAACCCTAGCTTGCTGCTGCCCAGCCCGCCACTTCTCCTCTCCTCCGCCACCCTTCTCAACCCCAGTTGAACCGCCCCCAGCCCGATGCTCCTCCTCTCCCCCGCCACCCATCTCAACCCCAGCTGCGCAGCCCCCAACCCGTCGCTCTTTCTCTCCCTCACCACCCATCTCAACCGCAGTTGCCCCACTCCTCCTCTCCCCCGCCACCTATCTGAACCCCATCCGCGCCACCCCCATCTCGCTGCTCCTCCTCTCCCCTGCCACCCATCTCAACCCCAGTTGCGCTGCCCCCAGCCCGCTGATCCTCATCTTCCCCGCCATTCATCTCAATCCCATCCCCACCACCCTTCTTCATTCTCTCCCGTAAATCCTCAAAACCCTAAAAAATTCCTCCAATCCAAATGCCCGTTGTTATTCCACGTATTGTTGAGCGATGCGACATGCTTAATAGAGGCGCCATCGCGGATCTCCCAGAGTCGGTGGAAGTCTTCATAGGAGGCGAGAAGCTCCAACTCGAGGTGAAGGTTTTATAGTGTTAGGGGTGTTTGACAGGGAGGTGGGGGATTAGGGAGTAAGGCGTCGGATCTGGGAAAACAAAAGAAACAACGAAAGAAAATTGAAAAAGAAATATTTGGTATAAAAAATAGGGAGGGTATTACTATCATTTACTATTTTTAATTTTTTTAATAGAAGGGTAAAATGGTCATTTTGATGATTTCCGGCCAATTTGACTGTTGACTTTTTGGTCAACAAAATCTTGGGTTATTTTTACACTTTCAGATTTTACAAAGTCATTTCTGCACTTTTGACCAAAACATAGGGTTAAAGCGCACTTTTACTTAAATGGTATCAATGGAAGAACAATATTTTTCATAGATAAAAGTGCCTTTATAACCCTACAAAATTGACATAACCAAACATAATCAGTAAAAGTGAAAAACTATGCATTAAGAAAAAAATTTGGCGGAATTATGTGTAATTACCATTTTACCCCTCTGAAATAAGAGAAAACTGTAAAATACAAAATGAGTATAATGCCCCTAAACCCTATTTTTTTCCCTCTCATCTTCTGTCTTTCTTCTTCTTGTGCGCTGAGCTTGCTTCTTCTTCTTCGATTTGGTGGTGTCAGATCTGTTGCGGCTGGCCGCCATTGAAGCTGCTTGAGTTTCAACAAAATATAGGGATTCTACAAACAGGTACCCAGATTCAAAGGACGACATTTCTATCATGATTTGCCTCTGCGTAGGGTATATTTGACAATGTCAACCATCAGAATGCAGCTTTATCATTTTCCTCGAAGAAGAAGGTGCGGGCTCGTTTCCAATGAAGCTAAGTTGAGCTGTTGGATTGACTCCCTGGGCCTAGTGTTTGAGTTGATCCGTCGAGCCCAATCACTATGTTGACTCGCTGAGTTGGCCTGAGGGTCGCCACACGAGCCAACTTTGTTTGCGGGCTCGGACGTTTGTTTTACTGAGTTATGCTAGAACTTCTTCAGTCCTAAAAGCTCCTTCCATTGGTTGGAACAGTTCCGAGCTTTTGGGGAGAACAAAACTGGGTCGGAGCTTTAGGTTTTGGTGATGGGTTTGGGGTAGGGTTTGTGGTTCAGTGACTACACGACGATGGTTGGCAATGGGGTGGTGGTGAAGAGATGGTGTACGACAAAGATGGTGGAGCAGTGAGGTGGCCGGTGCCGGTGCCGGTGTCGGTGCGGTGGTGGTGGAGCACCTGGTGGGTAAAGGAATAATTGTCCACACACATTGAGTTTTTGATCAAGGGACATTTTTGCAATTTCTAGAGTGGTTAACGAACGGAATATCAAGGTCAACTCCGGATGTGTCACTTTAGGTTTATATTGACACTTTCATTAATTAGTTAAGCTTTTTAAAAAACTTTCAAACATTTATATGTTATATTGGCAATATACAATTATATTTGTATATTACCATTTTTCATATCATACTCACGTCACAATGACACACTTGAGTTTAAATTCTAAAGTCCAAACGGTTAGAGAGGCCTTTAATACAAGTTTATCACATTACACATCACAATGGTAATTAAGAAAGAATTTTATTTAAAAAATATGGCAAGATATTGCATTCAAAGAATCTGAATAAGATTGGAAGAGAAATTGGTAGATAATGGATATGTGTATTTAAGAACGTTGCAACTTTTTTCCGAATTAATTTTTTTAAGACAAAGTCTTGGGAAAGACGATCTTTCCATAGGCTTATGGGAAGACGGGTTTAATTAATAACAAAAGGTAAAAGGTGTTAGTTGCAACATTAAAAATTTAGTATGCAACATGTAGTAGTTATAAAATTTATAACTCGGTTCATGCAACCCAAAAATTTTATCTTTATTTCTTCTAATTTACACTTTAAACCTTGGTTTTTCCATGACTTATGGAAATACCGTCTTTCAAGAGACGCGCTCTTTTTTTAAACTGAAATCATTAAAATAAAATAAAATAAAAATTAAGATCAATAGTTCTAGTTTAAAATTCCAAAATCTCATTTTAAATCGACTAATCAGTAGACGAGGTCATTGTACAATTGATAATGAAATGATTTGATGTTTATTTTTATTTATTGGATCGAGACTCCTATAACTTAAAAAAACTTTTAAATGTATAAATAATTAGAATTAAACCATTAAAGAATTGAGATATTTTATAATTGGTCCAACTATCAATCGGTCTGATATAATACCTTCTCTTTAAATTTTTATTAAAGTTTAGATAATTGGAAGTAAACGGTATCTTTGTCCTCTTATTTTAAAAAGTAATTATTATTCTACCGTAACTTAAATAATAAAGACACAAATGTAGAAATAGTGATGACATCCATCCAACGTTTTATCCCGCCCCTTGGTTTTGATTCCGTTTGGTTTTATCAATTTTGATGGAAATTGACCTTATTTGGGAAACAAACAAAATCTTGGAAATACTGCAAGAAGCTTAATGACGAGGATATTTTCTTTTTATATTATTTTTTTAAAAAAAGAGTATTTTACGATTGAGAATTTGGGATGCAGACAATTCAATTTTTAAGAAAATACAAAGCGTGATGGCGATAGTTTAGTTATAAAAATAATTTGTCATTTATGTATCATTATGTCCTATGAGAAAATTTCCAGTTAAACTGATTAACGTTTGGACCAATCATGAAAAATTTCACTTCAATAAATTTTATGAAAAATATAATTATTTATAACATTTACAAACAAAAATCAAAGCTATAGGATTTACGTTGTAATAAATAAAAAACAACACTAAATCACTCTAGCAATTGCATCAATTATAAAGTTATCCCATTTAATAGTTAGTAATTCTAAAATAAGATTTTGTAATATTTCTATGCACTATTGATTAAAATTCACACACACATATATATATATATATATATATATATATATATATATATATATATATTCAAATGTTAAGACTTTATTTTTATTTATTTCAGTCTATCTTATCTTTATCTTCTTCCACTCATCAATTGGTGAGACTTACCTCTATTAATGTGTTACTATAAAGAAATAATTAGTACGGTTGGTTTTAGTTGAGAGTCAAACAAAGTTATTCAAATACAAATAGTCTAATCCATTTTTTAGCTCAATCCTATTAATGCAAAAATGATAGATATTATGATGAATATTCTCATTTTCTTTATCTTATCCTAAATTTGTAAATAGTTCACCATCATAATAGAATAGATCTGATTTTTTTTAAGGAAATGTAAATCGATTTTAGTATCGAACATTTGGAACAAATTTATATCTCTATAAACAACTAGTATATATAATGAAGAGGAAAACTTATGGGAAACCGTCTCACCATAACTTAAGGTGATACAAATGATTAAGTTAATTTTTAAAAATTATAAAAAGTACCCCATGACATCTCTTATATTCAAATAATTGTACTTTAACCCTCCGTCTCACCATAAGATTGAGTGGGACCATCTCATCCAACTCTTTATATATAATGAAATCAAAATTAATTTTTATGATTTCTTTTCCGTTTAGACGACTTACTAAATTTAGAAAAGAGCATCTTGTAACGGTGGGAAAGTATGAATTTTGATTTTTTTATAATCAAGTGAAATAAAAAAATATTTTAACGCAACCGATTGTTTGTTAAGTAATTACTCCTCACGAATTGTTAGTATTAATTAATTAGTCACAAGAAAACAAAAATATTATGTAATCCAGCTCATCCTAGTCAAAATTCAGTAATAACCACCTACTTCCAAACTCACCAAATTTATTTCCGTAATCGGATTATATTCACCGACTATCCACCGTGTAATTGACTATTAACTAAACACGTTAATATGACAATTACGATAATTATATATTCGAAGATGGTTAAATACCTAAGATAGACTGCATTTTTTGGCAGATATGTGTTTATAAGCAAAATCGACTTATTTTGAAAGTCGGGGGAGACCAACTTCTGCTTTCAAAATAAACTGTTTTTTTAGCAATTTACCAAACACTAAAAAGTGTCTTGCTTATAAGCAAAACAACTTATAAGCTCTGTCAAACAGAGTCTAAATGCCATTGAATTGTGATACTCCCATTGTCACATTTTAATATGCAAATTAACTATTTATTTAGTCAAAATTTGTAAACTTTGATCATAGAATTGAATTGATGTTTACGTGTAAATGCTATTGTGTGATACCTTGTTAGATTTATCATAAAGTATAGTTTCAAAATATTAATTTTTCATAAATTTTAAATCATTCCTATCAAACATTTTTTAAGCCAATCGGTGAAAATTAAAAGGTGCAGTTTGAAATAGGACAGAGGGAGTACAAAAGTTACCAGTGTAATTTTCTACATTATTTTTATTATTATTTTAAAAAAATTGCCATCTTACTGCTCAAATCGATTTATTATGTAAAATTGAAATATATGAATAAGATTGAGTAAAATGATTAATAAGTAAGCGTGAATGATACATCTTTTGTTGTAAAAGAAAGTGTGACAATATTAATACAACCGACTAAAAAAAATGTAACGGTTTTCTAGTAGAATGGAGGAAAAAAGTGTGACTTTTGAAAAAGTGTGACAGTATTAGAGAAAAAGAAGGAGTAAAGTAATATTTTATGTTGATGAGAAATTTAGTCACGTTAATAATAAACTATGGACCGGATCAAATATCCCATGGGACCCACAGTTGCTACGTGTCAAACGACTTGATGAAATGTTTATCCGGTTCTATTACCTACTATATCCCTCTATTTCATGTGAATTTGAACCATCATCATTATTACCTCGACAAATAAAATGTTGATATTAAAAAAATAGTTGTTATAATTAATTGAACAATATTATATGGAATAATTTTATTGTTCATACATCTATTTAAATATATGATTAAACTTTAATAGAGAATAATATAAAAAATGTAATAGTGCAAGTTTATATAGAACAGGGCAAGTATTATTTTTCCCGCTTTGTTTTAATTTTATCTTTACTTTTCATTTTTAAATTACATTATCTTTTCTAATTATTGATTTTAGAAAAAAACAGGACACCTGTTACCGAGGGAGATGTCCTAAATCTTAAAATAAATAATAAATAATAAATAAATGACCCGTCGGCGTTGTACTAAAGGTAAGTCAGTGGAAACTGAAAAGAGAATCCACGACGACGCCGTTTAGTGACGGGGGCAGTTTAATAACGTTAATTTCTTCAAATAGGCTTTAGTTTTGGGTAAACTACACTCCCGACCCTAAGTTCCCATATAAATATGCTTCTTGATTCAATTTTTCAATTGCATTCATTCTAGTCAATTTCATAGTAACACACTTTCCATCTTATGGAAACTCCATTAATGGGGCATTATTTCCTTTATAAGCAATGAACATTGCCATCTCTAGGTTGTATTTAGGGTAGTCGGTTAGTATCGATCAGGAATTCTACTCTATTCCGTGTTGTTAGTGCTATAGGTTTTGCAAAGTATACTCAAGGTTTTAGTGAACTGTAGGAAGTGAGCGATGCGCTTTTTATTTCTATAAGAAGACAATCTCCCTGTCAAAATTAGCTTGTGTTGCAGCGTTATTTGAGTACTCATCAACCTAAGAACAATTAAACGTCCATCAATTTATAAGTTGGCAGTACCGAAGGGAATCAATCGTTCAAATATCCTCTTGATACAGTCGACACGAGTGCTTTGATTTTTTTTTAAAATCATAGTGTTCGATTATCCCTTACTAGCCCTCTAATATAGTACTGATAAGTTGAGGGAATAATATGATAGAAATCGGCTCTAACCATCTTGAATAGGTTCCATGAAACCATATCAGCAATGGAAATATATGGAGCGAACACACTCTGTAAAATTGAAAACTTGTCGGATTTTTAAGCTGAAATTAAAGGAATATATGATAGAAACACGTGTCCTTAAATATGTCAATCTTGTTTTAACTTTTAATCTCCCCCCTTTCCACAGTGCATGTCAATTCTTCATCAATTACCCTTCAACATATTACCAGTCGATTGTATTGCGATTCCTCCCGAGGATAGTACTGATCGATTTTCTTAAATAATTAAGATACTAAACAACTTTTTATCTTCATAATAGTAGTATCTCTGCACACTACCTTTCAATATAGCATCCCTTGGCTATTTATTTACACAGAAAAATACTCGACGCCCCATGATTGTATCATTTGATCACTCGTTGATTTTTCTCAGTTGAGACCTTGTTATCCACAGACTCTACACAAGTATTACTTAATTGTATGTGAATGTATTGTTTCGATTTTATCAGGCGTAATATTGGTTTATTTCTTTAACAATTATTTCTTCCTCCCTATATATGTTCAACGCTGTCGTTTTACTTTAGTAAGGGTACTGAAAAATTACTTAAACTAATAATTGTTGTCAACCGTAAAATTTAATGGATTGTCCGTTTTGATAACTAGAAAACACATACGACGACTTTGAGTCGAAGTCGTCGCCCCTAGCAGTTGAAAAACAAATTACTTAAACCGTCGATTGATGTCAACCTCTTCATTCATACTTTAACTTAGTCGTTCTAAAACAAGTTAAAGCAGCACATTTTCCCGCCAGTAGGCACACGGGGTCATGCGATAAAAAGTAAACGATGACTTTGCCGTGAAGCGTTTACAAACAACAGATGTCGACACACTTACCATTTACATCCGGCCAGATATAGAATGCAAACTACTTAAAAATTACGCCGTGAGTTAAACGGCACGTGCACAGATTAATGGGCACACGAGCGGTCAGAGAATAAAAAACACATTATCCAAATCAGATATTTTCCGAGCGGGACAACACCATACGCTCCTGCTTTCGTTCTTTTCACGTAATTTGAAATAAACTAAACTTAACTGAACGGTGTTGAAGTGGAAGTCGAAAGGAACATGACCATCAGAACCCTAGGAGTGTTTTAGCAAGGCAAGATATACCAAATAGGCACATTAGAGACCTCGAGAGTGCTAATTGTGAAAACCCCAAGGGCTAAGTATGCTAATTGTGAAAACACATTCCCACAGTCGGAGATAAACATGCAGAAAAGGACCCCCCAAAATGAGAGAAAAAACAAAACGGCAGAAGAAAAAAA
Organism: Rubia yunnanensis; assembly: GCA_037428765.1. Classification (NCBI taxonomy): domain Eukaryota; kingdom Viridiplantae; phylum Streptophyta; class Magnoliopsida; order Gentianales; family Rubiaceae; genus Rubia; species Rubia yunnanensis. Next base: position 139,699,050 of record CM075062.1, on the reverse strand, counting down.
GAGAAACGGAGACAAATCCATGTTTCCGCTTCCCACCTCAATTCCCTGAGCACGGCGGCGTATCGCCGGACATGGGAGGAGGAAGCAAACCTTAAGAACATCGAGATTAACAAAAACACCCCTCTTCTTAAAATTCCTCATCGTAAAAAAAAAATTCCCCCAAAAAAAAAGAGAGAAAAAGAGGCGGTGGTTCCTCTGTTTCTCTGTCTGTATCTTTCTCGTAGTTTTCCTTCCATTGATTTTTACCTTCTGTACAAAAAACAAAAAACCCAGAAAAAAAAACCAAGTGTGTGACCATTTCACTGTGCTTTAGCCATGTGGGCTTCGCCGGAGTTGTGCTGAGTGTGCTGGTGGATGGGGGATATAGGAGGTGGCGGCGGCGGAGGCGGTGGTGCAATGGCGGTGTGTGAGAATCCTGATCCGGCGGCAATTAGCAGGGAGAATTGGGGTTTAGCAGAGGAGATAACGCGGGAAGTAGTTCACGGCGTTCATCCCACCATGGACACCGACGAGCGGCGGAGCAACGTCATTGATTATATCCAGAGGCTTCTGCAAACCACCCTTGGTTTGGAGGTACATTAATTTTGATTATTTTTTAATTTAATTTCGTGATTGTTGGTATTTTTTGCATCAGCATTTTGCCGTTGATCGGATGGGATGTTACGTTACGTGTTGTTGTTGCTGTTGTTTTAGTCAGCTTTCTGGAAAGTTTGCCGGTATAGTTCAACTGGTTTTTTCGGAGATTAAATAATTGTGGATTATGGTCTTTGAGTGTTTGACCCTTTTTATAGCCTTTTAAATTATATTAATTTGATTGGAATGTTGTTTTATTTGTTGTTAGTTTGATGGTGAGTGTTAGCTGATAGCTACTGTTTTTTTTTTTTTGCTACTGGTTGGTACTTGGTGAAGCTAGAACCAGAAGTACCATTTCTTGCCTTTATGCTGGTGATTTTGTTCTGATTTTTTAGCTTTTGATTGTTTGGGGTTTGTGTTTTTCTATTTGGAAAGTTTTGACAGGAAAAAGCTGGAAAATTTTGAAAAACACTACTCGGGTTATGTGTTTTCGGTTTTTCTGTTTATGATGCGGCTGCTGCTAGTTATGGTCTGAGAATGTTGTGTAAAGGTCTGTATTCTGTAGTCTGTGTTTCTTGTGGATATGCCATTGGTTGGAAATGTATTGTTCGTTATACTCTATCGCATAATCCTTATGGCGATGCACCTCCCATTCCTCCCATTGGTTGGTAACGCTGCGTATTCACGTTTGACACGTTTACCGAGCTTATTGGGGGTGGTTGATTTGTTTTGCAGCGGTGTTAATTCCGCTGATTTTATGGTGTTTTGGTTGGTAACTTTCACGTTTGACACGTGTTACCAATCTTATTGGGGGTGGTCGTATCATTTCGCGGCATTGTTAATGCCGCTGCCTTTACATGGTGTTTTGATTGGTACAGATCATTCGGAGATCTTTTTTGTGTATTAATTTTGATGTTGGCGAAGTCAAGTTTGAATTCTCGTTGAATGACGACACATGCTTTGCGTGTCTATTCTGATTCACAATTGGCGGGGTTTCGAATAGTTGAATGTTGATTATTTTTTGCGCTGTCTTCATCCAAGCTGTAAAGGGTTTTCCATTTCTGTTAAGTATATCATCATACTTCTGTTAGTTGTTGCTCAGGTCAATGTTCTTTCTTTAAACCAGCTTCTAGTTTAATTTCTCGATCTAGAGTAGATAATACTCTGTGTTGTGCTTGCTGTTCGGATTGGGAGCTATGAAAAAGGAATTTCTTGCTTCCATATAGTGGATTTTGAGCATTGATCATGCTATCTTTGGCCATCCCCCTAATCCTTCCTAATTTGCTTGTACAGGAGGGGGCGTTACATATATACTCTGGATAGCATGATTATGTGGAATTAATATTATTCTTCTGCCAAAACCCTCGGAAATTCATTTTTTGCTCACTATTTACTGAGGTTATGTGTACTTGGAACTTAGAAATTGTTGCCACAATTTCGCATGATTTGAGCATTTCTCATGATATATCTGCGTGAAGATGCATTCTCATAAATTGATTGCTTTGTAGATCCTAGTTTTTACCTGTTTTTAAAGACATGTCATGTATTGTTTCTTTCTTATGCTGGATTGGCATTTGATGAACTCAAAACAGTAACTGCGATTTCTTATTGTGGCACTATTTGGGATGATAATGAAATTTTCTAACAGTGAATGCATTTCTTATAGGTTTTTTCGTATGGTTCGGTGCCTCTCAAGACATATCTTCCAGATGGAGATATTGACTTGACTATCCTTAGTAGTGGTCCTGGTGCTGAGGCTTCGTGGGCAACTGACGTTCTTTCTGTCTTGCAATGGGAAGAAATGAATGCATGCGCTGAATTTAAAGTCAAAGACACACAGTTCATAGACGCTGAGGTCTCTTAAACATTGATGCTTAGATCTTAAGCTTTATGTGTACTTGTTGAGTTTACTTAATGTTAAAGCTCTGAATTAAGTCAACATTATCTGTTTCCAGTTTCTCAAAGTTATCTTTGATGGTTATTTATGGCCTCTCGATGAGTTTCCCAGCTACATAATATTTTTCTGATTTACTCTTCATAATTGTTCCTCATGTGATAATACTTCTTCATATGGTGTGTGGAAGCTTAGTGCTTGTAGGAAAAGGTTCGATCTGGAGTGTAGTTACATCTTGAGCGTGCTCTCTTTCTTAGTTTGTACTTTCTACTGAAACGTTTGTGTGTGGTGGCAGGTTAAACTTGTGAAATGCATTGTACAAAATATTGTTATAGATATATCCTTCAATCAGTTTGGAGGCGTTTGCACACTGTGTTTTCTTGAGCAGGTAAACTTCAAATGTTGCTGTTCTCAACCTCTACTCCTTTTTTTCCTTATCAGCTCAGGCTACCAATTTTCACTTAAAGTTGTTATCTTCCTTTCCGGTTCTCTATTTTTGAATGATCTTCCTGAAGTTTATAGATCTAAATCTTGTACTTTGAACAGGTTGACCGGATTGTTGCAAGGGATCATCTATTTAAGCGTAGTATTATTCTGATAAAAGCTTGGTGCTACTATGAAAGCCGTATCCTTGGAGCACATCATGGCCTGTTATCTACATATGCACTCGAAACACTGGTTCTCTACATTTTCCAGTTGTTCCATACATCCTTAGATGGCCCTCTGTCGGTAATTATCTTTTAAATTGACACTTTATGTACCCAAATGTGAACTTGGCTCGACTTAGCACACTTAACTGGATACTTGTAGGTTCTATACAAGTTTCTGGATTGCTTCAGCAAGTTTGATTGGGAAAACTATTGTATCAGTTTGAATGGTCCGGTTGCGAAATCATCCCTCCTGGAATTTGTTGGTAAGCTGCATTAATCTTTCTCTACCTCTGTTATCTGTTCAGTTTCATTGTATAGTATTTGCATGAATCTTCCGTTTATATTCTTCTGGTTGTTCTTGGTTTCGTAATTTTGTCTATATCTGTTCCTCTTTCTGCAGGTCCGACTCCAGAGCAAGAAGAAGACCATTTGATGCTTAGCGGTGAATTCTTAAGGAACTGTATAGATTTATTCGCAATGACACCCCTTGGGCAGGAGACAAACTCCCGGACGTTTACCCCAAAGCACATCAATATAATAGACCCTCTAAGGGTTTATAACAACTTGGGACGCAGTGTGCACAAAGGTACTGACATTATTTGTTTTAGATTGTTTCTGTAAAACACTAAAAGAATGGTTTCTATGGTGCTGTCCCAAATTCATCTCAGTTTCGGCAATGGTTATTTTCTCATTTTTGTCGTATTCGGACTGTTCACTTTTTCAGGGAACTTCTACCGAATTCGCAGTGCTTTTAGATATGGAGCTCGCAAGCTTGGGAAAGTTCTTACATTACCTAGAGACGAAATAGCGAAAGAGCTTAAGAACTTCTTCAGCGATATTGTTCATAGGCATGAAAGCAAGTGTGAATCTTTTGCACAAGATTACGCTCCAGCACTCAATGTTGGAGGGCCTGTCACATTCCTTTCTCAACAACCCACGGTTATGTCCGAGGATTATATGCAGCCAATACCATCAGGCAATGATTCTGAGTGTGATCCTCGTTTGCTGGAGGAAAAGCGCTATGCGTATTACTCGGGATTACACTCTGCGAGATACTCATCTTCACTGCCAATGCCGGGAAACAACTGCTCAGGACATCGGTTTGATGGGAATGCTTCCGACATTGCAAGGTACAGCTACTTGGATGTCAGGACTTCAACCACCACATCTGAGTGTTCCCCGAGTAGTAATCCGAGTATGTCCTCTATGGGCCAATATGGCCATGTACCTCTGATTTCCTTAACCAATTCGAGTTCAAGGAATGCCTACTCCAGCCACATTGATTCTTGGGACTATGTTGAAGAAAAGACCGGGCTCGATACATGGCTGGAATCCAGATATGATCGTAATATGGAGATGGCAAATACTTCTCATTCTTGTTCAGATAGCTTGGATGACTATTCTCCCTGCAGTTCAGTTCTCTCAAGTCCCAAGTCCAACATCTTGGAAGATCTATCACTTGATTTCCGGGAAATTGACTTCGGCAGTGAAGACGATTCAGAACCTTTAAACCCTTTGGCAGACCTTACTGGGGACTATGATAGCCATATCAGGAGTTTGCTACATGGTCCATTTTTCCATAAGTTCGATCTTTTGGAATCTGTACTTAAGCATACTCTCTCGGCTCCATTGCAATTTGAGAGCAACCAACCATGGCTTTCGCCCTCAGAGCAGCCAACATATTGTCAAATGTACCAGAGCAATGTGTCCATTGCACAACCTCAGTCTATGCCCCTGGAGCAGCCCACTTATGGTCAAATGTACCAGAGCAATGTCTCCGTTGCACAACCTCAGTCTATCCCCTTGGAGCAGCCCACATATGGTCAAATGTACCAGAGCAATGTCTCCGTTGCACAACCTCAACTGATGGCCTCAGAGCAGCCTACATATGGTCAAATGTACCAGAGCAGTGTCTCCATTTCACAACCTCAGTCAATGCCCTCAGAGCTGCCCACATATGGTCAAATGTACCAGAGCAATGTCTCCATTGCACAACCTCAGTCTATACCCTCAGACCAGCCCACATATGGTCAAATGTACCAGAGCAGTGTTTCCGTTGCTGTACCCGGCTCTTCTGCTTTTTCTTCCAAGGATAAACAAAAGGCTCGTGGGACGGGCACTTACTTCCCTAACATGGTATCACTTCTCTCCCTTCCTCGATTTTTGTTTGCATGTTTATATGTTGCTACTGGCTCACTCTTCTGATTTTGCGCAGAATAACTATAGCAGGGAACATGATTTTGCTCAGAACAACGATGTTCCCTACATTCCATATGTCCCGTTACAACAACTGAACAGGTCTTCTTCCGCGTCTTCCTGGATGCATGGACAGCCACAGAGGCACTCTAGTGGCAGTAACTATAATTCTTCGTTCTCAGAGATCAGTAATTATTCTCCCAGAGGCTATTCTATCTCAGAGATCAATAATTCTCCCAAAGGCATTCTTGAGAACCCTCCGATTCATGTCAGAAAGAAGTCCGCGGTTTCCTGCCAGTCTCCCCGTATTAAGGAAGGCCAGAATCGCGCCAAGTCGCTCCAGAACATTGAGTTTGGATCCATTGGAAATCTGGTCGACGAAGTGATTTCTGCATCGCACAGTTCCTGTGCCATGGCTTCTAAGAAACACCTGAATGCATCCTCATCGAGCGTTAGCAGAGCCGAAGCAAAGTGAGTACTTGTTCTGCTATGCTCTCCAAAGTAAGGCCTGTTAAAATTTTCCTGATTTGCATCTAATATGTTTGCACTGTGACTTTGTTTTGTAGGGTTGCAGCTGAGCCATTTGTCCTCAAGAATGAAGAGGAGTTTCCTCCTCTGTCTGTGTGAAGTGATTTTAGCAAGAGAGTTTCAAAGTTCTGTAGAGAGAGAGAGAGTCAGAGGGGGTGAGGGTGAGAGTGAGAGAGAGAGAGAGTGAGGGTTTAGAGTCTAACAACAAACTATAGAGAGTAAAACATGGATATGGATGTTCTTAGCATTTGCTAAGGTGGCTAAATTGACCTTTTTAGCTGCTTTGATGTAGTGTAAAAGATAATGGATTTTGCAATGGTACCTGTTTTGGTAGTATGTCTTCTGTCAGTTTTATGATCCTAATCTATTGTCTTCCATGGGTAATCTCTCTCATAAAGGATTCAAACCCTGATGAGGGAATTGCTGAACCATGGTTGGTAATAGTCGTTTTTGTGTGTTTGTAATATCGCATGTGGTATTGTTGAGTTCGTCGTAGTAAGTAGTTTTAAAATATCAACTTTTTATCTGTCATTATTATGCGTAGTTAAACATATTGATAGTCAAACATGTTTCTTGAAAGCCGTGAGAACGGATATGTGAATCTTGGCATGGGACGGAGAGAGTAATAGATTTCAAGTAATGTATAAGATAATATATTATCACGTGAGATATCATTAGAATCGTGTTAATAATTATTTTTATGATACTATTTCTTTTATCATTTTTAAATATGCAGAATTGAAGATATTAATGGTCAAAAATAGTTTTGATCAATCTGAAACTGTCAATTTTTGCAAATAGAGTTGTGACAGAGGGAGTGGTGTATTTTTACCAATTTGTTTATCCAGATTTCTTACTACTCCCTCCGTCTCACAATAAACTTCCGAATTTCCTTTTTAATTTGTTCTATTAGTGAGAAAAAAACCATCCAAATCGCCCTCATAATAAGTGCCATACTTGAACCCTACATAATTCACCTAACATGACTAATTTAGATCAAATCCACGTGACCAAAAAATATCACATCACCTTGCATTAAAATATTGGGATAAACGCAATTAAGAAGGTTCAATAAGAGTAGTAAAGTATATAATCATCACTAGTGAGTACTAATGATGTTGACATGGAGTATTTATTAGTGCAGATTGTCAACTTGTACATTTTCAAAACAAAGCTGGCGATCATCTACAAAAATTTTGACCATGTACAAAGATAAAAGTGTTCTGGAATCGCTAATGTGGTTTTAGTTTATTAAATATTCAATCTCTCGCTTCAACATTAACAACTGAAATACTCCCTCCGTCCCAGCCGAATCTGCACACTTTTTGGTTAACTTTCTCAAGACACGTTTGACCATAAATTTCAACTAGTATATAGATACCAATATCATCATGTGAGATATTGTTGGATTCTCTGCATGTTGTATTTTCTATATATCAAATTTTAACACACCGTTAATATACGTAACTAAAGTTATCGTTGGTCAAACATGACCTGAGAAAGTTGACCAAAAAGTGTGCACATTCGGCTGGGACGGAGTAATAGAAAAGAAATCACTTTATTTTTTTCCACAATGGTTGAAGTCACTTTGCAATCACTTCATGGACTCCATTTGATTTTCTCTATAATACTCATTAATTATAAATTTAATATTTAATTTAAATAAACTTACCTACCCAAATAATATGAAATGTGAAATTTAATAATACATTTGTAATTTTTGAATTGAATTTCATTTTTTAAAATTTCCATTTCAAAAATTAATATCACCTCCCATCTTCCATCTTCCAGATCTGAACCTCATCCACCTCTTGCCCCCACCACATCGGTGGTGGCAATAGAATCGGTGGTAGGTTTGAAGCTGGTGGCATTAATAGTGGGTCACATCAGTGACATATATTGTGGGTCACGCTGGTGGCGTCAGTTGTGGGTCACGCTGGTGGCATCAATGGTGAGGCGAGGAGGACGAGAGGCGGGAGGGGTGGTGGCGTCAATGGTTGGTCATGCCGGTGGCGTCAATTGTGATGCCGGAGGCAAGGGGATGCAGAAGCACGGGGAGGGAGGGGCGGTGACGGAGGTGGAGAGAGATTGCGGCAGAGGCGGAATTAGGGTTTAAGAGGATAGGCACACTAGTAGAGGAAGCTCTATTAAAGGTAGCGTTAACGTCCGAAAGTACTCCTGAGTTCGAAAATGGCATTTATGAGTTCAAAAATGATTTCCCAGCTCTTTTTTTTTTGAAAAAAGTGCTTTTATAACCTTAACTATTTCACATAAATGCTAATATAACCTTTTGATGATTGAAAGTGCAAATATAACCATATATAGTTGATGTAAGTGCAATTTTACCAATTCCGTCAATTTACGGCCGGATTTCATTGAAAAGACTTTTTTACCCTTCCAAAAAAGAAAAATAATGAATTTACAATTATACCCTAATATTCTTTCTTCCTCCTCCTTCCTCTTCTCTTTCTTCTCTCCCGCAGCCTTCTCTCCTGAAGCTTCTTTTCTTCCGATTGCAACCTCATCGCAGCATGTTCTTCATCGAAAGTCGTTCATTCCTCACAGAAGTCGTTCGCTTGGATCTTCGTCGCTTCGCAGGTTTCATCGACGAGAGCGATGCAGATGGTGTCTCTTCTCTTCTTGACCTTGATAAGGACGACGTCGACAGGAAAATTGCAAGTGTTTCCATTGTGCTGGCTGCAGAGTGACAGTGAAGAAAAGAGAAATTCAAAATTGAATTGTTCCGATCGAGAATCGATTTGATTTCTTCCGAGCGTTTCTTCCTATCGAGAATCGATTTGGGCTGCAGAGCATTTCTTTTTCTCCTTCGGTGATTTCTTCTGGTCGAGAGTGGTGGTGACAGTGGGGGTGGGGGTGGGGCGGGGTGGGGGTGGAGGCGGGAAAGGGTTATGGTGGTGGTGTGGTGGAGGCGAGAATGGATGGTGGTGGTGTTTGGGTTGAGGCAGGAGGTGGTGGTCGAGTGGAGGCGGGAGTGGATGTGGTTGGTTGGCTGGAGTGGTAGTGGTAGTGGTGGTGATGGTGATGGTGGGAGGGGTGATGGCTGGATGGAGGGGTGGTGAGAGGAGGGATGAGTGGTGGCTGGCTGGAGTGCTGGCTTGCGTGGTGGTAGTGGTGGTGGAAGGGGTGATGACTGGCTGGAGTGGTGGTGGTGGTGGTGGCCGATGGGTAGATTTATCCACGTACTTTTAAGTTTTAAGACAAAGGGTATTTTAGTCATTTAATATATGGTCAATGCCAGTCAATGCGAAAAATGATGTCTTAGGGTTAGATTGACACTTATGTCAAGTAGATAGGGTTGTTTTTGCACTAAAAATTATCTGAGGGTTATATTGGCACTTACTCAAGTAGACAGGGTTATATAAGTATATATCTATTTTTTATTATTTCAAAGGCCGTTCTACATTTAGATCGTCCTTTAATGAGCTATTTTTTTTGCCCAATATAGTTGAGCCCATACTTAGGGAATTAGGGTTTTATTTCGTCCCTTTGCATCTTCCATCATTGCGTATTCCTTCTCCCTCTTTCACCTCCACCATCCGTCGTAAATTCTCCCTACCTCACCCACTGCCGCCTCCACCCCACAGCCGCATCTCACCCTCCACCGCCTCAACCCTCCATCACCTCTCCCCCCACCGCCTCCTTACTTTATTACCGCCTCACCCCATTTTTGCCACCTCACCCCCCTCCGCTGCTCTAACAATTCCTCCTCTCGCTCCCTCTTTCTGTCGTTCACTCCTACTGCTAGAGAGGGATAAGCCCACCGCCGGAGAAGGAGAAGCACCACCACCAGAGAAAGAGAAGCACGTGTGTTGTTCGGTCCTTTAGGGTTTATCGCCAGAGAAGGAGAATCTCGCTGCTCGGTCCACTAGGGATTCTTGTTAGAGAAGGATAATCCCGACGTTTGGTCCGCTAGGGTTTCTTGTTGGAGAAGGAGAAACTCGTCGCTTAGTCCGCTAGGGTTTCCCGCCGCCTCACCCCACCGCGTAAACTCCTCTGCCGCTCGCCGTCCCCGCCCCGTTAGGGTTTCAGTCATGTATTGTGTATTTTTGTTTATATTATCTATTAAAATAGATTATGTATTGTTGTTTTTTAAGTTGCTCTTGCTGTGTGTTGCAGTGCTGTTTCAGATCTGGGTTTTCCTCATTTCCGGAAACCAAGCTATTTTTTGGAAGGTTAAAATTAGTATCCGAGTTCGGAAACTGTTTCTGACCCTATTAAAGGCAGTTATTTGAACCGCATTTGATCGAAATCAATCAAATACTGTTCTAAAGTGCTTTCTCTAGTACGATAGAACCACCCTTAGTGTACGATAGAACCTCCCTTAGTGGCCATTCCTCCATTAGTGGTGGAGCAAGCAAAACTATCTAGGTTTGTGGGAATATGGTGGGAATGTGTAAAATTTTATATCTCTAAGGGTAAATATGTCTTTTAGAATGTTAAATTTTACCTAGGGAGGAAAGTGTGCAGATTTGCCTGAGACATCCAAATAAGGAAAGTTTCGAGATTCACCTGGGACGGAGGGAGTAGTTCCATTTATATTTAAATTTAATAAATATATTTATATGAAAATATTTTAGGTAAGATATATTAAATATGAATAAATAATAATTTATTTTACATTAAATAAGCGGGTATATAACAGTTTAGAAGGGCGAGGACCGCGGGGCGGGGATGGGCGGGTGTGAATTTATATTCACGCCCGACCCACTACCCTTAACGGGAATGATTTTCATACACATACCCACCTCACCCCCACCAAAACTACCTCATATCCATCCCATTGATGCGGATACGGGGCGGACCTCCACTTTAACCCGTCCCACTGTCATTCCTAAGTACACACCAGACATGATTTCGATTTATAATCCAACTTCTTTTGAGGATGGTAAGGTGTGCAACAATATAAATTTTTTTCCACACTAAAATTTAACTTTAAAAATAAAACTCGAGAGAACGGCACATAGGGATGGCAGTGAGGCAAAATTTGGTGGAGGTCTTCCCCGCATCCGCCCCAATGAGTCGGATATGGAGGTAGTTTTGGTGAGGGTGAGGCGGGTATGAGCATAAAAATCATACCTACCATGGGTAGTGGATCAGACATGGATATTTGTTCACACCCGCCCCACCCCACTAAACCCGTTACATACCAACTACTTTAAGATAAAATAAATTATTATTTATCCATATTGCACATATCTTACCTACAATATTTTTATTGTATATACATTCATTAATTTTAACATAAACTTCAATATGAAAAAGTGGATTTTGGCTATTGCTGGAGATACAAGTGGGATGAGTAGAATGAAGTGATGGAATAAGTATAGATTTTGTATAATATCCGATGAGACGGAGGTGAATTTAAAAGTTGTACCTATCATAGGTGATGAGACGGGTATGAATATAAAATTCTTAGACAAATATGAATACGGAGCTACTATGATTTGCACCTGCCCCGCCCCATTACCGACCCCAATAATTCATGTAAAAAAATGGCGGAGACTTTTGAAGTTTTCTTATGAGTATTATATTTACATAATTACGCGCGTGACGTATTATAAATCACACATAAACACGTTGCATTGTATCTAACCTAGATCTCTAGATTCACTTCATCTAAAGTGACAAATATCACGAGAGCAATTAGCAACTAGAGTGATTTATTACTTATAAATTGATAGCACATTTGTGGCGTTTGAATTGCAAAAATTATTATTTGACCAGAAAATAATTGTGTTTCAGAAATTTAATATTACCAGTATTGTTTGTTGTTATTTGAGTATTGAAATTAGTTTTTTACTCTTCCGTGGCACTACTTCATGGACCACATGTACACAAAGCATAATACTAATTAAAATTTAAAAGTAGAATTTGGTGTTTTTTGTGTCCATTTAAAAGTAGAATTTGGTGTTTTTTGTGTCCATTTAAAAGTAGAATTTGGTGTTTTTTGTGTCCGAGAAGGGAATATGATCAGCTAATCAGCTTATTGGCTGTTTATTTTAGTCTATTATTTGTTCTGTTGTTAATTTTGCACACCCAATTGTTGAATTTAAAATTTTCAAAAGTTTAAATTTTTCAAAGATTTAAACTTTGATGATGCGAGTTAAACTTTAAACATAGATTCTTATGCAAAAATTAATACGAAATTGTATCTTTTACAAATTTATTTGCACGTTTTAAAAAGAACCTCATCCTAATTAAATTTTTTAATAATTACATCATGATCCCTACCTACACTTTAACCCGCGTAAAATAAGAATAGGTGTAAAAGAAGGCAAGCATTATTATTTTTAAATATATCTTAAATGATTTTCATATAAGGTAGAGTTTTGGGAAAAATCGTCTTTCTATAAGCTTATGGAAATAGGGGTTTATTAGAATAATAAAAGGGTAAGAGGTTTTGACTACAATGTTAAAAATTTATTATGCAACGTGTAGTACTTATAAGTTTTATGATCCGATTAATACAATCCAAAAATTTTACTTTCAATTATTCTAAATTATAGTTTAAACCTTGATCTTTCCATGATTTATTGAAAGACCGTCTTTCAAGAGACAGATTCTTCATATAAATATTAAAAAGCACAAATATTGTTAAATACACATTCAAAATATGCTTAATACGCATTTGTTTTATTTTAAGAATTGAAATGAGGAAATATGTAACACATGTGAGTTTAAACCGTTTCCAAATTGAGCGTAATAATTCAGTTCAATTTAATAAAAGGTAAATTCTTGGGAAATACCGTATTTTCATAGGTTTATAGAAAGACGGGGTTTAATTAGAATAATAAAATGTAAAAAGGTTGCAATATTAAAAATTTAGTATGCAACGTGCAGTGTAGTAGTTATAAAGTTTATAACCCGATTCATGCAACCCGGAATTTTATCTCAATTTCTTCTAATTTACAATTTAAACATTGGTCTTATGGAAAGACCGTGTTTCAAGAGACGGACTCATAATAAAATGTAATTTATTTTTTTATAATTATTTAATTTAATTCAATTTAAGATTAGTAAAAATGACTAATCCACCATTCATGTTTAAATGCACAATAAATTTCAAAGACACGATTGATATTTAATTCTCAATCTTGTTATTTCTTATTCCATTTTTATTCATATTTCTTTATTTATAGGGATACACTGTTGAATTTTAATCATATCTCCTTCTATCCATTTGGTAATCAAGAAAGGGGTTCAATCTCCAACCATTAATTACTAAGTACAAACTATCGAATAATCGACGCCTAATTTATTTTCTTTTTTTGGAATATATATTTCTATTTATGATAAAATAGATATAGGCTCATTGGAAGTGAAAAAATGGTAATTCTGATCCCTTATCTTTAGTATAAGTGCGATTTTGTTCCTCTATCAACTTAATTTGACATAAATGTTTCCCTAAGAATTCCGTTTTCATACTAATAATTTGTTTTATAGGCTAATACCTAAAATAAGCTGACTCGATATTCAAAGTAATAAAGATTAAATCTAATATATCATTCATAATTGGAATTGTTGTACCGTTATTGAAACGTAAATTTATAATGCATGTTGCAAGCAACTTCTTGGTCAATCGGATGTGAAAGCGCTGCTGTTACGTTTCAGTTGAGTTATTATCCAATTTCTTTTTTAAAAAAAATATCCCAAAATTTCGTCACCAATTTCCTCTAATCGAGCCTCTCAATCTGTCAAACTGCGAAGTTATGTTTGGTCAAACGATACAGTCTGAGGTAGACCTACGTCAAGAAAAGTGTGCCACTATTATCTTGAGATTATTAGATTTGATCTGAACCGACTTCAACTCAAAATAAATTTATCGAAAATAGTATTAATATGACCAAACTAAACTAAAAGTCACCAATTAACTTCTTTTATTTTGTTGAAGGGAGATGAAGTGCAGCTAAAACGATGGCTAAAACAAATTCATTATTATTTTTTTGCATTAATGCCCTGTTTTCCAAAAATTATCTACACTTACAACTTCTTTATCAATGACCTAAACTGCAAGCAGAAACTCAACACCAAAACATTCGTTTAATTTAGTTCAGTTTATTTCAATACAAAATCAGTTGAAAGAACAAACTAAATTATAATGCTCCCCCATCTCATCTCAACCATTCGGCTTCACTCCATTTTACTATTCAACTTTATATTACTATTCAACATCCAACTTTAAACGCATATTTGAATGGATATAAAAATAATAATGTTATCATACAACATATAATATGATTGGATTTGTCATAACAACCTGTTTTTAAATATCAACTTTTTATTTGCTGTTATCGTATGTAGTTAAGCATATCAATGGCCAATCATATTTTTAATAGCCGTGAAAAAGATTTCATGAAATTTTAGGCGGGACCGAGGGAGTAATCTTTAAAAAAACATAAGTCAACCATGGTAGAGTACATCCCCGGGTACCACCTTGAACACACGAAAACGTTAAAGAGAGCAGCCGCTTCACACCGTTGGTAAAAACCCGCCAAGTGTTGTCCCCATCTTCAATTTCCCCACTTTGTCCCACCTACGTTGTTGTTGTCCTCCATAGATTCTGTTTCTCCAAAGCACTCATCGCATAAAGAAAAAGATCCTAATCATTCTTGGTGGTGGTGATTCCAGCTGAATTCAGAGCCACAAATGGAGGCATCAAACCGGACCCGCAGATTCTTCAAGTTCCGCCCTTTCTTCAATTTGATCCACCAACAGTGATTTTCACCAACAACCCACTTCGAAAGATTTCATCTTCCCGCGTTTTATCCATCCGGGCATCTCCAATTTTCACCAAAAGATTGGGTTTTGTCTAGTTTTACTGCTGCCATTTTCGGTGTTTTTATGATTTAGCCTACTTTTTGAGTGTGTGCTGTCAAATCCGGGCCTTTGTAGTTATCTGCTCCAGTTGGGAATTTTAAGCAATCATTGGAATTAAAATCCCAAATGCTTTCTAAGAAGAATCCCAATTTCGAAGACTTTTCAAGAAGAGCCGTTGTGGAGGTGATGTCTGGGATCATGCTCAGTATTGACTACTCCAGACTCTTTTGGCTTCTCTTTGGCGTCTTCTCTTACGAAAACCATGAGGGAAAACCTCGGATTTAGTCTTCAGTTTTTGCCTCTCTTCATTACGTTATTTACCTCTCGCTCTCAGTTCTAGTGCGTGTTCTAGTGTGTGTGTTTTTCTTTGAAAGTCATTTGTCCGGCCTCAAGAAGATTACGTGGTTGTGTTGTATTTTAATAGTATTAAACAAAGGGAAAGCTAAAAAAGACAGAACAGAACAATCCCAGTTCCCAGATTGTGCAAGAGGTGGAAAAGGTTGTTCTTGTTTGTGGAGAATAAGGAAAAGCCATGTACAAAGGAAGGTTGCAAGAACGTGGCGATGGGATTCAGGAGGATTTTGGCTATGCTGAAACTGATCCAACTGGGCGTTATGGTCGAGTAAGTTTCGAGTTTCTGTTTTTAAATAATGGTTCTTTTGTAGTTTGCATAAAGGGTGTTCTTTGTTTGATTGAAAAGTTAGAAGGCATAAACTATAAACTAGAAAAGAGATGTTTACATGTGATTAATTTAAGATTAGTGGGACTGGTGATGTTTATGCACAACTTTGTTGCACTTTTCTGTCTGGATAATTTGTTTGGCTGCTGAAACTTATTTTTATAATATGGATTGAAAGTTGAAAGCCTAGGTTCTTGATTTCTTGATTCATCTGAATTCTAAGATCATCTGATTGATGCTAATAGGGTGGACTAAGAGGTCTTGAATTGCAGATGAGTCTTGGATCATTTGATCGAGGCTAAGCAACTGTGCGCTATTTCGATTATTTCATGATTTTAGGGAAGGGGGCAATGAAAATAGTGTACAACGTTTCTGTCTGGACGATTTGTTTCGCTGTTTAAAGTTAATCACTTGGTTGAAAGTTAAAAACCTAGGCTCCTAAAAGTCTTGATTAGCCTATGATCATTCGATAGATTTATGCTCTTGCTGATTTGTAGTTTTGCCAGAGCATAATAATTTTTGTTGTTTTGGCTAGTTTGATGAAATTCTGGGGAAAGGGGCGATGAAAGTAGTGTACAAGGCGATTGATCAAGTTCTCGGAATGGAAGTAGCATGGAGCCAAGTCAAACTGCACGACTTGCTTCGATCTGCAGAGGACTTGCAACGACTTTACTCAGAAGTGCACCTTCTCAGCACCCTTAGCCATGTCTCAATCATCAACTTTCACACATCTTGGATCGACGTGGATAAAAGAACCTTCAATTTCATCACTGAGATGTTCACTTCCGGTACCCTTAGAGAGTAATTCCTCTTTACCGTTTCCAAACTCTATATGCTTCACAAATGAACATTTGCTTTAATTGCTATAATGTGACATGTAATTTTATGACGTGTAGATATCGGCAGAAGTATAGGAGGGTGGACATTCGTGCGATAAAGATCTGGGCGCGCCAAATTCTTGAAGGCCTTATTTACTTGCATGGCCATGACCCTCCGGTCATCCACAGAGACCTGAAATGCGATAACATCTTTGTCAATGGCCATCTCGGGCAAGTCAAGATCGGTGACCTCGGGTTAGCAGCCGTTCTTCGTGGTTCGGGAAGAGCACATAGCATTATAGGTATCTATCCTCGACTAATCACAGCAATTAATGAACTTATACTGTTTCTGTCCTTGATTCGGCGATGACCCTTTGCTAAGTCGTGTGTTTGTTAATCTACTACTGACCGTGTTATCCTTTTCCTGATACAAGGAACTCCTGAATTTATGGCACCCGAACTGTATGAGGAGAACTATAATGAGCTCGTTGATGTATACTCATTTGGCATGTGCATCTTGGAGATGCTCACTTCTGAATATCCATATAGCGAATGCAACAGCCCGGCACAAATCTACAAGAAAGTGACATCGGTAAGTAAGATTAGAATATTATCCGGTAATATTGCATTTCTTCCAATCCAATGATATCCTGAATCAGTGATTCTGTTTCCTTATTCAGGGAAAAAAGCCGAGAGCATTCTATAAAGTTCAAGACTTGCAAGCGCAGCAATTCATCGCGAAATGCTTGGAGACTGTATCCAAGAGATTGTCTGCAAAGGAGCTGATGCTGGATCCGTTTCTCATGGTTGATCATATTGATAACGAGGTAGAAGAAAGGGTTGGCATTCAGAAGCCTTTTCTGAACGGCGATATCGGAATTCAAGACCTTCAGTTGCATGATGGTTCCCAGAAGACGAACATGACGATTACCAGGAAGCTAAATCCTCACGATAACACCATCTTCCTTAAAGTGCAGATAATCAACAAAGAGGGTAAGTTTTCGTCAAATGTTGGGGTTTTTCTGATGATTGTATATGCCTGAGGTTCTCTTTTTCCTGTCGTGTAGGCGATGCAAGGAATGTTTTTTTCCCATTTGACATCACGAGCGATACACCCCTTGGTGTTGCAATCGAAATGGTGAGGGAATTAGACATCATAGACTGGACCCCATCAGAAATTGCAGATATGATCGATGGAGAGATCTCAGGACTGGTGCCATACTCGAAACGATGGGGTCACCACCATATACTCGATTATCATGGAGATGATGATCACAACCCTCCGATCAATGATTTCTCGTCATGTTCATCATCCCAGGTCTCACTCTTTGGTGCTTTCGCGTCTCAAGGCCTTGACGAGAACAACCGCGATCACCATTCATTTCAAGGTACTTGATGTTTTAGCCACTCATTTCTTTAGCAGTCGTAGTCTTATCAAAATGTGAATCGCGATTATAGCTTAATACCGACTGAAATCCTGTCTTTGCTTATTAGACCATTTTAACGTCTTGCTTAGATGACAGCTTCGACGATGCCAGCTCGCAGAGCTCGGGAGACTTTTCCAACCTAAACTACTACTCAGCGGATGAACACGATCACGATCATCCTCCAACCAGCCCTTCCCGGAGGAACAAGGGTCCTTTTCCCGCCATTACAGCCGCTCAAACCTCTTCGCGGTTCTGCCCTGGGGGGCACTCAAGTTCATCCACCGTCCCCGGGAAGTCCCTTATGGAGATGCAAAAACTGACCAGGAACAGATCCCTGGTGGACATGAGAAGCCAGCTGCTGCACAGGTCTTTGGTGGAGGAAGTTAGCCGGCGGCGTTTGTCCAAGACAGTTGGTGCAGTTGAGCACATAGGATATCAGGATCCTTGTAAACCTGTTCAATCCAAGAATGGTGGAAAAGGAGGACTCAGAACTTCATCCTAGGTTCCTTCCTAGACCACTGTCTTGCTTGGAAACTGCAGTTTGTACCATACAGTGTATATAAAATAAGTGGTTCACACAAAAGTGTGTGTAAAGTGAGTTTGTGTTTGTTTTGCTTATTTTCCTCAAAAAAAGAGGTTTTGGTATTGGCATAAGTGAAGAACATTGTTGATTTAAATGGCCCAATGGTCCTCCATTTCATGATGATCAAAGCATGCAACAAAATTGCACGAGTTCCATTCATTATGATCAACAGCAAGACCACTTTGGGCTGCAAAAGAGAATTTTTGCTTGGAAGGATGGACCTTTTCAACCATTTTATACTATATTGTTCGGAAAAGCGTTGCTTAAATTTTGAAAATATCGTCTAAGGTGTTTAGTAAGATCTAATGCAATATCAAACGAGGTAATATCAGTAAAAATGTTGAAATGGATCTAGTGTAACACTTTTAGCACCACGAGCAACGCTTTTGGAAATTACAGTATCCTTGATTTGTGGTAGTAACAATAGTTGTTTATACAATATAAGGAGTAATTGACGAAATTAAGCAGCTCAGAAAATGGCGCCAAACTTTTGAGGTTGGAAGGAGCTTAAAAAATGGCGCCAACTTCAGGCTTCGAGATTGAAAATGGATGAAACGACATCAAGCTTTTGAGTTTTGTTATTCTGTTTTATTTTTAATAGCCTAGACACGTGTCGTGCTCAGATTTGGCTTTCCTATTTCTTCCTTTGTTGTACAGCCGTAAGGCTCGGATGCACTATTTTTTGCTGCATTGCGGTACAAATGAATATGAAAACAGAAACATAGCCTCTTTCCTTCTTCCTTTTTTATATGAATTTAAATCTTTCTCCATGGTATCAGAGCAACCGGGAAAGATCCAGTGACATTTCTTGTTTTAATCCTCATTGAATTCTGAACATTTTGAGCTTTAGAATATGTCTTCTGATGCTGAATCAGTGGACTCTGTTCAGCATTCAGTAAGGTCTACTTCACACAGAGGAAGGCCAAGAATTAACGATCCATTTGATCTGCAAAGTGCAGATAATTCGAGCCTAGTACTGGTAGCAGAACCCTTGAATGAGTTCAACTACATAACATGGAGCAGGTCCATGGTGATAGCTTTCAAATCCAAAGGAAAACTGAAGTTCTTAACTGGTGAGATTCAAACACCAGATCCGGATGATCCACTTAAAGACATATGGGATAAGGTAAACTCAACCTTAATTTCATGGATACTGAATTCCATTTCCAAACAAATTGCCAGAGGTTTTATGTTCTGTGAAAATGCTTATGCTTTGTGGAATGAGCTGAAAGAAAGATTTGGAGAGAGTAATGGCCCTTTGATTCACAAACTGAAAAAGGATATATGTGAATTGAAACAAGGGAATGACTCTGTTGCAATGTATTTTAATGAACTAAAAAGCCTTTGGGATGAGTATGCATGCTTAAGGCCAAGAAAGAGATGCAATCCAGACTGTATTAATTACACTTGTTTACCTGCAGAAGAAGAAGATGACAAGTTACATCAATTTCTAATGGGGCTAAATGAAGAGTACATTTCCATTAGTCATCTGATCTTATTAATGGATCCTTTCCCCAGTGTTGGGAAGGCATATTCCATGATAACTAGAATAGAGAAGCAAAAGGCTATTCACTGTGGTTATCAGGAGGTCCAAAGCAATTCAGCTATGGCTGTAAGGGTATATAGGGATAGAAAATTGCCTTATCAGATCAAGGAATCAGGTGCTGATCAGTTTGAAGATTCATATGCTCTCAGAAGAAGAAATGTTAGAAGACCGGACCTAAAATGTGATCATTGTGGAAAACTAGGATATATGAAAGAAAATTTCTTCAAGATCAAGGGATATCCTGAATGGTGGGAAGGAAATAGAGACGTTGTTGTCAAGCCTCAATTTGCTCCACAAACTTATCAGAAACCTATTCAATCAGGTCAAGGTTATTAGAAATATGCAGCACACGGAAGAAGAGGATACACCACTGAGTGATCCATATGCAAAGCTGTATGCCTTGGTTGCAAAATTGGTGGAAACTCAACTGGATAAGAAGAATAAAGGGAAAGAATAGATTCCAGATCAATATGGAGCAGTGAATTATGCAAATTATCATGATTTTTCAGGTAACCTGGTCAAAAACTTTTCCCTTAATGTTTTTACTTTGACTGATGATAAATGGATTGTTGACAGTGGGGCATCAAGTCATATGTGTGCAAATATGTTAGTGTTTCATACTACTACTACTATGCAAAGTCCTACACCTGTTTATCTACCAGATCACACAATTAAGCTAGTCACAACTGTAGGATCAGTCATATTAAATCCCTCAGTCACCCTGATTGATTGTCTACATGTTCCTGATTTCAAATATAACCTTCTGTCTGTGAGCAAGCTTACTAAATCCATGCCTGTCAATTTCAAATTCTCTTCCGTTCTTTGTGTGCTACAGGACCTCAGAACTAACAGAGTTCTTGCAGCAACCAAAGAAGTAAATGGCCTATACATTTTAGACAGTCAATCATTTCAGCCAGAGATTATCAAGCAGAGACTTCATTCAAAAATTTCAAATACACCTTTCAAAAACACTGTAATAGGAGCTGTTATTAATCAAACTTCACTGCCTTTTCAGTCTTGGCATCTTAGATTAGGGCATCCTTCTCATGATGTAATGAAACTCATTTCTGAAACTGCTTCTTTGTCTAGTACTGATGGCATTTGTTCAACTTGTCCTATGGCTAAGCAGCATAGGTTACCTTTCTCACTCAGTACTAGCTTTACTTAGTCACCTTTTATGTTTATTCATTTGGATCTGTGGGGACCTTACAAAATCAGTTCCATTAATGGTTGCAAATACTTCTTGACTGTGGTGGATGATTATACTAGATCTACCTGGACTTATTTGATAAAGTCCAAAGATCAAGTGTTTTCAATTCTTAAACTGTTTCTTTCCACGGTTCAAAATCAATTTAATACCTCAGTCAAAACAGTCAGGATAAATAATGAGAGTGAATTTGTCAATTTTGAGTGTGAGAAATTGTTTACTGATTCAGGCACATTGCATAAAAAATCATGTTCTTACACTCCACAACAAAAATGGTGTAGTGGAGAGGAAACATCAACATCTCTTACAAATAGCCAGAGCCATTCTTTTCCAATCAAATCTACCAAAAATTTTCTGGGGAGATGTAGTTTTGACTGCCACTTTTTTAATCAATAGACTCCCAACTCCTACTCTTTCATGGAAACCACCATTTGAATTGTTGTTTCATGAAAAACCTGATATGCCTTTAGTTGTTTGGTCTATGCAACTAATACTTCTCCACCAAGGATAAGTTTTCCGAGAGAGCATATCCTTGTGTATTCATTGGCTATCCTGCAGGTCAAAAGGCCTACAAATTGTTTGGCTTGCAGAATCATAGGTTGATCATCTCTAGGGATGTGGTTTTCCATGAATCCATTTCCTTATTCATCAGCACTTCCCTTATCTTTTCCTCTTCCCTTCACTGACACAATTCCTTCTGATTCCCCAGAGTCTTCTAATCCTTCACTTACTTTTCCTATTCCTTCTCCACCATCCAGCACTGGTGCAAGACACAACACTAGAGTTATCAGGCCACCTGTCTGGGCCAAAGATTTTGTATCCTCTTCTATTCATCCTCAGTCAAATATTTCTGCACATATTCTTAATGTTTCATAGGTTCAGGAACCATCCACTTATTAGCAAGCAAAGGATTCACATGAATGGGTTAAGGCTATAACTGAGGAACTCACTGCCCTTGAGCAAAACCATACTTGGGATTTGGTAAAGCTGCCACCAGGAAAGAAGGCCATTGGTTCAAAATGGGTCTATAGGTGAAAATATAATGCAGATAAGAGTTTAGCAAAAATACAAAGCTAGGCTAGTTGCCAAAGGTTTCAACCAGATAGAAGGCATAGACTTCTTTGAAGTTTTTTCACCAGTGGCTAAGGCAGTCACCATCATAATCCTTCTTGCTTTAGCCTCAGCTTCCCACTGGCATATTCATCAGCTTGACATCAACAATGCTTTCTTACATGGGCATTTAGATGAGGAGGTATACATGAAACTTCCTGATGGATATCATGCCACAGATCCCCATCTGGGTTGTAGGCTTACTAAAAGCCTCTATGGATTAAAGCAAGCTTCCAGACAATGGAACAAGGAGTTTACACAGCATCTTATGAGCCTGAACTTTAATCAATCTTACCATGATCACTATTTTTTCTTGAAGTTCAGTTCTTCTTATTTTCTGGCTTTAGTTGTTTATGTTGATGATGTTCTGATCATGGGAGATTCCCTTGATGCCATTGCTGCAGTTAAGGCATCTTTACATCAGAAATTTACCATCAAATATTTTGGGCCTGCTCACTACTTCCTTGGCTTGGAGCTGCACAGATCCCCTTCTGGTATTCATCTTCATCAGCAAATATATATCAAAGTCATAGTGTCAGACTGTGGTCTTCTTCATAGTAAACCTGCAGGTACTCTATTTCCTAGCTCTTGGACTATTCATGATGAAGACTCAGTTCTTCTTCTTGATCCCAGTGCCTTTCGAAGACTCATTGGCAGACTTTCGTATCTCAACTACACCAGGCCAGATATCACATTTGATGTTCACCAACTGAGTCAGTTTGTGCAATCTCCCACTCATCATCATCTTAGTGGAGCTTTACACATTGTCAGATACCCTAATCATCATCCACAGCATGTCCTATTCTATTCTTCAGCAGATGATCTTCAGCTTCATGCCTGTTGTGATGCTGATTGGGCAACATGTAAAGTTTCCAGAAGATCAGTCACAGGTTATGCGGTATTCTTAGGATCTGCTTTAATCTCCTGGAAATCTAAGAAGCAATCAACTATATCCAAGTCCTCTGCTGAAGCTGAATATAGGAGTCTCTCTATGACTTCCTGTGAGCTAAAATGGATCAGCTACATTGCTCAAGATCTTCACCTACGGGTGCAATTTCCTATTCCCCTTTTCTGTGACAATCAAGCTGCCCTGCACCTCACTGCTAATCCAGTGTTTCATGAAAGAACTAAGCATTTGGATATCGATTGCCATCTCATCCGTGACTACTATCTTGAGGGATTTCTCCTTCCCTCTCTTGTTTCTTCTTGCTTGCAACTGGCCGATGTGCTTACCAAATCCCTGCCTGCTGCTTCTTTTGTTTCCAACTTGTCCAAGCTCAGTTTTTGTTCTCTCCACTCTGAGCTTGAGGAGGGGGTGACGAAATTATGCAGCTCGGAAAATGGCGCCAAACTTGAGGTTGGAAGAAGCTCGAAAAATGGCGCCAACTTCAGGTTTCAAGATTGAAAATGGATGAAACGACATTAAGCTTTTGAGTTTTGTTTTTCTGTTTTAGTTTCAATAGCCTAGGCACGTGTCATGCTCTCATTTGGCTTTCCTATTTCTTCCTTTGTTGCACAGCCTTAAGGCTCGGATGCACTATTTTTTGCTACATTGCAGTACAAATGAATATGAAAACAGAAACATAGCCTCTTTCCTTCTTCCTTTTTTATCTGAATTTACATCTTTCTTCACTAATAATTATAACTTTATATTTGTCTATCACACGTTTGAACTTCATTTAATCCAAGCTCCCATCAAAGTAAAGCACATTAAACTAAAGGGGGGAATGTCTTGTTTTGTTGATTGATTTCGGTGTTTGGATTAATGACCATGATTAAGCTAATTGAATGGGTTGCAAATGAACAAGACAGATTTGGACTTTGGAGTTGAGTAAACGACAAGATAGATAATAAAAACCAAACAAAATGGTGTGGTTGCGGTTCAACAGATTCGTTAATCTTTTGAAATTTCTTTGTCGTATTTTAGTTAACTTTAAGATTTGGGCAAATCCAGCTGCCTTCCATTTTGCTTTAAATATTTAATGTCAAATCAACCCATCAATCAATCAATTTATTTATTTATTTTATTTTTTTGGTATCGTCACTAAATTTTCTGTGAAGACAATATTGTGTGGTAAAACGTCAAAATTTGGCCTAAAATTTCCAGATTTTGTGTCTCAGCAGGATCCGGTATGCCAAAGACTTTCCTAAAACTTGTCCTTAAACTTGTCCTGTTGTCCCATTGTATGCATGAACTAGGACTGTTGAGTTTATATTTACATGGTTTTAATGGAGAAGAACAAAAGTAAGTTTAATAAAAAATAACAATGGTATTATATTGGGTTTTATTTAATTAAACTAAACTGAAACAGTTAAATGGAAAATAATACGATCGGATAGAAGGGTTGTACTTTCATTTTCTAGGTTGTTTTAGTTTTGATCATTAGTTGAATATAGTCATGTGTGGTTGATATATCTCTCTCGCGAGCATGCAACTTGCAAATGAGAAATGACAAGTCAAGTACATGTTGTTGAGACTAATTCGAGATGAGATGTATGTTTGAATCGATGCTGATTTGGTTTGGTTGTTTCCAATCTAGCTTGCTGGACGATTCTACAATATAAAACCAATTTACCATCATATGTACTACCTTTCTTTTTACCATGATAATTGATAAGGTATGAGTTTAAAGGCCCGTACCCTCATTTACCAGGTTCAAGTGCCCAACATTAAACTTAAGGTAGACCTAGTATTTCAGCTATATAAACAAGGCAATGAACTGTCTCTCACAATGCCAGGTTTTACTTCAGCCCCCATATTACTGTAGCATCATCTCCTTCACATCCATTTTACCACCAGATCTGACTTGGGCATCGGAGCGAGAGCGGTCACACACCGCCCCGCCCTGAGTGATCCGTGTTATTTTATAGGCACGTATCTACACCGGAATCATACTGGATGAGGCTCAAACAGAGGTCGTACCAGAGTATCCACAACATCTCCAACAACCCAAGATAATCAGCTTCAGGCCAAACCCATTACAAAATATGGCATTAAATTGTTAAGAATTTCATATCTACGATCTTTTATATAAACGAGATTATCCCACTCCCATTTATAAACATCACTCAAATATAACATAATTCTGCATTCCAAATACAATGGAATGCAGAATTATGCTAATTTTGCATGCCACTAATTCGTGCCAATTACTACTCCTTTTATGTATGATGGTGGAACCCTGCCAAATTATTATGCTCCACCTTTTCCTAAAGGTCGCCTCAGTTTCCATCGATTCACAATAGTGCATTTCCGGTTCTTCATTTCATCCTATCTTTTAAAAGTGTCAATTTTTTAAATAAAAAATAAATTTAAGCGAATAGAGTAGGGAAAAGTCTTGGGAAAGACGGTCTTTCCATATGCATATGCAAAGACGGAGTTTAATTAGAATAATAAAAGGTAAAAGGTTTGAGTTGCAATATTAAAAAATTATTATGCAACGTGTAGTAGTTATAAATTTTATAACCCAATTCATGCAACCCAAAAATTTTATCTTCATTTTTTCTAATTTGCACTTTAAATTTTGGTCTTTCTATGGCTTATGGAATAGAAAGACCGTCTTTTAAGAGACGAACTCATTGAATAAGTAGAAAAAATTGATTTATAAACAAAAGAAAAAATGATGCGGTTTTTAAACTTCTAACCCTAACTTTAGAATGAAAATGCCAACATAATCCTGCAAAATGAAAAGGTGCTAAAATAACTCTAACTTTATGACAAAATGTGCAGTTATGACCTTTTGTCACTATTACAGTGTTGACTCATCAATTTAGATGTTGACCAGACCTGAAATGATGAAAATGCCCTTTCCCCATAAGCTGAATTCCCATTTTACCCCTTTTAATCTAGGGGTTAAATTATCATTTCCTTAAATTCCAGTTAAATCCCCTATTGATTGTTGAAGTCAACGGCGCCCAAGCTTAGATTGGCACATACATCATAAAGTTAGAGTTATTTTGGCACTTTCTCATTTTGCAAGATTATATTGACACTTCCAGTTTAAAGTTAGGTCCATTTTAACACTTGACTCAAAAGTGAATAAAAATTTGAAATAATCATACTTCCTCTGTCCCAGTTCAAACTGCACTGGAGAATTTTTACGGTTTTCAAGAAACATGTTTGATTGTTGATATTTGTAATTACGTGTAACGACACATAAAAAGTTAATACTAGAAAATATACGAGGAATCCAATAACACAAACGATAATATCGTTATTTATATATCTATTCAAATATGTGGTCAAAGCTTTACAACTTAGGTCTCCTAACAGACTATGGACATGCCATTGTATTTTTTAACTTATACGCTGCATTTGTTAAATTACATACTCCCCCCGTCCCATCTTAAGTTCCAAATCAATCATTATCATGCAGTTCAAGAAACATGTTTTACCGTTAATATGTTTAACTATGCATAATAACAATAAATAAAAAGTTGATTTTTAGAAACTACTTGTTACGACAAATTCAAAAATGTTATATATGATAATATTATTGCTCATATATCTATTCAAATATGCGGTCAAACTTAGAGAGAGAATAGTGTCAAAAAAATAAGTGCGTAATTTAAGCTGGGATGAAAGGAGTACTAAATTTAAACATTCTAAAATGTATTTTTAGTATTATACTTTTTTTATATACTCACATTCAAATGCATATTATTACTTGTTTTAACTTATATAATACAATATTTATTTATTTAAAAATATATAATTTTTAAGGTAAAAAATTAAGAGACGTGTCCATAAGTTTATGAACGGGCCATTTTTTCTTAAACTTTCTCTAACTGAAAAAGTGTTCTGAACAATTTGAATCGAAACAGAAGGAGTACCAGAAATGTCGCTTTGAAAAAAAGGTCTAAATGAAGAAAAAAAAAATTGACACTCTTAAAAGTCGAAGAAGGAAATAGTTGCCCCTTCTTGAGCACATGGATCGAATTGCCATCTACCCTAATGATAATGCCATTAATAGGTAGTGCTAGGGTATGTGAAAAGAACGAGTCCGAGGGACATTTAAGGAGAAAAAAGGACTAATCGAATTATGCAATGAAATGTTTACATCGTATTTATATTTTCAGATTTAGCGGTTATATATCCATTAATATATCTGATATCTTCCTCACCCTATACAGTTTGTGGAAAATGACTATACTAGAATAGCAGTCTAACGATGGTAGGGTCTCATATTCTAGCGACATGGTAGTAGTGGTCAATTGCGCTTCCCGGCATTCATAGTTTGGGAGATTTGCTTTTCCGACTTATTTTCTATTTTTTTGGCCCCTGCAAGTCGGAGAAGAAGGTTGCTGTAGACCTTTTTTTTGCTCATATTTCATCAAAACGACGTCGTTTTAGTTTAAGTCGAACGACGTCGTTTTGATTAGCAGTGAAGGGAAAAAATTGTAGAGTCCTTGGGAGTTGGACTTCTTTATGGCATATTGTGAATACTGGGATCTGGTGTTTTAACACCACTGCGATCAGGTTTTCTGGACAGCAAGGTTTAGCCGCGAATTATGGAGCGAATTATGGAATATGATTATGCGATCAGATCAGAATATTGTGAAGATAAGTATGTGATTTCGTGGCTATCTAATTCTGGTAAACGAATATTCCTGTAATAGTTAGGAATTGATTAAATAGTTTATTTATGGTACAAGTCCTATTAATAAAGGATTGTCCATTTACAAACCAGATTAGGATTAGATCTTTCCTTAGTCTAGAAGTCTATTCTTGGTAGAGTTAGACAAGGAAAGAGTTTGATACAAGGCAGGATTGCGAAGGATATAAAAAGAAGAAGATACAACGCAATCATTAAGCGTCCAAGAATTGATCTCTACGTGAGAAGTTTGGAGCGATCTGCCGGTGGTGTTTGGAGGAGTGTTAATTCATCCGACCAAGTTCGTAAAAAGTTGAGCGAAGCAATCAAGGTTTTATCTCTACGTGAGATACGTTATTGAAGCTGTTCGTCTCGGTTTTGGAGGTTCGTCAAAACAATTGACCAAGTTCGTAAAGATCAGAAACAAGGAAGCCTTAATTCCTCGGGAGGAGGAGATCCAGAGAGACGTGTTGATCGTGGGGGTTCAACGGCGTAGGATCGGCAGTGAGGGGATCTCACAACATTCACTCTATAGGTTAGCAATGGATTAGTATTTAAGTTAAGCTTCTTGTACTAAAGACTGCTTTCTAGTGGATGGTTTCTGATCTGGGCAAGGCCCCGCAGACGTAGGTGTATTTACACCGAACTGCGTAACCAAGTTGTGTGTGCACTGCGTATTTCGTTTTGAGTTTTAACATCAAACTGAACTTGTTGTTTCAACACCAAACTGTTAAACAACTTGGCATAAAGGTTTAGAATTTAGGTGAAACGGAATTTCAATTGGTATCAGAGCACGGCACTTGCTGACCCCTAAACAGGGAGAGTGAGATCAGGTTTCACCATGGCACCAAAGGAGGGGGCTTCGGTCACGCGACCACCGTTGCTGGAACAAGGAAATTACGCCTATTGGAAGGCACACATGAAGGTGTTCATTGGAGCATTAGATGATCAAGCTTGGAACAATGTCATAAATCAGTACACTCCACCTACAGTAGCCGAATCTGCGGGATCAAGCTCATTGACGGCTAAACCATTCTCTGAATATTCTACCGAGGAGCACAAAGCACACGTGTCCAACTCAAAGGCGTTAAATGCCATTTTTACGGCAGTGGATGAAGATCAGTTTAAGATGATTTTAAATTGTGAGACTGCTAAAGAAGCGTGGGATGTGTTACAAACTTATCATGAGGGGACAAGCTCTGTCAGAGAATCAAAGTTGCAGTATTACACGGCACAATTCAAAGATCTAAAGATGCGCGAAGATGAGACAATTTCTGAGTTCAATGGACGAGTTCGAGATATTGCCAACAAAGCCTTTCAGTTTGGCAAAAAGTACAAAGATCACAAGCTTGTAAGAAACGTTTTGAGAGCACTGCCACCACGTTTCAACATGAAGGTCACAGCGATTAATGAAAACGGAAGGATAGGAACAATGACGCTTGATGAACTTATGGGTTCACTGGAATCTTATGAGATGGAGATGCTGCAAACAAAAGCAAGTAAGAAAGAGATGGCTTTCTCAAGCATAACCGCTGGAAATTCAGAAGAGTATACATACAATGAAGAGTCCGATGAAATTGCAAACATAACCAGGAACTTCTCCAGATTTATGAAGAATGTGGGCAGGAAGCCATAAGAGAAGCCAAGTGGAAGCAAAAATCCAAACGCAAACTTCACTCCAAGATTTGGCCAAGCAATTGGTGTTGAAACACCAAAGTTCAAATCAACAAATCCAAACCTGAACAGGAAAATCCAGTGTAGAGAATGTGAAGGCTTCGGGCACATACAAGCTGAGTGTGCCAATACACTTAAAAGGCAAGGAAAATCGTATGCCACAACCTGGAGTGATGATGACGGAGGTGATGATGTTAAGGATGGAGAAGAGTATACAAATCATGTTGCTTTCGGTGTGTCAATGGTGGAGTTAGAAGACTCTATTACGGACGGTCTCGGTGTGCTGAATGAAGATGATACTAGTAGCTTAGATGAAGAGACTAGAAGCATTAGTGATGATGACATTCGCAAGGAAAGTATGGAGATGTACAAGATGTGGTTAAAAGTGGCGGATGAAAACAAAGAGCTCAAGTTTGAGAACAAGAGACTGAGTGAGAAAGTGAAAGTGAATGAACTAGAAAAGGAAGAGGCAATTGGAGAACTGAAAAAGTTTAAGAAGGAATTTAATGAAGTGGTGCAACGAGCAGAGGCAGCAGAACAAGCTATTAGACGTCTCAATACAGGGAAAGCTAAGCTCGAAGACTGTCTACGAATGGGACAGACGACCAAATATGGAATTGGTTATGAAAGGACAGTGAATGTGTTGAAAAACGAGGCAGATCAAGGTGTATCAGCTCCAAGCATAATCGAGAAGAATTGTCCCATCAAGAGGATCAGACGATGCGGATACTGTGGAGCTCAAGGGCATGTTAGGAACAGATGTTTTAAGCTGCTTAGGACACTGTCTGTCAACACAGCAGATCTGTGTTTCAACACCATGCCAGGATATAAGTCACGTCATCGGTTCAACACTGGAGGATACAGAACCGGATTTCTGAACACACGTGTCAATCAAAATCCTAATCACATCCATCGATCAGTAAACCAGGTATGGGTTCGAAAATCTCAAGATGTTTGTTTTTCAAGTTTCGTTTGTTTTGGGGCACATACAGGAAACTCCTGGTATTTCGATAGTGCGTGCTCGAGGCATATGACTGGAATACCTGAATTTCTTCGAAAATTCAAACCTGGATTTGGTGGATATGTTAGATTTGGTGATGGGAAATGCAGTAAAATAATCGGCAAAGGTGAGTTAGCCATCAAAGGGCTTCCGGTGTTCCAAGATGTATTACTGGTGGAAGGTCTGAAAGCAAACTTGTTGAGCATTAGCCATATATGTGACAATGAAATGACAGTGTTTTTCGACAAGGAGAAATGTGTCGTAAACCATGGAACTGAAGTATTCACTGGGTCTAGATCAATGAATAACTGTTATTTGCTCGATCAAGATGTCACCTGCTTTAGCTCGGAAAAAGAAGTCAGTGCTCTGTTGCACAAAAAAGCGGGACACATAAATGCAGTTAGAGAAGAAGAAACTTTGGGTGAAAGTGATATTCTCGATCAAGTGAATCCTACTGGTGTTGAAACACCAGCACAGTCAACCGGTGTTGAAACTCCGGAAACAGTAGCACATGGATCTGAACAAAGTTCGACCAGACACATGCAGTTACGGGATCAGCCACGGGTAAATTACAGAGAATTGGCAGGATTATCATGTTTTATAACTCTTACTGAGCCCAAGAATTACAAAGAAGCTTTGATTGATGAGTATTGGATTTCGGCGATGCAAGAAGAGTTGCAGATATTTGATGTAAATGTGATCGGAACCAAGTGGATCTTTAAGAACAAATCTGATGCAGATGGTAACGTCGCAAGAAATAAATCTCGACTTGTCGCTCAAGGTTACACACAAGTAGAAGGGGTCAATTTTGATGAAACTTTTGCACCCGTAGCCAGATTGGAGTCAATTAGGTTGATGTTGGCGGCATCCTGTATTCTAGACTTTACTCTTCATCAAATGGATGTCAAGAGTGCCTTTCTGAATGGTCTAGTGAAGGAGGAAGTTTATGTGAAGCAGCCCAAGGGATTTGAAGACCCACATTTTCCTGACCATGTATATCGGTTGAATAAAGCTTTGTATGGCCTTAAGCAGGCACCCCGTGCATGGTATGAGCGACTGACAACCTTTCTGAGTCAGAAGGGATATCGTCGAGGGGGAGTGGACCGTACACTGTTTGTGCTGCATAAGGGAACAAATATTCTAATCGCACAGATTTACGTTGATGATATTGTCTTTGGATCCACCTCTTCAGCATTGGTGAAGGAGTTTTTTGACTTAATGATTGGCAGCCTGTTATATTTAACTCCAAGTAGACCAGACATCTGGTTGAGTGTTGGTATTTGTGCTCACTACCAGGCTAATCCAAAGGAATCATATATGGCAGCTGTGAAGAGAATTATTCGATATATAAGTGGAACAGTGGAGTATGGAGTATGGTTTTCTAGGAATAAGGATTCGCAGTTGGTAGGTTTCAGTGACTCTGACTGGGCCGGGAATGATGATGATTGTAAGAGCACCACTGGTGGATGCTTCTTTGCTGGATCAAATCTGCTATTATAGATGAAGCCGATGATGCGAGACTATGGATTCAATGATGTGAGGTTGACAGTCTTATGTGATAATAAAAGCGCCATTGATATCTCCAAGAATCCTGTGCAACATTCGAGGATAAAACACATCGATATCCAACATCAGCTTATCAGGGATTTGGTCGAAAAAGGAGAAGTTACAGTCCATTATGTCTCAACTGCAGAACAACTTGCTGATATTTTTACAAAGCCTCTGGATGGCGAGACTTTTGAAGGACTCAGACAGCACTTGGGAGTGTGTCGATTGTGAGGTACCCAGATCTATCTATTCTGTTGTATTATTTACTGTTTTCCTTTAAATACAGTCGAAAAAAATAGAAAAACAGAAAATACCAAAAATTTGGTGAGGTGGTATTTAAACACCACAGGGTAAAGTGATGGTGTTTAATCACTATGGGATAAAGTTACTGGATAGTTGACTTAATGTGGAAGTAGATCAGAAGGGCGCAACATAGGCCAGTCATTAGGAGAATGGGGGGATGAGGCTGTGTTGCATTCCTGGGTCAAAGTGGTTAATGCCACTGTTTTTGCCAAAGCAAAAGGCATGGAGTTGGAAAGCTTTGATGGTCCATTGTTCGTGCTTCAAGAATATCTACGACAATTGCCCATTCCGGTCGTGGAAATCAGTGACAGTGATGAGGAGACAGTGTATGCAGGGGGAGCTGTTGAAATTGAAACAGTGTCTATGTTGAAGGAACTTGAGAGTGCATCTGTGATATTGGAGAATGTGTCTGAGATAGGAGAAGTCGAGAATGATGTTATGGACCAGCAAGCAGGTGCTGCCAATGAGAGCTATAATGTGAATAGTACTGGTATTGCTACACCAGGAACCGTTGAAGTTGAGACTGTGTCAGAGTTGATTGAGCCAGTAGCTGAAAATGGAGAAGATGCAGATAAAGCTGTTGAAAAATAAGAGTGTGATAATGTGGTTGTTTCTGGTATTCAAACACCAGATGTGATATCAAATGGTGATGACCAGGTACCTGTGAATCAAGCACAGGATGTGGATTTTGCTGATAGGGAATCAAATTCTAAGGGGTATGACCTTGAAAACTTGGCAGAGTTGACTGAGATAGCCAGTGGTGAAGGAAACTTAGAGGGTACTGGTGTTGGTGCTGAAATACCACTGAAGACCAGATAGACACGTGGATCAAAGAGAAAGTGCAGGAAGGTGGGTGTTGAAACACCACCAGAGTCTGTGGGAACTCCTGTTACTCAAAGTTCAAAGAGGGCCAGGGACAGTGTGGCCTCGTCTTTCAAGAGTGTACAAAACTCGAAGCGATGCAGGGATAATAATATGAAAGCAGGTGAGCACAGCGATGAACCGATTGGGAAGAAGATGAAGAGGCTCCGTGCTGCCAGACAGCAAAGACAAGCTGAGACAATTGAGTCTAGTGCACAACCTGTACCTGAAGCAAGTGAAGCCATTAGCCCTGAATTCTTTGATGATGCAAGTCAAGAACAGTGGGAGTTTGTCTGTGACAGGAAGATATTGGCGGAAAGGCCAGCTGGTGCTGTAAAATATAAGGAATGTGGATTCACGGATTATTTGCACCATCTCGAGGTGTTTAAGGCGGCTACCTGTTTCTGTGACGATAACAAGCAACTTGTGCTAGAGTTCTATTCGAATCTGAAAGCTGAATGTGAAGATGTAGAATCACCCTGGTTTCATAAGGTTTATGTGCGTGGAGAGATTGTTGAGTTTTCGCCAGAGGTGTTGAACAAGTGTCTGAAGCACAGCTCGTCAAGGGATGACAAACCGGTGTTCCAACACCAGATGCCAGAAGATTATGATAAGGTGGTTGT
Organism: Rubia yunnanensis; assembly: GCA_037428765.1. Taxonomy (NCBI): domain Eukaryota; kingdom Viridiplantae; phylum Streptophyta; class Magnoliopsida; order Gentianales; family Rubiaceae; genus Rubia; species Rubia yunnanensis. Next base: position 139,665,398 of record CM075062.1, on the reverse strand, counting down.
AGAGCTTACTGGTGGAGTGGAGAGCACATGGCCTGTGACTGGTCGACAGCAGATAACTGCGTCTAACCTCACGTCCAGGTATTATTTGTATGTGGTCGCCGTGCATAATTGGATTCCCTCTGTAAACAACGTGAGTATCACCAAAGAGATGGCTACATTACTATACATTTTGGGAGCGCGTCAAAAGGTAAACATGGGCAAATTGATTTTTAATGATATCATTGATTGTGATCGCAAGACCAGGAAGGAAGCTCTGTTACATCCGTGTGTAATTATCACGGTGCTGCAAAAAGGGGGAGCAGCTATAAGGGACTCTGTATGGCATATTGTGAATACTGGGATCTGGTGTTTTAACACCACTGCGATCAGGTTTTCTGGACAGCAAGGTTTAGCCGCGAATTATGGAGCGAATTATGGAATATGATTATGCGATCAGATCAGAATATTGTGAAGATAAGTATGTGATTTCGTGGCTATCTAATTCTGGTAAACGAATATTCCTGTAATAGTTAGGAATTGATTAAATAGTTTATTTATGGTACAAGTCCTATTAATAAAGGATTGTCCATTTACAAACCAGATTAGGATTAGATCTTTCCTTAGTCTAGAAGTCTATTCTTGGTAGAGTTAGACAAGGAAAGAGTTTGATACAAGGCAGGATTGCGAAGGATATAAAAAGAAGAAGATACAACGCAATCATTAAGCGTCCAAGAATTGATCTCTACGTGACAAGTTTGGAGCGATCTGCCGGTGGTGTTTGGAGGAGTGTTAATTCATCCGACCAAGTTCGTAAAAAGTTGAGCGAAGCAATCAAGGTTTTATCTCTACGTGAGATACGTTATTGAAGCTGTTCGTCTCGGTTTTGGAGGTTCGTCAAAACAACCGACCAAGTTCGTAAAGATCAGAAACAAGGAAGCCTTAATTCCTCGGGAGGAGGAGATCCAGAGAGACGTGTTGATCGTGGGGGTTCAACGGCGTAGGATCGGCAGTGAGGGGATCTCACAACATTCACTCTATAGGTTAGCAATGGATTAGTATTTAAGTTAAGCTTCTTGTACTAAAGACTGCTTTCTAGTGGATGGTTTCTGATCTGGGCAAGGCCCCGCAGACGTAGGTGTATTTACACCGAACTGCGTAACCAAGTTGTGTGTGCACTGCGTATTTCGTTTTGAGTTTTAACATCAAACTGAACTTGGTGTTTCAACACCAAACTGTTAAACAACTTGGCATAAAGGTTTAGAATTTAGGTGAAACGGAATTTCAAAAATAAAATTCCAAATTTGAGTTTACTGGATTTGGCCAAAAACGCAGAAGCAAAAAAACAAGCATTTCTCATTTTCATCTCCGCCAAAAACATGTTTCACCTCCGCCTCCAGCTCCGGGCACCGTTGTCGCCGTCCCACCACCGGCTGGAGACTCCAGATGCCGCCCACCACTGTCTGGTCCATCCCTGCCTGAACAGCCCCACTTTGAAAAAAATCCTGGTTCCGCCACTGGATACTACTTCCTCTGTTCCAGTATAAAAGTCATATTTGCTTTCTGCACGAGTATTTATACATGTTGATATGACGGAGAAAGAGATTAAACTAAGTTGGACAAATTTCAATCATAAATTTTAGTTCAAATAAAAAAATAAAAACTTTTAATTGGGATAAATGATTATAGAAATTAAGACATGGATACATATTAGCATGGGTTTGAATTTCATCTAAAGGAGGAGTTTTAGTATAAATAATCTTTTAGATGAGTTTCAAAAGGAACTACTCCCTCCGTCCCAGCCGAATCTGCACACTTTTGGGTCAACTTTCTCAAGACACGTTTGACTATAAATTTCAACTAGTATATAGATACCAATATCATCATGTGAGATATTGTTGGATTCTCTGCATGCTGTATTTTCTAAATATCAAATTTTAACACACCGTTCATAACGTAACTAAAGTTATCGTTGGTCAAACATGACCTGAGAAAGTTGACCAAAAAGTGTGCACATTCGGCTGGAACGGAGTAATACTATACTTGTACTCCCTCCATTTTTTTTTCATTGGCACCTCTCTTTTGGTGTTAGAATTGAGGAGATGCTAAATGAGTGGATGAAATTGAATTGAAAGAAGAGAAAGTAAAATGAGTGGATGTAAAAACCTTAAACTTGCCCAAGATAGCAAGTGCCAATTAAAAAAATATATTACTTTTAGTAAGTGTGCCAATGAAAAAAAAATGGAGGGAGTATTGAAATTTAACTTCACATTGTTGCTAATGACTAAATCCCACCTGTATTTCTTTCCAAATAACTATGTACTTCCTCTTTTCCTGTCGATTTGGCATCATAGGGTTTTAGAGTTTAGAATTGTAAAAAATTAGAATACTAAGCTTTAAACTATAAATTAGAAGAAATAAAGATAAAATTTTTGGATTGCATTAATCAGGGCATAAACTTATAACTGCTGCTAGTTGCATAATAAAATTTTAATATCGCAACCAAAACTTTTTATCTATCCTTTAGTATGAGAATTGTAAAAAGTTTTAGTTGCAATATTAATATTAAAATTTTATTATGCAACGTGAAGTAGTTATAAGTTTAAGACCCGATTAATGCAACCCAAAAATTTAATCTTCATTTCTTCTGATTTGCAGTTTAAACTTTAATTTTTTTCATAATTTATAAAAGGGATATATAACAATATAACCATATCTACTTGAATAACTGCCAATATAACTCTCAAATAATTTTTAGTGCAAAAATAACCCTAACTAGTTGATCAAAGTGCTAATATAACCCTAAGACTCCAATTCTGGCATTAACCAGCGTGTCCATGCATAAATGACTAAAATGCCCTTTGGATTAAAATCCGAAAATGCTTGGATAATTTTTCCCTTCCAGCACCACCTCCCGATACACTCAGACCAGCACCTTCCCGACACACTCAGACCACCACCTTCCAGTACCACCACCACCACCGGAACTTCCAAATCTCCCCGTGAAATCTTTGGCCAGAATCGTCTGCACCGTCACCACCTTTGGAGTCACCTTCATTCTCATTCAACGGAACCTTAAAAAAATGGCCAAAGTGCCCTATGCCAATGAAAATATGGGATAAAACTGAGCAATAGAACGGCAGGAGGAAGCCTAAGTTCGCTGAAAATTCAATCCGCTAAAATTCAACGCCGTCGTGTTCCCAAAGTTGCCGGGAAAACACGCTCTCCATGGATGCCACCTGCCGCAAACCCTAAAGCCACCACATGCACCGAACCCTAGTGCCACTCCGCCCCAACGCCGCCACCCACCAACCCCACCCCACCCCACCCCAACCCACTCACATGCTGACGAAGCGATGGTAACAAATTCCAATCTCATGTTTTTTAGCAGGAGCCCCCAATCGAGAGAATTGTTTTTTTGTGCGGAGCCCAAATCGAAGAAGAAGATCAAAAAATGAAGAAGCAGGCGAAAAAAGAAGTGGAAAATTAGTAATTTTAATTTATTTCATTTTTATTTTTTAATAGGGGTAAAAATGTCTTTTCACTTAATTCAGGCAAAACTTATCAGAATGGGTATATTTGCACTTACATTAACTATCTAGGGTTACATTTGCACTTTCAATTATCAAAAGGTCATATTGACACTTATATGAAGTAGGTAGGGTTATAAAATCACTTTTCTCTTTATCAAAAGACCATCTTTCAAAAGACGTACTCTAACAATTAAGTGTTAAATAAATGGGAAATATGTAGATATAGCCCTAAATAATTGAGAGAGTGCAGATATAACCCTGAAATAATTTTTAGTCCAAATATAACCTTATCTATTACACATAAGTGCAAATATAACCCTAAAGCCATTATTTCGGCATTGACCAGTCACTTTCGGCCATTAACGATCAAAAATGACCAAAATGCCCTTTAGGTCAAATACAAAATCTAAAAGACAAAAATGCCCCTGAAATATCTGTAGTTCATTGTGTTTTGTTAGTTGTACTTATGTTATGTTCAATCTAGTTCAATCACAGGTGTTCTTAAGTTTGTGATAACATTTTTTCCTATTCTTTAAAATTCCCAGAGAAGGTCCCTCCGGTCCAATCTACGGCCGATTCTTTTCCCAGCTGTTTCATTCTTGTTGCTTGGAGTTCTTCAATATTACCAGCGAAAGCATTCTAACTAACTCCCAAAATCATCCACACCATCCGCAAGAAACAGCTCCAGAAGCTCAACCGCCGGGGAGCCAATCTAGCCGCCAAACTGCCCCTTCCCGTCTTTTGGCCTCAAGGAGAAAGCTGCGATTTGGGTACTTGTGCTGCCAGATGGGCGGATTGGTGGCGCCAGTAAGTACCTGTGTCTGGAGGAAAGCATTTGGCAATTTAGGGTTACAAAGCATTTGGCGATTGAGGTTACAGGGCAAACGAAGAAGAGAAAGGGCAGGGGCAAAATAATTTTAATGTTTTTTCTATTTTTTTACAGAGGGGCAAAATAGTCTTTTCACTGAATTCCGACTTTAAACTGTCGGAAAATGTTATATTTGCATGTACCCTAAATATATAAAGTTAGGTGTAGGAGTCTCAATTTGTGTGAGTTGTGCGGGAGTCTCACCCCACCTTTGTGTGAGATACAGGGGAGCCTCACCCCTTTTGTGTGGGACAAGTTGGATGTATTAATGAGACGGAGTCCGAATATTTGTTTTAAAAAAATAAAATCTAAAGTTATATTTACACTTTCAATTATCGCAGAGCTATATATGCACTTTTATCAATTACGTTATATACGCTTTGATCTAAATAAATTGAGGCTGCTTGATTAATAAATTTTTGACACATGTCAATCAATGGTCCTGGTGCTGGGTTACCGCAACTTACCTCCCACATTATAACTGTGGTATCGACTGGTGTGGATAACTATTGGTTATGAGAGAGTTCATAAAATGTGCCGCCGTTGTGGAGCTTTGGGTCATACCTATCCCCGGTGTCATTGGGAAAATGTGGAGGATCTAGAACGCCATATTGATGACAGATTTGCTACACTTGGTTCTGACCTCCAGTTGGAAATTTACAGAGATCTTTCGGAGGAACTCTACTCACCCGCTGTCCGGGTTCACAGACACATGCCCACAAGAAGGTTCACCAGGTTCCCTCCAACCTACTTCTTTACAAATGAACATAATTTTCTGCATATGCCAGATGATGTTTTTCTGGATGGGTTTAAGTATGTTGAAGAAATTTATCCTACTCCACAAGAACTGAGGGAGGCGGAGGAGTATAATCCTGAAAACTTTCAGTCGCTAAACCTAGCAGAGGATGTCACAGGCGAGGATCCAGAGGTTGATCCGGAAGAGGAACCTGTGGAGTTTTCACCAGAGGAGGAGGTTCGAAGGTTTGAAGTTAATCAAGTTTATCTTCAAGGTCTTGCAGAAGCACGTGAAAGGATTCTCAATCTCCCGGAGGTACCGGAATTCTGGTCAGCTGTCCCCTCACCGATTCATAGTTCTGACGAGGAAATGCCTGAGTTTATTCCACCGCCAGTCACTCAACAGTTCTTCCAGCACCAACTTCCAAGTCCGGACAGTTTGGTGATACAGACAAGACATGTGGAGGATGAGGCTGGGGGGGATATTGTTACTGAAGATTATTTGATCATCGGTGGGAGAAGATATATTTTCGGAGATATTTGTTCGGAACAGTGCAAACAGATCAACAAGGTGGAGTTAAAAAAGTTTACCTTGTCAGACGGTACAGTTACTGAACCATTTCTAACAAACGGGGTATTTTCGGAAGATCACAGCTTTGGGGTCAACTCTACACCTATTTGTGATAAGCTCGAATTCGATATGGATCTTACCATCAGTTTGGGTGATCTAGGGGATGAGACAGATGTCATCATGAGTCTTCAAAGCTCATTCAAAGAGAGTTTACCAACCGCAATCAATTCTGAAAAGATGGGCACAGAGATCAACCGGGGAAAGGGGAAGTTAAAGTTGGTTCCACAAGTCCACAGAACAGCTACAGGAATGGTACAAAGAGGTGGAGATTCTGGGATTCGTATTAATGAGCCTAGTAATACTTACACTCTACTGGACTCAAGTTCGGATTCTGAGCCAGAGGCAGAGCCAGAGCTGGAGATCGTTGACATCAGGAAGTCTCTGCCTCCTCAACTTGGTGAATCAAGTGCCTCTGGTTTGCTTTTCCACCCGCTTCTCGAGACTACTATTGAAAGCACAGGTGTAGGTGGCAGGAAAAGGAGTGCGGAGTTATGTGGGATTGATGGAAGGAAAAGGTTGGATTTGAAAGGGGATGGAATGGAACGAGAAGATCAGTTGGAATTTAAGAGGGGATGCACTGACACTTCTGTCCCAGTTGATGGAGTATTTATTACCTCAGTTGAAGCTATCCTTCCAGACAACAATCTGGACCCAGGTATTGTCAATTTTTTATTGCCTTCCTCTGCTGGGTCTTCTCACCTGGTGGGTAGTATTTCAAGCCCACATACTGAAGCCCAACTTTGCCATTATAACCCATCAGGTCCCCTATTGCTAAATAAGTCTATCTTGCCACCACCTTCACCGAAAGCCCAAAAGGTTGGAAAGAAACAAAAGAAATTTTGCAAAATAATCCAGCCCAACATTCCACTCCATAATCCCATATTCAACAGAAACTCAGATAATCACAGCCCAACTACTCAAGTTACAGTACTGGGTGACAGTACCTGTTCTGATTTGGGTCGTCCTGTTCCCTTTTCGGTCGACACCGGCGAGTCTTCACTTGATGCTGGAGCAGCCGGAGTTTCTAATCAAATTATTCAACGTGTTCATTTCCAAAATAAGGGTGACGATCTAAGTTCGGTTTTGGAAAATAAATACATACCGTCTGAGGTGGAGCTTCCGAGCTTCACATCGTTGCCGGTGATTGAACATCTCAACACTTCTTCTCTGCTCACTCAAGATCTATCACCGATTCGGTTTGCTGGAGATGATGCACCTATTTCGGACCGAATCCCGGTGCCCGATTCCACTGCCACGGTTTGTCGGTTATCACCGATTCGATTTGATCGATTCACCGACTTGCCGAGTGGCCTGGAGGAGCAGCTTGTTGCCGATTTACCACCGCTGCCTCGCCCGGAGGACCAGCCCGTGGCCGCCTTACCAGCACCAAGTCGCCCGGAGGAACAGGTTGACCGAGATGATGGCCTTTCTTCGGACCGGTCTGTGGATCCGACCCAACGGACTCCACCGCCGAGTCGACCGGAGGAGCTGTTTGATGGAGACGGGTTGTTGAGCAATTTCCGGGAAGTTGAGCCTTTGGATGAAGATGAAGAAGGAAGGAGGGCAGAAGGTGCGAATGGAGAAAATAAATATCTTGGTCAAATGGGGATTCTTTACTTCAGCAATATAATTGATGTTCAGTCAATGGGAGTTGACTCTTCTTTGGCTAATGTGATGAATTCCAGAGAATGGGGTTCGGATTTTCCATCCCCTTTGGGCCAACAGCAAATTTCTAAGGTTGGCCCAACGGAGCCCAATGTTTTTCCTCAAATTACGTGTTGGAAAAAAAAGTTTCGTTCTTGCTTTATCAGACCGGGCAGACGAGGGGTAGTCAGATCTCTCTTCCAATTCAATTTGGATGGAGTTCGAAGCTTGACTTTAACGGAGGACGAGCTACAAGGGCAGGTGGGTTCAAGTCGGGCGCCGAATATCTGGCCTAAATCAATCATCACTCAGGCTGTGCCAGACAATGCAGTGCCTATGGACTTCAGCCGGATCAACACACGGGGTAAAGCGATTTCATGGGCTATGACAGAATATATGCCAGTGGCACAGGTTTTGGGAGATAAACGGAAGAGAGCCCTTCAAGAGGAATTGGGAGATATTTCTTTTCTCAAGAGAAGATGTACGGAGGAGCAGCAGGAGGAGCTTCTGGTTCGCACGATTGCTCATTTCCCGGAAATTAACTCTTCACTTGGGGAGGACCAGAGCAAGCAAGTTATAGTCACAGCAAGGATCTTTGATTCAGTTACGCATTCGGTGTTGATAAGGGAGGGAGAAGAAAGCTGCGGTATTTCGGTGGTTGGTCCAGAACAACCACCAAGAGGTACATGAATCTACTCTCTTGGAACTGCAGGGGCCTGTCGCATCCTCTGACAGTTAATTTCTTAAACAATTCCATTAATCAGTTTAAACCTAATGTTGTGTTTCTTATGGAAACTAAGTGTGGGTATAAAAATGTTAAGAAGTGGCTAGGTAGTACTTATTTCACTAGCTGGGAGGTTGTTGATTCCATAGGTTTAAGTGGTGGTCTCTGTGTAGCATGGTCGTCAGAGATCCTTGTATTGGTAGTAAAAAGCTGCCAAAATTTTGTATGTTGTACAATCACTACCGCCAATGGCGAGGAATGGATGTTGATCCTCGTGTATGGGCATCCAGACCGACCACACAGGAAAAAAGTGTGGGATTGCCTACATATGGTCCTACAGGGTACCCAATTACCGGTTCTAATCACAGGCGATTTTAATCAAGTCCTGGACAGGGAAGACAAATTTGGTGGCCGCCCGGTTCATAAACATGATACAATGGACTTCAAAGGCCTTCTTCAGGAGGCTAACTTACATGAACTCAGGCATAACGGACAATGGTTTACTTGGTCTAATGGAAGAGGAGGTGATGATCTCATTCTAGAACGATTAGATAGAGCATTTGCAAATGATAGGTGGTTGTCCCTATATCCGGATTTTAACCTCACAAACCATACGATCATGAGGTCGGACCATGGGGCACTTACCATTAACACACATCACTGTGTTAGGCCACCTGACAATCGTAATGCAAGGAATTTTGAATCCTTCTGGGTTAGATTTGATCACACAAAGGAGTTGGTGAAACGAGTATGGATGCCCGTCAACCGTCCGGGTTTCCAACAATCACCAAATCAATTAGACAACAGCGCGGCTGGTTTCAACCAAAAGTTGAAGGACACCACAACTAGACTTCACAATTGGGCAAAGGAAAGTGTTGGAAAGATGGACTTCAAAATCAGAAGAGTTAAACAACAACTTGGTGCAATGCAACGACAGAAGAATGGGGATGGATTGCGCACTAAGACTGCAGAATTGGAGGGTCTGCTCACTTTGCAGAATGATTACTGGAAGCAGAGAGCAAAAGCCATTTGGCTTAAAGAAGGGGATAAGAATACGAAGGTATTTCATCAATGGGTCCAAAAAAGAAAAGGGATAAATTACATAACACAGCTCAAGGATTCAGCAGGAGTCTGGATTTCAAAGCAAGATGATATTCAAAAGCTGGTCTATGATCATGTGAGCTCTGTTTATCTGTCGCACTCTGTCATGCCAGATGATGCTTTTGGTCAATCGACTGTGCAGGATATACTAAATATGATAACCAAAGGAGTTACTCAGAGTCAACGGATGGCACTGGAGGAACCAGTTTCTCCGCACGAAATAAAAGCAGCCATCTTTCAAATGGGCAAGTGGAAAGCACCAGGACCAGATGGCCTACCTCCTGGATTTTATCAACATTACTGGTCTGAGGTTGGGGAGGAGGTTACAACTGCGATTCAGAGGTTCTTCTCGACTTCCTCTATGCCATCTGACTGGAATCATACTATTTTGGTCCTTATCCCAAAAAACAGATGTCCAAAGGAACCTGCAGACTTAAGGCCAATAAGTCTATGCAATGTCACATACAAGATCATTGCGAAGATCCTTGCAAACAGAATCAAAAAGGTCATGGGGTACCTCATCTCAGGTAACCAATCAGCTTTTGTTCAAGGACGATCTATTGTTGAAAATTCCCTGATAGCGCATGAACTCATAGAATTCATACGAAAGAAGAAGTCGGGAAAACAATTTGTAGCGGCAATGAAATTGGACATGAGCAAAGCCTATGATCGGGTGTCATGGAATTTCCTGGAGAAAATGATGGAACATATGGGCTTTCCGCGGAAATGGATTGGGTGGATTATGGCTTGTGTTACTACTGTCTCTTACTCCATTAAGCTTAATGGACGGTTCTCACATAATTTCCAACCAATACAGGGTCTCAGGCAAGGTTGCCCCTTGTCACCTTTTCTCTTCATCCTTTGTCAGGAAGCTTTTTCATCCATGATAGCATCACAGGGTTTCCAATCTGTCTGTCCAGGGGTTAAAATTGGGAGAACAGCCTTACCCGTCTCCCATTTGATGTTTGCAGATGATTGTATTCTTTTCTTCAACATTACAGAAACAGGTTCAAGGAAACTCGCCCAAACATTGAATCTCTTTGCAGCTTACTCGGGCCAAAGAATAAATTTCCGGAAGTCTGCAATTTTAGTCAGCCCAAACACACATCCAATAATAAAGGAGCGTCTCCGACAGACTTTCAGAATTTTTGCTGACTTACTAAAGGAGAAATTTCTTGGTCATGATATGGATTTCACCGGCACAAGAGTGGGTATGTTTAACAAGTTAATACAAAGGGTCAAGACCAAAACTTCCATTTGGAAAACTGGAGATATATCAGTCATGGGAAGGATTACTCTCACCAAACATGTACTGGCTTCAACAACGCAGTACACTCTTAGTACCTTCCGTATACCATCTACGGTGGCGAGGAAAATCGATAGTCACCTTGCACGTTTCATATGGGCAGGAGATACTGATGGAAAAGGAATTCACTGGATGTCGTGGAAATCAATGTGCCAATCTAAGTGGTGGGGAGGACTGGGGATGAGATCCACACGGCATATGAATCAGGCATTGTTAGGAAAGCTTGCATGGAAGCTGATTACAGACAAACAGTCTTTTTTCTCAAGATTCTTCCTCACCAAATATTGCAGCAACGAAGATTTTCTCAAGGTCAGAATCAAACAAGGATCATCCTGGGGTTGGAGGGGCATATTGTGGGGAAGGGACCTTATTAGCCGCGGGGTCAAATGGCAGGTGGTTACCGGACATGATATTAACATCCAGGAGGAATGGATTCCTAATCTTAGAAATCCTATCAGGTATGAAACACACCTTCTTCCACAACTTCACTTCAAGGTGAGTGACATGATTGATAGTAATAGGCAGTGGCGTAAGCCTCTTTTGGGACTCTTTTTTAGCCAAGATATAGTTAACCACATTGCGGGAATCTATATTCCATACAACCCATTTGGTTTGAAGGATTTCCAATTCTGGGAAAAGGAACGGTTAGGGAAGTACACGGTCAAGAGTGGCTATCATGAAGCTTGTAGTTTGGAGAATAACCAAATCCCTTCTTCCTCCAATTTCCGCTCAAACACTCAAGATCATCAACACTTGTGGAAAACACTTTGGCTTCTGAATATACCTGAGAAAGTCAAGTTCCTTGTCTGGCGGCTGGTTCGGAATGCTGCCCCAACAGGACCTGCTCTAAGAAAGAGAAACATGGAGGTATCCTCATATTGCCAAATGTGCCATCAACATGTGGAAACGTCGGCTCATATGATCCTCGAATGTGAGATCGCAAGAAAGGTTTGGAAAACATCCAGACTCGGGTTTGATTTTGGTCAAGGTTCTCCCATGCAACTGGAACCGTGGCTTCGAAAGTGGTTCAAATCGGCTCCTCAAAAGGAGGATATACAGCTTTCGTGTATCATTATTTGGGCGATTTGGTGTGCAAGGAATAAGGCTACAATTGAACGTCAGGCGCCTTCGGTGGATAGTATTCTAGCAACCATACAGGAAACCTTACAGGGTGCTACGATCGGAGATCAGTCAAGTCATAGAGTCCGAGCTAATCCTGACTCTTCCCAATTAGCGCTACAACATATATTATCCCAGCCACACTCATCAATACCACGGGTGGAACAAGTAGGAGACATTAGACTCCTATGGTATGCAGTGGATAATCATTTGAATCAGGTATATCAGGATTGGTTGTGCATCAATACAGATGCGGCTTTTCAGAACCAGGATGGTAAGGCTGTTGCGGCTTGGTGTGCGCTACAGAGTTCCATATGTCCACCTTTCCAAGGATATCGTTCAATACAAGCGACTTCACCAACCCAGGCGGAGCTTATAGCCATACACGAGGCAATGTCATATGCTAGCCTTTTGGGTACCACTCGTCTTTGTATTCGGACGGACTGCGAACTGGCCCTAACACATATCAGCAACTTCCCATCAGTGCCACCCGCTCTTCAAGGTTTACTTTTTAATATCAGAATGTTAGCTATGGTTTTTCATAATGTTCACGTAATGAAGGTGCATAGATCAGTAGTACTAAATGCGCATAGTCTAGCGCAAGATGTAATCAAACATATTTTGGTAATATAAAGTCACGTCATTCGCCAAAAAAAAAAAAAAAAAAAAAGTTAATAATGCAATATTTTAGTGGTTATAATGAAAGATGGACCACTTAAAAGACACAAACATATTCTTGAATACATTTATTTCCATCAATAGAAGGAAAAAAAACGTTAATATTAAGCAAAATATTTGGAAAGATCATCTTTCCATATGTTTATGGAAAGACAGATTTTATTAGAATAATAAAAAAGTAAAAGTTTTAAGTTGTAATATTAAAATTTTAGCATGCAACATGTAGAAGTTATAAATTTATAACCCGATTCAACCCAAAAATTTTATCTTTATTTCTTCTAATTTACAGTTTAAACCTTAGCATTTTCATGACTTATGAAAATACCGTCTTTCAAGAGATGTACTCACAATATTATACTCCTAGTAGAGAAAGAATGGAATCAAAAGGGCAGGAAACCAACCGGACATAATAAAATATTTTATACCGTTTAATGTCCGGAAAAGAGGAAAGTAATGCCTGATTAATTAGCATAATATTCTTCATTAATTTATTATACTATACTCGTACTTGCAAATCCCACCGTTTTCTCGTGGATTACTTCTTCTATCAAAAAGCTGGCTTTCCAAAAAAAATATTCCATCATTAAATTAATATAAAATTAGGAAGTATATAAAAGTCTGTCTCTCAAAAGACGATTTTTCTATAAGTCACGAAAAGACCAACGTTTAAAGTGTAAATTAGAAAAAATGATAATAAAATTTTTGGGTTACATGAATCAGGTTATTAACTTTATTGCTACTACACTATGCATAATAAAATTTTAATATTGCAACTTAGACTTTTTACCTTTTGTTATTCTAATTAAACACCGTCTTTCCATAAAGTTATGAAAAACCATTTTTCCCAAAATTTTGCCCGTATATAAATAAAATGTATCTTCTTTTATAAGTAAACCTTGCTCATTTAAAAAGTATAAGTAATCAACTTTTACATCACCAAACCACCACCACCACCCCCTAAAAATACTACTTCAGAAGACTTACATTATAAATTAATTCATTTATAAATTATGCCAAACACATAAATAAGAGCAATCAAATAAAATAAAAATGCATCCCATCAATTGTAACACGTGCTACAATAAAAGCTAAATTATATTCGGGTACAACAGGGATGGAGGCAGGAAGTATATACTGCAAGAGTTGAAAGGTATTTTTATATAAAATTTTTTTATCTATATTAAAGGGGATCCGTTTAAAAAAATCAAAATTATTCTCAATAATTTCCACTATTTTCCTTTCTGCCCTGGGCACGGGTCCCCTCCAACCCCCTTGTACCTCCGTCACTGAGGTACAATGTTACGGCGAATTGAACAAACTCAAATGATTTATAACTATATTGAAAGTATGCTAAAATGACAAATTTTGTCACCCCCTAATGTGCCCGGCCACATTTTCGCAACCATACAATTAAGTCTACTGATTTATTTTAAAATGTTCGATTGAAATGACATTGGTTTGTTGCATTGCGTAAACAAATGACAAAATAGTTTAAGAAACAAAGAATTTATTCCAATTTAGCCCATAAAATGAGCTAAGTTTTGTATTATAAGACTCTTTAGTCGGTGGTTTTGCATTCGAATGAATTTGACATGAGAATTGGTTTGGTTCATTCATCACCCAAGTTATCCCTAATTTTGTCCTCACTAGGCAACATAATCATAACAAAATCTCTAGCATACACTAGTGGCACGTATTCACCAAACTTTTGTCCTATGTCTAGGGTTGTATAACCGTATAATGGTAGAAATTGCTATCGATTTCTTATCAATTAAATATATTATTTCTCTCATTCTCTCTCTTCTATCCAATCTTAAGAAATTATCACCATTTTTTATTCCCACAATGGTAAGAAATCACTTTTTACTATTCATTGACCTCACTTGATTTTCTATATCCTGCTCATTAATTTTATCATTAATATTTAATTAATTTAATTTGTTCACCCAAAATAAGTTGAATGTGAAATTTAATAATACATTATAATTTTTATTAATAGAATTTCATTTTATTTTAAAAAGTATAAAATAATTCATTTTTTTATTTATAAGTTTCGTGTTTTATTATTCAAAAATTAAATTTCTTTTTTCTTGTCATGAAATTGTTTAATATTTTGTTACTTCCTCTGTTTCTCTAATAGTGGCACATCATTTTTTGTGTTAGATTTTAGGAGATGCTAAATGTGTGGATGAAATTGAATTAAAAGAAGAAAAAGTAAAAGAGTGGATATAATAACCTTAAACTTGCCATAAATAGAAAGTGTCAATATAAAAGAAACATCTCAAATTAGAAAGTATGCCACTATTAAAGAAACGGAGGGAGTATCTATAATAAAGAATAAGATATATTGATTTTATAAAAATAAATTAAAATGACATTAGAAAGGTCAATTATAACGAGAAGATAAATTACAATAAATACTCAAATAATAAAATATTAGATCTAGTCCGACCAATTATTACAAATTGAAAATAGAAATCTAGTCTGACCAATTATTACAAATAAGCACTTGAAATATTGATCTAGTCTGACCAATTATTACTAATACAAAACAAAAAAACACGGATGACATAACCATACCGATATGCTAATTTTGACCACCCAAATATTGGTACAGATGTTCAGTTAGGTCGTTTTTCAATTGGTCATGCTTAGCTCTGTTGCGTACTTCCCTCCAATTTTGTCTAAAAGTCGGTAGATCAGCATGCCGCTCTGTGTTGTAATGCCATGGAGAGTCGTCGATTTGGTCATAATCACCTGGTTGAACCCGCAACCCATAAGTATCTCTTTCATCTTCGACTATCATGTTGTGCAGTATGGTACAAGCTATCATAATTTCACCCAATGTTTCTATGTTCCAATACTTGGCTGGGTTATGGATCATGGAGAACCGGGCCTGTAAAATACCAAAAGCACGTTCGACGTCTTTCCTGTAACTCTCTTAACGCTTTGTGAACAGTTGTTTCTTGGGGTCATTTGGAGCCGTATACACTGGCATGAAGGTCGCCCACTTAGGATAGATTCCATTTCTAAGATAGTACCCTTGATCGTAGCTGCGACCATTGACTTCATATGGAAAACATTGAGCCCTTCCTTCACATACGTCATCAAACAAAGGTGACTTGTCTAGGACGTTGATGTCATTATTTGACCCTGCCACGCCAAAAAATGCATGCCAAATCCACGTATCGTATGAAGCCACTGCTTCTAATAAAATTGAGGCACGCTCATTTCTACCCTGAAACTGTCCTTTCCAACCCACAGGGCAGTTTTTCCATTCCCAATACATACAATCAAAACTTCCTAACATACATGTAAATCCACGTCCACGAGCTACATGCATAAGCCGTGCAATATCGTCTGGGTTTGCTGGTCGGAGGTATGTTGGGCGATACACGGCAATAATTGCTTTAACAAAATGAGCCACCGTTTCTCTGACCGTTGTTTTTCCCATATGTAAGCTTTCATCCAGTTGGTTGTATGTACAACCATATGGCAAATGGCGCATTTTCACCGTGCACTTGTGGAGTGGCAAAAATCCTTGATAACCGGTTGCATCGGCCCTTTGTCTGAAATAGGGATCGTGGTTGGTGATATCTTCCACTATATGCTCGAATACATTTAGCCGCATACGAAACCTAGTACGAAAATGTTGATCATCGTACATTCTTTTAGGGGGTGGAGAAAAATATTGCCTCTGGAGTACTTCCTGTGCTCGGAGACGGTCTCTTCTTATATGATTTATGGTTTTCTTTGGTAAGGTTGAAGAAGTTTGAGCACTCTCACCCTCAAAGCTTGCATACAATTGTCTTGCCATTTCTGGAAAATTCATGACAAAGTTAATCGTCTCCGAATCGATATTGGGTAAAAAATCGGGAATATCATAAGTATTTGTGTTTAATGATTCTCCAAAGTGAAGGTCATCATCGTTGTTGGGGGAGGTAGAGGAAGACATAGTTGTGTAGAAGAAGGACAATTGGGTTGATAGGAATTTGGGAATGAAATGAAACATAAGCGAATGATCCCTTTATATAGAACCATCACATGTGAAAACCCCATTGAATTTGTCTGTCGAAATCTTTGAAATTGATGAATTCGACCCACGTGACTCGATGGGACTTGTCAATGACAACCGCATTGGATTTGTACGTCGGGATCTTTAAATTGATGAATTCGACCCATGTGACTCGACGGGACTTGTCAATGACAACCGCATTGGATTTGTATGTCGGAATCTTTAAAATTGATGAATTCGGCCCACGTGAATCGATGAGACTTGTCAATGACAACCGCATTGGATTTGTATGTTGGAATCTTTGAAATTGATGAATTCTACCCACGTGACTCGATTGGACTTGTCAATGACAACCGCATTGGATTTGTATGTTGGAATCTTTGAAATTGATGAATTCGACCCACGTGACTCGATGGGACTTGTCAATGACTCTCTCACATTGATTTTGTATGATCTAGTCTGACCAATTATTACAAATAAATTATTACAATCAATTTCGACCACAGACTACCCCAATTAATTTATCTCGTAGTGCTTCCTCTGTTGTGCTCAAATCTTCCCTTTGCATCAGAGTATTAAGGAGTCTAGTGTTAGCTACATAAACTTCGCGCTCTGATTGTATTTGGACGAACTCCCGTTGCGCTATGTTATACTCCATTTTAGCTCTTTCGCTATTTGCAATCTTTTCAGCATTCTTAGAAGCTTCTTCGATTGTGGCCATACACTGCATTCGTTGTGATTCTTTTGATTGCTCATCATTTGTTGTTCTTCGCGTTGCCTTTCCCTTTCCCCTTGCCTTGCATTTTGCGGCTTTCACACCAATAGGCTTGGATGGTTATTGCGTTGTCTGAGCATCATCGCTACTACAGAGCGTTGATGGCACCCATGGTGAATATTCCCCTCCATTTGTGTCCTTTGGGCCATATTGTGCCATAAATTTAGGGTTAGCCTTGCACAATTCATAGCAATGAAAGAATATAAACTGTTGGCCATCATTTGCATCTGCATACAAATTCATGGCCCATGACTTCATATCTCATTGGCTGGAGCAACTCCCAATCCGACTATAGTGCCGTGCGGCTTTACTTTCACATCTCACATATTTGGCAATATCGTGAGAAAGTTTTTGCCACCTAGCCTTGCACGACTTCATTGTCCGGTTGTATTTTGCATACTTATTCAAATCAGATGTAATTTTATGCCAAAACACGCCAGCATTCTGCCTCGTACCCATTATACAATCGGTGAAATTATCAAACCAAGCACTGCATAGAACATTATCAGCTTCTACAGTCCACTTCTCCCGGGTACTTTTCTTCTTCGTATCCTTACTCCCGAACACTAGTGCAAGGTCATCGCTTTCTTCAAATTCTATTATAAAATACAAACAAATTAAATATACGAATTTGTATATATAAAGTAAAAAGAGATGCAATGTTGCTAAATTAAATATACTACATTGTTAAATAGAGCCAACGAAAATAAATTATTTACATTTCATAATTCAAATAAAATAAAATTAATAATATTTAATATATTGTAATTTAAATACTTTAAAATAAATACTACATGTAAGTTAACAAAAGTTGTCTACACATAAATGAATAATATATCGAATATACTAATTTTAAAATATAACATAAATAAATAAAGGCAATAAAAATTAATGATGAAATGAATTCTTCATAATTAAAATATAACACATTAAGATAGGGTTTACCATCCGGAACTTCGTGACTTCCAAATTGACGCCCATGGTCATTTGCAAAATTTTGACCCGGTGAACCCCGTCCTCCTTGGTAGTAAAATGATCCCGATTCGTTAATTGCATCAAGGTGTGGAGAATGAAAGTTTGGACTATAAAAGTTTGGGTAGGAATTTTGCGATTGGGCTTAGGATTTTGGGAATAGTGGTTCGGGTAAGGAGAGTTCGTGTATGCATTTTGGGAAGAATTATATTGATTTTGGAAATTCATGTACGAATGTTGGGAATTCATATAAAAATTGGGCGGGATGTTAGGCAAATTTTCATAAAATTTCGAATTTGAAATTGGACGAATATTCAGATTTTGGGATGAATTTTTGGAATTAGAAGAATTTGGAATTACCTTATCTTTCCCATTCGATGGTCTTCGCGAATCCATTTAAAAAATTGATAACAAAGAGAATATTTGAGACAAATTTGGGAGATGAAAGATTGAGGTAGAAGTGTTGGAATTGAAAGTGGTGTGATTAAATTGGGTGAATTGACTCTATCTATAAGTAAAAAAAAAGAGCCGTTCGAAAATTTTCATCACAATTCAAGATCTGAAATTTATTTTTTTAAAAAAAAATTGCAATTTTTTTAAAAATTGCCGTTGGGACACGTGCCCCATTTCAAAATGGAAATCACATATTCTTTCGTTGAGGTGGGACACGTGTCGCCATATAAGTGGGACACATGTCTCACTCATTTCTGTTGACCGGACAACAGAAATTTTTAAATCCGTCGGACACGTTGCCCAACCAGAAGGTGCCACGTGTCAACGGATTCAAAAAAAAATTCTGCATGTGGGACACATGGCCCAATGCATAGGTGACACGTGCCCCACTCAGAGAAATAAAAATGGGCCGCACGAGGCGGCCCCCTTTGCTTTGACAGGCCTGACACGGCTGACAAGGACCAGTTTCTTAACCGGTTCCCTAGTTGGTGTTGAATTTCAAGGTATCTTGGTCTTCCATCTTAAAACCAATTGGTACTAAGTGGAGGTGACCCAAGACCTTATATATAAGTCATTAACTTTGTAAGAAACCAATGTGAGATATATCTTTCAACACGCCCCCTCACGTGCAACGTGGAAACACTCCACGACCCACATCGGGCCAAATTAAAGGGGATCCACACATCGGCCCAATAATCCCCACTTAGTACCACTGCACGTGCAACTATGGGCCGGTTTCTTAATAAGGAACTGGCCTAGAAACCACCACTGTGGGTATTTTTGGTTTTTAGAGCGGTTTTTTAAATTTAAGAAACCTCCACTGCACATGCTCTAAGAACTTGTAATTCATCCATCATACTCCCCTCTGTCCCACGTTAAATTGCACAGAATTTTTTCACGCTCATCAAGAAACTTATCTAACCGTTAATATATTTAACTACGTATAATAACGACATGCAAAAAGTTATTTTCATAAACTACTTGTTACGACGAATCCAACCATATAACATATGATAATATTATTATTTATATATCTATTTAAATATGTGATCAAAGTTAGACAGTGAATAGTGACATAAAGTGAAGTGTACAATTTAACCTGGGACGAATGGAGTATGTTGAATAATTTGTTTGAAAATACAATATCTATCAATACAAGATAACACAAAATTCGTGAGATGGTCTTGATTCAGTGGTATCCATAATTCAAATCACACGTCTGCTAAAATTGTGAATTTTATACTCCCTCTTGGTTGGAATGATTGACGCTAAGCAACTGGCACAATTTTTTTTAAAAGTAAAATGAATAGGGGGATTGTATAGGGAGGGTAAGTAAATTGAGCGAATGAAATTAATCTTAATTTTATTAAAAAGGGAATGTGCTAATATTAAAAAATTAAACAAAAAAGGAAAGGGTGCCAATATTAAAAATCGGAGGTAGTAACAATTTCTTAATAGGGATTACCTAGTATTATGGGATTGTGTCGGTGATCTTCGTTATAATTTCCCAACTGGTAGAGGCTCGATCAAGGTGAGATCGTGCTAGTCCGGTTTCATTGGCAATGGTTTATTAGAGGTGCAGTGCTTGGATTTCTCAGGATGACGTCCCTAACTAATTAAATGGATGGATTTTCAGGCTCCATCGAGTTTCAATAGATTCAATGGTGGTGTCTCCAAGTTAGTCATAGAGTAAGATGTTTATATGTTGTTTGGTTGTATGTAACCAAAAAAATACACAAAATTCTTTTCGTATAACTACGTATCATAACACCGTATAAAAAGTAATATTTTAAAACTATTTCTTACGATAAATCCAACAATTGGTATGATAACATTTGTGCTTCTACATATTAAAAAATTGTTAAAGTTTGATGGCATTGATTAGGAAAAGTGTATAATTTGATTTGAAACTGATGGAGTACTAGAATACGTCTAACAATGATTATAATAAGTGGTATCGATATAATCTAAGCATAATTCATAAAAGTGCACATATAAATAATTGAAAGTAAAAATATAACCCTAGATAATTAGTTTATGTGCAAATATAACATTTCCTGGCAATTTGAGGTCGGATTATGATGAAAAGACCAATTTACCCCTCTATAAAAAATTAAAAATATAAAAAGCACTGAAATAACATTCATATCCATGAAATCCTAACTCCTCCATCTTCAAATTACCTTCCACCCACTGCTTATCTAAATAATAAAACTATTGATTCAATGGCTGATAAATTTTCGGACAAAATCATCACCACATCCACCAAATCATGTGACAACTACCATAATTATTTTTCTGAAATTCCGAAATGGCCGCCACCTGTGTTGCCCCAATCCTCTCTCCGGTAACCATCACTGCCGCCTCACTCCACCAGTCTCCACACATTATTACCAAACCGCCACCTCGTCGGAGAGCAAATTGCCACCCCGCCGGAGAGCCTTTGAATTCAAATCGCCATCCAACCCGATTGGCAAATGGGCGCTCGTGGAGGAAGAAAATCCACCGAGAGAAGATTGAAATCACACTATTACCGAGAAGAAGAACTCTGGTGCTAGATTGGGTGACCGACGACGATAGCTTATGAATGCTGGGAGATTGATTCTTTGTAACAAGGCGCTTAACAATGCCTGTAAATCTATAGCACATCGTCCCGTGCTGGGAGACAGATTCTCTGTTACAAGGCACTTAACGACGTCTACGATTTTAGAGCGAACGCCTATTGACGATGCGCTTTCAAATTGCATGCGGGTAAGATGCACGCGCTTATGGAGAGAGCCCACAACATGTCTTCACGCGCGCGTGTGATACACGCTCCGGTCGTCATCTTTGCCTCTGGACTTTTTTCTGTAGTGAGGTCACGGGGAGTGGAAGTAAGATTCACATTGTTGATTTCGGCATCATTTAGGGAGTCCGGTGGGAGGCTTTCTTGCAGGCTCTTGCAACTCGACCCGCCAGAAATGCCAAGAGGATTCGGATCTTAGGCATCGTCTTCCTTCTCCTCGGGCGGTCACTGGAAGTTTCCCAGTTAGCCATGGGGAAGCATTACACCGACTTCACGATTTAGTATCTGAAATTTGAGTTCACACCAGTTTATGGTGGCGGTGGTCGTGGTGGCAGGCTGGTGTTTGTGGTGGAGGTAGGGTGAGGTGACTGGTGGGGTGAGGTGATTGGTTTGGTGGTGGTACTGGTGGCGGTGGCCAAAAGTGAGGTTGGAGTGGTGGCCGGGAATGCGAGGGGTGGTGGCCGGGAATGCGAGGGGTGGTGGCCGGGAATGCGAGGGGTGGTGGCCGGGAATGGGAGGGGTGGTGGTAGATAGGGTGTTTCCTAAGATCGCGTTCAACAGTTTTCTCTGTCACAGATCTTCTGCGGTCAACGTTTTAGGTTAAGGGTGGTGGTTTCTTCATCTTTAATCTTTACCAGTACTGCATTTTTGCATTTAGGTGGAGACTCTTCATAAATTTGCCAGTTTTTTAAACAGATGTTCTTATTCTTCTTGATTCATATGAGTATTAATTATAGTTTTACCTTGGAGAAAGTGTATTTTGTGGTTGGTCAAAGGGCATTTTTGTCTTTCAAAATAATGTTTAGGTTGAAAGGGCATTTTGGTCATTTTCAGTTAGTCAATGGCCGGAAATGGTTATTCAATGCCGGAATATAGTCGTTAGGGCACTTATGTAAATTAGTTAGGGTTATTTCTGCACTAAAAATTATCTCAAGGTTATATATGTACTTTCTCAATTATATAGGGTTACATTTGCATAGTATGATTATAATTTTTAGTTCTATAAATCTATAACACCCCCTTTATGGATAGTAACCGAACGCTACTAAAATCATGTGAATCGCTTCACAAGGAATAATATTTCATGCATCAATTCATCGTAATCAATCGAGGTCTCAACAATAATACGAATATATAGATTTGTAACTTACAGACTGTAAGCACTTTGAAAGAACACATACTTGTGCATTCCAAGACATATTGCAGACACATGATCTGACTGCATAAACAGATTGACTACAATACATCTAACCAGATAGATATTAAAAAGGTTATTATAAATACAGAAGATAGTCTATCAGGTTAAAGAACACTTCTATTGTAAACTCTACACTTATTAAGTAATGCATACTCCTATGTTTTGGTCAGAGTAAAGTTCAAACAGAGAAAAGTGCATTTTTAACCCTATGTTTTGGTCGAACTCGAAAGTGCAGAAATGATCTTGTAAAATCTAAAAGTGCAAAGATAACCCTGGTTTTCGTTAACCGAAATGTCAATGGTCAAATTGGCTGGAAATTGTTGAAATAACCATTTTACCCTTATGTTAAAAAATTTTAAAAATAAAAAATAGTAAAAGACAGTTTGCCCTCCCTACTTTTAAACAAAATGAATATTTTCATTTTCAATTTTTCTTTCTTTATTTTATTTTCCTAGATTTTGTGGAGGTGAAGCTTTGACTGGGGTGGCGGAGGTGAAGTTCTCGGCGGGGTGATGAAGTTAAAGGCAGAGTTGTGCGAGGAGATGGGGCTAGGGTTTCAGGGCGAGGTTAGTGGTAGTAGCGGGAAGAGTGTACCGGGAGGTGTGACGGGATGACAATTTCTAGGCGGGGCTAATGGCGGGTGGCACGGCGGGTCTGGGGTGGGTTGGCTGTGGGAAGATCGGAAGAGATGGATTTTAACCAGAAGCCGAGGTACTGATCAAACCAGAGACTGGCTAAAACAGGTGTTGGTTGGCTATGTGGAGAGCAACGAGGGAGGGGAGCTCTGCTAGCTTGAACATGAAGTTGATGAGGGACTGTGGAGGTAAGTTGAAGATGAGCACATGCGGCGGCGGGGACATTTGATCCGTTTTGGGTCGATCTCGGGGCAGGTTAGTGCGCGAAGCTGGTGGGGGATTTGTGGTGACGGTGGTGGGTTAATGACGGGGGCTGTTGTGGGTTTCTGGAGTGCCGGGTTTTGTGGCGGGGCTGGGGTGGCTTTCTGGAGTGACGGTTTAGTGGCGGGATCAGTGGCTGTTTCTGGAGCGGTGGTGGCACGACGACGAGGATGAAGATGAAGATGATGATGAAGAAGAAGATGTTTGAAGATGAAGAAGGTGAAGAAGAAGGGGTAGAATTTTCATTACATTTTCAGTTTTGAGTCCAGGAGTAATTTTTTCTTTTCATTTTGGTCAAACTTTGACTTCATTGAGTCAATGTCGTAATTGAGTAAAATGGGTATAATTGCACAATTTTACAAAAACTTAGCACTTTCAAATTTTATAGTATTATATTTGCACTTTCAAAATTTAATGGGGTCAATATTACACTTTTCCCTGCATATAAATATTAAAATAAAAGCATATTGAAAATAAGAATTGATAATGTTCGAAAACTATTGAAAATATTGTATTTAAGAAAATTGGGCCTCTCAAGTCAAAGTAGGGAGACATATTTTCTGATCCTTTGACTTTTAATTACAAATATTAATTAGGTTGCTATGTTGAACATGCGCAATGAATACGATGAATACAAAAATTATATATTTGGGACCAAAATGATTTTTCTCCACGAACACACTTAAAACTGCCAATAATGAAAACTTTCAATTTATAAATGCCACCGAGATTGATCGATACTTATAGGGTCCATTATAGGTTGTGAGCATCAATTGCCAACACAACTTTTTTAGCCTTTACATTAGACATGCACTTTATTTATTAAGCCCTTTCTATTGTGCATTTTGAATGCACAATAGCATATAAAATCTTTATCATTTAAATGGTTTTACATAATCACAATATAGCCATGTAGGAGTGGATTTAAAGTTTTAATTTAGTGTTGTGTTATCTTATATAAATATTCAAATAATATGATAAAATAATAAAATTATAATAAAGTTAATGTATAGCCAATTAACTAAAACACTTGCTCGTTTCTATAATGGAGTTTTTTTATATGGTGTTCAATGATAATGTTTGGCCGTCAATATTTCTAGTTACATATAACAATTTAGCATACAATTTTGATATTTAAAAAATAAATGTTAAAACGAATCTAATAATATTTTAAATGATATTTTTATTATAAATATATATTAATTTATATTTGAGGTCAAAATTTACTAAATTTAATGTGTAAAAAAGTATATATGCAGAAACTCGTGGGATAGAGGGGTTACTATGATAGGGTGGACATTGAGAAGTGACCACCAAGTAGTTAATGTTTTAAAGCGGTAATATACCTCTTTATATTAATGATAAATAAATTGAAAATAACATAACCGTAATTGTTAATTAAAAAGAGGCACGGATAGAAATTGGGGGAATATAGGTAAATTATATCGTATCCCAGTAATACAAAATGTTTATGATTTGCTGGTTAGTTATTTCCCTTAAAAAGTGGTAGACTCCATATGTTCTCTTATGTTTGTTCCACTTTCGTAGTATGTTTTTCTAAGTTTTTCACATATATTTAAAAAGTGAATTATTCTCAAGTCTCAATCGCTCATTAAATTTTTTACTCAATTTTTGCACAAATTTCAACTACAAAAATACTTAAATTTATAGTGTCAAATATAGTGAGAGAGAAAGTATGCATTATCTTTATATTTGAATTTGAATTTTGAATTAAACTAGAATGTAACTGAGTATACCATTTTCACGATATGCCAGGGATACAATACTCCTCCCCCTGTCTCAGACATTTCTATAATTTAACTATTTATTTAGTTAAAATTGCTTCACTTTGACCTCAAACTTGAATCGATAAATAAGTTAGCATATTGTCATATTTGATCTTGTTAGATTCGTAATGACATTAATTTTTACCATATCACCTTTTTATAACTTGTATTTACACACAATTATAGATATCAATGATGAAACTTTTTTTAAGTCAACTGACAAAAGTTAATTTGTGCAGAAGTGAACGGTAGGGATGGACTAGAGGAATTGTGGATACATATGTTTAGAGAATAAAACGGAAAGATCATTGAACAGCAAAAGACCCATAACTTCTTGTTTGGTACCTGTATTCTGTAGATTTTAGTTTCCAGAACATGTCAGATTTTATAACGCCGTGCCATAAAATCTAATCTTACAATCTGCATTTCCGTTTGTTTTTTCTGCAAACCATAAAATTTAGACAAAATCTTAGAAAAGATAGGTTTAATTAGAATAATAAAATGTAAAAAATGTTAGTTACAATATAAAATTTTATAATGCAACATGTATTATTTATAAAGTTTATAGTTCGATTCATGCAACCCAAAAATTTTATCTTTATATCTTCTATTTTACACTTTAAACCTAGGTATTTTCATTGATTATGGAAAGACCGCTTTTCAAGAGGCAGGAATCTAAAATTTATGTCGGGTAAAGAAAGTGATGCGTAAATGGCACCCAGCAATTCACATTCATTTTGAACAAAAACCAGTTTCTTTCTCCCCACATAAAGACGTACACAATTCAGAACACACTTTAATCGGGTTGTTGCTTTTCTCCATCAACGCCTCGTGGAAATATGGACCATTTTTTTCTGCACAAATGTGACAAATTTTGCAGTTTGCAAAGGCCACAAACAAGATTGGAAGAAATAAAAGACAATCGACTTTAGCCTTGGATAGTAATGTTGCAGGTACAAGTAGTGTCAAGAAAATGTACAAACGATATAATCATAATCAGCATTAGTGTGCGTTGTTGGCGCCACGGGTGCTTAACTAGCCGAGCGTGAGCAATCTGAGATCAACTCGTTTTAATCATAAATCAATCGAATCAATGAGTAGTTTTCTATGGTTTGACAGTTTTTTTCTAACGTCGACGAGAAATGCATTTCTTGAGAGGAAGATTGGAATTCAGGCATTTCAGTTGAATATTGCTTGATGTATCAGGCTTGTGAACGGCTTGATAACATGATTATACTTATATGTATTGAAATTATGTATTTTGTTTATTAATTTCTTCTTCTGTTTTTGGAACAGTATCAACTTTTCTCATTACTAAAATTGTGGAAATATTTACAAAAGGCTAAATCTTTTTTTTATGTGAGGCACGAAAGGCTACAACTCCCTCTATTTTTTTAAATTTGGTACACTTTCCATTTTAGTGTGTTGTTTTAAGATTATTACATTTACTTTTATGGTAAAAAGTGAATCGTTCTCAACCATTTTCTAAACTATTACTCTTTTCACTTAATTTTCTCCACATATTTCAACTTGCAAAATAAACTCCTCCAACAATAGGTGACAAACATAGTGAAACGGAGGGGCCGAGAGGGAGTAATAAGTCTTTCCTTTTCAAAAAGCAAAGAAAAAGGAAAAGCGAAAAAGGAACAGAGCATAACAGAACTGGTGAGCAAGAATGTCTGCACATAGAACATGGATTTTTGTCCTTTTTTTACACCATTAATTTCTGCTAAAAAGTACAATTTTACAAAATTTACGAGTTCAAATCCGGCAGATTGAACCATATTTGTTCAAACGCCTTGATAATCAAACCATGATACTCATCTGAATTCAAAGAAAGATAACAAGCAAGAAGCTCCTCCAAGTCCTTCGACGCTCGTATGTTGTTCTCCACTATCATCTCCATCATCGACTCTCTGAAATCCCTCTCCGGGTCCACAGAAGCCTTGACAATGGCGAAGCTCTCCGCGAACCCCTCCTTCCGCGCCACCACGGGTTTGGAGCGCCGGGAGACGCTTTTTCTCCGAGAAGAATTCGGCTGCATTCTCGGAGAATTCGCTTTCCCCCGGAGCTTGATCCCAGAAGGAACCGACTTTCTGGTCGCAGGTTCCTTCTGGGATCCCGTGTTAACAGAAACGGTCTCTCTATCTTTACCGACAGAGGAAATATCTTCGTACATCTTATTCTGGTCAGACCCACGTAAAGCGGGTCTGGTCAGAATGGGAGGGAGATCCACTTCCAACATGGCATCGAATCCGGCGTAAGATCGTGATTCGACGTCGATGATGATGTCCGTAGCTGAGGAGCTGAACCCGCAGCTGCAAGAGCTGGACCGGGACGCTTGTCCATCACGAGACTCATTCGCGTACTCAAAAACTTCGGACTCAAACTCGGATGAAATCGGGGATTTCACGAAGTCCAGATCGTGCTGGTGGTAGTGATGGTGGTGGTTCTGGCAGCTGCAGTGGTTGTGATCGGCGGATGACGGCGGAGTGCGGCGGGGGGAGGGCTTGTAGACAGTCTTCCTCCTTGCTCTCCGGTTCTGTTTGGAGGTTGATGATCTTCTTGGCGGGTCGTCGAACGACGTCGTTTTCGAAACTGTGCTGAAATCTGAGCTGTAGTAGTAGGATTGTCTGGGTTGATTTGGGTGTGAAGAAGAATTATGGGATTTTTGGGAAAATGTTTTGGTTGTTTTAGTTGGTTTTTTCTTTGGATTTGAATGAGGATTTCTTGTTGTAGTAGCTAAACTCATGTCTCTGAGCTTGTAAAACCAGGCATTTGGCATCATATCTGATAATCTGAATTTGTAGTTTCCCATATTTGTTGGAGATTTTGGTGAGAAAATGGCTGGTTTTTTTGGCTAGAGTTTGGAGAATGGGAAATTGGGAATGGGGGATTTATAAATAGAAAAAGATGGCTATGAATTATGAAGGGAGAAAAAGGAAGAAAGAGAGATGGATTTTTAAAAATTGTTGGGGACCCAATTTGGGATAAAAGCAATTGGGAAAATAGGTTCAACAAAATGGCCTTGCCAACGTTGTTATCATCGTCATCAAAAGGCGATGTTATTTTCCGTTTGTTTTTCTTCAAACTGAATTTGATATGGAGATATCCGGATTAGGGATGAACGTGGGTCGGATTTAACTAGACTAGAATTTGATTCAGGTTTATAATATTGAAAATTTTATATTAATCTCTAAATTTGTCGGATTTAGTGGATTATGAGTCTCAAATGAATGTCAAACAGATCTAAACATTCTCATCTAGACAAAACTCCTATGGTGTAGTTGAGGCGTCTAACAAATGTCTAACGTATAAGCATTGTTTGACCAGATCTATAGAACGATAAAAATAAGAACATTTCAGTTTTATAATATTTTCATTTTTGTTCTACGCTACTTTTGACCCACTTTAAAATACAGTTTGATTTATTCTTCAAAAATTATCTAACCGCCAATATCTTTAATTATGAGATGAAATTTTTTCATCAAAAATTTAATTTTGTGATAATACATATCACAATAACCATATACTCTCTCCGTCTCAGTCGAATCTGCATATTTTTTTATCAACTTTCTCAAACCATGTTTGATCATCGATAACTTTAATTACATATACGGTGTATTAAAATTTAAAGGGTAAAGTGATACGAATTAGGTTTTCTTTATTTATTTTTATTAATTAGGGTTTTTAGAAGATAACGCTATACTCTTTTTTTCACTTAATTTTTTAATAAGGTAGTCTGATCATTTATTTTATTTTAGAATAAGACTCATTAATTCAGGCATGTTGGCCTTGGAAGGATTAATGTTTCGGCCATGCTTTATTTTATAGATTAAAATATTCAGTTTTGATTTGATTAAAATTAGACTTGGTAGGATTAAAAAGGAAAGATTCATTCAAGATTTATCTTGATTGAATTCGTCCATATCTGCATTTATTTTAGGTAGCCTAGTTAAATATGGTTTTATCTCCTCAAAACTATCATAATCCTTTTTAGTTTCATTCTTGAATATCATACCTATGTATTATAAATAGGAGGTGGTTTTCAACATTATTTTCACCCCACTTTTATCAATCAAATATACAAACCTTTGAGATCATACTCTTGTTGCTTGCGAGCTTCTTACATTGTTGCTTACTCCCAATGACTAGTTTAGCATCAATAAACCTTGTGATAGAGTAAGGCGAAATTAGGCGTATCCGGGCGGCTAGACTTCTAAATTTTGTGCGGCACACTAGGGTTTGTGAGTTCCCTTATTTTTTTCAAAGATCTTAATTCCGCAATCTTGAGTTTTCGCAAGGAGATTCGTATCAAAAGTGCAAAAATGACCTTATTAAAGTGAGAAAGTACATATTTAACCCTGTATAATCTTGAAGTGCATAACTAACCCTATATGTTTGTCAAATTGTGCAATTTTATCCAATTTACACTATTCAGGCACTGACCGGTACAATTCCGGCATTGACCATTCTTGAAAAGATCGAATTACCTCAAAACTAAAAAATAAATATCTAATGACCATTATACACCCTAAGCTTCTTCTGCTCCAACTTCAAACACCCTAAACCCACCACCGCCATCACCGCCCATTGACCACCACTGCACCGCCCACTGGCCATCACCAATAACGCCCAGAACCACCACATCTTCCCTAAACCATAGCAGTGCCACCCACCTCCCCCCAGAACCACTACCTCCATCTTAAACCCTAGCGGCGCCGCCAACCTACTCCAGAGCCACTACCTCCGCCGTAAACCCTAGCGGCGCCGCCAACCTTCATCTCCCAAAATAACCACTTCCGCCCAGCACCACCCCTGCCACCCATCCCACCTCACCACCCCCATTTTCAAACCCGATTCGCAGACCTGATTTTCATTCAAACCCGATTCAAAAAGATGGATTGGAGCCAGGGCATCGCGGTGAACTGACAAACCTAATACCACCCCGACGTCGGCAACGGATTGATAAACCCAGCACCATTCAGCACCACGCCGGCGGTTTGACTAACCTAGCACCACCCGGCGTCGGTGGCGGATTGACAAACCCAACACCACCTCGGCGTCGGCAGTGGATTGACAAACCCATCACCACTCGGCGTCGGCGGCGGACAAACCCAACCATTGAATTCGTCGGCGGCAGATGACTTGGGGCCATAGAGACCAACAAAATCTGAACTTCGGCGGTTGTGGAGCTCTCGGCGCTGCTCCGGAGCAGGAAATGGTTTTCCGGCGGTAGTGGAGATTGAAAGTGGTGGAGGAAATTGGAGGGTGTGAGGAGAGGAGGTGGTCGGAGGGCGTGAGGGAGGAAATGGGAGACGCGGGGTATTATTGGGATTGTGGGGGAGGTAGAGGTCATTAATGTCTATTCCAATTTTATTGGTTCTTATTTTTTTCAATAAGGGTAAAATAGTCATTTCAACGATTTCCAACCATTTTTGGAGTTGACATTTTGGTCAATCACTTGCAGAGTTAATTTTACACTTTGTGATTTTACAAGGTCAATTCTACACTTCCACAAAAAACATAGGGTTAAAAACACACATTTCTCAAATTTAAATTAAGAAAATATAACAATGCAGGGAATCAAACAATATATCACATGATATTAATATTGATGCATAATTGATATTTATGGTCAAACATATCTTAACAAAATTGACAAAAAATAAAAAATGTTCAGGTTCGACTGAGACAGTTAAACATACCATATTTGCAACCGTGTGGCAAGCTACGACAGAATTTACCAAAATGTCTACAGCCTTTCAGATTGAGTCAGTGAATCAGAAGTGCCATTTTACACAATCATTTATCAACAGTTTTATTAAAATTACACTCAGCTTTGATTATTCCAAACTGAAACAGCGAAAAGTTGTAAAAGAAGAAAATAAAGTTAAGAGTGATGATTGATTCACAGCAACAAGAAGAGGCCCATCATCACCCATGTTTGTCTCCCGCAAAGACTCCCAAATCATGCCATACAACGCCTTTCTACTGTATAATCCTCAGTGTGTTAAGATACGATCCAATATTTTAACAAACTAATAAACAGGTGATATGTTCAGTTTAAATATATAATTTATAGAAAAATGTGAAAATATTATGGCTACATTCTACAAGGGAAAAGATTTTCATTTCCTAATCAATAGTATAGACGCGGTGAGATGTTCAACGGGTGGATTGTTAACATAGTAGCTCACCCTCATTATTGCACGTATGTTCCCTTACAAACTCATCCACCTTTGGGTGAGGGGTAAATGCAATCAGTAAATTGAAGTTAAAGTTATGTTGGCGAACAGGAGAACATGCTCCCGTGTCCAACTCAATCTACCTCCACCTCAAAATAGAAGATACCTTCAACAAGCTGGTCTTCAAACTGAAACAGCGAAGTAGGGGAATGAGGCCTTAAAACAAGATTGTGGCCGGTGGTACTGTATCCGGCAATTCTAAGTGTGCACCTTGTCCTCTGAGTTGAGGTGTGAATTTAGAGCCAAAATCAATGATGATCCTGAGTGTGTAAGAAGTAGAGTTCCAATATGCCCTTTGTCTGCTTCAACCTTAAGGAATTGAGGTTTTCTATTGATGCTAGACCAAAGCCTTACCCCTGGCCTTGTAGTGTGTTGATCTTCAATATTGAAATTTATGATCCATGCAAATTGTGCTTCGAACTCCTGCAATAGATATGTCATGTTAATGAAGTGCAATATGTCTTGTTATCCATACGCTCCACTACCGTATTTAGTTGTTGTCCTCACGCGTTGAGGCCGCCTAGAAGGATTTTTACAAGTACTGCTACAACTGTAAATAGAGTTGAATACTCCTCTACCGACTGCTATTGTTACTGATGTTGCTGCTACTTCTACCGCTACTGAAGTTGAATCATGTTCCATGGAGATTTTTTTAACAACTTTTAACAATTAGCAATTTCAGAATTTTCTTCACAAGTTAGACATTCTTGTTCATCATGCTATAATTTGAGGGAGGGTAACAAGGAAATAGATAGGAAAGATTATAGATGATAGTTTCCATATAAAATTATTTTTCTTTAGGTTAGATTATAAAAGATAATTTCCTCGTAGACTTTCGAATCTTATTCCTATTAGACTTTAACTCTATATATTGTAATTCTAATAATTAATGAGATGTGTTATTGACGTGATATCAATACATAATTTTTTTAAAAAATATTTTATCAAACTCGGGTGGAGGGAGAATGAACAAGGGCGTGCCGAGGTTGGCTCCACCAGGAAGTAGCAACAAACTCCCTCCGTTTCGCTATAAATTGCTTAATTGCTTTTTGAAAGTCAAACTTTACAAACTTTGACCATAAATATATGTTAATCTATATATAATAAAAAAAGGAAAGTCTCAGGAAAGACAGTATTTTCATAAAGTTATTGACAGTCCACGGGGACATTTACCTTAAATGTTGTAATTTTATATAAAATTTAAATATTGTATTTTATAAGTTAAAACAAGTAATAATGTGTATTTGAATGTGAAAATATAAAAATATATGATATAAAAAATATTTTAAATTCTGTATAAATTTAACAAATGCAGTATATAAGGTAAGAAATAAGTGGCATGTTCATAAGCTCATGGACATGCTGTCTGTCAGGAGACCTACTCTAATAAAAATATCAACGTGAGATCATGTTAGATTCATCTTAACATCTAATTTCTAAATATCAACTTTTTTATGCAATACTATTATAGATAACAAAAATATTTAAGGTTAAACATGGTTATTGAACATTGTAAAAAAGAAATTAATCAATTCATAATGAGAGAGAGGGAGAATTCCATGTCATTCTATTTTTCGCTCCCGATACACAGTCGTACACTAAATCGCACACGTTCACCTCTATGGCGCCACCAGGAGCAAATTAACCCTAGGTACCTAGCTGTGTGACCACGGTATGTCACTTTCCTCCCGTGCAGCTTTCGGTAAAACTGGAGCACGTTGATGATTAAGAGTGGCAAATTTGGATTTCGTTTCTCCATTTGCAAAAGGAGATACTCTCACCCCCGGGCATCAGTCGTGCCGACACCATATCTATTACAGCAGGCACTTAGGTGAGATATTTGATCCACGACTATACTCGTTGACCACAAGGGACCCCTTCATTTGGAAAAATCATCATACTGCGTCTGACGAGAGTCGAACCCACGGTAACAGGATTGAAACCAATGGCCTAACCACTGAACCGATCGTGTGGGTGTGTTTCTCAATTTGCAAGTGTCTACTAAATACGTGTTAGATTTGTAAACTAGCTCTCACCTCAAAGAACATACTCTCTCTGTTTCACTGGACATAACACACTATTTTTTTGTTTTGTTATTTTTGTGAATTTGACACACTTTTCTTTTTTGGTAGGATTTCTTTATTTTTATCTACTCATTCTATCTTTTTTTTCCTTCTAAATTTAGTTCCATCCACTTATTTTATTTACCTAAATTCAAGCAGTTAAATCTAGTGTGTCATATCTAATGAAACGGATGCATTGCTCAAGGTTGGATTAGTGGTGGATTTGGGGGTGATAGTGAGCCATTGGGCAAGTCAGTATGGTTGTTGGTCGGCAAAAGGCGATCATCCGCTCGCCCTCAGCGGCCCATACCAGCCCACACTCAGACCATCATATGAGAGGTAAATCACGGTAGCCCAGCACCAGGACTCATGGGCTCGGCATTGCCTCGGTGCGCACAAGGGAGCCTTGCAAAGCAAGAACTCCCCACACTGCTGCTGCCGAGGATCGAACCTGGGATCATTGGCTTACCTACTCATGTCCCAACCACTAGGGTACACCCGTGGGTGTGTATGGTTGTTGGTCGGAAACTCTCTCAGTGCAGTTAATTTTTTCTTTTTTTAGTATTATTGTTAACGTCTCCTTAGACCATGTTTATCTATGATTCAATCCAACCAAAACTTTTAATTAAATATTATATGTCTCTCATTCATTTACGCAACCTCTCATTCAACTAATTAATTTCTTTTTAAACGTTTATTAATGACTCAACCCAACCAAAAGTTCACTCTTTAAATGTTATTTTAATACAAAATATAAGTAGTATATTTTAAATTATTAATTATTAATTAAATGTTGTAGTATTTAAATATTAATATTTTCTAATTTTTTAATAATTATAAACAATAATGAACTAAATCATGAAAAAAGATTCATTTACATCACTTCAATACCAAATTTGAATTGTGGCAATATTAGTCTTTATTTATAAAATATGAAAATGTAGTTAATTACAACTAGTGGAATATCATCGCGAGTTGCGTGATATCATTAATTAAAAAATTGAGATTAAGATTTATTTAAAGTTTTAAAGTTTAGCCATCTAAAAAAAAAGAGTTTGTCTCTTGAAAGACTGTCTTTTCATAAGTTATGGAAAGACCAAAGTTTAAAGTGCAAATTAGAATAAATGAAAATAAATTTTTTGTGTTGCATGAATTGGGTTATAAACTGTATAACTACTACACGTTGCATAATAAATTTTTAATACTGCAACTAAGATATTTGACCTTTTATTATTATAATTAAACCACATCTTTCCATAAACTAATGGAAAGACTGTCTTTCTCAAGACCTTGCCAAGAAAAATATATAAATTATGAAGTGAAATAATTAATTTAGTTAGAAATCGCTAAATGTTGAATATAATAAAAATTAATTATTTTTATAATATTTGATTCAAATTATTTTAAAATTAATTATCTATACGTTGAGATTCATTTTAAAAGATTACATAACTACATGTATCTCATTGCAATAAATAAAAGTAAATGCTAAATGACCTTATTAGTCTCACTAATTATAAAATGTCCTCATTTAACAATTAGTTGGTGTAAAAAAAGACTTTGTCATACATTAATGAATAAATAATATGTGTACATATTTCTATCAAGAGTACTATATCATTGTATAAAAAATTGAAATATTTTGTTATTTCAGATTATGTTTTTTTTAATAAGATATTTATGATTTTAAATATATATTTAGAAGTTGGGAAAGTCTCAGGAAATGCGGCATTTCCTAAACTTATGGACAGTCCTCGTGGGCATTTGACTTAAATGTTATAATTTTTTATTAAATTTAAATACTGCATTTTATAAGTAAAACAAGTAAATATGTATTTAAAGGTGAAAATATAAAAATATATGATATAAAAAATATTTTTAAAATTTTTAAATTTTGTATGTAATTTAAGAAATGCAGTGTATAAGGTAAGAAATAAGTGACTTGTCCATAAGCTTATGGACATACCGCCTGTCAAGAGACTCACTCTTAGAAGTTATATAATTTAACAATTTATGATTGATTATATATATAGTACAGAAATAAAATCAGTAACAAACTATAATATTAGTATGTTAACGACTTATGATTGATTATATATAGTAAAGAATTAAAATCAGTAATATATTATATTGTTCATATGTTATTTTTAGACAATTTGGGTTTACGTTAGTCAAAATGACTTCAATATTTGCGGTTGATAGCACCTTCCAAAATCAAACAATTTCTATTATATTGTGCTTGGGATTAATTTTATTACTCCCTCTGTCCCAGGGAATTCTGCCGAAAGAGAAAACATAACTCTAAATTTTAGGGATGTAAAATATCTAATATACCCTTGTCTTCTTCGGCCTCTTCTTCTTCAGCCTGAACGTAGCTTTCAGCCTCAACATTAGTTCGCCTGAACGTTCTTCAAGATAACGTTCCGTCTCAAATCAAAACAAAAACCAAACCCCCAAATCAAAGCAAAAAAATCAAACCCCCAAATCTAAAACTCCCTAATAATTTCACAGCAAAAATCCAAATAAGAGCAATCCACCATGGATCTGACAAGTTCAACCAACCTCACGTTGCTTCTTAAACAATCGTGGTAATTTTTTTGACGGAGGAAACCCTCACATCATCGTGGCGTTGCAACGTCGGTGAGTTGTACGGACCTTTATCTGATCTTGAGCGGGCCAAATCGAAGCTTTGGTGACCATTGGGTCCGTTCGTCACAGTTTTTGGGATCATCCGAGCGTGGAGGTGGTGATCGGATACAGTATTGTTTGTGCCACTTGACAGATTCGATGAAAAGGTAGTGAAGTGGTGGGAGGATGATGAGCATCGGCGGAGAGGGTAAGAGAGAAAGATGACGAAGAGGGTGAGAGGGAAAGATTGGGAGGCGGGGAAGATGAGCATCGGCGGAAGGATGATGAATGGCGGCAGAGAGGGTAAAAGAGAGAGAGAGAGGAGGGGAAGCGAAGTGATTTGTGAGACCATGGAAGGGATGGATCACGTGTGTGAGAGAGTAGATTAATTAGGGTGAGAGTAAATCAAGTTATATTAAGGGTGTTTTTGTCTTATAGCGCATAAAAAATTTCTGAATATGAAAAGTGTGCAGATTCGCATGGGACAGCCCAAAAAGGAAAGTGTGCAAATTCTCCTGGGACGGAGAATATTTTTAAAAAGAAATATAAAATTGGATACATAAATAAGGAGATAAAAGGATTATATTGAATTTAATTTGGTATATTTCTAGCAAATGAAAAATAGATAGGTGGCGAATGACCTAGTCTCTCTTATTTCCTTTCTGGAATCAGTTTTGACCCCCAAAACTGATAGGGCTAGACCATACTGTTCCCATATCCTTTTTTTAAAGACAAAGTTTTGTATAAGAGCGTCTCATGGTGAGACCATGGATTAAATTGCAAATATTTTAAGATGGGGTCTCATATTGATGTTTTGAAAGTTCAGGGATTTAATGTGTAATTGTGATAATTTGTAATTTAGTCCAGTTCTATTAGTTTTTTGCCCTCGAATTTAGTTTGCTCTTTTTCTATTTTGCCTCTAGTCCTTGGTCTCACCATGAGACGGTCTCACAAGAGACAGACTCTTTTTTAAAACAAAAGCTAGTGACCGCAAGCTCGCGGTCACAGATAAACATAGTCTTATACTCCATTTGTACCACTTTAAACTTCCTAACTGCCTTTTGAAAGTCAATCTTTGTAAACTTTGACCCCAAACAAAAATTAATATATACATAATAAAAATATCATGTGGGATTCTGTTAGATTCATCTTAATATCTACTTTCTAAATATTAATTTTATATGCGTAATTATTATACTCCATCCGTCCCACTCTAAATTGCTTATTTCCTTTTTTACAGTCAAACTTTGTAAACTTTGACCTTGAATATAAATTAATGTATAATCTATAAATATATCATATGAGATATTATTAGATTTTTCTAAACATCTATTTTCTAAATATTATTTTTTCATGCGAAATTATTATACGTAACTACAGATATTTACAGTCAAACATGCTCATTGAAAACCGTAAAAAAATAAATAAGTAATTTAGAGTGGGACAGAGAGAGTATGTAACTAGAGATATTTACGGTTAAATATGCTCATTGAAAATCCTAAAAAAATAATTAGGAAGTTTAAAGTGGGACGGGGAATTATATGAAAATGGCTGTGTTGAAAAATTGAAAAAAATATTACTTTTGAATTTTGTCTTAAGTGGGACCCAATTTCAGTTGTGTTTGATGGGTGACATTTTTAAATTTTCCTCCATGACTACTACGAATTTCATTACTAGAATATTTAAAATAGATTAAAGCTGAATGGGATATTGATGCTTATAATTTCGCCAATGAAAGATAAATGAAGAAGAAATGTGTAATTGTCCAAATGGGAAACTAATAAGTATGGAGACTAATTTGTAAGTTAAGATTCTTTCTTACTACTTCAAGTGTTTTTGCAAGTTTATTATATCCACCTTCTACGCTAATGGTTGCAAATTTAGGTAAAATGAACTTATTTTCAAATAAATAAGGTGTTGAAAATTAAAATTTCTCCGATAATTCAAATATATTATATGTTCCATGTCTAAGATATCTTCATCTAGTATAAACAGAGTTTTTATAATAAATAGAAAACTCGAGTTTTTTTTTCTCTTATGCTCTCAAGAGTCTCTCTTCCTTAATTATATCAAATTCACTGTTCAAGCCGTGTTGATAGTTCGATAATGTAACTTTATGTGCTTAGGTATTTTATTTGGATCGCTGAAAAATAATATCCAGGCGGGAGTAATTCGTTTAATGAGTTGTTATTACATTACATAGTATTATCAAAGATGGAATGACCTCATTTCCATCAAATTATAAAATCCTACAAGCAAAAGGCGTGATCATTTAAAACTATTGATATCTTGTTCTTTTTCTTGTCTAGGTTTATTTGACACTAGCGGGTGTACCCCAATGGTTGGGAGTTGGGTGACCTTTCACGATGTCTCTGGTTCGACACTCGGCCGCCACCGTGTGGGAATGTCCTGAGTTAACTTGGCCAAGGGTCAAGGGCTGCTTGGGCTTGCTGGCCCAATGGTACTGGTACTAGGATACCGTGACTTACCTCCCAAATGATGGCTATGGTGTCGGCTAGTGTGGGCCGCTGAGTGCGGTGATCGCCGTTGTCTAGGTTTATTTGGTTAAACAAGTAAGTCCAACTCATTTTTCCACCCACGTCTTCATGCGTGTACGTGTTTTCACCCCTGGGAAGCGAAATGACAGGCATTAATGGAATTGGACCGAGCCTAGCTAGGGCTTGGGCTATTCAAGGCCCAGTAGAGGTCTGAAATTGTCCAAGCGGGCCCATCTACACTGTTCTACCAATTATGGGAAAGGAATGCCCAAAAAGAAGATAGTGGGATTGTGATATTTTGGGGTGCTTGATTTTGGGGTGCAAATAATGTGGATTTTATGGAGAGAACTTTCAACAATCTAATTCTCCCTCTTTTAAATAGCACAAGTTTTTGAAAAAAAAAGTAAAATGAAGGGGTGTAGATTGAATTGGGAAAATAAAAGTAAATTGAGTGGATGAAAATAATCTATGATTCGCCAAAAGAGGAATGTGCCAATATATAAAAACCATCATGAAAAGGAAAGTGTGTTAATATATAAAAAAATCGGAGGGAGTATTGTATTTTTTTAAAAAACATAAAGATGTACATTAGTTTCATCAAATCATGGTAATCGTGTCTCACACATAGGGGGAAACTCTCATGTATCTCATGTGGATTGGGGTGAGTCTCCCGTTTGAACGACCATAACAATGCAACTTTAGGTAAGAGAATAATTCAAACCGGTGCTGCGCTTGGCCAGACCCAGTGTTCAAGTCACGTGAACAACTCCAAGTGATTCATTTTAATCGTTAGATCATGAAACAATATACCCTTAAATCTATCAGTGTCCTGGCCACTTGAACAATCCTAAATGGTTCATTATAACCCCGTTAGATCATGAAGCGGTCTACCTTCATATCTAATAGTTAAATTATATGAGCAAAACTTTTCTCAATATAATCGTCACTAGTAGAAAAAACTCTATTAAAAGCAGCGTTATAAGGAGGTTCCATCGGAACCACATTTAATTGAGGTCCGAAAGTATTTCCAAATTTGGATATCCCTTTAAAGATGATTCAAAATTAATTAAAGATGGTTCCACCTTTAATGTTAATCGATTAAAGGCGGGTCCTCCTTTAGAACAGCCTTTAATTAATCCAAGTTTGGAAATGCTTTCCCAGGTCACATTTTCATTTTTAAGACGGTTCTACATCTTGAACCACCTATAATGGGCTTGGCCCAAGCCCACTTCATTTTTCCCCTTATTTTCTTTTCCCTCCTTAGAGTTTTCAGCGGCTCCCTTTGCTTTTCTCTCTGTTTCTTTTTTATCGCTCTCTTTGGTCTCTTTACTCATTGTGTCTCTCTTATCGGCTCCCTCAATGCCTCCCTCTCTTCTCTCCTCTCCGGCCTCCTCCCTCTCTTACCTCTCCCCCACCACTCCAGCGCATATACCACCGCGCCAGATCGAGCTCCACCACTACCAACCTCTTCTCTCTCCCTCTCCAGCGCCTCCACCATAGCCCGCCCGCCCTCCTCTCTTCTCTCTCCCCCTCTAGGGCCTCCGCCACTGCTGCCGAGTCAAGCTCAACCACCGCTGGAGCGACCTTTGTCAGAGAAGAGAAGCCCGCTGCTTGATCGGTCTGCTGGGGTTTATCACCGGAGAAGGAGAATCCCACCGCTCGGTTCGCTAGGTATTCTCGTCGAAGAAGGTGAGCCCGCCGCTCGGCCCGCTAGGGTTTCTCGCCGGAGAAGGAGAAGCCTGACGCTCAGTCTGCTAGGGTTTCCTGCCGCCTCACCCCACTGCATTAGCTCCTCTGCCACTCACCCCGCTATGGTTTCGGTGTGTTGTGTATTGTCGTTTAGATTATCTATTAAAATATATTATGTCTTGTTGTTTTTGAAATTGCTCTTGTTGTGTGTTGCAATGTTGTTTCAGATCTGGTTTTCCAATCGGTTCCGGCAGCTATTTTGTTGGTAGGTCAGAATTAGTTTTCGAGTTTGGAAACTGTTTCTGACCCTGAGAAAGACGTTATTTGAACCGCATTTGATCGAAATCGATCAAAGGCAGAGCCATTAAAGGCGATTCTAAAGTGTCTTCTCTGGTACGATAGAACCGCCTTTAATGGCACCTTTCTCCAATATTGCGTAAAACTTTCCCTTTTTAAGAACTATCTGTTAAGAATGATGAAATTAAGAATGATGAAATGCTCATTAGCAATAAGCTAGATTTGTGATAATTAATTATATCACTATTTGTTTACCAAGGGGGAATACTATGTCATCACCCCCAAATTCTACTATAAATACCCCCCTTAAAGGATGAAGAAAAATTGCACCTCTCATTCTCTCACTTCTCACTTCTTCTCATCTTATCCTCTTCTCCATCTTATCTTCTTCCTCATTCTCTCCTTCTTACTTACTTTGCACATCAAGCCCTTCACTAATTTCTCAATAAATTAGTGCAAAGTCAGTAAAAATTACAACACATTATCAGTACGATCACTCTTCATCTTCATTGATTATCATCATGTCAAACCTCGTGAAGCTTGAATTCAGTCCACTCAACATCAGTGGAAACAACTATATGCCATGGATGATAGACGTTGAGATGCACTTGGAATCGATGAACCTCCTTAAGACAATCCAAAAGGGGAATAACTCATCAGGGATGGACAAGGCAAGATCTTTAATCTTCCTTCGTCGACACCTTGATGGGAGTCTCAAAAATGAATATCTCACTATGAAAGATCCACTTGAGTTGTGGGAAAATTGAAAGAAAGGTACGATCACACAAGAGATGTAATGCTCCTAATATACTGCGATGGCTGAAACAATCTACGGTTCCAAGACTATAAGAAAGTCTGCGACTAATTCTGCAATGTACACAGCAGTACCTACTTGACATACTGTGGGGTTACAATAACTGACAATGAAATGATGGAAAATACTCTTTCTACTTTCCACGCATCAAATGTGACCTTGCAACAACAATATCGTGTGCAAGGTTTTAAAAGATATTCTAAGATAATTGCTTGTCTCCTCATTTCAAAAAAGAACAATGAGTTGCTAATGAATAATCATCAATCTCGCCCGACTGGCTCAAGAGTGTTTCTTGAAGCAAACGGTGTTAACTTCGATGAACCTGAACGTAAAAATTATTTTCAGGGTCGAGAGAGAGGACGAGGTCGAGACCGTGGTCGTGGTTACGGACGTGGTCGTGGTTACGGACGTGGTCGAGGTGGTTACAATTTGTCCTATAAGTTCGGTAACTACTACCACAAGAAGCATCAATATGAGAGGAACCATGAAAGTACCCGTAAAAATGGAAAAGACGCTAGTTCATCAAAGGGATCTGGAATCTCTTGTTTCAGATGTGGTGGAAAATGACATTGGTCAAGAGTCTGTAGAGTCCCGAAGCACTTATGTGATCTCTACCAAGAGTCTATAAAGGAAAGGGGAAGGAGGCAAACTTCAACAAATCCACTCATCTCGAAGCTTCTGCTTTCAATGATGATTTCATGGACATATTTGGTGATTTCACTGAGCAACCAAGTGGTGGAAACTAAAATAAGGACAATTGTATTACTATTATTGAGAATGAAGCTAGATGGTCTGTTATATATATATATATATATATGTGGTTTTATTTAAAGCCTACTACTTTCAAATTTATTATCTTTATTATCAAATTTATTTTGTTTTTTAATAAAAGAGGTGAAATGGATAAAGCTAATCATGAAGCCAACCAAAGGATTAAAAATGAAGAAATTTGCATACTCGATTGTGGAACAACGCACATTATAGGGATAAAAGGTTTTTCTCAAAGGTAAAACCAACGCGGACCATTGTGAATACAATATCGGGTCTTGTAGATCTGATTGAAGGAGTTGGAAAGGCAAACTTTACATTGCCAAATGGCACAATGTTTACAATAAATAATGTCTTATTTTTGCCAAAATCCAAAAGAAACTTATTGAGTTTCAATGATATGTATTCACATGGATTTGATACCCAGTCTGTAACTGAAGGTACCATGAAATATATGCTTGTCATTGTGTATAAATCTGGAAGGAAATTCATACTTGAGAAACTACCAATGCTCCATACTGGATTGCATTACATGCATATAAATGCAGTAGAATCAAATACGGTAGTGATCAAACCTTCAATATTTACCATATGGCATGATCGGCTGGGCCATCCTGGTTCAACTATAATGCAAAAAATTATTGAAAGCTCACATGGGCATTCACTGAAGGACCAGAAGATCCCTCATGAAAAATCCTTTCAATGTAAGGCTTGTTCCCTTGGAAAGCTAATAATAAGGCCTTCACCGGGAAATGTTGAAACATAATCACCAGCGTTTCTTTAGCGTATTCAAGGTGATATATGTGAACCTATCCATCCACCATGTGGACCATTTCGTTATTTCATGGTATTGATAGATGCTTCTAGCAAATGGTCACAAGTATGCTTGTTATCAACTCGAAATATGACATTTGCTAAATTACTCGTTGAGATAATCAAATTGCGAGCTCAATTTCCTGATCATACGATCAAGAAAATCAGACTTGATAATGCCAATGAATTCACATCCCAAACTTTCGATGATTATTGTATGTCAGTTGGGATTGTTGTTGAACATCCTGTTGCTCATGTGCACACACAAAATGGTCTGGTTCAATCACTGATCAAATGTCTCTAACTCATTGCTAGACCATTAATAATGAGAATAATGCTCCCTACTTCAGTATAGGGTTATACAATATTACATGCTGCAACATTGATTCGCATCAGACCAAGTGCATATCATAAATACTCCCCACTGCAGCTTACATCAGGCCAAGAACCAAATATATCTCATCTAAGGATTTTTGGCTGCGCTGTTTATGTGCCTATTGCACCACCGCAAAGAACAAAGATGGGACCACAGAGAAGTCTTGGCGTTTATGTAGGCTTTGAAAGTCCGTCTATTGTTAGATGCCTTGAACCCCTAACTGGGAATAGTTATACAGCTCGTTTTGCTGATTGTCATTTTTATGAAGAAAAATTTCCAGCATTAGGGGGAGAACGAAAACACCTGGAAAGGAATATTACATGGTCTGTGCCAATATTATTGCATATTGATCCTTATACAAAAGAGTGTGATGGAAAATTCCAAAGGATTTTGCATATGCAAGATATAGCAAATCAACTTCCTGATGCATTTACATACACAAAGAGAGTGACTAAATATCACATCCCAGCTGAAAATGCTCCCGCTCACATTGAAATCCCGAAAGGGCAAGTTGAAAACAAAGTCACTCATGAAATCAAGACACACCTGAAGCGTGGAAGATCACTCGGTTCCAAAGATAAAAAAATCCTCGTGAAAGAAAAGGATTAGAGAAATAAGATGACCCCAAAATGGAGGAACGTATTCCTGTAGAAATACGAAATGAGAAAAATCAAGAAATTTCGATTAATTATGCCAATACAGGTATATGGTGGAACCAAAATGAGGAAATCGATGATGCATTTTCTTATAATTTGGCATGCGATGTTATGGACGGAAATAATGGAGATCCTGAACCACGGTCTATTACCGAGTGTAAAAATAGACACGATTGGACAAAATGGAAAAATGCCATTAAAGCTGAGTTACACTCGTTTAACCGGCAAAAAATTTTTGGGCCTATAGTACTCACCCCTAAAGATGTGAAACCCGTTGGATACAAATGGATATTTGTGCGAAAAAAAATGAGAAAAACAAGATAGTGAGATACAAGTCTAGACTCGTTGCACAAGGTTTTTCTCAAAGGTCCGGAATTGATTTTGAGGAAACATATTCCCCAGTTATGAATGGAATTACATTCAGATTCCTTATCAGTCTAGCAGTTAATGAGAAACTTAACATTCACCTTATGGATGTTGTTACCGCATACTTGTACGGATCGCTTGATGCTGAAATTTACATGAGGATCCCTGAAGGATTCAAAATGTATGACATGAAGCATTAAGTTCAAAACCCAGAGAAAAATATTCAATCAAATTACAAAGATCTTTATATGGGTTAAAGCAACCTGGACGCATGTGGTACAACCGACTAAGCGAATATCTGTTACAAAAGGGGTATGT
Source organism: Rubia yunnanensis (assembly GCA_037428765.1). Classification (NCBI taxonomy): domain Eukaryota; kingdom Viridiplantae; phylum Streptophyta; class Magnoliopsida; order Gentianales; family Rubiaceae; genus Rubia; species Rubia yunnanensis. The sequence goes on along the minus strand of CM075062.1, from coordinate 139,620,668 downwards.
CAATGACCCTCTTTGTCCCTGTGTTTTTATCAAGAAAACATCATTCGGGTGTGTGATTATTGCTGTCTATGTTGATGATTTGAATATCATTGGGACCAATGAATAGAATCTGGAAGTAATCTCTTACTTAAAGAAGCAGTTCGAAATGAAAGACCTTGGGAAAACAAAATATTGTCTTGGTTTGCAGATTAAACACTTGCAAAATGGGATACTTGTGCATCAATCAAATTACATGAAAAGGGTATTAAAGAGATTCAATATGGATAAATCAAATCCATTGAGTACCCCAATGGTCGTAAGATCCCTTAATTTGGAAAAGGATCTATTTCGTCCATGTGAGAAATCTGAACAGGTTCTTGGTCCAGAAGTACCATATTTCAGTGCAATTGGTGCACTTATGTATCTCGCTAATTGCACTCGGTCTGATATAGCTTTTGCTGTTAATTTATTAGCGAGATTCTGTTCATCTCCTACTAAAAGGCACTGGAACGAAATTAACCATGTGTTTCGTTACCTTCAAGGGACAGTTGATTTAGGATTATTTTATTCCAACACCACGAAACCAGCTTTGGTTGGCTATGCAGATGCAGGTTACCAGTCAGATCCACACAAAGAGAGATCTCAAACTGGGTATGTGTTTACTTGCAGAGGGACTGCGATTTCTTGGCGTTCACAGAAACAAACACTCACCACAACATCATCAAATCATGCTGAGGTTAGTGCATTGCACGAAGCAAGTCGAGAGTGTGTGTGGTTGAGGTCCATGGCGCGACATATCAGATCCACAAGTGGTCTCCTATCAAATGAAAATCCCATCACACTTTATGAAGATGATGTCGTGTGTGCTAATCAAATGAAGGAAGGGTACATCAAAAGCGAAAGAACAAAGCACTTTCCTCAGAAGGTTTTTTCATTTACTCAAGAGCTGGAAGAGAGTATTATTATCAACATCCAATATATATGTTCCTGTGAAAATAAAGCAGATCTCCTCACAAGCTCTCCCCATTTTAGTGTTCAGAAAACATGTTCATGACATTGGAATGCGAAGACTATGAAATTTATGAAGAAATCACCAATGCCAACATGGGGGGAGCTATACGTAGTTGTACTCTTTTTTCCTTACTGTGGCTTTTATCCCACCGGATTTTTCCAAGTAAGGTTTTTAATGAGGCAGCATGAAAACGTAACTATTGAAATGAGCATTCCAGGGGGTGTGTTAAGAATAATGAAATGCTCATTAGCAATAAGCTAGATTTGTGAAGTTAATTATATCACTATTTATTTACCAATGGGGAATACTATGCCATCAACCCCAAATTCTACTACAAATACCCCCTTAGAGAATGAAGAAAATTTGCACATCTCATTCTCTCATTTCTCACTTCTTTTCATCTTATCCTCTTCTCCATCTTATCTTCTTCCTCATTCTCTCTTTCTTACTTACTTCCCACATCAAGCCCTTCACTAATTTCTCAATAAATTAGTGACAAGTTAGTAAATATTACAATATTGTCATCTTTTTAACGTCAAAAATGAAAAAATAGACAGTTCATGGGCTATAAATATATAACTCAACATCGAGATAAGGGCCAATATCACGCATGGGAGTATTGTCACAAGCTCAACTTCACCGAAGGATAAAGGAGAGATTTGTATTGATTTTCAAAAGAAATTGTACAAAACTTGAGGTAGAAAGGGCAGAATCGAGAGGGGAAAAAGATTGAATCGGATTGAGATATTGAAAGCTAGAAAGAACAAATGGAAAGAAGGAATTTGGGAGTTTTTCTTTCAAAGAATTACACAACTGATCTAAGATGCCTTTTCCAAACTGATTCTCCTCTATATTAAGAGTGCAAATGAGCTAACAACTAGTTACCTTCATTGCTTCTTCATTGTCTTTGTTGAGTTAACAGCTTCGGAATTAACTAATGTTGTTACAGCCGTAGTTAGCTGCAACGGTCTCTGAATTGGTTTTGTAAATCCCCTTTCTATTCTTTTTTTTTTTTTGAAAGATTACATACAACAAGCAGTCAAATTACATATTAACATCCTAATTTATGACCTAACTAGGAGACACCATCATTAAATCTGTTGAAACTCTGTGTAACCTGGAACTTCATCCATTTGAATGGCTAGGGATGTCCTCCTGAGATCACTCAAACGATACACCACCAACGAACCGTCGACACCATAACCGAAACCACTATGATCTCACTATCATCGACCACCTGCAGGTTGAGAAAACCACAACGGGGACCACCGACACGGTCTTATGACGCAAGGTAATCCCCATCAAATAATTGCTCTAATACTCACAATTCTTGATGAAAAATGTATTTTGAACCCTGAATCTCCCCGTTATAGAGAGTGTGGTTTACCACTAAACCATGTTCAATTCACTTTCCATCCTGCTTTAATGGGCTGCTCATGACAAGTATACTTGTGATAGTCCACTAATACAAGCCCATTTATGCATTTAGGAACAGTCACCGTGCTATGAATTTGGGAAAAACAACTTAAAGTTTTTACAAAGGGAGAAAATTACAATTTAAGTGCCCCTTTAAATAAAAATTTACAGATTGCATTTTCTTTTTCTTGCACCATGATTCATACCATTCTTTAAATTATTGAGAAAGGTTCTTGATTGATTTCTTTATATACTCCTTCGTCTCACAGTTAATGACACAATTGTTTTTTTACGATTTTCAATGATCATGTTTGAATGTTATATCTCTACCTACATATAATAATTACGTATATAAAATTGATATTTAAAAAATAGACATTAAGATGAATCTAACAAGATTCCACATAATATTTTTATTATGTATATAATATTTTTTATTTAGGTTCAAAAATTTTTTAATTTGATTTAGTAAAAGCAATTGTGTCATTAATTATGGAACGGGGTATACTAAGAAGCTTTATTTAAGTCAACTCTCTTCTTTTAGTGCTCTACTTTTCTTCCTCACTTCCACCATATTCCATTCACCACTATATTCAACCATACTCACAATCCCTTATTCGGACATAAATTCAATTTTCTTTGATTTTCAAGGGTTAGCATTATTAATAGTAATTTTGGCTATTACTTTGGCTAATACCACAAACTATACCAACATTATCATTACATTATTATTTTAAAACCAAAATCATACCCAACCCTCTAACCCGTTAATATACTAGCATATCCACGTACAAAAAAGTACGAAAAAGTCGGTTGATATAGATATCCTATGATTACTTACCATCATAAGATGAATACAATATATAAGAAATTCATAAAACAAATTTCAAATGATTAAAGTTCTCAATTGTGTAATCTTAATTTATAATATTCTCTAATAACACATGCCAGACCAGCATTATGGTACACCACTCTCTTCCCCAAAGCAACGTGAGTTCCATACACTTTCACAATTTCGACCACAACAAACCTTAAAAAATACTAACAAACACATAAAAGACGACCAAAATGTTGCAATGTTAGCATGAAAAACCACCAACCAACACCAAACTTAAATTATCCTCCATATAAAACTCCCCACAAAGCAAAACAAGAACACCAAAACCAACAGAAAAACCATCATTTCAACTTCATCAACAATCCACCATCAAATGAAGTCAAGAACCTCAATTCCCTTCAAATGCAAGCTTCTCAATCCATGCAAAAAACTCACAAACTTCTTCAAGGTTCAACTCAGAAAGCCCCTCTCTATAAAAGGGCTCCGAATTCGCAAACTAGGCAGAATTCTACACTGTTTCAGGCCATCTCAAGACATGGACAGAGTCATGGAGCTAAAGAGCGTTTCAGAAGCGGGATATGCATATATCCAAGCGCCATTCCCCTCGCCTCTCACCCCGGCTCACGTGAAGCTGAGTGCAGCGAGTAAAAGGGGAGGCTCCACAGTTTCAGAGTATCCCGAGGATGTGGAAGATGCGTGCAGAAGCTTTGAGAATTACCTGGTGGAGATGATCGTCGAAGAGGGGAAAATGAGGGATCTCGTGGATGTTGAGGAGCTTCTTCATTGCTGGAAGAACCTTAAATCTCCTGTTTTCATCGATCTGGTGTGCAGATTCTATGGAGAATTATGCAGGGATTTGTTCTCCAGCGCCAGGAGTTAAAAGATCCTACTAACAGTTTTTGTACTCTTCCATTTTTCGAAAACTAGTAGAAAAAAAATCATACTTCAAGACAACAATCAATTCTTTATGCTTCAAACAACAGGAGAATGCAAGTTTTTTTCCCCAATCAATTTGACGATGACAAGTACAGGAAGTAAGAGATGCAATGCAACAGTCGATTCTTCTTGCTTCTAAACAAGGGAAGCAAAATGCATTCGATGAAATAGAGTACACTAAGTCATACTACTCATTAAGAGGCATATACATACATAGCGAATTATCGAGAAAACTATGCTACAAAAGATGTTAAGCGACCACAGTTATACGAAATAGAGCATGGAAGATCAAGTGTTGTTCAACTTTGAAATGCCATGATATATATCAAAGGACCGAAGAATTAAGCTACCATATTCTTAATCTTACCAATGTGAGCCACATCTCTTAGGATGTACCACCTAGGACTGCCATTTTCGAGCAATAGACTCGAGACTTGATCAACAAGTTCCCAACTTTAAACCCCGGAAAGATCACAAGTTCAACCTTGTATGTCCACATGGATGCATCTTCTTCCTTAAAGTCCTCTATATGCTCCATATAGACATCTGAAAACTCAATCTCTCGCTTAACTGCAAAGATCTCGACTTTAGTATTGCTAGAAGCAATAGCTCCTTGAAGTAGCCATACCCATCTTGCCATCTTAGCAAAAGCTCTGTAGAACTGCGTACATGGATGCAACCCATTGGCCACAAAGATTCTATGATCCATATTCCCGAAAAATGAGGTTTCCATTGATGGATGAACTAGAGCAAGGTACTTCTTCCGACAAAATGCAGCAAAACCAGAACGCGGATCCTCCACCAGAGCATCTATCGGATCATCAAACTGCATAATCCTCTCCATGTCACACAACTGGCTCGAGAATCCACACAGCATTCTCCGCGCAATATAAGCTTCAAACGCGTACTTCTTATGAGACCTCTTGGCGTAAACAACACTACCCTCTATAGCATTAGCAGCCTGGTCTAAATCCCAACCCGAGGCCTTCATCAAGGCAATCAATGGCTTCGCGAAATCATGAATTCCCACTCCAGCCGCTTTCACTATCTCTTCGAATGAATGCCTACGCAGCGTCTTCGCACTAGGCCTGCACTCTTCAGCCAGCATTTTGTTCCTCAGCTCCAAATCTTCGAGCTCTCTTCGCAGACTAGCCACATCACTGTCCTTACTCTTCGCTTGAGACTTCAGCTTCACCAAAAGGCCTTCCCGGGCGCGAATTTCCGCCACCAAAACAGCATCATTCCCTTGCTTTTCCTTGAAAGATTGTTTGATCTTACAGAGCAGATCAAGCTGAGACACCATGAGTTTATCAGCTGCAACAATCTTATCATGATCATACGGAATATGAGCCTCCTGAAACTTAACATAAGCAACCTTAACAGCGGAAATCGCATCAAACATCTTGGAAACATCCAAATTACAAACTTTCTCCGAATCAACGCCATTTTCACCCTTTTCACCACCCCCATTGCACTGATCCTCGGAAACAAAGACCCCAATGGACCTAAACTGACAAGCTTTCGCGAATCGCTTCGCGCAATCGGACACATTCGAGGGAGTTCTCGAGGGTTTAGCAGCATCACACCCCATTTCCTGACTACAAGCCTCAAACCCCATATCTTCAAATCCCTTGCTACTCTAAATCCCAAACTCCACCACTTTTCCCAGAAACAAGAAACACTGTTCAGTATTCAGTATTCAAAAATAAGGACACAAGACTATTGAAAAGCACCCAGTAAATCCACGATTCCCGCTAAACTAAAGCTTTAACTATTGGCCCAGAAGAATAAACACCTTATTAAATACCTTATCACATTAAAAAGAACACAAAACAAGAAAATACTAAAAAACACCTGGGCACCACAAAGAAGAAGCTTTAACTATTCGCAAGATTCCTTCCGATTTCTCACAGGAACACACACTGCATGCTCAAAAACGACGCCTCTGAGGGTAAAAATGGCGGGAAAATGATGGAGTGGAATAATGGAGAAGAAGTTAGTGCGTGTTTTAGGTGGGGTGGGTGAAAATGAAAGATTTGCAGGCTCTGTAGAGTAACTGTAGCTGTACTTCGATATTCGTTTTTGTGAGTGTGAAAACAAGAGGGCGGGACGGAGTTAAAGCTGCATTTTCCCTTTCCTAGTTATTTGTCGTAAGAGTCCTCAATTTTGTGTTAATTTGGGGAATGGTCCCTGGATCCAAGCCCACTTGCTGGCCTCATCCAATAGCATCTTGTAATGTGATGCATTTCAATAGATGGGCTCGCATGTGAGGGTTGAAACACTTTTTTTTTTGTGACGGTTAGATAATGTCATGTATTTTACTAAAACACGTCGTGCTGGAATTATACACATGACATTCTTGTATGTTGTCAAGTGTGATGTTGGATCGGGCAGAGGAATGGAGGTGTTGGGGTGATCGGTGGTGAGGATTCTAGCAAGTCATCAGCGCAGGACGCTACCAAAGCATGGTTGGATGGTGTTCCAACACAATGTTGCAAGATGCTAGCACAATAAACGGATACATGTGTGATTGGAGTCATCCATGTAATGCACTAGAGCCTAACTCAATGGGATGGTTGTCGTGATGGGCCTCTAGCAGGCGTGGCGTGTGAATGGATCTAGCAGATTGTGTTCGTCTTATGCTAGCAATTGCCCGCTAGCAAACCCTTATCGCGCATCCACTAGCAACTTAGCCCGCCACCCCTCTAGCAAGCCTCCTCTTTCTAGCCAACTACCAAGCCGCCACCATCGGATTGCTAGCAAGCCATCTTAGCCCGACCACTCTCTCTCGAATATGAGAGAAAAAATAACATTCTCTCTGTTATATAATCGGTTGAGCTTATACATGTATATTTATACATTATCAGGTAATGTTTTAGTAAAGTAAAGTGTGTCCTTTAGCAAACAATAGTTAGGCATTGTTCTTTTGAACTTAACTAAACTCAATTTACATTGTAACTATTAATTACTTGACCAAATTGAGTTGGATTCAACTGAATTGCAATTAGCTTGTAAGGAACATGACTATTAGTATCCTTAAGATTTGGGCGTCTAATACTTATCCAAGGTAACAACGATAAATTATTGGTAGTGCAGTTATGGTGGCTATATTTAAAGACGTCTCTAACTATTTAGTCGATGTCATCGAGTGAAATAAGTGAGCTATTTGAAATTGGTGGTTGATTGTATCACTGTGTAAGAGAGAATATTCTCACATTTCATATTTAACCTTGTCGCTTTCACTTGTAAAAATTAAAAGTGTGTCGTTTTAACTTTTAAAGTTTTATTTACATACAAATTAAATAATATCATACAAGATCTTGTTAGATTCGTCGTAACGTGTATCTCCTTAAATAATGTAGCTGAAATACATTCAGAATGGGATAGGAAATTGAACAACTTTCAAAAGGTGATAACCCTCGCCCTCAGGGCCCCGGACGCAACCACACCAAGCCCATAACCGAGGAGGTAAATCACTGTTCCCAAGGGTTCGACACGCGGTCCTCGAATGTACTCGATGGCCACAAGGAGCACCTCCACTGGATGATACTCCCACACTGCACCTGCCGATATTCGAACTCCTCCCCATAGGGAATGAAACCACAAAACCTAACCACTTGGGGTATTCAGTGGGTGTGGAAATTGAACAACTTTCAAGTAGCTAGAGAACAAGGGAATACTGCAGATCCAAACTAATGATTAAGAAGAATCGTGAAAACGTGGGCCCAAAACGTGGCCCAATATTTTGTTTGCGAAATGTGGTCCTAATTCTGTGTCCTTAAGGCCTTTTTATTTTGGAATCTACTCTACTACCTACCTGGAGAGAGTGATGGGCCGGGCCGAGCTCTTTCTTGCCTCCCTGGAAATCAATTTGTTCAAAGCAGTATATAATAGAAATTAAATTGTTTGTTTTATGTGGTTGGGTGATGTCAACTGGGGAAGTTATTTTGATCCATATAAATCCAAATTATCTAAAAATAATATATCAATATTATTACATGTTACTGATTTTATTTATTTATTATATGTAATCATTTAAAGTATATAACTTTTAGAAAATATATTTAAAACCTAAATAACTCATTGTACTATGTATATGTATATATATACCAATAAAGAAAATCTAACGAAGCACATAATCATAATGAATAAAAGGTTTGAATTTTTTATACAATGATAGAGCGCTTTTGATAGAAATTTATATGTGTGTGTGTGTGTTTGTTTATATATCACAGAGTCTTGATTTAAACCGAGTAATTATTAAATAAGAGTATTTTATATTGAAGAGGTCTCCTAAAAGGTGGTCTATCCTTGAGTTATAGATAGTCCATTGTATTTTTTTCATTGTTGTAGTTGTTTGTGGTTGTGGTGGCGGCAGTTGCAGTAGTGGTGATGGGTAGGTGGTACTAAAGGAAAAATCTGAAGGTTAATATTGTTATTGGCTATTGCCAAAGTTTTTACTCCCTCTTTCTCTCCCTGCAAAAGCAGCTGGGATATAAGGAGTATATAATTTATTGGGATATATACAAATATAACCCTATATATTTATGTAACTGTACATATAGCTCTGAGTAATTTTTAGCGCAAAAATAACCCTAACTACTTTACATAAGTTCAAATATAACCCTAAACACTCTCTTTCGGCATTGAATGACCATTTCCGACCATTGACCGACTGAAAATGACCAAAAAATCCCTTTCAACCTAATACAAAAACGTGAAAGACCAAAATGCCATTGCCCCATTGCTGTTCTGCCACCACAGCCACTGCTCCACCACCTTCACCGTTACCTCCGCCGGCACCGTTGCCACCATTTCCATTGTCGTTGGTGCTCCTCCTTTGCTGCCACCTCGTCTGCCGCAAGGGTTTCCGCCACCACCAGCCACCACATCACCACCTCCCACAGTCAGCCTTAGCCTCATCGCTAGGGTTTCACCTCCCCCCGCTGCTCACCAACTATGCTGCTGCCGACTACAAATTTCCCCCTTCTTGGACTCCTCCAGCCGCCTCGCCCCCTTCGCTGCTACTGACCACATATTTCCCCTACCGCTAGGGTTTCGCCTAACCCCCTCTCCCGCCACCTCACCCCACAGATTTTCCTCTGCTAGGGTTTCGCCTCACCTCCCCCACTGCCTCGCCCCCTGAATTCCGCCGCCTTCTTGGTTTCTCGCCATAGATGTTGACTCCTTGCTCAACTTCTCCACACGGTAACGAGGTGAATCAACGGTGCTGTGGTAAATGGCTCAACGGCGGTGGCGGTGGCGGAGGGCGGGCTCAGCGATGGGGGATGATGGTGGTGGGGCGGATTAAGAGAGGAGATTTGGAATGAAGGTGAGAGGCGGCAGAGTAATGAAAGAGAGAGACGGAGGAGCAATGAAAGAGAGAGGCGCTAGAGGAGTAATGAAAGAGAGAGCCAGCGACAGAGTAATGAAAGAGAGAGGCGGCGAAGTAATGAAAGAGAGAAGGAAAAAGGACTAATGAAAATTAGGATTCCGTGACATTGTACCCATTTCATTTTTTAAATTTTATTTTTATTTTTATTTGGGTAAAATAATATTTTCACTGAATTCTGGCCTAATGTGTCGAAATGGGTATATTTACACTACATTTACTCTCTAGGGTTATATTTGCACTTTCAGTTATCAAAATGTTATATTTACATTTATGTTAATTATGTAGGATTATATATATATATATATATATATAACATTCTGTAGTACAATCATATAAGCAGAGTACTATATAACATTCTGTAGACAATCATATAAGCAGAGTACTGTATAAAACAATAAGTAAGTAATTAAAACAAAAAAAAACAAAACAACATAAAACAATAAGTAAGTAATTAAAAGAGTAATTAAGTACTAATTAGTAAATAATCAAAACAAAAATTTACAAGGTATCTTGAATGGATATCTTTATATTGAATGAATTAAGGAAAAGTTTAAGTACATATGGAAGGCTGGGTTACAAATATCTTAAGCAACTTAATGCGTAGAGTGTGGAGATTTCAGAGTGTGAAGGGGGCTGATTCTCAAAGCGTGCCTATGAATGAACTAAGGCTCCCTTATTTATAGAAGCAACTTACTTAGTATATTACATTGAATTGGAATCTAAATTTGAAATCCAGAGTGGAGGCTGAGTCACTCCATTATCTGCTGTCTTGTTGATTGGTCATTGGAGTGGAGTGTGGGACCCCCTACTACCATATTCTTTTTGACAATTTGGAATCCAGAGTGGGGTATGGGACCCTCCACTATCTTTTGTCTTCTCGAGTGCTACATTATTGAATGCTTTGTTGACTTCGTTTCTTGAGTAGGTGTCAGAGTGGAGTCTGGAACCCTCCATTACTGACTGTCTGTATTGCTTACGTATTAAAAATCAAACGGGTCTTGACCCATCGGACCTCCAAATGGATCATCTTCTGGAATTGGTTCTGCCTTGACTTCTTTGGTTTGTTGACTTTTGAGCTCCTTGTAAAATGCTAACATTTTCTTGAAATCTTCTTCATCTTCATCTATCTGAATTCTGACTGTTGATGATTGAATACTCAGGGTCTGCCGAACCTGTTGAATGCTCAAGGCATGTTGGATTGGGCTTTTGATTGGGGCTTGAATTGAAATTGGGAATTTTGAAATGCTATCCCCTTTATTGAATATAATTTTAACTTTTCTCCTGTCTGTAAGTAGTGAGTTACTGCCTTGGTAGAGCAGAACTCAGTTTTGTAATTGTTCCACCACTTAATTTTGAATTGCCTTATTAAAGAACAAGGCATATTTTGGTTAAAAGGTTTGATTTGAAAACTCCATGCAAAGATCCATGGAACTCTGAATATTGAATGAAAAAATAAGTGCTTTTAAAATGGTTTGCACTGGCTATGTTTTTTGAATATATTGAATCCTTCTAATACTGGAGTGGGTAATATCTCGATGGTTGGCCCTATTTTCAACCACCAATCATAGAACCATATTTGAATATCACCATTAAAACTTTGGTGAAAGTTGATAAACCAAGAATGGTCAAATGACCGGATATAGAAAACTCTATACCAGGCGGTCATGTAATCAGGATAATTGAATCCAGTGGGGAGGTAGTTGACTGAAAATTTTCTATTTGAATGGATGTTTTGAAATGAATGGGTTTAAGAATTTTCTTAATCTAAATTTTTGAATAATCTATTCTATTGGGATCAGTTTTGTTCTGAATATGTTGAATATCTATGGAATGGGTATAAACTAATATGAGCTCATAGTAATTTGAGTTTTTTGGATGTCATATGCCAACCATGGCATGATGGCTTAAAGATGCTAGTTACAAAATGTTTGAGTTGTGGAATGTCAGGTTCTGTTTGGAATTGGGTAAGAACTATATGATCTGGATTGGGTTTATCAAAGTATGATAGAGTTGGGTTTGAGCTTGAAGGAATGGGTTTTTGGCTGGGATTTGGAGTGGCTGATCTATTTGGAGTGAGTACTGTATAATTTGAAGTGATGATTGGAGTATAGATCAGTCTTGAATATGGATTTTGTGCCACTGTAGAATAAGTAAGCGGAGGAAAGTCCGGCCTTGGTACCTTTGGTGTCAAAGGTTTTAGAATTGCATAATCCTTTGATGATCTTGAATTTGAAGAACTTGTATTTGAGTGACCACTCATGTTGTCCTGTGAGGAATTCACGAGTTAAGAAATCTGGCAAAGAGTTATCCTTGTCTTTAATAAATTGAATATCAAAATCAAAGACTGATAGAATCGCTTGCCATCGAGCAAAAATCTGTTTGGAAACCAAAATTTTAACATCCTTTTGTAAAATTTCTTTTGCTGATTTACAATCTATTTTTAGTAAAAAATTCTTATTGTATAAATCATCTTAGAATTTTGAAATACATAAAACAATTGATAAAATTTCTTTTTTAACTGTTGAATAATTTACTTGTGCTCCTATCCATAAACCCGAATGATATCTAACTATTAACTCGTTTCCTAAATGTAGTTGTTTTAATATTCCTCCATAACCTAATTCTGATGCGTCCATTTCTATTATCATAAATGCTAATGGATGTGGAATGCCTAGCCATGGTAGTGACTTAGACTTTAATTTTATGGTTTTTACGAGTTGAGTATGTTCATCTGTCCACATAGGTGGGTCAGGTTTTAATCTGTTATATAATATTTTACAAATTATTCTTAGTTTAGGAAAGAAATCTGAAATACAATTTAAACATCCTAAAAATCTTTGTAGTTGGTTTTTGTCTTTAATTTCATCTGGAAATTTATCAGCAAACTCGATTGCTCTTTGAATTGGTTTAATTTTTCCCAAGTGAATATCATAACCTAAAAATCTAATGTTTGTCTGGAATAATTTCATTTTTGTTTCTAATATTACTAGACCATTTTTCTTAATAAACTTTAGTAGTATATTCAAATGTTTGAAGTGACTGTCTATTGAGTCAGAATACACTAATATATCATTAATATAAATAATAACATATTTTGAGTAAGGATTAAATATATCATTCATAATTTTTTGAAATTCTGAAGGTGCATTTTTTAGTCCGAAAGGCATAACATTCCATTCGTATTGTCCGAATGGAACCACAAATGCTGTTTTGTATCTATTTTTTTCATTTATTTGAATTTGCCAATATCCTGATTTTAAATCAAATTTTGAATTAGCTAGTCTATTTACTAAGTCTCTTTTATTTGGAATAGGGTATCTAACCCATTGTAATACTTTGTTTAATGGTTTGTAATTAATAACTAACCTAGGAGCACCTCTTTCTTTTTCTGTTTGTTTATTTACATAAAATGCCGAGCAACTCCATGGGAATTTCCTTTTTCTAATTAATTGTCTTGAATGGATTTCTTTATGGAGTTGCTCGGCATATTTTGAATGGATTGTCTTGAATGGATTTCTTTATGGAGTTGCTCGACATTTTAGAAAAAGGAAATCCTATTTCCCCACAAGATTCAATTATGCAGGCTATATGCAAGTCTACTATAGAACTTTCTATATTAGGTCATTTGACCATTCATGGTTCATCAATTTTCACCAACATTTCAATGGATATGTTCCAATGTGGTTTTATGATTGGTGGTTAAAGTTAGAACCATCAAAAGAAATACTCACTATTCCAGTATTAGAAGGATTAGATACATTCAATAAACTCAGCAAGTGCAAGCCATTCGAAAAAACCTTATTTTCCCATTCAATATTCAGGGTTCCATGGATTTTTGCATGGAGCTTCCAGATCAAACCAATACATTCAAATATGCCCTTTTCACTAGTTAGGAAATTCAAAATTAAATGGTGGAACAATTACAAAACAGAATTCTGCTCTGCGAAAACAGTAACCCATTACTTACAGACAGGAGAAAAGTTAAGAATTATATTCAATAAAGAGGATAGTATTAGCCCCATTAAAGCCAAAAATCCGATTCAACATGCTCTAGGAATTCAAGCAACAATTAGGAGTCCAATTCAACATGCCCTGAGTATTCAACCTGCATCAGCACAAATTCAAAAAGATGAAGAAGATGAAGATTTTAAGAAGATGTTAGCATTTTACAAACAATTCAAAAGTCAGAAGACCAAAGAAGTTAAAAACAGAGGACATTCATGAAAAAGATCCGTATGGAGGTCCAATGGGTCAAGACCCATTTGATTTATGAAAACGTAAGCAATGACGATTTCAATAAAGCAGTCAATAATGGAAAAAACAGTCAGGAATGGAAGGTCCCAAACTCCACTCTGACAACCACTCAAAATAAGCACTCAACAGACAAGAAATAATGGAGGGTCCCAGACTCCATTACAACTCAGAAAGCGAAACAAACCAACAAATATAATCCCTCTATTTATCTGATAGCGGCATGCCACTTTTGAAGGTTAGAATTTGTGAGATGCTAAATTATTAGATGAAATTGAAATGAAAGAAAGAAAAGTAAAATGAATGGATATATTAACCTTAAACTAGCCATAATTAGAAAGTGTCAATATAAAATATACGCCCCAAATTAAAAAGTGTGTTACTGTTAGTGAAACGGATGAAGTAGTACATAGTTATAAATGGTTCCTCTAACCATGCATGCTTTAAAATTTTTTTTTATTTTTTCTTAATTTTGATTTAGAGCTTCATGAAAGTATTTGAAAAATTATTGTGAACTTGAAATATTTTATCTTTAATTCAATAATATTTTAAAGATTTTATTATTTTTTTCTTGTGAATTCCAGAAATTGTTTTTAGAGTTTGAATCTTTTGATCTCATATCATTTCTCAAATTTGCACATGTGAATCCTACATTTTACGACCATTTCACACTTTTTTTGTCCATCGATCTTAGATAAGATGCATATTTTCTTTTTATCGTACTATCTTTGTCCCACACCAAGTTGCAGTTTACTTTTTGATAATTTAACAATGTTAAACTTGATCACATATTTGAATAAGTATATGAACAATAATATTGTCATATATGATACTGTTGGATTCATCGTAATAAGTAATTTCTAAATATTAGCCTTTTATTTGTGTTATTATATGTAGTTAAACATTTAACGGTCAATGTTTTTCGAATATCGTGAAAAGATATTCTATGCAGTTTGGTATGGGACATAGGGAGCAATACTTTTCATATTATATATTCACTCATCTTCGTTGATATAATCATATAAATTATTGTTACGATTAGGTCTCCTGCCTGACAGATGGCATGTCCATAAACTAATGGATATACCATTATTTTTTTACCTTATACACTATATTTTTAAAATTACATACGAAATTTAGAATTTTCGAAATAATTTTTTATATCATATATTTTTATAGTTTCACCCCCAAACACATATTATTACATATTTTAACTTATAAAATACAATGTTTAAATTTTATATTCCCTTAGTTTTATTATTTATGACACACTTACTATAAAGAATATTTTCTTTTATTTGACACAATTTCCATTTTCGGAAATATTCCTTCAATTTCATCCATTCATTATACTTTTTACTGTCTACATTCAATTTCATCCACTCATTTTCTTCACCTAAATCCAAGAACATAACCTATGGTGCCATAAATAATAAAGTGGATCACTATATCTCGCCCTGTATTTTACTATCCTCGCCCTAATACGTATACAGTATATATTTTTAATTTAATTTCAATAACTAAATTAAACTAAATTCAAATTTAAAAAATTCAACAAAAAAAAAATCCAAAATCTGAAACTAAAAAAATTCCGGCACCGCCGCCGGAGCGCCGCCGCCGGACCACCGCCCGCCGCCGCCGGACCACCGGGCGCCGCCGCCGGACCACCGAGCGCCGCCGCCGAACCACCGTCCGCCGCCGCCGGACCACCGTCCGCCGCCGCCGGACCACCGCCCGCCGCCGCCGGACCACCGCCCGCCGCCGCCGGCTCCGGCTCGCCATGGCCTGGGCGCGAGCCACCGCCGGTCCGCTCGCCGGGGTCCGGGCGCGAGCCACGGCTCGCCGTGCGGTGGGCGCGAGCCACCGCCGGTCCGCTCGCCGGGGTCCGGGCGCGAGCCACCGCCGGTCCGCTCGCCGGGGTCCGGGCGCGAGCCACGGCTCGCCGTTCGGTGGGCGCGAGCCACCGTCGGTCCGCTCGCCGGGGTCCGGGCGCGAGCCACGGCTCGCCGTGGCCTGGGCGCGAGCCGTGCCTTTTTTTTTTTTTTTTTTTTTTTTTTTTTTTTTTTTAGCACGAATTCTACTCATTTTGAGGGCACTCGAAATTTTTTGCTATCCAAAACGAGCAAAAATTACTCCGGAAAGGGTGTTAGAAATTCCATGTCTTCGGAGGTAATTTTACTAATTAGTTACGTAGTTGTTAAATTGAATAATTTTTGCCGTAGAAATTTATGCTCGTCTTTGTGTTTTAATTTATTAACTGTTACGTAGAAACTATTGTACATTTATCTCCTATGAATTTATCTCCTATTAATATTTGTTACGTAATGCTGTTTCTAATTTATGTCCTATTAATTATTGTAACGTTAAGTTACGTATTTTTACGTTATTTTGATATTTTAATTTGTTGTACTGTAAGAATGTAATATTAATTCTAGCCACAATGTTATTTCATTTTTTTTCCATTACGTGTATGTTTTAGCTGTTAGGGAGAAAGAAATTTATGCTCATCTTAATTTTTTAATTTATGCTCATCTGAGTATTTTAATTTATTAATTGTAACGTAAAAATTATTGTAACGTTAATTTTAATTATTGTAACGTTAATTTTAATTATTGTAACGTTAATTTTAATTATTGTAACGTTAATTTTAATTATTGTAACGTTAATTTTAATTATTGTAACGTTAATGTTGATGCTGCAACGGATTGCTCTGCAGGTGGGATTTGAACTTGTCACGAAGTCCTACAAACAGAATAGGAATGGTCCGCTGAGGTTATATTGCATTTGCAATCGGGGCCGAAAGGATAAGGATGTAGAGTCCGACGGAGTAGCAGCTCGACCAGAAGTTGTGACTGCCCATTCGCGATTGTCTTGAAACAGAGCATCACGGGGGATGGTTGGAATGTAGTGCCGTGCAAGGATCCTAGGCGAGGGATGCACAACCACTCTTTCTCAGTGTACCCCGAGGGTCATAGACAGAGCAGCAAGCTCCATGCGGACGCGAAGCAAATGATTCAGACTTGACATTTTTTTAAGTTACAAATTGGAAATTACATTACTAAATAATCTTATTTTTTTACCACATCACACTATTATTAACATTCAAGGAAACAATTGTTAAAACATATCATAATAATTTTACTACACAATTGTTTACATCGGATTAATAAATTTTATTTAAATAGAACTATATTCTATTATGTCACATATACTTTCCAAATTACGGAAATAGTAATCATTTCCAAATTTGAACTAAATAATTTCTAAAAAACACAATTTCTTCGTTTTAATTCCAAAATTCATTAAATTCCTAATATTAGATTTCTCCGAATTATTCTACATCTTAATCTCCTATGATCTTATGAAATAAATTAATTTAAGAGTGAAGCCTCCTATTTTCTTATATTTACAACTAAACCCCTCATTCGCACGAAAACAAAAAAAATTCGCACGAAAACTAAAAAAAATCCTCCAAAACTTACGTTTTCCGGCGATTTTCCGGCGGATTTCCGGCGGCGGCGGGCGGCGGGCGGCGGGCAGCGGGCGGCGGGCGGCGGATGGAATGGAGAGAGGGAAGGGGGAGAGGATTTTAGGGTTTTTAATTTTTATTTTTTTAAAAATATTAATACGTGTATTTATACGTATTAGGGCGAGAATAGTAAAATACAGGGCGAGATATAGTAATGCCCATAATAAAACAGAGAGAGTAAAAAATTACAACATTTAAAGTAAAAGCCAATATAGACTGTCCATAAATTTATGGAAATGACGCATTTCATGAGATTTTCACTCATCTCATTTTTATAGCCACTTCATTCATTCATATTTTCACCTTCGTAATCACTAATTTAAAAAACTAAACTCCCTCCGTGTCACCTCAAATTTCATATAAATTTTTTTATAGTTATCAAGAAACATGTTTGACCATTAATATGTTTAACTAAGTAATAATAATAATGAATAAAAAATTTATACTATTACTTATACATCTATTTAAATATATAATTAAAAATGGATACTAAACATTAACATAAAGTGAACTAAGAAATTTGAGTTGAGACGGGAGTGCTGTCCTTAAAAAATCAGGGCCATATGACCAAAATCTCAACATCAGAGTACAAGAAAAGGTAAAAGACAGTGCATGGGGTGCGGCAGTTAGCCGGGGCGTACAACAGTGTAAGTTTTGCAGTAGTCGATTTCAGAATCTTGAATTGAAAAATCATCAATTATCAAGAGCTTCCTCTAGTTTTAAATGAGTTTTGTCATATCACGCCCTATATTTTACATCCTTCATCCTAAATTAAATGATATGAGAGAGGATTTCACGTTCATCAAGAAACTTGTCTAATCGTTAATATATTTAATTGCGTATAATTATGACATACAAAAAGTTACTTTTCAGAAACTACGTGTTACGACGAATCAAACCATATAACATATGATAATATTATTGTTTATATATCTATTCAAATATGTGGTCAAAGTTGGACAGTGAATAGTGACATTTTATGAAGTGTGCAGTTTAATTTGGGACGGAGGGAGTACTAGTTTATGCCCTAATACTTATATACATGTATAATACTAATTTTAATTTTTTTAAATAAAACAAAAAACCAAAAGCCAAAAACAAAAATTAAAATTAAAACAATCTGCCGCCGCCGTCACTGCCGCCATCGGAACCACCACCGCCGTCCCTTGCCTTCGTCCGCCGTCCAGCTCTCTCCCGTTCCCACTCTCCGTCCAGCTCTGCTCTCCGCCGCTCTCCGTCCAGCTCCACTGTAGCCAGCCACCGCCATCCCCAGCTCCACCATCGTCTTCTCCTTCGTTCCTAAACCTAGCAAAACCCTAGCCCACTGCCGCCGTCCCTAGCCCGCCATCGTCCCTAGCATGTCGCTCATCTTCTCCTTCGTTCCCGTCTCCAGCAAAACCCTCGCCCGCCGTCCCTCCTTCTCCTTCGTCCCCATCAAGCAAAACCCAGCCCGAGAGGAGAAACGAGAATTAGAGAGGAGAAGCGGGAAAGGAGAGCGGCGGAGAAGCGGAAGAGGAGCGTGGCGGAGAGCGGAGGAGAACCGGGGCTGGAGAACAGGGTGAGGAGAACCGGGAGGAGAAGGAGAGCGGGGAGAGAAAAAATAGATTGGGACCGGAGAAGGAGAGCGGAGAGAGGAGTCGCCGAAGATGACGTCGCTCATTGCCGTAGAATACGAAACGGCAGAGAGCGGAGAAGGGAAATGACGGTGCACGGCGGATTGAGGAGGCAGAGAGCGGAGAAGGGAAACGACGGCGGCTGTGCACGGCGGCAGCGGTGGTGGTACATAATAACCTTTATTTAATATTAATTTAAACAAATATTAATTCTTTAAATTAAATTAAAAAATACATTATATACTAAATAGGATAAATACAGAGCTTAATCAAGTATAATACAGGGCGTGATATAGCAACCACTTTTAAATTGGCGCACCATCTTGTTTTTGACGTAATTTTGTTTTACACCATCTAAACTTTAAATAGGGATATTTTTACAATTCATTTATATTATTCTTCACATCTCGTGCGGGGTTCTTTTACATGGGAAAGGAAATGTGGAGAGGGGTTTGAGAAAATTACAGAAAAATTCCTGCCTAAAGTTTAGGTTGTCTTAGAGTAGAATGTCTCATTGTTTTTAGTTTTAGGCTTATTTAAAGGTAAATTCAACTAATTTTATTTGAATACAATTTTTTATGATTAGGTTTCCTGACGGGAACCTTAAACACTACATTTGATAAATTAGATGCTCCCTCCGTCCTGAAATAAATTGCAACAAAAAGATATTTTGTCAAGTTTTACTACATATTTGAATAGATATGTAAAAAATATTAGAGAAAAGTGCATATATAACCCTATATAATTGATAAAAGTGCAGATATAACCCTGCGATAATGAATGTGCAGATATAACCCTGTGATAATTGAAAGTGCAAACATAACCCTGGTAAGTCAATGTCGGAATAATGACTTTAGGGTTATATTTGCACATATGTATAATAGTTAGGGTTATATTTGCACATATATATATATAATAGTTAGGGTTATATTTGCACATATATATATAATAGTTAGGGTTATATTTGCACTAAAAAATAACTCAGGGTTATATTTGCACTTTCTCCAACATATAGGGTTATATTTACATATTACCCAAAATAATATTGTTGTATATGATATCGTTGGATTCGCCATGAGAAGCAGTTTCTAAAAAATAACTTTTTGTTTACCAATATTATACGTAATTAAATACATTAACGGTCAAACGTGTGTGTTGTAGAGCGTGAAAAAGATTCTCTACAATTTAATCTAGGACGAAGGAAGCACTAAAATTTAAATTTTGAAATATTTTTATATTATATATTATATATCTTTCTATTCAAATACATATTATTACTTATTTTAAAATAAGATATTTAAATTATACAAAAGATTACAACATTTAATGTAAAAGTCACTATATACTGCATATAAACTTATGGAAAAACCGTCATTCCATAGACTTTCTCTATTTTTATAATGATTCTATCAAATCCCGCATCATTATCCGGTAAACCATTTTGCAATGCGGTCAATTCGTCTACACCAGTTATAGGCTCTAATTTGACAGAACCGTGTTTTAATCAAATTTGACTTATTTTAAAAGTAGGGGAAATTAAGTTTTGATTTCCCCCTAAAAATAGCTCATATTTTTAAAATAAGTTATTTTTTAGAGCAAAGTCTTCAACAAGACCATCTCTCCATAAGGTTATGGAAAGATGAGATTTAAATAGAATAATAAAAGGTAAAAGGTCTTAGTTGAAATATTAATATTTTATATGCAATATGTAGCAGTTATAAAGTTAATAATCCGATTCATGCAACCCAAAAATTTTATCTTTATTTTTTCTAATTTACACTTTAAATTTTGATCTTTCCATGATTTATGGAATGACCGTCTACAAGAGGCAGACTTATTTTTCCAGTACTTCATTGAACACTAAAATATTTTTTAGAGGAGTAGAGGGAGAGAATGCGAGACGGTGAGGAAGATGAATAATGAATGAGAGCGTTGAGAAATCAGAGACTAAAGCATGGGACTTCACTGTCCAAGAATCTTTAATAGGCCACTTTTGTCGGCTGGGTGGAGTAAAAGAGGAGTGAATAAATTTTAAATGGAAACCGCAAATGAGAGATGTTTTAAAACCTGAATTAGTGGATTTGGGTTTGTTAATGTGTAATTGGGCAGATTTGTTTGTTAAATAAGTAACCTTTTTTGTAATATGATAAAACTAGTAAGGATAATGTGGAAATTTCTGATGAAATTCTTTGCTAAATGAGAAAAAAATTTAAAAATATACAAATTTACCTGAAACAACTAAAAAAAACGTATGCAAATTTTCCTAAAATGGAGGGAGTACTTATAAATAAATTAGCCTGTACATTCTGCCAAACAAAAAGTGATAATGGTCGGCAACAAATTCAAATTCACAAAACATTCGACTACAGCTACGGAGCATTATCAGAAAGAAAAAGTAAACTACAGTGAATGAGTTGAGACGTAAAATCAAATACCCGAAATAACTGTAGTACCACGGCCGACAGTAATTTTACTTGCTGGTTGTGCCAAAAGAAGGAAAAAGATTTGACTAAGGATTGATTTGCCAACCAAACCAAAGGAGTGGATGCGATTTTAAGTTCTCGCATACTCCTTCCGTCTCATTTCAAACTTCACATTTTCTATTTATAAATGTCTTAGTTTAAATTATAAAATCTGAATTTTACTAAAAATGAACTGATTGACTCGAGTCAAAAACCCTGAAATGGCCACAACATTGATTTTAATTGCAATTAGGCCTAGGCTAATAAACTAGGGTTGGATTTGACAACTCTTTAATGTCTCTCTCTGAATTTAAATCAAAGCAACTTTATCACTTTCCCCTGTGTTACGGTGTGGGGATTAACGCCTGACCCCAACGCAATCCCATGCCCACATCGGTGCCAAAACGATGCCAAAATCGCGGTCCCGTGCCGCTTAACGCGTCACTGCGAACCGGTCTCCTTTGATCGCGCCGCACACGCCAACGGGTCATCTCGTGCTGCACGCTTAACCGCTCACGGCCCGTGATGTCCCGTCTCTGCGCACGCGTTGTGCACAGGACGCCCGTGCGCGCAGCGCCCGGTCGCCCAGCCAGCCAGCAGCCCGGTCGTCCTGCCTGCAGCCCGGTCGTCCTGCCTGCAGCCCGGTCGTCCTGCCTGCAGCCCGGTCGTCCTGCCAGCAGCCCGTTATTGCTGTGCCCGGTCCGAGATGACATGTCCCAAGCTCCTTTTCCCAGAATTCATCTCTTTTGCTTGTAAATACTTGTAATAGCTTAGTTATTAGTTTAGCGAAGCTCTTTTGAACAAGGTCCAAGCCTACGTGTTGTTTTAGCCTTTGACCTTATTTTGTCAATGTAGTTGGCACTCGTGATAACGTTTGCACAGCATATATGTAGAGCAGTGAGCTCTCTACACCCGGTTACCGTTTTGTGATATATTGAATATAAGCGTTTGCTTCCCAATTGTTGGGCCTTATATTACATCATTAGCTTGTGTGTGTGAGCCATGCTCTCTCGGGTGTGTATATTCCGCTGCATACCCGACCACGTCCCAAACGGGCCCGGTCTGCTGCGAGCAACCGGGTGGTGCATCGATGCACGTGGGATCAAGGCGGTAGTCGTGGCACGGTTGGCCACGGCTAGGCCGCACGGCTTGCACCCTTAGAGGGCGACCCGTGACAGTTGGTATTAGAGCCCAAACGGCACTTGGGCGCATAGTGATTGGCCATCCTATGTCGAAGAAGGAGCCGGTTGGAGATCATGCTTGTCAAGATGGGGATCTTCGTATAGAACAGACGTATTATGGGGTACGTGCCGGCGTTCCAAGCTGTATGCTAGAGTCAGTTGTATTATGGGATACTTGCCGATTCCCAAAAGCTGCATGGACCGGCCGCACTATGGGGTGCCTGCCGGTGTTCTCTTGTTCGCTAAAGTTTCCTGACCGTCCGAAGACGTGAAAACTCCTTGACTTCAGCCATGGATTGGAGTCGTGGACTATGCTCTAGCTAAAGAGAGCTTGCTGCACGGACTATAACTTAGCGGTGACATTCGTCTGAGTCGAGAGTACTCATATGGTGAGGGATCGCAAAGAGTTGATAGGGAAATGAGAGGTTCTACCGTTGTAGAGGTAGGCAATGGTGCGGGTGTAAGTACTTCCGAGGTAGGGGGTGACTTTTGACCCGGTCCGAAACGCGGAGATAGCTTCAGGTTCAATTCGGTGTTGGAAGGAATGGGGTGTACCCCAGTTTAGACGCTTAGACGCAACTGGTGGGAAAAACGTGCAAAGGGAACCAAGCCCTTGTTGATTGTGTCCAGCAGAGCAGAGGATCACTGCTTTGTTGCTTGAGGACTCGAGACGAATCGGGGAGACACTGTGCGAGGTAGTGCGGTTGAAGTCGACTGAGGAGTCTGGGCCGAAGAGGGAAGAACCTTGCTCTGAGGGGGCATGTAAACCTGCGGTATAATTCCACGAGGTGGTTGCTGCAGTCCATTCAGTAAGAGCAACGAATGTGTCAAGTAAAGCGGGGAAGGCCGCACTGAAACTTGACGGATTTGAGATTGAGTCTGTGGGATAAATCCACGATGGTGGTCGCTGCAGTCCGATCCAAGTGAGCTACAAGTTGGTCAAGCACCGTGGGAAAGGCCGCATTGAAGCTTGATGAATCTAAAATGGTTGTGGGATAAATCCACGGTTGTGGTCGTTGCAGTCCATTCAGGGAGAGTACAAGTTGGTCAAGCACAGCGGGGAAAACCGCACTGAAACTTGACGATATTGAGTTGGTTAAAACCTGTGGGATAAATCTATTACGGTGGTCGCTGCAGTCCAACCAGAAAGAGCCTCAAGGTGTCGAGCAAAACGGGGAGGGCCGCACCAAAGCTTGACATTCCAAGGAAGCTGTGGGTAGAATGAGGGCCGTTAATAATGAAGCTCAACCGGTGCTGGGTATTGCAAGGTGATGCTCGGTCAAGTTTGACTCCATAAGCACCACAGTGAATTTCCATGTCGTTAACACGGACGACCTCGGTTTAGTCCTCGGCATGGAATTTCTGAGAGATGCACGGATTGTCGTATACCCAAATGGCAATTGCCTTACGTCTTAGGCACCAATCCGTGCGCGGTTAAAACGGCTGTGAAGAGTTCATCTGGGGGTAAAATCTCGGCTTTGCAGATCGTCCAGTGCTTAAGACAAGATTCGGTGGGAAGAACAGAAACGAAGGGTCTGAAGGGTCTACACCAGCAATGGGTTTGCCCGATGGATCTGAGGAGCTTTGTGAAGCAAGTCTGAAGACTGAGTAGGTTGTGGGTAGCTCCATGACTGCAAAGGGACAAAGATTTGTCGAGCAAAGAGTGTAGGAAGCGTTGTCGGTTGCCATGAAGATCTGAACTGAAAAGAAATAACTGCCGGCTAGCGCGACCCATCATGCTTCCCGTTTGAGTCGTTCAAGCAAGCTAAACCTTGTAAAACTCAAAAGGGGAAAAACGAGTCATCATTCACATTAGCAACCCCTTGTTGTTCCACAAGGCCGGAAGCAGAAACGTGAACAGATGGTGATGCGTTTGGAGAGCATCAGAGTTGGACATTCCTTCGGTTAATGATCAAGGAGTAGGGTGCTATAAAACCAAGCCAGCTAAAAAATGGAACTTGAAGAGAAGCCGAGGACCACGGCTACATCAAAGTACACCAGCACTAGCAATTTAACTCAACCCCTTTCTGAAGGCAGAAGTGTACGAAAAATGTGTGGGTAGCGAAGCACCTTGGAGAATTGATAACTCCGGGGACGTTCGCTGAATTGAGTGGGGGAGAATGTTATGGGGTGGGGATTAACGCCCGACCACAATGCAACCTCATGCCCGCATCGGTGCCAAAATGATGCCAAAATCGCAGTCCCGTGCCGCTCAATGCGTCACTGCGAACCGGTCTCCTTTGATCGCACCGCACACGCCAACGGGTCATCTCGTGCCGCACGCTTAACCACTCACAACCAGTGATGTCCCATCTCTGCGCCCGCACCACGCTGTGCACAACGCCCGAGCCGTTTGTGCCCAACGCTCGTGCGCGCAGCGCCCGGTCGCCCTGCCGGCCAGCAGCCCGGTCGTCCTGCCTGCAGCCCGGTCGTCCTGCCTGCAGCCCGTTATTGCTGCACCCAGTCCGAGATGACATGTCCCAAGCTCCTTGTCCCAGAAGTAATCTCTTTTGCTTGTAAATACTTGTAATAGCTCAGTTATTAGTTTAGCGAAGCTCTTTTGAACAAGGTCCAAGCCTACGTGTTGTTTTAGCCTTTGACCTTATTTTGTCTATGTAGCTGGCACTCATGATAACGTTTGCACATCATATATGTAGAGTAATAAGCTCTCTACATCCAGTTACCGTTTTGTGATTTTTTGAATATAAGCATTTGCTTTTCAGTTGTTAGGCCTTATATTACATCGTTGGCTTGTGTGTGAGAGCCATGCTCTCTCGGGTGTGTATATTCTGCTGCATACCCGACCACGTCCCAAACGAGCTCGGTCTGCTGCGAGCAACCGGGTGGTTCGTCGATGCACGTGGGATCAAGGCGGTAGTCGTGGCACGGTTGGCCACGGCTAGGCCGTACGGCTCGCACCCTTAGAGGGCGACCCGTGACACCCTGTCAACCTTATCACTTCTCCATAGCTTCTTCCTCTCTACAACTTTCTCCCCATCACCAATTCTCAAATTTCACGTCCTCTTCTTCCTCTTAATGTCAGAGAGTCAAAATTCGGATCCAAAGTGCTACTAGTCTGCCGGCCTCTCCAACAATAACTCCCCCGCCAACTTCTACGACCACGACAGCCTCTCCAACAAGAAATCTCCAGCGCCGAGAGGTTCATCTTCGTACCACATCTTATCTTCCTCTCCCTCTCTCAATCCTATGATGGTGTTTTTCCGTATGATTTGGTTAGGGTTTTCAGATCTCGTTGTTTTCTGAGGCCTTAATGTTGCGGGTTTTCATTTTGAGGTTATATATTTTTGAAGGGATATAGATGGAGTTGGAGAGCCGGGAAAATTTTCATCCTTCTATCCCAGATCTACGAGTCGCTCGAGTTGGACCGAGTTACTGGCGAATATATCGCTTTTCAACCGAGTTTTGACATGGGTTAGTATATCCAATTTTCATTTGAATGTTTTGGAGGTAGCAGATCTATAATTTATTTGTTCTTCAATTTTTTTGATGGATATTTATCAATTATTTATGGGGTTTTTGAAAAAAATTTAAGGAAATTTTGCATCCACCAAGAAGAATCATAAACATTGAATGAATGAACGATGAAAATTGAATCAAGGATGGAGGTTTAGGATTTATGGTTGTTAGTTGATTGTTTTTTTGGTGTATTTTGATGTATCATATATTTTTCTAATTTGAATTTAATAAAATTTCAGCTTCATGACATTTTATGTTTGGAGGGCAAATTTGGGATTTCAATGTATAACTGACATGTTTTTCTACTATGGAAATTCCCCACCTCATTTTCACTTTCTGCAAATTGAGGTGAGACAGAGGGAGTATGATACTACCTCCGTCCCAAAATAAATTGCAGCAGAGAGGAAAATGGATGCAAAAAGGAACAGTGAAAAAGAGGTAGCTTTTCAGTTTGAAAAGCTGAAAATTGTCCTCTGATAAGACAAAAATTTATTGTACAAAATGGGTTAAATTTATAATAATCCCTGATGGGAACAGTAAATAATCCCTCCCTTTTGCTAACTTTTGGTTCCAAAATTTTTCTTTTGGAGCTAATTGTACAATTTTGAGTGTTCATGAAGTTCAAAATTTCACCCTTACTTTTATAAATAAGACTATTTATTATAGAGTGGGTCTCCTGACAAGCGACTTGTCCATAAGCTTATGGACAAGCCACTTATTTCTTACCTTATACACTGCATTTCTTAAATTACATACAAAATTTAAAATTTTAGAAAATACTTTTTTATATCATATATTTTTATATTTTCACCTTCAAATACATATTATTACTTATTTTTACTTATAAAATGCAATATTTAAATTTTATAAAAAATTACAACATTTAAGGCAAATGCCCCTGAGGACTGTCTATAAGCTTATGGAAAGACCGTCTTTCCTGAGACTTTCCCTTTATTATAACACCCCAACCAAATCAAACTAAAACCAAACAAAAGCTCTTAGAAAATTTTTGGCCAGTTCTTGAAGAACTGGCCAGATTCAAAAATGATATTCCCTCCTTTAGTTTTTCTTCATCATTGAGCAATGCTGTTATGGTTGGGGCAAATCTAACAGATGATCGGAGGAAATAAATAGCACATTTTCTGCTTCAACACATCAAGA
Source organism: Rubia yunnanensis (assembly GCA_037428765.1). Classification (NCBI taxonomy): domain Eukaryota; kingdom Viridiplantae; phylum Streptophyta; class Magnoliopsida; order Gentianales; family Rubiaceae; genus Rubia; species Rubia yunnanensis. The sequence goes on along the minus strand of CM075062.1, from coordinate 139,593,418 downwards.
ATGGGCAGATTGAGCGGCAGCAGAGCGTCGATGCAGCACATAGATGGTCATGTTCAGTGCGAAACATCTCTACAATCCGGGTGCGGGTGAAACAGAAGCTTCAAAAGAGAGAAGCTGTGAATGCCCGTTCAAAAAGACATGGACAGTGTGGTTGAATCAAGAAACCGATAGACCTGGAGGCCTTAATGACAGTGCCACTAAGGTACCGACAAACCTGTCGGAGCACAGAAACACAAATGCATGTTGGAAAAAACATCATACAAAGGGCTATAACAAGCACGGATATCAGAAGCCATACTAATGTAGTACATCCACAACTAACATTGGCATGCAAAGAATCAAGGCTAGAATGGCCTAAGTAAACTGGAGTGCAACATGCAGTTCAAGCCCAGGGAAAATGTCATACACATCGATGAAAAATGGTCCTACTTGCCAGAGGCAATAAGAAGGTATATTCGAGGTCCCAATGAATATGAACCCTATAGAATCACTCAAAGCAAGCATTACATTCCAAAACTCATATTTTTATGCGTTGTGTGTAGACCATTACTTGACTTAGAGGGTAATGTAATATTTGATGTGAAAATAAGGGTGTTTCCATGTGTGGACTATGTAGCAGCCAAGTACACCACTGTAAATAGACCTAGGGGAACCATGGTGCTCACACCCATATCATCCATAGCTAGACATATCATAAGACACAAGTTGATTCATGAGCTCATACTAGCAATCAAGGCAAAATGGCCAGTTTGGCCAAGCAAAAATATTTTCATACAACAAGATAATGCCCTTACCCACATATTTGCAAATGACCCTAAATTTCTAATTGTAGCCACCTCATATGGGTTTAATATACAATTAGTGTGCCAACCATCAAAATCACCCGATCTGAACATTCTGGATTTGGGGTTTTTTGCCTCAATTCAATGCTTACAGCAGTAAAACCCTAGTAAAAACCTAGATGAGTTACAATAGGCTGTGAGTGATGCATTTGAGAGATATGATCCTAGACTCATTGACAATATTTTCGTATGTCTACAATGTGTCATGGTGGAAATCATGAAATATGGAGGTGAGAATGAGTTTAAACTACCACATATGGGAAAAGACAGGCTAAGAAGGCTTGGTATGCTAGCCCACAATTTAATTGTAGACCCTGAGCTGACAAGGGGTTGTTTGGAACACATGGTGGCCATTGGGAGAACAAGGCACATTCAAGAGTTGCTGATCAGTATGGAGCTGGTTTAGATATGCAAGGGATATGTACTTTTGTAGGGTTGTGCTTCTAGATTCAGGTATAGCGTAAACATACAAGTTAGTTTTGGTAAAGGTATGTTTATAGGGCAACCTTATAAAAGCTGGGAGGGCTAAACTCCCTTTTGTATGCAGGAAATTTGGGAAACTATGTTTTTAAAACTTAGGTTTCAGAACTAAAGCAAACAAACATAAACCTAGAATGTAATGGATGGCATGGTACAGTAACTTCCAATTTTTTAAGTGGTAGAAAAGAGTTTAAATTTGAGTTTTCACGTTTAGTAAATTTTGTGCAATAGGAACAGGTAAAAAGGGCTATTTTCAAAATTTTAAAAGTACACGATTGTACTGTGTGTGTGTGCGCGCGATATTTTTAGTCCGTCAATGTAATTCACAAAGGTAAATGTTAGTAAAAACCTTTACAACCATTTTAGAATCATTTACATCAAGATGGTTAGATTGTTGTAAACAATCAAAAGTTATTACTACAACTTTAAAAGATCGTTGTACATACATAGTTTTTACAACAACCTTTTCTATCTTTTGTTAAATTTGGTTGTAAAAGGGGGTATTTTCTAGAAGTGATTTGAACTTCACCGTCTCGTTAATCCCGGAGAAGCCTCATGCCCTTTGGAGAAAAACCTCGCTCTGACGATCTTTCGATTACAGTTACGGCAAGTGAATCTCATTCCAACCTGACAAACCCCTTTCCATCTCGCAAGAATAGGGCCTAGGTTTAAATCTTAAAAGCTCCATCGCTCCGGCCAGATGCCAGTATCAAACACCCCAATGATAACATCAAAATCAAAATCAGATTCTGGCAAGACCTCTTTCTCCCGCCGCGGCATGAATGAAGCGATGATTGATGGGTGCTTGAGGGCGCTCACCGCCTCAGTAGGCGTTAAGAAAGCGGCCCACACGGTGTAGGGGCAATGATTGACGATGGTGAGGGTGGCGTGGGTGAGGACAAATAGAGTGGAGAGGAAAGAGAGTGTAAGGGCGGCGGAGGAGAGTGGAAGGAAGGAGAGTGTGAATGCGTAATGGAAAGGGAAAAAGGGAGGGTGAAAGAAAAAAAAGAAATGGAAAAGAAAAGGAAAAAGATAAAAGAAATAGAAATTGGGAATTGAAACATTTTAATTGAAAATATATTTTAATTAGTAAAATTTTAAAAATACCCCTGGCTATATCGGATTTTTTTTGGTTTATCTGAAAACACCCAGAATCTAATTTGGGGGCCAAACAAATTATTTATATTTGTTGGTTCCTGAATATATGCGGTATTGACATCGGAGACCAAAAGATGGTATTGCGACATACTCCCCATGTCCCACTTCGTATTGCTTCATTTGACTTTTGCAAGTCAAACTTAGCCAACTTCGACCATTAAATTCTCTTATTGTATATGGAAAACTATTATCATGTTATATGTTAAATTCATCGCAACATATATTTTTAAGTTATTATTTTTTCAGAATTGTTTTACACATATAATTAAAGATATTAACATTTAAACATTAATTGACACAACTGACTTTCAAAAGTCAAATTAAGTAACATAAAGTGGGACGGATGGAGTATGTGGGTACCAAAAAATAATTTATTTTAATCTACAAGTTGAATAAACAATCACAGTTCCATAATTATAAAAAAAAAGACATGTTTTTTAAGATGAACTGGTCCAAGATTTTGGTCCCATTATTTACTTTTCACTTTTTATATTAGGTTATTTTTAAAGTGCTCTTGGCTCAGGATTTTCTGTTGCAATTTTATGTAAGACTATATATTACATTAGTAAAATTCTGCTATTTATCCTGATGTTACACAAAAGTGTAACAGAAGATCCACAACCCTTAATTTATACTCTAACGGGAAGGGAGTAGTTAATTGAGCAATCGTGTTTATTATAAGGGTAGGATGAGACTCTAACTTGACCTTTAAGAACATGCTCCAAAACAACGCGGTTTATGGGCCTTTCTCTTGAGCTTTGGAAGGCATGTTGCATGAATCTCACATATAAAGTTTTAGGCGTATGTTTCACACCAACATGGTCATAAGAAACTAACGAATGATAATGATACAAATTCCAGGAAAGGAGATTTAAATTTTAGAAAAAAATGTTTTTATAACCCTACCTATTTGACATAAGTGCCAATATAACATTTCAATATTCGAAAGTACCAATATAACCCTATATAGTTAGTGAAATGGTCAATATAACCTTATAAGTTTTAAGGATGAACTGATATAACCCAACAAATATTAGAAATGCACTGATGTAACCCTACAAACATTAGGAATGTGTTGATATAACCCAATAAGATTGCATAATGCGCTGATATAACCCTACCTAATTTCAACGAACTATGGCGTTCCAGCTAACTATGAGGGTAAAATTATCCACCCAATTTCATAGTTAGCTCAAAGGGTATTTTGGTCGATTTACATAGAGTCAATGCTGAAAAATTGAGGTCAATGCCGGAAATGAGGTCTGAGGGTTATATTGGCACTTTCATTAACTAGTTAGGGTTATATTTGCACTAAAAATTATCATAGGGTTATATTGGCACTTAATCAAGTAAATAGGGTTATATTGACACTTATTCCTAAATTTAAATTGCACGTAACCGAATATAGTACCCTATTATTTAAGTAAAAACAAGAGGTTATTAACACTAATAATACTTAATGACTGAGGGTTAGTTGGAGTAACGGCGAAATCTGTCACTCTTAGCACTCTGTAATTCTTACATCACGAGTTGATGAAGAAGTAAATCAGCATCCAAAGTTCAACCATCTCGCGGTCGCCTCCTGATACCCATAAAGAATCTCTACAGATGAAAATTTTCACACTACGACCGCCAAGATTCAAACTTAGACTACTTAATCAGACAGTTAACCACCTAACCGATTACGTGGACAGAGAGTACATGACAGTAGTCCACTAGTGGAGGCATGGGTAATTTTAGGTAGAGGACAGTTGCAGCTTGCAGGCCGCTCTATCTTCTTCTCTTCTTCAATTCTCTCCCTTTTCTGCTGCATGCTGTTCTTCTTCGTCTCTCTGCCTTCCGAAAACATATGAAAATGGAGTACTGGAAAGTGAGCAGACTCAAGTTCATGAACATAAGGATTCTGATTTATCTTCTTCTTTTCATCGCCTTCTTCTCCGCCTTTGCAGCCTTCTCCATCACATTTCTCCCAGGTAACCAAGCATTCATTAATCATCAGTTTCTTAGTTCATTTGAACTGTAAATTTACTGGCCACTTTTCAACAAATAAAGAAAAGAAAACTGTAAATTTACTGTAACTGGTTATATTACTCCTGCTTTCAGAGCCCAGATCACCGTTACCTAACAGAGCTGATTCTCACTCCCAGGTTTGTTTTTACCATTCTTATACTGTATCTCTGGATTATATACATTGAATGTGTAGTTGTGTATATTTTGACAATATTATTCGGGAATTACAATATTTATACGTTAATCACGATTAATTATAATGCTGCACAGTCTTTTAACCACATTCTACCATTCTTACACTATATCCTAAAATACCACGAGCGTAAATATTAAATGTGCATTACTGAGTATACAATGCTCATGGTAGCTCAGATAGCAATGTTCTCATCTCTAATTGTACAAAAATTTTTTCACTGTCTCCGATAAACACCTATAACTGTAAATACGCATAATAACGGTACACAGAAAGTTGATATTTTAAAATTTCATGTTATGGTGAATCTAACGGTATCCCATGCGTTCATATTATTAGTCGTTTACTTATCCAAATATATGGTCGAATTTCGACTTGTTTGACTGGAAAAAAAATTCTTTGCAATTTGTGATGAGACTGAATATTCTTTGCAATTTAAGTTGAGACAGAGAGAGTAGTACTAAAATTTTATATTTTCAGTTGTGAAATGATATTATTGCATGGGTGAATATACACTCCCTCATTTCCACAGTAAATGGTGAAATTTAACTTTAAAGTCATTTGAAACAATTTTTAACTGCTAACATCTCTATTTATACGTATAATAAATTTATGCAAAAGTAACAATTTAAAGATGAAAATAGTTTAACAATATATTACATGAAAATAGTTTTATCGTATATAATAATAGAATAATATGAATGAAGTTGATTCCGTATGACTTCTAAAATTAAATTCCATCACTTATTGCGAGAGGTGGGGAGTAGTATAAATTATTATGTTTTTACTGTGCTGTCTGTGTAGAAAGAGTAGAATTAAGAATGTACAGTGAGTGAGAATAGAATAAAAGAAGGGACGAAATTTAGGTTAAGAATGAGCGCATTGACCGGGCCCATGTCCTGCGCTGCGGGCAGGGCTTCTTCAGTATGGCTCGTGAACGCTGGCCCACTTTCTGTGCAACTATTATCTGAATTTTGAGTTGACAATTTACCAACTCTGCCTCCTCTTTTCACTTTCACTTCCACTTCCAATTCCATTTTATTTTGTTTTATACTCCACCCGTCTCAAGATAAAATTTTTATTTTTCTTTTTAGTCGGTCACGTAAATAATTTTTTATTTGTAAATTATTTTATATAGACATTCAATCTACCAAATTTGCCTCATTAAATCCCCAAATTTATCATTATGCATGATATCAATCATGCAAAAGCTTGCAGAAATTGATTTTTGACATCAAAAGATGCTGCCGCATCAGTTTGCATGAAAATTGAACCAAAAGCAATTAAGAAGTTTAATGAGGGATAGAGGGAGTAGATATAACCCACTCCATTTTTATGTAACTAATATACTTCCTCCGTGCTAGCCGAAACTGCACACTTTCCTTTTTAGTCTGTCCCAGTTAAATCTGCACACTTTCCTGTTAAGGAAATATTCAACATGTGTTATGATGTGATTACATCTAAACATTTAAAAATTCACATAATTCACCCATCCTCACTCGCACAATTTAGAACTATTCGATCCTTTAACCCTAAAAATTCACCCACTCTTTGACGCCATCACCCCCATTGACACCAGCCCACCCTCGATTCCCTCACCGTCACCGCCCTCGACGTTAGCCCACCACGAATTCCCTCGACGCCAACGTCGCTCAAATCCGCGATCGGGTCAGAAATCATTCTTGCCCCCCCCCCCCACGTTAGTGGTACTGCTCAAATCTGCCCAGTCAAGTGGGGCCGGAGAGCTGAACGAAAAGAGGTGTGGGGACGAATGGGTGGATAGCGGAGTAAGGCGTAGAGGCGAAGAGAGGTGAATGGAGGGGCGAAGAAGACAAACAAAAAAGATAGGAGTATTTTGAACGTTACATGCGTCAAAAACTAAAAGAACAATCTTCTCTCTGCAGAATTCCTTGGGGAATGTAGTATTATTACTTGGATCGTTACTTCTGTAAGTGAGAATGTGTGAAGTATGATAGGATTAATGGATGGATGAAACACTAATACAAAATAGAGTTATCGTAACACTTTATTTGCAACACTTATTAAAAATGTTATAATAACTTATAAAGTGTTAGTTAAACCTCTGAAAAGTGTTACTCCCTCTGTCCCAGCCATATCTGCACACCTTTTGGTCAACTTTCTCAGGTCATGTTTAACCATCTATAACTTTAGTTGCGTATACTAATGGTGTATTGAAATTTAATATTTAGAAAATACATTTTGCATAGAATCTAACGATATCTCACATGAAGATATTGACGTCTATATACTAGTTGAAATTTATAGTCAAACGTGTCTTGAGAAAGTTGACTAAAAAGTGTGCAGATATGACTGGGACATTAGTACATAAAATTTAAAAGGTGTTAGATATAATGCAACATCACCTAAGGTAATACTTGTAAAAAGTGTTACTTCAGGTGCTATTAATACTAAGTAAAATCTATTATAACAATTTTACAAGTATTACCTTAGGTGATGTTACATTAAATCTAGTGTAACACTTTTTAAAATTTAGGTAACATTTTTCACTATATGTAACACTTTTCCAAAGTTTAAATAACAATTTATAAGCTATATTTTCAATAAATGTTGTAAGAAAAATATTACATTAATCACTGTAGTTAGTGAAAACATCTAGTTAAGATAAGTATCGAATATACATATGACTGAATAATACATGTGCACTATATTATTGGAATATTATCGGTGTATGTTGAAATTTGGGGCCTAATAAAAATAAAACCGAACTATTAAGCATGTTTTGTATTCATACCATTTTTCTTTAAAAAATAAGAGAAAGGTGCATATATAACCCTGTATAGTTGATGAAAGTGCAGATATAATCCTACAATAATGAAAGTGCAAATATAACTCTGCGATAATTGAAAGTGCAAATATAACCATGGTCAGTCAATGCCGAAAATAATGGCTTTATGGTTATATTTGCACATATGTATAATAGTTAAGGTTATATTTACACATATGTATAATAGTTAGGGTTATATTTGCATATTACCCAAACAGTAAACATTCTCTAATGGTGTTGGATGGGAGAATTTATTGGGCTCTCCAAAGTCCAAACCCCCCAAAAATAAAACTAAAGATCCATACACCAAGAACTTGTAGGAGTTTTGAGATAATGTACGTAAGTAATAGGGCTGGGATGCCACTAGAAAAGGGATTGTGGGTATTTTGGATGTGATTCATATGATTCGCATTCATCCCATGTTAGCGAGATATAGGCCAGAGATTCGATAAAATCAACCACCGTAGGTATTCATACCATTTTATATACCTTTTATATTTTAATTAAAATAAATTTTTAATTTTATTTCGACAACCGTTTTGGTTATCATAATGTCCCAGATGTAATTTACATTTTATTTCTTAAGATTTTTTTTGATATAGTCTTTTGAATTTTCAATAAATAATTTTGATGAAAGCGGCCATGACCAGATGGTTCTCTAAAAACCCTCAATCCTCCCACACTTTAAAAACATTCCATTCCCTCTATTTTCTAGAAACACCTATCCCGTCAGTTTTCTAGATACTCGCTAAGATACCGACCTTTTGAAGATTTTCATTGCAACAATTCTCCAAAGACACCTTCAGTTGATTCTATAGAGACACTCTTAAACCTCTAGAGAAACTTTTGAAATTTTAAAAATATAAAAATAAAAAAATTATAATAAATATATTAAAGTATAGATTATGTACTAATGTAGGATGTGATTTAATCATATTCAAATAAAAGGATAGAAGAGGTCAATGGCCTAGCCAACTACTTTGAAGAGGCATTGTTAAAATGCATGAGTACTGCATGAGATGGGCTTGGCCCTTTTTACATGTATGGGTTCAGCCTTTTAGGTATGAGGGCTTGGGCTTTGGTTTAAATCACCCTTGAAAATTTTAAGATATTCCATTTGTGTTTCTAAAACCGTCACACTTTTCATTTTATTCTGTTTCATCTAATCGTTAGTCCTTTCTTTCTTTCCATTTAATCTTCTTTGTTCATTTTAATTTGTAAAGCAATACAAATTGTAAGGTGTCGATTTTGAGAGAACGGGAAAAGTACGAAATTTGTATAACATGTAGTGTTTGGTTTTGCATGCATGTAGATAACTGCGGGTAGAAGAACACAAGTGCAGCTGATGAGAAACACCATCAAAGTAGGAGGAGGAGGAGGAGGTCGGAGAAGGAAGCTATTACACGGCCTCGGCTCATCGCCTCCCCGATGCTCGTCAAAGTGCGGCAAATGTACGCCGTGTCGGCCCATCCACGTCCCTGTGCCGCCTGGAACGCCGGTCACGGCTGAGTACTACCCGGAAGCTTGGAGGTGTAAATGTGGAAATAGGTTGTACATGCCCTGATGTGTTCGATGCTCTTTAGCTTCCCTTGAGGATTATTATTAGGTTTAAAGATGATGATATTTTGATGTATCATAAACTAGCTAGCTAAGTCGTGATGTTGTAGACATTCTCATTAGTTATATGTCTTAAACTGAAGTAGCAAGATTGTGCTAAATTTGTACCAATGTGATAGATCAAGTAGTTAAGTGTCTGGTTAAACACCCTAATAGATATAGGTTCGAATATTGTTAATCGTATTGTGGGAATTTCTTCCAATACCAAAGTTCCCTGTAAGCACCACGATGTGACTATCATGTGTTGACCCTTGAACGTCGTAATTTACCTTATCATCAACTCACGGGACCTTGATGGCGATGGGTTTGGCCTTTATCTCCATAGGTTATGCTATATTCCCATGCAAAGTTTATAAAAACATTATTTATTTAGCCAATTGTACTTATTATCCTAAACTCTCTACCATCAAATTGATAATTATGATGCTAAAATGCGAGAAATAGAATAGGAATATTATATGCTCCTATGTGATTTTGAATATTACGACATTAGCACAATAAAATTTGTAATATTTTGTGAACCAAGTGATAAAATAACATAATTTTATGGCAAAATTGATTGTCAATCTAGCTAACACTACAAAATGAGAAAGTGTCATAATAACGCTGCCTTTTAGATGTATATATCAAACTAACTCTAGGCGCCGTTAACAATCATTGTCAACAGGAATTTTGGTTGGCATGTAATGAAATGACCATTTTGGTCATGCATTAAAAAAAATTAAAAGAGTAAAGAAAGCAAGAAGATGGAAATTCCCTACCACACACAATTCTTCTTCTTCTTTCCCGATTCTTCAATGCCGATCGTTCTTCACCTCCTCGGCAGTAGGGTTTCAGGGGAGATGCTCTGTTCAAGGCAGAGATGCTTGAAACTTTGTTCGAGGTTAAGGCGGTGAAGGCGAAGATGAGGCCGAACAGGGGGAGGCCAGAGGGGTCAAGAATGGTGGTGGCGTTGCGGTGGGCCTAGGTGAGGCCACCGGGGCAGCGACGAAGAGGGCGAGACAGAGAATGGCCGACGATTCTAGGTGGGGTGGGGTTTCTCATCACCGATGGGTGGTGGTTGTGGCAGCATGAGGTAGTGGTTGGCGGCGGGAGGTGGTGGTGGCTCGATGGTGGTGGGCGAGGGCTGGGGTAAAGGGGTTTTGAAGAAGAAGAAAACGAGTAAAGTGATGAACAAATATTCACTTACACTAAGGATTATTTTTGTCATTTCAGATTTGGCCAACGCGAGACTCCTTCGATCAACGTCGGACATAGGCCAAAAGGTTACAGCTACCTATTTTGTTATAAAGTTAAGATTAATTTGACACTTTCTTATTTTACAGATGCTTTCTGCCTAATGTTGACACTTCAGAATTTCATGTTGGGCCAGTATTAAAGTACTAGAGCTGGGCCGGTTTTGCAAGACTAGTGAAATCGAAGTCCAAGTCCAAACTCGTCTTAGCTCCCACATGAAAAATATGAACTAGGGACTCTTTTTTATTGTGTGTAACATTTTTAAGTGGTTCCACCTCTAATTTATAACAATTGGTATCGGAGCAGGACACCACCTTACGCAACCCTCTATGCAAGGTACAATGTGCGTGAGAAATAAGACTCGAAGTCATCTCATTGTGATTGTTGTTATGAGCGTATCGAGTAATAGTAAAGACGGGTAAAGTCTTCCTTCAATAAATGTATTATTTTACGAGTGATATTGTGAGCGAGGCAAGAGCGGTTATAACCATTCGTTAAGGTGAATATATTTTTTTAATCGCTAATGAAGGACAAAAGTGAATCATAATTCATAGTTGAGTTTGTATCGTGACCAAATAGGAGACATGAATTAACATGAGGCACTTAATATTGTCCACAAGTCTAATGTGAGTGTCTACTCCGTCACTACGTACGTTGTTTACATTTGTAAGTTGTAAGTTTGCCAGTACTTCTAGAGAGATCATAACTTGTTATAGTCACACATGTAGTTTTCTATTTTGCCGAGATTATCTGCACTTTAATTTAATTCAGTTTTCCCCCCTTCAATTTAAATTTGTTCAGTTTAGTGGAAATTTGGTGGAATTTAGTTTAATTTAATTTGGTGAAGTATATGATTAATTTTTTCAGTACACTTGTTTTTAATTCAGTTTAGTTTAGACAATCTCTAGAGAATGGTGACGTAAATTCTATTAACTAGACTTGATTTCTTATTTAATTGAAATAAATTGAGTTAGATTTTAATTAAATATAGTAAAAATAGAAATAATGGATCAACCAAATCTAAAAAATATCACTTCAAATTTTAATAATGAATTGAATTAAATTGAAATGCAGATAAGTTGGAGAAAGTATAACCTTAGACTTTTTCTCAACTTTACTATAATTTAGTTAAGTTTAATAAAATTAATATACGTACTTTAATTTCTTTTTATTATTCTTCAGTTTAATTATTTTCAATTTCATTTAATTTAGTCCATTCATGTGAACTCTATAATCTTGACAATGATAACAAAAACAGCAATTAAAGTATGGCTGTAACATCACCTTATCCATATATGCATCTTACATTTAAAATTTTAAATGTACAGTACAGGTGTAAAGCAAACAGAAACATAAAGGTTTTGGACAGTTTGGAGAGTCTGGGCCATGAGTTAATTCTGTGATTAATGACTCAGTGTTTTAAATCATTCACTTAGGTAATTAACAGCAGTAAACAATACCCTTGTCTTGAAACAACATTTCATTTATAGAGTCTCCTATACTCTGTGATTTTTGTTGAGAAATGTCTTATAGTTTAAAATAGAAAAGGAAATTGAAAAATAATCATTATTTGGGGGGACATGATCTAAATTGTTGATATGGGAAATTCTTAGTACGAGGCAGCTCAATCATCTCGTACACCTGCAAACAAGGTTCCGGGGAGTTTTCATAACTGAGCTCCGACGCCCAACTCAATCCTATATCTTGTTCATTGTCTTTACCGGAAAAATGTCATTACCTTTTTTGTTATCTTTGGTCTCCCTTTATAGCTAGTGATCAGCGTGATTATAGTACACATTAGTTTCTCAATTGTGTAATCGTGGTCCACGATATGCTAGATCGTGATCTTGTTAAGATGATCATGGATTCTTGAAATTCCGTTTCACCTGAATTCTAAACCTTTATACCAAGTTGTTTAACAGTTTGGTGTTGGAACACCAAGATCAGTTTGGTGTTAAAAACAAAACGAAATACGCAGTGCACACACAACTTGGTTACGCAGTTCGGTGCAAATACACCTACGTCTGCGGGGCCTTGCCCAGATCAGAAACCATTCACTAGAAAGCAGTCTTTAGTACAAGAAGCTTAACTTAAATACTAATCCATTGCTAACCTATAGAGTGAATGTTGTGAGCTCCCCTCACTGTCGATCCTACGTCGTTGAACCCTCACGATCAACACGTCTCCCTGGATCTCCTCCTCCCGAGGAATTAAGACTTCCTTGTTTCTGATCTTCACGAACTTGGTCGGTTGTTTATGAACCTCCAAAACACCACGGCAGATCGCTCCAAAGCTCTCACGTAGAGATTGAATCTTGGTCGCGTCACTGATTGCGTTGTCTTCGTCTTCTTTTTATCCCATCGCAATCCTGCCTTGAATCAACTTCTTTCCTTGTCTAACTCTACCACAAATAGACTTCTAGACTGAGGAAAGATCTAATGCTAATCTGGTATTTAATTGAACAATCCTGTTATCAATAGGACTTGTTCCATAAATAAACTACTTAACCAATTCCTAACTATTACAGGAATATTCGTTTACCAGAATTAGATGACCACGAAATCAATCATTTATCTTCACAATATTCTGATCAGATCGCACAATTATATCCCATAATACACTCCATAATTCGTGGACATCAACCATAATGCTGCTGGAATACTGCTGGATAGCAGTGGTGTTAAAACACCATATCACCAGAATTCACTCAGTGGTGTTAAAACACCAGATCACCAGTATTCACAATATGCCATACATAAGTCCAACTCCGGAGGACTTTACAATCTCCCCCTTGGCATATTGGTGAATTCATAGAACATCAGCACAAACACCATAGAATACCAGAAAGCACAAATATCCAATTATCCAGAACACAAAATCATTCAAATCATACAAAATCTCTAATATCTCCCCCTGAATTCAGGAATATGACAAGAAAAACCAAGAAAATCCAGAATTCCAATCATTCCAAACTATCACTCGGACTCCTCTGATGCAGCATTGTCTGAATCACCAGCATCTGATCCATTTTCATTTTGATTCGCTGCCAGCAATGCTTCTCTCTCAGCCTCCAAAGCTGCCAGCTCCCCCTGAATCTTAACTATCGCATCCTGATGACGCCCAAGAATCTCTTGACATACCGTAGCTCTCGCCTCAATGGCTTTCAGCCGAGCTGCTCCTTCATCCTCATTTGTCTTTACTAGAGGCGTCCAAGGTAGATCCTTCACTATACGACCACTCAGGGTTCTGAGAGTTGGCCGTAATGCTTGGGTTGCCAGTACTTCATCGGTCTCGCTTGCAACTGCTCCCCCTTTTTGCAGGACCATCGATATCACACAGGGATGGACTAAAGCTTCCTTCCTCGTCTTACGAGCACAGTTCAAAATATCATTAAATATCAACCTGCCCAGATTGACCCTATGCCTCGTTCCCAGACTGTAAAGAAGGGTCACCATTTCTTTGGTAACAATCGTGTTGTTTACCGAAGGAATCCAGTTATGAACTGCCACCATATACAGACAGTAATACCTGGAGGTCAGGTTTGATGCTGGTATTTGTTGTCTCCCAGTCAGTGGCCACGAACTTTCCACACCACCGGTCAACTCTACTGCCACTGCATCGAAATTCTCTGGCATTTGGTGTTGGAACACCGCCTGAACATTCCTCGATGTTTCACGCTGCAGACAAACATTTACTGCCTCCGGGGAAAATTCCACCACTGTTCCTCTCACATATACTCTGTGAAACCACGGAGAGTCTTCGTCTTCACACTCCTCCTTCAAATTTGAGTAAAATTCCATCACAAGTTGCTTGTTATAGTCACAGAAACAGGTAGCTGCCTTAAACACCTTGAGATGATGCAAATAGTCTGTGAATCCACATTCCTTATATTTTACAGCATCAGCAGGCCTTTCCGCCAATATCTTCCTGTCACAGACAAACTTCCACTTTTCTTGACTTGCATCATCAAAGAATTCAGGGCTAATGGCTTCACTCGCTTCAGGTACAGGTTGTGCACTAGACTCAATTGTCTCAGCTTGTCTTTGCTGTCTGGCAGCACGTAACTTCTTCAGTTTCAGCCCAATCGGCTCATCACTGTCCTCACTAGTGGCTGTACTTTTGACTCTGCATCTTTTAGATCTTCGCACTCTCTTGGAGGTAGAGGCCAACCTTTCTTCACCTGTCTCAGACATCTGAGGTTTAGATCTGTCTCCAAATCCAGATGGTGTTTCAACACCAGCCTCCTTCCTTTTCCTCTTGAATCTCTGGGCTGGACTTGTCTCCAGTGGTGTTTCAACACCAATACCCAGATCAGCTGGACTCTGCTCCTTCTCAGCATGGCTCTCATCTGGTGTTTGATCATCAGTATCAACCAAACCAGCACTTGGCACATCAGCCCCACCTGATCTCTCCGCAGCAATTCTTTCACCATCTTCCTTCTCAGAATCAGACCTCACAAACTCTGATAGGGCTGACTCAGACCTAAACAACTCTGATATGGCTTCATTCAACGCAGATTCAATCAGTACTGAGGCACTCTCTGGTTCATTCACCCTCGAAATTATCTCAGCCTCATCAGTGCCACCTGCACACCCTGCCTCTTCTTCGCTATCACTAATGTCCACAATAGGAATAGGCAACCTTCTCAGTGATTCTTGAGTCTGAAACAGAGACTCATCAAAACACACTATCTCTGTGTCACCAGCCACAGTAAAATCAGTGGATTTAACCACTTTTATCCAGGGCTGCAAAACTACATTATCCCCCAAATTCCTGATAATCGGCCTGTGCAGGGAGGCTATCCGTGTGTAGATTGTGAAGAACTGACCCTCTTCTTCCCCTACTCTGTAACATTCTCCGAAACCAACGCCAACCAGCTTGACATTATACTCACTGATTTCCCTAATCTCTCCTATGCCACCAGTTAATAACTCCTCAAGTTTAAACCCGTTAATCTTGCCATGTAAACTTTTATATTTTCTCAGATCAATGTAATCCCTATTTTGGACCATCCAGGTAATGAACTCCAAAACAGAGGGAAAATACACACCATCATGAACAAACGAGTGGTCAAACCTGGGTTTTGGGCGGCGTCGGTTTTTGCCATCCCACTGAACTATCGTCCGTTCTCGGCCTTCTCCAGAATCTGCCACTTCTGTGTCGGGGTCGAGTTCTTCGATTCGAGGATTCTCCGGCACCCGAACATTGACAAAGTCTCCGACCATCTTGTGGAATTTGGAACTTACCATCTTTACAGAGTTTTGAGTGAGCTACACGAATCGAGGATTTTTGGAAAAAAAATTTCTGACGAACAGGGAGTTGCGAACAGTGTAGGAAGATGAACCGTCGAGAGTTTGAGTTTTTGTGGGAATCAACTTTCTCTTTTCCCTCCTTTTTCAGAAACCCAAAAGACCATCTACTTTCTCTTCTTTTCAGACTGCCACATACGAACCCTTAGGCCCATAAACACACTTTTCTGGCCCAAATTTTCAGCCCGTCTGATTTACTTTTCTCCGATTTCCCTTGGTGTTTAAACACCACTTCACATATTTTTGATACTTTTGATTTTTCTATTTTTTCCCTCTTTTTCACCATATTATAAAAGAAACAACACAACAGTAAATAATACAATAGAAAGTACGGATCAGAGTACCTTACATTCGACAGACACCCAAGTGCTGTCTGAGGCCTTCAAACGTCTCACCATCCAGTGGTTTTGTAAATATATCAGCCAGTTGTTCTGCTGTTGGTACATACTGGACTGTGACTTCTCCTTTTTCAACCAAGTCTCTGATAAAATGATGTCGGATATCGATATGCTTTGTTCTAGAGTGTTGCACAGGATTCCTGGAAATATCAATGGCACTTTTATTATCACACAGGACTGTCAAACTCACATCATTGAACCCATAATCTCTCATCATCTGCTTCATCCACAATAACTGCGCACAACAACTCCCGGCAGCTAAATACTCTGCTTCAGCTGTGGACAAAGATATAGAATTCTGCTTTTTACTGTACCAGCTGACCAGATTAGATCCAGCAAAGAAGCACCCTCCAGTGGTACTCTTACGATCATCAGCATTCCCAGCCCAGTCCGAATCACTGAAACCTACTAATTGTGAATCCTTGTTTCGAGAAAACTATACTCCATACTCCGCTGTTCCACTTATATACCGAATAATCCTTTTCACTGCTGACATATGTGATTCCTTTGGATCAGCTTGGTAGCGAGCACAAATACCAACACTTAAACAGATGTCTGGTCTGCTTGCAGTCAAGTACAACAGGCTGCCAATCATACTCCTGTACAATTTCTGATCAACACTTTGCCCCTGTTCATCCTTTGTAAGCTTATCGGTGGTTGCCATTGGGGTGCGTACTGCCTTTGCACTTGTAAGTCCGAATCTCTTGATCAAGTTTTCAGCATATTTCTGTTGATTGATAAACAGACCATTCTTCTCCTGAGTAACCTGCAATCCCAAAAAATATGACAATTTTCCTACCATGCTCATTTCGAACTCTTGAGTCATTAAGTCAACGAACTCCTTCACCAAGGCTGAATCGGTAGATCCAAACACAATGTCATCCACATAGATCTGTGCAATTAGAATTTTTGACCCCTTGTGCAGCACAAACAGTGTACGGTCTACTCCCCCTCGACGATAGCCCTTTTGAATCAGAAAGGTTGTCAGTCGCTCATACCAAGCACGAGGTGCCTGCTTGAGTCCATACAATGCCTTATTCAACCTATAAACATGATCAGGAAACTGAGGGTCTTCAAACCCCTTAGGTTGCTCCACGTAAACTTCCTCTTTTACTATGCCATTCAGGAATGCACTCTTGACATCCATTTGATAAAGAGTAAAGTCTAGTATGCAGGACACGGCCAAAATTAGTCTGATGGACTCCAATCTGGCTACAGGGGCAAAAGTTTCATCGAAGTCAACCCCTTCTACTTGTGTGTACCCTTGAGCAACAAGGCGTGCTTTATTTCTGGTGACATTACCATCTGCATCAGATTTGTTTTTGAAAATCCACTTGGTACCGATCACATTTACATTAACAGGTCGTGGGGTAAGAAACCAAACATTGTTTCTCTCGAATTGCTGCAATTCTTTTTGCATCGCCGAGATCCAATATTCATCTAGCAAAGCCTCTTTGTAATTTCTTGGCTCAGTGAGTGAGATGAAACACGATAATCCTGCTAATTCTCTGTAATTGACACGGGGTTGATCCCTTAACTGCATATGTCTCGTTGGATTCTGGTCAGAATCAAGAATTCCAGATTCTGGAGTTTCAACACCGATTAATGGTTCTGGTGTTCCAACACCAGTAGGAACGGCTGAATCAAGCGCATCACCTTCTCCAGCATTGTCGTCCTCTGAATCATCTATCACCACATTAATGGACTCCATGACTACCCCAGAACGTTGATTCAGTACTCGGTATGCTCGGCTGGTAGGAGAATAGCCCAAGAATATTCCAATGTCGCTCCTAGATTCAAATTTAGCTAAGGGTTCTCGATCCTTCAGAATGTAACACTTACTGCCAAAGACATGGAAATACGACACATATGGTTTCTTTCCTTTCCAGATCTCATATGGTGTCTTCTCGGTAAACGGACGCAGATAAACTCGGTTGATGGTGTAGCATGCAGTGTGTACTGCCTCAGCCCAATATCTAGAATGAATTTTTTTCTCAGCCAACATTGCTCGTGCCATTTCCTGCAGTGTCCGATTCTTTCTTTCTACTATACCATTCTGCTGAGGGGTTATGGGGGCAGAGAATTCATGATGTATACCAAGCGTTTCACAGATGTCCCGAAATTTAGAGTTTTCGAATTCCTTTCCATGATCAGTCCTGATGCGTGCAATTCGAACGGTTCCTTTTTCTACATGAAGCTTGTGCGCCAAGGTCTTGAATACATCAGCGGCCTCTGATTTTTCTTTGAGGAATGATACCCACGTATACCTCGAGAAGTCATCCACGCAAACAAAAATATACTTCTTCCCTGCCACACTTGGTGTACTCACTGGCCCCATTAGGTCCATATGTAGAAGCTCCAAAAGTCTTGATGTTGAAACATCATGTACAGCATGGTGAGGAATACGAATTTGCTTTCCTTCCTTACAAGATCCACAAACAGTCTCCTTGATTTCACTGATTTTGGGAATACCTCTGACTGCATTTAGTCTGGAAATACGAGCCAAGGATTTATAATTTATGTGCCCCAATTTTCTGTGCCACAGTGTACTGACTTCCTTTTTCGAGCTCAAGCAGGTGACATCTTGATTGAGTAGATAACACTTATCCATTGATCTGGATCCAGTGAATACTCCAGACCCATGATTTACAATACACTTATCTTTGTCAAAGTACACTGTCATATCATTATCACATAAATGACTGATGCTCAATAGGTTAGCCTTCAGACCTTCCACTAGCAACACATCTTGGAACACTGGAAGCCCTTTGATTTCTAACTCCCCTTTGCCAATTATTCTGCTTCGTTTTCCATCACCGAATTTAACATGTCCACCAAATCCAGGTTTGAATTTTCGCAGAAATTCAGGAACTCCTGTCATGTGCCTTGAGCACGCACTGTCGAAGTACCACGAGGTTCCTGTATGTGCTCCAAAACATACAAAACTTGAAAGACAAATATCTTGAGACTTTCGAACCCATACCTGGCTTACTGGTCGAGTGATGCGATGTGATCTTTGAGTTGCATGTGTGTTTAAGAATCCGTTCCTGTATCCTCCAGTGTTGAATTGGTGCACGGTATTGTATCCTGGAATGGTGTTGAAGTACCGATATGCTGGGTTGACAGACATTGTCCTAAGTAATTTGAAGCACCTGTTTCTCACATGACCTTGAACTCCACAGTATCCGCATCTCCTGGTTCTCTTGATGGGGCAATTCTCCTCAATTATTCTTGGAACAGGTGCACCTTGATCTGCCTTAATTTTCAACGCATCAACTGATCTTTCATACCCAATTCCAAATTTGGTAGTTTGTCCCATTTTCAAACAATCTTCAAGCTTAGCTTTCCCTGTATTGAGACGTCTAATAGCCTGTTCTGCTGCCTCCGCTCGTTGAACTACTTCAGCAAATTCCTTTTTAAGTTTTTCAAGTTCTTCAATTGCATCTTTCTTTCCAAGTTCATTCACTCTAACTTTTTCACATAACCTCTTGTTCTCAACCTTGAGCTCTTTGTTTTCATCCGCCACTTTTAACCACATTTTATACATCTCCATACTTTCTTTGCGAATGTCATCATCACTAATGCTTCTAGTCTCTTCATCTGAGCTATCACTTTCTTCTTCATTCAACACAATGCGATTTATCTCAACAGACTCTTCCAATGACACGCCGAAAGCAACATGATTTGTATACTCTTCTCCATCCTTAATATCGTCTCCTCCGTCATCATCACTCCAGGTTATGGCATATGATTTCCCTTGCTTTTTAAGTGTATTGGCACACTCAGCTTGTATGTGTCCAAAGCCTTCACATTCTCTGCATTGGATTTTTCTGTTCAGATTTGGATTTACCGATTTGATCTTCGGTGTTTCAACACCAGTTGCCTGACCGAACCTGGGAGTGAAGTTGGCATTCAGATTTTTGCTCCCACTTAACTTGTCCTGTGGCTTCCTGCCCATCTTCTTCATGAATCTGGAGAAGTTTCTGGTTATGTTAGCAATTTCATCGGAATCTTCATTATCTGTATTTTCATCTGCCTTCCCAGAGGTTGTGCTTGTAAAAGCCATCTCCTTCTTTCCGATTTTATTTTGCAGCATCTCCATCTCATAAGATTCCAGAGACCCCAATGAGCTCATCAAGTGTCATCATTCCAATCCTTCCATTTTCATTGATTGCTGTAACCTTCATATTGAACCGTGGAGGTAATGCCCTCAACACCTTCCTTACAAGTTTTTGATCTTTGTACTTTTTACCAAACTGAAAAGCCTTGTTTGCAATATCTCGGACTCGTCCATTAAACTCAGAGATAGTCTCATCTTCCCGCATCTTCAATTCCTCAAATTTTGATGTATAGTATTGCAACTTTGAATCTCTGACTGAGCTTGTTCCCTCATGATACGTCTGTAACACATCCCATGCTTCCTTTGCAGTCTCACAATTTGAAATCATCTTAAATTGATCTTCATCTACTGCTGTGAAGATGGCATTCAATGCCTTTGAGTTGGACATGTACGCTCTATGCTCCTCAGCAGAATATTCAGAATATGGTTTGATCGTTGATGAGCTCGATTCTTTAGTTTTGTCACTTGGAGGTGGAGTGTACTGATTCACTACATAGTTCCATGCTTGATCATCTAATGCTCCAATGAATACTTTCATACGTGCCTTCCAGTAGGCGTAATTGCCTTGTTCCAGCAACGGTGGTCGCGTGACAAAGGCCCCCTCCTTTGGTGCCATGTTGAAACCTGATCTCACTCTCCCTGTATAGGGGTTAGCAAGTGCCTTGCTCTGATACCAATTGAAATTCCGTTTCACCTGAATTCTAAACCTT
This sequence comes from Rubia yunnanensis, assembly GCA_037428765.1. Lineage (NCBI taxonomy): Eukaryota > Viridiplantae > Streptophyta > Magnoliopsida > Gentianales > Rubiaceae > Rubia > Rubia yunnanensis. Next base: position 139,572,539 of record CM075062.1, on the reverse strand, counting down.
TATACCAAGTTGTTTAACAGTTTGGTGTTGGAACACCAAGATCAGTTTGGTGTTAAAAACAAAACGAAATACGCAGTGCACACACAACTTGGTTACGCAGTTCGGTGCAAATACACCTACGTCTGCGGGGCCTTGCCCAGATCAGAAACCATTCACTAGAAAGCAGTCTTTAGTACAAGAAGCTTAACTTAAATACTAATCCATTGCTAACCTACAGAGTGAATGTTGTGAGCTCCCCTCACTGTCGATCCTACGTCGTTGAACCCTCACGATCAACACGTCTCCCTGGATCTCCTCCTCCCGAGGAATTAAGACTTCCTTGTTTCTGATCTTCACGAACTTGGTCGGTTGTTTGTGAACCTCCAAAACACCACGGCAGATCGCTCCAAAGCTCTCACGTAGAGATTGAATCTTGGTCGCGTCACTGATTGCGTTGTCTTCGTCTTCTTTTTATCCCATCGCAATCCTGCCTTGAATCAACTTCTTTCCTTGTCTAACTCTACCACAAATAGACTTCTAGACTGAGGAAAGATCTAATGCTAATCTGGTATTTAATTGAACAATCCTGTTATCAATAGGACTTGTTCCATAAATAAACTACTTAACCAATTCCTAACTATTACAGGAATATTCGTTTACCAGAATTAGATGACCACGAAATCAATCATTTATCTTCACAATATTCTGATCAGATCGCACAATTATATCCCATAATACACTCCATAATTCGTGGACATCAACCATAATGCTGCTGGAATACTGCTGGATAGCAGTGGTGTTAAAACACCATATCACCAGAATTCACTCAGTGGTGTTAAAACACTAGATCACCAGTATTCACAATATGCCATACATAAGTCCAACTCCGGAGGACTTTACAATTCTGATCATCTTCCTGGTAAGAGGCAAGGTGCACCTCACACTCTGTGGGATGCTCTTTGTGTTTACTGCTTCAATTCGCTGGTGCGGGTTGTTTTAGTCTTAGGCTCAAACTTCGATTGAATTAGGGAGGTGTATATCAATTGTAAAAGAACATAATACTTGACATAAAATTAACTTAAGCGACAAGTTAATTAATTAATTAATAAAATGGAGTTAATCTCACGTACAACTCCAATTATGATGTAAACATTGATTCTGTTATGCATTGTTGGGTTATTGGGCTGTGGATCCCCTTTAATTTGGCTCGATATGGATTGTGGAGTGTTTCCACGTTAGCACGTGAGGGGACGTATTGAAAGATGTATCCCACATCGGTTTCTTACAAGGATAGCGACTAATGTATAAGGTCTTGAGTCACCTCTGCTTATTGCCAATTGAGTTTAAGATGGAAATCCAAGATACCTTAAAATTTAACATGGTATCCCACATCGGTTTCTCACAAGGATAAAGACTAATATATAAGGTCCTGATTCACCTCCACTTAATGTCAATTGATTTTAATATTGAATCCCAAGATACCTTGAAATTTAACGTGGTATCAGAGCCCAGGTTGGGTTATTGGGCCGATGTGTGGATCCCCTTTAATTTGGCCCGATATGGATCATAGAGTGTTGGCGTGCTAAAAGATATATCCCACATCAGTTTCTTACAAGGATAAAGATTGAAAAATTTAACATACATATATCAGACTATAAGTATTTCAAATAAATTAAAGGGAAAATGACTTGGCAGACCCTCCAACTGTTGCAATTCGAAGTCCAAGTCCAAACTCGTCTTAGTTCCCACATGAAAAATATGAACTAGGGACTCTTTTTTATTGTGTGTAACATTTTTAAGTGGTTCCACCTCTAATTTATAACAATTGGTATCGGAGCAGGACACCACCTTACGCAACCCTCTATGCAAGGTACAATGTGCGTGAGAAATAAGACTCGAAGTCATCTCATTGTGATTGTTGTTATGAGCGTATCGAGTAGTAGTAAAGACGGGTAAAGTCTTCCTTCAATAAATGTATTATTTTACGGGTAATATTGTGAGCGAGGCAAGAGCGGTTATAATCATTCGTTAAAGTGAATATATTTTTTTAATCGCTAATGAAGGACATAAGTGAATTATAATTCATAGTTGAGTTTGTATCTTGACCAAATAGGAGACATGAATTAACACGAGGCACTTAAGTTTACCAGTACTTCTAGAGAGATCATAACTTGTTATAGTCACACATGTGAGTTTCTATTTTGCCGAGATTATCTGCATTTTAATTCAATTCAATTTTTTCCCTTCAATTCAAATTTGTTCAGTTTAGTGGAAATTTGGTGAAATTTAATTTAATTTAATTTGGTGAAGTATATGATTAATTTTTTCAATACACTTGTTTTTAATTCAGTTTAGTTTAGACAATCTCTAGAGAATGGTGACGTAAATTCTATTAACTAGAGTTGATTTCTTATTTAATTAAAATAAATTGAGTTAGATTTAAATTAAATATAGTAAAAATAGAAATAATTGATCAACCAAATCTAAAAAATATCACTTCAAATTTTAATAATGAATTGAATTAAATTGAAATGCAGATAAGTTGGAGAAAGTATGACCTTAGACTTTTTCTCAACTTTACTATAATTTAGTTAAATTTAATAAAATTAATATACGTACTTTAATTTCTTTTTATTATTCTTCAGTTTATTTATTTTCAATTTCGTTTAATTTAGTCCATTCATGTGAACTCTATAATCTTGACAATGATAACAAAAACAGCGATTAAAGTATGGCTGTAACATCACCTTATCCATATGCATCTTACATTTAAAATTTTAAATGTACAGTACAGGTGTAAAGCAAACAGAAACATAAAGGTTTTGGACAGTTTGGAGAGTCTGGGCCATGAGTTAATTCTGTGATTAATGACTCAGTGTTTTAAATCATTCACTTAGGTAATTAACAGCAGTAAACAATACCCTTGTCTTGAAACAACATTTCATTTATAGAGTCTCCTATACTCTGTGATTTTTGTTGAGAAATGTCTTGTAGTTTAAAATAGAAAAGGAAATTGAAAATTAATCATTTTTTGGGGGGACATGATCTAAATTGTTGATGTGGAAATTCTTAGTATGAGGCAGCTCAATCATCTCGTACACCTGCAAACAAGGTTCCGGGGAGTTTTCATAACTGAGCTCCGACGCCCAACTCAATCCTATATCTTGTTCATTGTCTTTACCGGAAAAATGTCATTACCTTTTTCGTTATATTTGGTCTCCCTTTATAGCTAGTGATCAGCGTGATTATAGTCCACATTAGTTTCTCAATTGTGTAATCGTGGTCCACGATATGCTAGATCGTGATCTTGTTAAGATGATCATGGATTCTGATCATCTTCATGGTAAGAGGCAAGGTGCACCTCGCACTCTGTGGGATGCTCTTTGTGTTTACTGCTTCAATTCGCTGGTGTGGGTTGTTTTAGTCTTAGGCTCAAACTTCGATTGAATTAGGGAGGTGTATATCAATTGTAAAAGAACATAATACTTGACATAAAATCAACTTAAGCGACAAGTTAATTAATTAATTAATAAAATAGAGTTAATCTCACGTGCAACTCCAATTATGATGTAAACATTGATTTTGTTATGCATTGTTGGGTTATTGGGTAGTGGATGCCCTTTAATTTGGCTCGATATGGGTTGTGGAGTGTTTCCACGTTAGCACGTGAGGGGACGTATTGAAGATGTATCCCACATTGGTTTCTTACAAGGATAGCGACTAATGTATAAGGTCTTGAGTCACCTCTGCTCATTGCCAATTGGGTTTAAGATGGAAATCCAAGATACCTTGAAATTTAACATGGTATCCCACATCGGTTTCTCACAAGGATAAAGACTAATATATAAGGTCCTGATTCACCTCCACTTAATGTCAATTGATTTTAAGATTGAAGCCCAAGATACCTTGAAATTTAACATGGTATCAGAGCCCAGGTTGGGTTATTGGGCCGATGTGTGGATCTCCTTTAATTTGGCCCGATATGGATCATAGAGTGTTGGCGTGCTGAAAGATATATCACACATCAGTTTCTTACAAGGATAAAGACTAATATATAAGTCTTGAGTCATCTCCACTTAGTGCCAATTGGTTTCAAGATTGAAGCTCAAGAGACCTTGAAATTTAACATACATATATCAAACTATAAGTATTTCAAATAAATTAAAAGGGAAATGACTTGGCAGACCCTCCAACTGTTGCAATTTGACTCTTTTGCCGCCCCCCCCCCTTTTCCGATCACTTTCGTCCCTCAACTAGCAAAACTGTTGATCCGTGACTCTTCCGTCCGGTCAAAGCGTTACCTTTGGTCAAAAATGTTAATTTTAAGGGCAAAATAGTAAGTTCTTATTTTTCATTTTTATCTTCTCCTTTTTATTTTTTCTATTTCACTTTTCCATTTTCCTTATTTGTGTTTTCATTTTCTTTCTATTTTTCCTTTTCTCAAAAATTGTTGGTTCTTTCCCCTTCCCCACCACCGTCCTCCTCCTTCTCCTCCTTCCCATCGCCATTAGTTTCTCCATAACCAAAATCAAATCCCAACTCTATGAAACCCAATATCCCAAAACAAAGAACTAACCACTTAAAATCCAAAACCAATCACTATGATCCATCTCAAACTAAGTCAAAAAAACCCAAACCAGGATTCAAGTCAATAGAGAAGAGAAATTAACCTATAGAAATTAACCCAAACACTCTGTGCAGGATCTGCTGCGCAATTGCCTTCGCACCCGCCACTGCCGCCTGTTCTTCGTCCTGATGTCTCCGCCAAGAACCGCCGCAGCTGCTGAGCAAAAGGAAAATCCAAAATCGGTCGAAGAAAGAATCAGGCGGCGCCAGTTCTTATTGTACTGATTCCCGAAACACGGCAGTGGCTGTGGTAGGATCGCGTTCTGATTCACCGGCGGCGGCGGATGCGAAGACGGCCTGAATGTTGATTGAGGCGGCGGAGGGAACGACCTGTACGACGCCATTACTGTACATAATTCACTCACTAAGAAAAACCCTAAACCGATACAGAATCATAAATTCCCAATCATTCAAGGAAAATAATCTAACTTTGAAATCTAATTTGAAAATTAGGATGAATTTCAGTGAATAATTGATGAAGAGGCGGTGAGAGCAGGATGGTGGAGCAGGCGGTTAGAACAAGACGGGGGAGAGCGGTAAGAGCATGGAGAGCAAAGATTGGCGGCGAAGAAAATGGAGTAGGCGGTTAGAACAAGACGGGGGAGAGCGATAAGAGCATGGAGAGCAAAGATTGGCGGCGAAGAAAATGGAGTAGGCGGATCTGCTCGTGAGAAGCAGAAAGGGAGAATAGGAGAAAAGAAGAAAAGGAAAGGAGGAAAGGAGAAAGAAAAGGGAAAAATAAAGGGGACATGAAAAATTACTCTTTTGCCCTTAAAAATTGATGTTTGACTATTACTTGAATCTTTGATCAGACGGAAGGGACACAATTCAACACTTTTGTTAGTTCAGGGACGAAAGTAATCGAAAAAAATGGGTGGCCAAAAGGGTCAAATGAGAATAGTTGGAGGGCATCCCAAATCATTTGCCCTAAATTAAATGTTTAACCCATAAGTTCAGCGATTATCCTCTCTCTTAATCAATTATGAAATGTTAAGAGAAAGAAGCGGTTAGGATTGATGACGAAAGAAAGAGGAGGATAGAAAAGTTGTTGTATCACATGCCTTCACACACTTTTTTAAAACAAATATATGGTATGATGAATCTAATAAGACCTAACTTAATAAAATTTCTAGTTATGTATGAGTCAAAGTTTATGGGCAAGATACTATTTCTAACTAAAACAAATTCCATTAATTTTGATTTCAGAAGGAAAAAAAGTACATATGTAACTTTCATTATACGATAAAGGGCATATGTAAAGCACGAAACAAATCATATCACTATATTATTTTAATTAAAAAATATTTATGTGCACCCATGCACGTTTCTCGCACATTCACTTGTATTCAAAGGATTGACAGTTATTCCATTTGTGTCACTAAAAAGTTATGGCTAACACCGCTCCGACAATAGAAAAGAATAAATTGGAAAAGAAGAAATCGATAGGTTTCGACAAGGAGAATGCATGTACTGTTATTCTGAAATCAAATTAATCTGTACTTTTTTTTCTGTTTATATGTACTCTTTTTAAACCTTTATATGTAGTGTTTTTTTTTAAATCAAAATTAACCGAATTTGTTTTAGTTAGAAATAGTATCATGTTCATTAACTTCGACTCATATATAAATAGAATTTTTTATTAAGTAAGATCTTGTTAGATTAATCATACCATATATTTGTTTTTTTTTAAACAAATATTCGGACTCCTTCACAATAATAAATCCACGTTGCCTCACACAAAGGGGGTGAGGCTCCCCTGTGTCTCACACAAAGGTGGGATGAGACTCCCACATAACTCACAAAGTGAGGCTCCTACACTAACATGGTGCAATCGGAGACTTAAACCCCAAAAACTGCCCCAGGCCGAAATCGAACCTGTGGTGTCTCTGGGGCGGGCATAAGCCCTGGCCACTGGGCTACTCCCAGTGGTTATATATTTGTTTTAAGAAGGTGTGTGAAGGCATGCGATAAATCAACGGATTTTCTATCTTCCTCTTTCTTTCGTCATTAATTCTAGTCGCTTCTTCCTTTTCCACTTTCTTTGCCAGAAAATTAACCTCCTTTTTACTTTGCTTTTCCTCTTTCTCAATCTCTATCCTTCTTATAAATGATAGGATCTATTTTGTAGGTATTATCCACAAGACAATATGTGTTTTTCGTTGAAATAGATATAAAGTGAGAAATTACTTTTCTTCTCTTTTTTGTTCGAGATTTACACGGATTTCGCTCTTTTCCTCCACTGAATTTGCACGTCTTCCCTGATAAGAATACCTAGCTTTATTCTAAAGGTTTAAAATATAAATTTTCAATTCTTCCAATATATTGAACGAAAATCCATCACAATTGACCGATGTTAAAAGTCAGTATTTTCATTGAAAAAATGGAGCTTAATTCGACATGTATACTTGTGTTTTTTTATTAAATATTATTTATAATAATAATTCAATAAAAACATTGAAATTAATTTTAATCCTTTTATTACAAGTTATTGTGCTAGAATCGTGTTTGGGTAATAAATTTTTTTGTTCATAAAATTATAAAAGAAAGTGATTATTTTTTTTAAAAAAATTTGTTATAACTTTTTCATGACACAAATGGAATGATTGTACTTACTTTAATTACAAGTAAGTTTGCAAGAAACGCTCATAATTTTTATTATTAAAATAAGGCAGGGATATATAATCTTCGCCCCTGCAAAAAAAACCCATAACACTTACTCCCACTATATAAGCTATTTTTGTAAAGAGAGAAAGAGGAAGTATTTTTAATGATTCATTATTTAATGATTTATGTCCATGTGATCGTAGGGTACTTGTATTTTATTTTTCTTTTGCATTTTATTTCAGCCTTACAAATAGGTCATCCCAATTAAAAAATGAATAACCTAGCCAAAATTGGAAAATAAAGTGAAGAGTGAAAAAACAGGTGGGACGTCCCAAAAAGGAAAGAATGCAAAAATAGATGGGACAGGGGGAGTATTACATATATGCAGATTACCTCGCTATTCTGATCAGAATTTTAAATGGAAAATTATGACTGTTTTCGGTGGTAAAAAAACTCCGGAATTGAAAGGAATTCCAACAAGTAATGGAAACTATTGTCTTTCATCAATCTACCATTTCCCTCTCATGAATTTACTGTTGTGGCTGAAAATTTTATCACCGCTTCTTTTCTCTTCAACTGATAGATTCAATTAGAGTGATTTTTTTCTTTCTTTCAATACTTCATTTCTGCTGAATTCAATCATTCTTATAAATGATAGGATCCCTTTTGTAAGTAGTATTTACAAGATAACGTGTGTTTTTCGTTGAGATAAATATAGAGTGAGAACTTACTTTTCCTTTTCCTTTTTTGTTTGCTAATTACACGGATTTTGCTCTTTTATCCACTGAATATGCATGTTTTTCCTGATAAGAATACACAACTTTCATCTAAAGGTTCAAAATATAATCTTTCAATTCTTTCAATATATTGAACGAAAACCCATCACAATTGACCCATATTAAAAGTCATTAATTTAATTGATAAAAATAGAGCTCAGTTTGACATTTATACTTATTGTGTTTTTTTCTTTTTATCAATTATTATTTATAATTCTTATTTAATAAAAAAATTGAAATAAATGTTAATCTTTTTTTACAAGTCATTGTGCGAGAATCGTGTTTGAGTAATAATTTGTTTTCCAAATTATAAAAGAAAGTCAATATTTTATCAAAGATAATGTGTTATAACCTTTTAATGACGCAAATGGAATGATTGTTAATACTCTGATTACAAGAGTGTACGAGAAACTTATATAATTTTTGTTATTAAAATAGGGAAAGTCTCAGGAAATGCGGCATTTCCATAAGCTTATGGACAGTCCTCAGGGGCATTTGTCTTAAACGTTGTAATTTTTTATAAAATTTAAAATTACATTTTATAAGTTAAAACAAGTAATAATATGTATTTGAAGGTGAAAATATAAAAATATATGATATAAAAAAATATTTTCAAAAATTTTAAATTTTATATGTAATTTAAGAAATGCAAAGTATAAGGTAAGAAATCCGCCTGTCAGGAGACCCACTCATTAAAATAATATAGGAATATATAATCCCCGCCCCCACAAAACAAATCCAGAAACACTTATTACATATACCCAGATTACCCCGCTATTCCAATAAGAATTTTAAATGGAAAATTATGATCGTCTCCGGTGGTAAAGAGAACCCTGAAATCGAAGGAATTCCGATAAGTAATGGAAACTAACGTCTTTCATCAATCTACTATTTCCCTCTCCAGATTTTACTGTTGTGATTGAGAATTTCTCACCGCTCTTCATTTCTTCAGCTGCTAGATTCAATTGGAGTGATTTTTTCCTTTCTTTCAATCCTTCATTTATACTAAATTCAATCCTTTTTATATATGATAGGATCCCTTTTATAGTATTATCCATGAGACAACATGTGTTTTTCGGTTGAGATAGATATAAGGTGAGAAATTACTTTTCCTTTTCCATTTTTGTTCAATAATTACACGAATTTCGCTCTTTCATCCACTGAATTTGCACATTTTTCCTGATAAGAATAAACAACTTTTTCATCTAAAGGTTTGAAATATAATCTTTTGGTTCTTCCAATATATTGAACAAAAACCCATCACAATACCCATGTTAAAAGTCGTTATTGAAAAAATGGAGCTTAGTTTGACATTTATACTTACTGTGTTTTTCCTTTTTATCAAATATTATTTACAATTCTTATTTAATTAAAAACATTTCAAATGAATGTTAATCCTTTTATTACAAGTCATTGTGCGAGAATCATATCTGGGTAATAATTTTTATCCATAAAATTATAAAAGAAAGCGATTATTTTATCTAGATTACTTGTTATATCTTTTTAATGAAACAAATGAAATGATTGTCAATACTTTGATTACAAGTAAGTGTGCGAGAAACATGCATAATTTTTGTTATTAAAATAATATAGGGATATATAATCCCCGCAAAACAAATCTGTTAACAGTTACATATACGAAGATTACCCAGTTGTTCCGGTCAAAATTTTAAATTGAAAATTATGATAGTTTCCGGCGGTCAAAAAAACCTGAATTCGAAGGGATTCCGACAAGCAATGGAAAGTAGTGTCTTTAATCAATCTACTGTTTCCTTCTCCAGATTTTACTGTTGGGGATGAGAATTTCTCACCGCTCTTCTTCTCTTATGTTGCTAGATTCAATTAGATTGGTTTTTTTTTTCTTTCAATCTTTTATTTCTGCTGAAATCAATCCTTTTTATAAATGATAGGATCTCTTTTGTAAGTATTATCCAAAAGACAATGTGTATTTTTCGTTGAGATAGATATAAAGTGAGAAATTACTTTTCCTTTTCCTTTTTTGTTTGAGATTTACCGTTATTTCGCTCCTTGATCCACTGAATTTGCATGTCTTCCCTGATAAGAATACACAACTTTCATCTAAAGGTTTAAAATACAATCTTGCAGTTAACTAATATCTTGAACGAAAACCCATTACAATTGACTCATGTTAGAAGTCATTACTTTCATTGAAAAAATGGAGCTTAGTTCGACATTTTTACTAATTGTGTTTTTTTTCTTTTTATCAAATATTGTTTACAATAATTATTTAATCAAAACATTCGAAAAGAATGGTAATTCTTTTATTACAAGTCATTGCCCGGGAATTGTGTCTGGGTAAAAAAAAATTCCATAAAATTATAAAAGAAAGTGATTATTTTATTAAGATGATTTGTTTAACTTTTTAATGACAAAAATGGAAAGATTGTACATACTTTGATTATAAGTAAGTGTGTGAGAAACGTGCATAGATTTTGTTATTAAAATAATGACTAAATTATTTTTTTAGTCCCATACAAAGTATCTTTTACTATCTTTTGGTCCCCATTTGCAAAACAACTCTTAGACGGTACCCAACAAATTCAAAATGATATGTTTTGGTCCCCAGAGGTGGTTTTCCAATAAGACTAAATGGTTTTTCGGCATGGTCAGGGGTATAATGGTAATTTTACTAATTAAAATATTTTCAATTTAAAAATATTAATTTTTAAAAATTTCAGATTTTCGACTTCATCCTGAGCCCTCAAACCTCTCCCCTCTCCCCTCGAGCCCTCGAACCTCTCCCCTCTCCACTCGAGCCCTCGAACCTCTCCCTTCAAGCCCTCAAACCTCTCCCCTCGAGCCTCGAGCCTCATGCCTTGAGCCCACGAACCCCATGCCTCGAGCCATCGAACATAATGCCTCGAGCCCTCGAACTTCATGCCTCAAGCCCTCGAACTTCATGCCTCGAGCCCTCGAACCCTCCTGCCTTGATCCCTTGAACCTCAAGCCCTCGAACCTCCTGCCTCGAGCCCTCAAACATCCTGCCTCGAGCCCTCGAACATCCCGCCTCCTAACGATTTTTTTATTTTTTATTTTTTAAAACTCAGGAGTATAATGGTCATTTTATATATGTTGACCAATTTTACCGTTGACTTTCCCTGAAAATCACCTATGGGGACCAAAACATATCATTTTGAATTTGTTGGGTACTGTCTAAGGGTTGTTTTGCAAATGGGGACCAAAAGATAGTAAAAGATACTTTGTAGGGAAAAAATCAATTTAGTCTAAAATAATATAGGGACGTATAATCCCCGCCCTGAAAAAATATGTGGATTGCTATATCACGCCTTGTATTTTACTTGATTATGCCATGTATTTATACTATTTAATATACAATATATTTTTTAATTTAATTTAAATAAGTAAATTAAATTAAAATTAAAATTAAATTACTTTTTATTTAAATTAAAGAAGGCGCCGGCGCCACCGAGCGCCGGCGCCTGGCCGCGGCTGAGCACCGTCGGGCCTCCTTCTCCTCCTCCTTCTCCTCCTTCTTCTTCTCCTCCTTCTCCTCCGCCTTCTCCTCCTTCTCCCCGATTTTCCGGTCTCCTTCTCCGGCGAACTTCATCTTCTCCAATCTTCTTCTCCGGCGAAAACTTCATCTCCGGTTCTCCTCTCCCGCTCTCGCACAGGCCCTCGCTCTCGAACCGGCTCCCGTTCTCCTCGACGAACCGGCCCCCATTCTCCTCGCCAAACCGAGCTCCGTTCTCCTCGCCGAACCGGGCTCCGTTCTCCTCGCCGAACCGGGCTCCGTTCTCCTCGCCGAACCGGGCTCCGTTCTCCTCGCCGAATCGGGCTCCGTTCTCCTCGCCGAACCGGGCTCGCTCCCGTTCTCCTCGGCCAAACCGGCCCCGTTCTCCTCGCCGAACCGGGCTCGCTCCTATTCTCCTCGGCCAAAGGCGAACCGGGCTCTCTCCCCAAACCCCGGTTTGCCCTCTCGGTTCTCCGCCGCTTCTCCGCCGCTTCTCTACCGCCGCTTCAAGAGCCTTTCTCCACCGCTTCAAGGAGGGCGGCGGGGCTAGGGTTTCGCTCGAGGGGACGAGGATGATGGAGGATGGCGGGGCTAGCTTCGCTCGACGGGGACGAAGGAGGAGAGACGGAGGGGCTAGGGTTTTGCTCGACTGGGCAAAGGAGAAGGAGGGACGGCGGCGGGAGGAGCTGGGGAAGATGAGGACGGCGGGTGAAGCTGAGGAAGAAGGAGGCACGGTGGTGGCGGTGGCGGTGGCACACGACGGAGACCGTCGGAGAAGACGAAGAAGAAGAGAAAAAGGTGGTTGCGCACGGCGGCGGCGGTGGTGGAGCACAGCTTCAGCGGCGGCGGTGGTTTTTTTATTTTTGTTTTTTATTTTTATTTATTTTAAAATCTTAATATTAGTATTATACATGTATATATGTATTAGGGCATAAACTAGTAAAATACAGGGCGTGATATAGCAATACCCAAAAATATTCGTCAACAGTTATTACATATACCCAGATTACTCCAATAATTCCGATCGGAATTTTAACTGGAAATTAAGATCATTTTCGAGGATAAAAAAGACCCCAAATTTGAAGGAATGGAAACTAGCCCTTTTCATCAATCTTCTGGTTCCTTTTCCAAAATTTTCTATTGGGGTTGGGAATTTTTCACCGCTCTTCTTCTCTTCAGTTGCTAGATTGAAACGGAATTGTTTTTTTTCTTTCTTTCAGTCCTTCATTTCTGCTTCATTCAATTCTTCTAGTTAGCATGAATTAACCGTACACACATACATAATAGTCCTCATCAACCTTGGACCGCTCCTTGTTGGAACCCGTACGTCGTCTTCTTCTTTATTTGTTGTTGGAGGGGGGTTAGCCATAAATTTTTAGTAATTACTCCGTCCCAGGTTAAATTGCACAAAAAAAAATTTACGCTTATCAAAAAATGTATCTAATCGTTGACATGTTTAACTACGTATAATAACGGTAAACAAAAAGTTACTTTTCAGAAACTACTTGTTACGATGAATCCAACCATATAGCATATGATAATATTATTGTTTATATATCTATTCAAATATGTGGTCAAAGTTGGACAGTGAATTATAACATAAAGTGAAGTGTGCAGTTTAACGTGGGACGAAGGAAGTAACACAAATGGAAAGATTGTCAATCCTTTGATTTTTAAGTCAATGTGCGAGAAACGTGCATGGTGCACGTGATTTTTGTCAATAAAATAATATAGTGATATCATTTGTTTCCTTCTTTATATTGAAAGTTATATATAATGTGAACACTAATTTTGTTATACATATAAAAGTATCAAAAATAAATTAAACACTCAACCCATAATTTTAGCGATTATTTTTTTCTCTTAATCAATGATGAAACACCACAAAACTTATTGTTACGAGTTCAACTTCTGAGTAAGGATATTACAATAATCTTTACACAATTTTCCTAATATTGCAGCAAATAGATGAATCACATAAATGAAAAAAGGAAGAGAAGGGAAGAACGGGAGAGCAGAGAAGGACGAGTCTACAACAGAAGATAACTGGGGAAGAAGAGGGGATTTGGAAGGTAACTGATTATGTTACAATTATGCCAAAGATGATCTTCCTCTACTGATTTCCTTTTGTTTTATACAGCTCTCCTCCACCTCCAACTGAGCTACGGCCCGATGATGTTATGGTCGTTGCAACCACTTGCCACCAACCGTCGCTATTACGACCGTTGCTACCTTCTGCTTTATCCAAGGTAATTCCCCGTTTTGCCCTCTCTTAAGCCTGTGCCTGTGACAATCCCTTCCTGTTAAAACACATTTGACCTCAAGTGAGCTAGGATTAGTTAATAGGGAAATGTAGGAAATTGTTGTTTGATGCATGCGCTGTCTTCCCAAGAGGCCTCCTCTTCTGATAATCCTTCCCAAACAATGAGCCACTGCACTACCGATTGGCTATGTAGTTCAATCAATTGCCTATGTTTGATGTGTTTTGGAAACAATCTAGGATTTTCATAGGCGTCGTCCGGAGGGAGCTGTGTGATGGTGTTTGGTACAGGGCCCTCATGCTTCTTTAGTAGCGAAATATGAAACACTGGGTGGATTTTGAACTCTCTGGTAGCTGTAGTGTATATGCGACAGCTCCAACTTTTGACTGAACCCGAAACGAACCATAAAACTTCGGAGAGAGTTTGTGGCTGCTCTGGTTCATTAGAGTTGTTTACCTGTATTTTTTAAGCTTAAGGTAGACCCAATCTCCTACCTGAAAAGCCCTTTCTGTTATGTGCTTATTGGCAAAGTACTGCATTCGCCCATGAGCTTTCACGAGGTGTTGCTGTAATAACGCTTAAACTCTTTCCCTCTGTTGGATTATGTCCATTGTCGCTGGTATAACAATGTCTATGAAAGGTCCCATAGGCATCATGATCGGTTTAGTACCATAAATCGCCTCATATGGAGTCATCTTAACACTCGAGTGATATGAGGTATTGTACCACCATTCTGCTGCACCTAACCAAGCTTTCCACGAATCTGGTTTATCCCAACAAAAACAACAAAGGTACACGATCTGGTTTAATACTTGGTTCACACGTTCAGTTTGCCCATCAGTCTGGGGTGATATGATGTACTGAACTGGAGTTTAACTCCTAGTTTTTTGAACAGTTCCTGCCAAAAATGACTCAAGACTAATTTATCTATGTCGCTCGTAATGGATTCTGGTAGACCGTGTAGCTTATAGAACTCGGAGAGGAATAAAGTAGCTACTGACTATACTGTGAAAGGATGACATAATGGTAAGAAGTGAGCATACTTTGATAACCTGTCCACAATGACTAGAACGGTGTCATTCCCTTGATACTGAGGCAGACTTTCAATAAAATCCATCGTAATTTGCCTCCAGACTTGTGTAGGAATGGGGAGTGGTTGTAGTAATCATGGGGGGTGACAATGCTCTCCTTTATTCCGTTGACAAGCCACACATTTCTTGGTGTATTCTTCCACATCCTTTCTAATACCCGGCCAATAAAAGATGGTTTCAACCCTCTTTTGAGTGGTGTTTGGGCCCGAATGTCCTCCCAAGGCTGATGAGTGCATGGTGTCAATAATCTGATGTCTAACACTCCCACTGTTACCCACATATATTCTTTTTCCTCTCTTGATTATACCACTTATAAACTGATACTAAGCAGGAGCTATTGTCGAGCAGCCGGATGATATTTACACAATCAATTCTTGAGCTTTCTGATCATTAACATAACTTTTACTGATTTGTCTAATCCACTCCGGTCTAGCTGAAGCAATGGTGTAAACCTTTGTTCCTTGCTGATCATGAAGCACATAATGGGGATTTTTCATGTTCGGCTTTGGTGTCAATTCGTTCTCAGCCTTAAGATCCCCTCTTTCATTTATAGAATCCTGGACCACCACTGCTACATTCTTCGTACTTAGATCACCCTACCCTATTACAGAATTATGTCCATTGCATTCGTCTCCTTCACCTTCATTCTTCAGTTCTTGCACCACTCCTGCCCATTGCTTAGAGAGAGCATCCGCGACTGTGTTTTCTGAACCTTTTTTATACTGAATCTCGAAGCTATAGCCCAATAATTTGGTGATCCATTTGTGCTGCAATGCGCTGGTCAATTTCTGATCTAATAGATACTTTAGTGACTGATGATCAGTTCGTATAACAAAATGGTTGCCCATGAGATAATGCTTCCACTTCCCTACGGCTAGTACTAAGGCCAACAATTCTTTTTCGTATGTAGAAAGGGCTCTGTTCTTGGCACAAAATGATTTACTCAAAAATGCAATGGGACGTTGTTCTTGCATCAGTACTGCGCCCATGCCAAAATCACTCGCATTTTTTTCGACAACAAAAGGTTTGCTGAAGTCGGGGAGCCTGAGTACAGGTGTTGTTGTAATAGCTATCTTAAGCTTCTCAAAAGCAATATTAGAGTGCTCACTTTATTTAAAAGAGTCCTTTCTCAATAAATCATGTAAAGGTCTGCAAATTTCTCTATATGTAGCAATGAATCTCCTACAATAGCCTGTTAAACCCAAAAACCCTCTGAGTTTTTTGATTGAATCCGGTTTTGGCCAGTTCAGTATACATTCTATTTTTTGCTTATCCATTGACACTCTCACTCCTGATATAGTATGCCCTAAATATTCTAATTTATCTTGGGCAAATACACACTTAGATTGTTTAGCAAACAGTTGATGGACTCTCATTTGCTTCAAGACTTGTTCTATGTGCGCTATATGCGCTTCTAGTGTCTTGATGTAGATTAATATATCATAAAAAAACACTAGTACAAACTTCCTCATATAGTCCTTGAAAACTGAATTCATTAGCAACTGAAATGTTGCAGGAGCATTTGTGAGGCCAAAAGGCATTACAAGGAACTCATAGTGTCCATGGTGAGTTTCGAATGCTGTCTTGTGAACATCTTCAGGTTTAATTCTTATTTGATGGTTCCTGCCTGCAAGTCAAGTTTAGTAAAGTACCTTGCTCCATGAAGTTCGTCCATCAGCTCATCAATGATGGGACTAGGGAACTTGTCTTTGAGTGTGAGAATGTTTAGCTTTCGACAATCGATGCACATCCTCCACATGCCATTTTTTTCTGTACCAAAATAACTGGAGATGAAAACGAACTGCTGCTATCACGAATGATTTAGTTCTTCTTCATTTCCTCCACTTGTTTTTAGATTTTATCTTTGTGAGCATGAGCATATCTGTAAGGCTTGCTCCTGAATGGTTCAGCCCCATTCTTTAAAAAGATTTGATGATCTGTGACCCTTATAGGTGGTAGAGAACTTGGAACAACAAACACATCAGCATATTCTTTAATAACCTCCTGCACATTTTCAGGTAAGCTGCTGTGATCAGATGAACTCTCCTTCTGGGCTTGCAATGAATTTGATTCTCTTACCACTCTACACACGAATTCCTGTGTTGTATTTTCCTTTAAGTTCGGATGAAATAGCCTTCTCTTTTTCATTTCACTCATTTGCCTAGCTTCATATCCCCGGATTAGCTTCATGATTACTTCTTCATCATCTCCCTATAAGGTCCACCAGTTTCCTTCAATTCTGAATGATATACTCTTTTCAGCAAAGTCAAATGTGATAGACTGTAAAGTCTCATCCAATCGACTCCAAGTATCATATCCAATTCCCCCAAAGGCATTACCCTGAAATCATAGCAGAACTTGTGTCCCTGTAGTTTCCACAATACAAGAGACAGAAGGTAGTCCCTCTGTACTGTGATCCATTCGCCACAGTTACTACGAACGGACGGTCGCAGTGGCCAGGCCCGAGCGACTGTTTACCAAAAACACAGGTCTCCACAAAGTCGTAAGACCATGTATGGGGGCTAACGCCTGGCCAGTGCCGGGAGGTCATGGGAGTTGGTGACCTGATGACAGGGGAGTCGGCGACCAAAGCCCCGGTGAACGGCGACCGTAACTATAACGTTCCTAAGGTAGCAAAATTCCTTGTTGGGTAAGTTCTGACTTGCACGAAAGGTGTAACGATCTGGGCACCGTCTCGGAGAGAGGCTCGGTGAAATAGACATGTCTGTGAAGATGTGGACTACCTACACCTGGACAGAAAGACCCTATGAAGCTTCACTTTTCCCTAGGATTGGCTTTGGGCCTTTCCTACGCAGCTTAGGTGGAAGGCGAAGAAGGTCTCCTTCCAGGGGGCCCGAGCCATCAGTGAGATACCGGGAACCTGCTTTAATCCTACCTCTCTCACGATATCGGGATCAATTAAAGAGTCATTTCTTCCTGTATCCAACAACACACTGATTTTTATACCTTCTACCCAGGCATACACAATTATGGAATAAATTTTGTCTCTATTACCAATACACTTCAAATGCAGCTGTTCCGGTTCCTCTTCTATCATTTCTTCCTCTTGTTCCACCTCTACCACATATATTTCATCATTATCTGTTACTTCTTGAGTATTTATGAGACTTACTTGCTTGAATTTACAGCTGTGACCTGGATCGAATCTCTCTCCGCATCTGAAACATAGCTGATCATCCCTCTTGTACTACAACTCTTGAGGCGTTAATCTCTTAATATTCCCAGAAGTTTTCCTCTTCTCCTCACTATCATTAACTGCTGAATCAGTAACATTCCTTGATATTTTTTCATCCCTTCTAGGCAAAGAATTAATTACAGGGCTTCTAAACATCCTATGCTTCCTATTACTGGCTTCTACATTTTGTTCTTGTAAAATAGCCAACTCCATTGTTCCTTGCAGTATATTCGGCTTTAGCATTCTTATCATAGGCTTGATCTCTTCTTTTAGTCCACTAACAAAACTGGAAATGAAGTATTGCTCAGAAAGATAGGGATCTTTACCTATGATGACTGCTCTCTACTCCTCAAATTGTTCATGATAGCTCCTTACATTGCCTTTCTAATAGAGTTTATGAAACTCCTCCACTGGATCCTCATTTCCCAATTCTGAAAACCGCCTCATTACAGCTTCTTCAAAGTCCTCCCAATTCCATAGTCTTCTAGTTCTTTGATACTTTGAAACCACACCCCAGCCCTTCCTTCCAGATATATCTCAACAGCCTCTACTCTTTACAGGTTGTCAATCTGAAAGTAGTTGAAGAATCTCTCACAACGCCTCAACCATTCTTTAGGTCTATCGCCTGAAAACACGGTTAATTCTATTTTCGGTTGATATAGACCAATACTCTTCCCTACCTTATCTCTCCAGTTACCTGATTCCTCCATATTATGATTGAATCTGTCTTTCCTGAACAGAGGTCCTTCTCTTCTTTTATGTTCCACTCCAGGAGATCTGCGCCTATGCTCCACCTCAGGTGAGACGTGCTGAGTCCGATTCCTGCGCACCACTTCTGGTGATCGATTGTACCTCTCCGAAGATGAATTGTCCTCCTCCCTAACAATCGATTTCTACTTGTAGTCTCCCTGCATGGATTTCAAAATTACGTCCCTCATAATTGTGGTTTCCTTTCTTTGCTCTTTTCCTGAATCTGCATAAACTGCTCCAAGTAATTGTTCATCTGCCTCTGAATCTTAGTTTTGATATCTGAACTCAAGATCTTGTACTTCTCCTCTATAACCTCATACACTTGAGCATTGTTGTGATTTAATTGCTCCTTGTTCGTTTCAAATTGGAGCTTCACCTCATGTATGATATTGTTGACCCTGGACTCCAAAGCCTTCATCCGAGTATAGTCCGTCATTTTTGCCGAGGATTAACCGCTCTGATACCACTTGTCATGAGCTCAAACTTCTGAGTAAGGATATTACAGTAATCTTTACACAGTTTTCCTAATATTGCAGCAAATAGAGGAATCACATAAACGAAAAGAGGGAAGAGACGGGAAGAACGAGAGAACGAGAGAACAGAGAAGGACGAGTCTACAACAGAAGATAATTAGGGAAGAAGAGGGGATTTGGAAGGTAACTGATTCTGTTACAATTATGCCAAAGATGATCTTCCTCTACTGATTTCCTTCCGTTTTATACAGCTCTCCTCCACCTCCAGCTGAGCTACGGCCAGATACTGTTATGGCCGTCGCAACCACTCGCCACCAACCGTCGCTATTACGACCGTTGCTACCTTTTGCTTTATCCAAGGTAATTTCCCCATTTTGCCCTCTCTTAAGCATGTGCCTGTGACACTTATATAATGGGTTTATTGGGCCAATGCAGCCGTACTCACAATCCTCAGTTTGTTATTTTCAGCGAGCCCATATCGTTCTTTCCACGTTATCTTCATTGGATATTATTTAAATATATGTCGTATCAAATCACAGTATATACTTGGCTATTAACCCAGTTGTACTTGCGAGATGAGTTAAGATAAGATTTTTTTTTCAAAAATGGAAAGGCTAATATTTATTAGTATAAATTTCAGTTTGTAGCCCATTTTTGTAGCCAATTAAATTATAATTTAAACTCTATTAACATTAGGTGATTAACCTATTATGCTAATGTGCTCGTATAACCTCCATTTTATCATCTCCAATAAATTTATATCCTTCTTTGGCTATGTTTAGAAGGATAAATTCTTTTAATTTATTGTGCTTATAAGTAAAATATTTTTTAGTGCGTGAAAATGCTAAAAAACAACATATTTTTAAAAAATAATTTATTTTAAAAAAAACAGAATCTGATATTCTACTATTCTTAAAATAAACTACTTTTACTTTTAAACACGACTCTATCGATCAGAACAATTACGTGCTATCTTCAATTTGTCCATATTAACGATTTCATAAAGCATGCGATGTATTTTATTTTTATGTATACATCATCTCCACTCCTCAGTTCCTGAATCACATGGATAGCCCCTCTAGGGCGGGCCTTTATAACTAAGACACACACACATGAATTATATTCATGGTGGACCTAGAAAGTGAATTCGGCGGATCACATTGTACATTAATTATTATTACATAGTTCATTTTACCATTAATATGTTTACATACGATTAATGATAGCAAATGAAAAATTGATATTTAAAATTATTTGTTACGATAAATTTAATAATATTACATAAGATAATATTATTGTATATGTATTATTCAAATATAGAATTAAACTTTAATAAAGAATAGTATTAAAAAAAGTAAATATGCAATTTGAACTGGGATTGAGGGAGTAGAATTTTTTTGATTTTGATGGCGGTTCACTATATTATCTGATAGAATGATTTACCGTAAGGAATTATATTATTGACAACTGAATATAGAGAGAGTACAATAGAGGTATAATAAGGAAATAACTATAATCATAATAAATCATAATCTAATCAGTAATCTGATTTATCCTAACAGCCTCCCTCAAGCGAAGTGTCGGATGCTCGCCGACGCACAACTTGGACCTGAAGAACTTGAACAGGGGACGAGAGAGCCCCTTGGTGAAGAAGTCTGCAATCTGAAGAGAAGTCGGAACATGAGCAATGCGCAGCTTACCAGATGTCACCAACTCACGAACAAATGATAGTCAATTTCGATGTGCTTTGCCCGCTTGTGTGCCACCGGATTCTGAGCCAAAAGGATAGCACTGCTATTGCCGCATAACAGCAGTGGAGAACCAGAAAGTGGAACTCGAAGATCACGAAGTAAATGAGTGAGCCATAACACTTCTGAAGCAGTGTTGGCGAGAGCACACTATTCAAACTCAGTGCTAGAGCGAGATACAATAGGCTGTTTCTTAGCACTCTAAGAAACCAGATTCCCACCAAGATAAACCGCATAACCATAAGTGGACCGATGAGTCCCCAGACAGCGAGCCCAGTCAGCATCAGAGTACCCTAACACCCCAGGAGTACTAGCAGAACGAAATCTAAGACTAAAATGAAGAGTGTCGCGAACATACCGCAAAATCCGTGTCACTGCAGCGAAATGGTCATCTCTTGGATCCTGAAGATACTGACTCATCGTGTTGACCGAGAATGCCAAACCTGGGCAAGAGAAGTTGGGATACTAAAGAGCACCAACAAGAGAATGATAAAGTGTAGGATCCCATAACGGAGGAGCGGTAAAGCTGTGAAGCTGAGAACCATTGATAAATGGTGTAGAAACAGGTGCCGCGTCAGATATACCGGCCCGATTCAAAATATCATGAGCATATTTTGCTTGGCCAAGCAATAACCCTGAGGAGGTAAGCGAACCTTCAAGACTAAGAAAGTAATGAATAACACCAAGATCCTTGATTGCAAACTCTCTGTGTGTCCGATCGATGAGCTGGCGAAGAAGAGTCGAGTCATTGCTTGTAAGAATGACGTCGTCCACAAACACAATTAGGTACAGTAATGACAAACCTCTCGAGAGGACAAATAAAGAAGTATCAGCTGAGCTGCACCAAAAACCAAGCTGTGTCAGATAACTGCTGAAACGTTGGAACCAAGCCTGGGGGGCCTGCTTAAGACCATAAATGGCCTTTCGCAAGCGACAAACATAGTCTGGATGAGTAGAATCCTGATAACCAGCGGGCTGCTTCATGCAGACCGGAACATCAAGAACACCAAAAAGGAAAGTGTTCTTGACATCCAATGGATGAAGTGGCCTAGAACGCATGCTGGCTATGGCGAGAACCATCCTAACGGTGGAGACTTTGACCACAAGACTGAAAGTGTGGTCAAAATCAAAACTCAAAATCTGCGAGAAATCCTGCGCCACAAGTCTAGCTTTGTGATGCTCAATAGTGCCATCTGGTCAATATTTGAGCCTATAGACCCATTTGGAGCCAACAATGTTGACATCTGAAGGTTGAGGCACTGAGTCCCAACTGTGCGAACCATGAAGAGCGGTAATTTCATCATCCGCTGAAACCCGAGCTGGATCCTGAAGGGCGGAGCAATAATCAGTGGGCTCTGTCTGAGAAAGAAGTGCAGCAGTGAGACCGTGAGCAATAATATCTGAATAATCCCGGAGCTGAATGGCACAAATAGAAGAACGAGTAGCCATCCGGTGGGTACGAGGTTGTGGCGGCGAAGCTGGAGGAATCAAACCAGCTGACGATGCAGAAGAAGAAGACCGAGCAGAGCTGACCGGAGAGAGGCCTTCAGAAGATGCCGGAGAAAGGACGGTCGAGATTGGCTGAGGCGTGGTGGTTGGTGGCTGAGGAGCCGGGTCTGGGTCGGTCGTCCAAATGGAGGATAGTGGTGAAGGAGGGGCGGCTGGAACAGGCACAGGCATGGTGGCCCCAATCGATGAAGTAACAGCTCCAAAATGACAAAATCTCTAGATCCGATATAGAACGACTGTCCACGGAAGATGAGATGTACAGGAATAAAGTTTCATCAAAACAAACATGGCGAGAGACATAGTTGCGCCCAGAAATTGGGTCGAGACACTGGAAGCCCTTGTGACGAGGTTTGTAGCCAATAAAAACACACGGAATGGATCGCGGTGCAAACTTATTAGTAGCAGTAGCACACAGACATGAAAATGCATGTCAGCCAAATAGGTGAAAGAGAGTATAGTCAGACACAGGCCCAAAAATAACCTCAAAAGGTGATTTGCCACCAAGAACTGAACTAGGCAGACGGTTAATGATGTAAATCGTGGAGGAGAGAGCTTCCACCCAATAACAGTGCGGCACAAAAGAGTGGAAAAACATGGCAAGATAAGTTTCAGTGGCGTGACAATGCTTCCGCTCAGTTTAGCCATTCTGAGCAGGTGTATAGTGCGATGACATCTGATGATGAAAGCCACATGATATGAACTGAGCCTAAAGTCGTTGATTAGTAAACTCTGTGCCACCATCGATCTGAAATTTTTTAACTCTAGCAGAAAACTGGGTCTCAATGAATTTCTGAAACTGGATAAATGTGTCATAGAAGTCCGACTTATACCTCATCGGGAGAAACCATGTGAATCACAAAAAATCATCGATGAAAATGGCATAATAAGAAACACAACCTGCCGATAACATAGGGGATGGTCCCCACAAATCACAATACATCTTATCCAACAAATCAGTAGCGCACTTGTCACTAGTGGAAAAAGGTAAATGGCTACTCTTAGCCATCTGACAAGGAGAGCAACTAATTGATGTCGGCATAGAGGAAATGATAGTAATATGGCCCTGTCGACCTAACAACTGAACGGTATCATGCGACACATGACTGAGGAAAGAGTGATCAAAAGAAGCCTGAAGCTTTCCAGAGCGTAATTCGCCTAAAAAGATGGAATCATCAGTCTTAAGAAAATAAAGACCTGAACTATGACGGCCCGTACCAATTATCTTCCTTGTATGCTTGTGCTCAACGGAAAATGTGTTGGCATCAAATATAACACAGACAGGTAAATTACGAGTAAGCTTACTAATGGACAATAGACTTCTAGTAATCTTAGGGACCACAAGCACATCATTAACAGAGAAACCAGAAAAATGATACTGACCAATGTGAGAAATAGATAATGATTCACCATTGCCATCAAAAATATTATCAGAACCACAATAGTGTTGTACCTTATCAAGATGGATAGTATAGGCAGTGATATGAGATGTAGCACCAAAATCAATGATCCACTGAGTCGGCGAATGACGAAGGTTGGAACCATTCGAACTGGCCTGAAACAAAACTTTGTCCTCAATCCAATTAGTGGAACAATCTACCCGAGATATAGGGCCCAAATAAACATAACAAAAGGCCAAAAATTGCACCAAAATTGCCTAAAACAGGCGCGACTATGTGCTACCAATATAGAGGTGTGTGACCACACACGCCAATGGAGAGAGGGGAGTCTGAGTCAACGCGCTCGTGACTTTCACGCGCTGGAGGGTTGTCTTATTCGGGTGGGCGCGTGGATCTCGCCGTTGGAGCTGTGACAAGCGCGCGAAAGAATAGGCCTGAAATTCGCCGCTGGAAGACGTTGCTGTTGAAGACGTCGGTGGCGCCGCTAGAAGAGAATGACAGCGAAAATGGAAACTTGCCACTGGAAGAAAACGTAGATGGAGAAAGACCGACGGGCAATAACTTACCAAAAATAGAAAATTGAATTCGTCGAGACCAAAGAACCCACGAATTATGCTGCCGAGAATCGCCGGAGAATCATACGACGCCAACGTAATTGAGTTCGCCGGTGATAAAGCGGTGGAAAGTTGAGGGGACGCTGAAGATGGATACCACCGTTGGAACTGGAGAAGCCGGAGATGGATACCGCCGAGAAACACCGCTGGTTGAAGAAAGGAAGCCGGACGGAGGAGATTATTCAAATGCCGGAAGATGACGACGCCAAGAGGATTACTGCCAGTGGACAGAAAAGAGCCGCCTGAGGTTGCCAGAATTTGATCGGAACTTCGTCAGGATCAGGGCCGGAAAAAAAGGGAAGGAGGGAGGCGCTAAACAAGAAATTAAAAAAATTTAGGGCTTAAGATCAGAACCTTGCTCTAATACTATGATAGAATGATTTGCCGTAAGGAATTGTATTATTGACAACTGAATATATAGAGAGTACAATAAATGTGTAATAAGGATCGAACTCTAATAATAATAAATCATGATATAATCGGTAATCTGATTTATCTTAACATTATCTCAATTTGCATGTGGCAGTAATTTGTTGATGATGCAGTATTTGGATGTAATTTGGTTGCTATCTTAAGATAAAGGTGGATCTAAAGAAAAAAGAAAAAGATTACTTCACACATTTAAGGCTTACTTCTAAAAATATATTTAATTGTTTTTTAACATGTAAATAATAGTATATTCATCTAAATATAATTAAATTTATTATAATATATATTTTTAATATATTAAATTGCATTGACGTAATTAAATTTATTGGTGATGCAAAATAATTTATAATTAGTAAATGTGGGAAGTAAATGATGATGTGAGAAGAGGTGTGTCGTGTCAATTCTGGGTGGATTGGAGTATATAAAATCCAATCCAGTATCTTCTTTGGGGGCCACAAAAATGACTAGTATATTCTGGTATCCAAGTTCCTCTTATCCTTTTATACCCGCATTTATGTATTTTAGTGTAATAATAAGAAAAAATTGAAAATTAATATGATCTGATCGAATTTCGGTTCAAATAAAGGCAAAGTCTTGGGAAAGACGGTCTTTCCATAGGCTTATGGAAAGACGGGGTTTAACTAGAATAATAAAAGGTAAAAGGTCTTAGTTGCAATATTAAACTTTTAGTATGCAACATGTAGTAGTTATAAAATTTATAACCCGGTTCATGCAACCCGAAAATTTTATCTCCATTTCTTCTAATTTACACTTTAAACCTTGGTCTTTCCATAACTTATGGAAAGACCGTCTTTCAAGAGACGAACTCTCAAATAAATATTGAATCTTTTATCAAAATTATTGAAAATAAAAATTAGTAGCCTTACGTACTTCTGAAGTACTTATGCATCTATCATAGTTTTATAATTAGAGCGAGTTTCTTGACATGCGGTATATCCATAAAATTATAGATAGTCTATTTATTTTTTACTTTATATAATGCATTCGTTAAGGGCAAAGTATTGGGAAAGACGGTCTTCTATAGGCTTATGGAAAGATGGGCTTTAATTTGAATAATGAAAGGTAAAAGGTCTTAGTTGCAACATTAAAAATTTAGTAAGCAACATATAGTAGTTATAAAATTTATAACCCGGTTCATGCAACCCAAAAATTTTATCTTCATTTCTTCTAATTTACACTTTAAACCCTGGTCTTTCCATGACTTATGGAAAGACCGTTTTTCAAGAGACGCACTCTTAGTTAAATTACATACTAATTTAGAGATTTAAAAATATTTTTTATTTATTTTCACATTCAACAGCATAATATTATTTATTTTAACTTTTAAAATACAATATTTAAATTTTATAAAAAATTATAATATTTAAGATAAATAGTATAGTGAATTGTTCATAATCTTATACGAATACCGTCTTTCCTTATACTCAGGTAGTTAATCATGTTATTTTGAACCGATTTTCTGTTAATATGTTGGCAACATCTCCTTTCCAAAAAGTGTAATTTTCTTTTGTTTCAAGGGTGAATTTTGTTTGAGGGCAAAAATATTATTCTGGGGCCGACAAATTAATTGAGACGGAGTTTCATACGTCTTTGCGTCTGGACCCTTCTTTGCTAATCGTCGGTGTCCATATCTCATAGGTCCATCGTTTTTTTTTTTGTACTCATCGTCAAACCACCACCACAATAACTAAATACTTCATACGCAAAGTCACACCTGCGGGTGTATCCCAGTGATAGGAAGTTAGGTGATCTTTTATGAGATCAGTGGTTCGACACTCGACAGCCACCGTGTGGGAATATCCTGAGTTAACTTGGCCTTTGGGTCAAGGACTGCTTGAACTTCCTGGGGGGTTCCGAGTATGACTGCCCCCAATGGTCCTGGTGCTAGGCTACCGTGACTTACCTCCCACATGATAGCTGTGGTGTCGGCTGGTGTGGGCCGCTGAGCTTCATAGGCAAAGTCTTGGGAAAAATGATCTTTCCATGGGCTTATAGAAAGACGGGGTTTAATTTGAATAATAAAAGGTGAAAGGTCTTAGTTGCAATATTAAAAATTTAGTATGCAACATGTAGTAGTTATAAAATTTATAACCCGGTTCATGCAACCCGAAAATTTTATCTTCATTTCTTCTAATTTACACTTTAAACCTTGGTATTTCCATAACTTATGGAAAGACCGTCTTTCAAGAGAGACGCACTCTATTTCATAATACATTATTCAAGAAATATATTGAGTCCGTCTCTTGAAAGACGATCTTTCCATAAGTTATGGAAAGACCAAGGTTTCAAATGTAAATTAGAAGAAATCAACATAAATTTTTTGTTGTTGCATTAATGAGGTCATTAAATTAAAACTACTACACATTACATAATAAATTTCTAATAATGCAACTAAAACCTTTTACCTTTCTCTAATTCTAATGTAACCCCGTCTTTCCATATGCCTATGGAAAGATGATCTTTCCAAGACTTTGCCAAATATATTTTACCGTTAATATGTTTAACTACGTATAATTATGACAAACAAAAAGTTGATATTTAGAAACGATTTATTATAAAGAATACAACAACATCACACAGTATGATAATATTGTTAATTATACATCTATTCAAATATGTGGTCAAAATTTAATAGGGAATAGTGTCAATAATAAAGTGTGAAATTTGAGTGGAGATATGGGATGTATCATTTTAAAAAAATTAGTGCTAAAATAACCATATCTTTTGGTTGAAAGTGTCAATATAACCCAACAATTTCAAAAAGTGTCAATCTAACATTTGAATCCGCCGACTTTTTAGTCAACGTTCAATTGGCCAGATTTTATGGAAAAGGCAATTTTGCCCTTAAATTTAAAAAAGAAAAATAAACAAAAAAATGAAAGCCCCAGCGCTGCCGTTTTCCCCCATTTCTTTCTTCCCCGCCCTTTCTTTTTCGAACGTGAATCATTATTCTCTTCTTTTGCACCGTGTTCCTTTTGCGAGCTTACTATTTTCATCTCCGGCCTAATCAAATGTACAACCCCATATTTTGTGGCTCGACATCTTGATGGGGGTGGTGAATCGATGGTGCGGGAAGAAGAAAGGAGCAATGGTGATGGTGGTGTGGCGAGCTAGGGTTCGGGGGTGGTGGAGGCGGTGGCGGCGGTGGCGGCGACAGGGGGAGGGAAGTGGGGGGAGTGCGGTGGCGAGGGAGTGGGGAGAAGGTGTCAGAGAAGGCGGGGGCTAGGGTTTGCGGCGGTGGTAATGGGATGGCGATGGAAAGGGCAACGGGACAGTGGTGGAGCATGACAGATTCACCACCAGGCCAAGAATTTACGCAGACGTGAAATTCAGTGACGAGCATGTAGATCCACCGGTTCCCGATACGAATCCATTAATGTGCTGGGCGGATGAGGCTCACTGAACTATGAGAGGTTTCACTTTCAAGCTCCACCGCTTCCAAGGTTGGATTGAAGGTAGTGTCGAGAAACTCCGGGCTGAGGGCGAGAAATCATTTAAGAAGGTTTGTTGAGCTTATTGAGATGTATTGTTGTAGAGATTGTCGTTTTTTCTGCTGGCTGTGTCGGATTCGAATTTGTGGCTTTCCGATGGAATGTTTTTGGCTATGGTGGTTGCGATAGGGTTTGTTACGGGCGAATATTTTCTAGAGATTTGATGGGTTGCTTCATGGCTTCACGGTTAAAAATCTGGCAGCGACGATGGTGGTGAATCTGATAGCGGCGAGGTTTCTAGACCGGCGAAGCACGTCGGCAACAACGTTAGGTTTTGAAGAAGAAAGGTAGGTTTGTCATAAGGGGTATTTTTGCAATTTCATTTTTTGGTCATTCCAGAATTCATTTGGACAATGGCAGAATTAGGGAGTTTAGCTATATTGGCACAAATTTTTTGAAAGTTAGGGTTAGATTGACACATACAATGATTAGTTAGGGTTAAACTGACACTTTTTGAGGTTGCAGGGTTATGTTGACATTTTCTAAGATTTTTACATTTTGAACAAAATAGATTTTTTTGGATGAAGTGGTGTTACAGTTCTCAAAGATCCTTCTTTGGTGCAGTGATATTGATATGTGATACGCTAATCCCTGCCAATTGATCATGATTTTTGCGGAAAGCAAGTTGATATCCCAAAGGAGTGATATTATTGTTTTATTGAATCTTTAATGTGCAATAGTACAAACGATTCATCTGGTTAAAATATAATGTTAAATATCCTCGCAATATATTGGTTATTGCTAGAGACTAGTTGAGTTTAATGCTAATTCCATTTATTGTAATTGATATTGGACATCATCTTTGAATAATTACTTTTAAAATGTCTTTTATAATTTGAGTCTGCCTCTTGAAAG
This sequence comes from Rubia yunnanensis, assembly GCA_037428765.1. Classification (NCBI taxonomy): domain Eukaryota; kingdom Viridiplantae; phylum Streptophyta; class Magnoliopsida; order Gentianales; family Rubiaceae; genus Rubia; species Rubia yunnanensis. The sequence continues at coordinate 139,543,226 of CM075062.1, read as the reverse complement.
TCGGTCTTTCCATAAGTCATGGAAAGTCGGTCTTTCCATACCAAGGTTCAAACTGCAAATTAGAGGAAATGAAAATAAAATTTTCAGGTTGCATTAACCGGGTCATAAATTTTATAACTACTACATGTTGAATAATACATTTTTAATATTGCAACTAAAATATTTTACTTTTTTAGTCTTTCACAAAACTCTACCTTAAAATTTAGTAGCACTAACAAAAAAAATTAAATAATAAAACGGCAATACCAAAGTAATTGAAGTGAATCATTCATTCATTCCCATTATTTAACTTACATGTCTCTCTCATGGAACTAACGTCACTAAACAAACTATTTCTTGATCATAAGCAATTCAGGACTCTAATTAATCACATTTAAATAAATGTTCTTAATGTACACATTTTCAACCGAAACAACTAAATATGTGATAATATTACATTATTAACTGAGATGACGTTTGCAATTTTTGAATACTGTTTTGTCCTAACTGTAATAATCAGGTTAATTATTGATTTGATTAATCATAATTGCTTTGATGCGTAGTTTTTCTTAACAGTAGATTACCATCGCGCATTTGCGAGATATCATAATTTAAAATATTGAGATTAAATTTTATTTTAAATTTTTGAGGTTAGTCATCTAAGGAAACTTATGTGAGTTATGAAGTGATAATTAATTTAGTTAGAAACCGTTAAATATTAAATGCAATAAAAATTAATTATTTTTATAATATTTCATTCAAATTATTTAAAAGGTAATTATTTATATGTTGAGATTTATTTTAAAAGGTTATCATAATTATATGTATCTCATTGCAATAAATAAAAGTAAATATCCACTACTACAAATTAGAACTATCGTAACACTTTCATTGCAACACTTATTTAAAATGTTACAGTAGCTTATAAAGTGTTATTTAAACCTTTAAAAAGTGTTACATAAATATCGAAAAGTGTTACCTAAATTTAAAAGTGTTACGTTAGATTTAATGTAATATCGCCTAAGGTAATTCTTGTAAAAATGTTATTGTAACACTTTGAACCGAGACCAGCTGCAAGGCCTTGGAGAAGTGTTGTTCTTCTTCATCATCTTGTACATGATGATTCAGGACTGGAGCATGAGCCATTTTTGGATGTGATGAAAGAGTGTTTTCTCTGAGATATATATATATATATATATATATATATATATATATAGATGTTGATGTGTAATTCAGTCTACACTGCCTGCTGTGAATTCCACTTCCCAGAGGCCAATATCACTAGATCAAATAATATGCTCTCTTCTCTCTTCTCCCCTGCCTAAACTTTTCACTATTCATCTCCACCAATATGGCCGATAACGGCTACTTTAACGCAAAATCACCCTTGATAACCTAAGCTTCAATGGCAGCTCCCCCTCCTGGTGTGAGCCCGCCCTCTTTCGCCCAAACCCTAATGAACCAAGCAACCCAAGCTCATCCATAAAGTTACAATTCCTCCAAACCTACTCTTCACCCTCTATTCCAATACAAGGGTGAAACAGCCTGCCCCCTTCCTCAAGCTGAAATAGAGGAGATAGCGCAGCCTTTCAACGATGCGTTGATTGTTAAATTCTCAAAGGGCATACCCTCCTTGGACTTCATCCGCAGGCACATGACTTCAATTGGATTCAAGTCGGATTTCCAAGTCACAAGGATGGATTCTAGGCACGTGAGGCTCACTTTCAATCTATCTGAGGACAGACATTAATGTTGGAGTAAGCCAATATGGAATCTCGGTCAGTTTTCAATGTGAATTCTTAAATGGACTGTAGATTTTGATCTGGATGAAGAACCCCCATTTTCCCCTATTTGGCTAAAAATAGAGTGCCCCCAACCCACTATTTCCATCCTGAGGCTCTAGTAGCAATTGGTAGTTCAATTGGAAACTTTATTCAAGCATATGCTCCCACAAAAATTCTGACCAGGCCCTCAAACATTAGGATTTGTGTGGAAGTTGATCTGAGAGTTAAGCTACCAGATAGAATAAGGCTAGGTTCTATAGCAAAAACAAGTGGTACAACATTTCCCATGAATCTAAGCCTCGGTGCCATTTTACCTGCTATAAACTAGGCAACGACTCCAACAGTTGTAGATGATCTCTGCACCAAGACTCTCAAGGGAACCCATTCTCTGTACTAATGAAAAAGAATCACAAAGCTACAGCCCAAGCCATTCCCAATCTCCAATCCTAAACCAGACCATTCTACAATCCTCACCCTCATACTCAAACTGAAATACCTCACAAGTCTGATAAATCATATGCCTCAAGGAGTCAGGGTCTAAAAAAGAAACAGAACAAAAGAGGGCCCTAAACTAAAGCTTCCTCCCACACTCAGAGTGGTCCATCTGGACTCTCAGTATTGGAGAAAATGGTGCACGACCCACAATTGCAAATGGAGACCTCCTTATATGTCCCTCTAACAAAAAAATCTCTCACTGAAGAAGAAACTTCCCTTATAGCAGACATCCAGGATCCCTCTAACCCTTTACCTTCTAATGATAGCAACCTTGTATGGGCAAAGAATAGTTTAATAGTCTCTCCTTCACCCAAACTTGCTATCATTCCATAAGAAGAGCATGTTAGAATTAACAATGCCTTTCCTATTTTACATGAGCTTGAATAATCAGGTTACAACTCCCATGACTCGAGTTGCAGTAAGAATGGAAGCTCTCTAGCACTGGATTATTCATAATCAATGGAAACAGAGATTTATTCATCCTCATCAGATAAGGAATGCATAGATATGACAGGTTCTTCTGTTTCTGTTAAAGATAATATGCCATTAGCTATCTCAGATTCTAACCCTAAGAATAAAAAACTAAAAAAAATTTTTTATGGTTTAAATATGATCTTAAGATACTTCAATGAGAATAAATCTTTTAAATTTTAAATGATAGAACATATAATTACTGCTAACTTCTTAATACGGAACAATAGAGAATATAATAAATCTCTTAACAGGCTTAAATCATTAGTTCTTAGACATATGGTTTCACTTCTTTGTTTAATTGAACCAATGCATAATGATCAGTACATTATTAATCTTCGAATGAAATTAGGTTTTAGAAACCATTTCCAAGCTGATAATAAAAGAATATGGCTACTTTGGGATAATTATATTACTCTAACATTTCATTCCCAGCATACTCACATCCTAGCCATGGAAATCATAGAGTTCAGGATAGGAGTTTTTGTTTATGCTAAAACAACCAGGGATCTAAGGAAAGATCTCTGGCTGAACCTGAAGGCCCTAAATGACTCCAACACATTCCTGCCCAATCTTGGTGATTGGTGATTTCAACACCATTACCTCTGTGGCTGAATATAAAGGTAATAATACTCCTAACAGAGGAAGTATTCAAGACTTCAATGATTTCATTGATAACCCGAGGTTATTGCATATTAACACTATGGAATGTGAATTTACTTGGACTGACAATATAACTATAGGAAAGGTTTTTAAAAGACTTGATAAAGGCCTTAGTAACCAGGAATAGTTTAGCAGAATCCCTAACTCATCCATTCAAGTCTTGAATAGGGTACTATCAGACCACAGCCCTCTCCTCTTAAGCATCCGAACCTCAGATGTTAGAAGACCAAAACCTTTTAGATTTCAACTTATGTGGCTAAACAGAGAACAAGATTTTAAAAACCCGATTAACAGGGACTGGAATAAAATATGCTCAGTTAAAGGACTAGAATGTTTCAGTTTCAAGTTTAAAAAAGGCTTTAAAAAGCTCTCAGAACATGGAATAGAGATAATTTTGGTGATATTCACCAAAACATTTCCATTGCTGAAAATCAGGTTTTTGAAACTGAACTAAAATACTTAAATATGACCAATCAGATAATAATCTAATTGAACTTAATCAGGTAAAGGGTTTTTTTAAGAGCATTAAAAGAAGAATCTATGTTCTAGCACCAAAAATCCAAACAAAAATGGATTAAACTTGGTGCCAGTAAAAATAATTGCTTCCATATGTCCACAAAAGGAAAATAATGCCAAAAACCTGATCACAAAAACCCAAAAGCAAGATGGCTCATGGATTACTAACCAGAATGAAATTGAAGAAGAAGGAGTTTCTTTCTTCAAAAATCATCGATCTCAACATGGCAGTAATCACTCAGCCTCCTATTGGACCAATTTTCTCAAAGTTATCCCCTCTCTCATCTCCAATTAACAAAACTCGGACCTGATCAGACTTGCTGATATGGATGAAGTTAGAGCCACTATATTTGGGTCAAATCCAGACAGTGCCCTAGGCCTTGATGACTTTTCAACAAAGTTCTACACTTTTGTTTGGGATACCATAAAAAATGACCTTCTGGAAGCTGTCAATGCATACCTTAAAGGTCAGCCAATCCCTCAAGCCATTTCTGCCACATGGATTACCCTAATTCCTAAGAAACCAACCCCAAAACTTTTGCTAATTACAGACCAATAAGCCTATCCAACTCTATCACTAAAACTTTGTCTAAACTTCTAATGAATAAGCTGAGCCCTCTCACGGACTCTTTGATCTCCATAGAGCAGCCAACCTTCTTAAAAAGTATAGACATATCAGATAATGTAATCCAGATGCAACAGATGTATAGGCTTCTTAATAAAAAGGGAAGAAATCAAAATTTCATCATTAAGCTTGATATGCATAATAAGTCCTTTGACATGGTTTCTTGGGGTTTTTAAAACTTCATTCTCCTCCAATTTGGCTTCTCAGGTGATTTTGTTAAACTGGTTTTAACAAATATCCCCTCTGCCACTTTCTCAATATTGTTTAATGGATCTCCTTGTGGCTTCTTCAAGGCCTCTAGAGGCATTAAATAGGGCAATCCATTGTCACCATTCTTACATAATGTACTCACTGAAACCTTTTCCAGAGCTCTAAAACTTTGATGTCTAAACATTTGATGTATGTTGATGATAATGTAATTTTTCTTAGAGTTGGAAAACATGACTAGAAAGGAATACAAAAAGTTCCTACAAGCCTATCAGTCTACATCTGGTCAACCGATAAACTTCTGCAAAAATGAGTACTATCTCCCTGACAAAGCCTCTAACATCTGCCATAGTTTAGTTAAATCCATCATAGGTATGAAAAAAGGCTAGCAATGCTTCAAATACCTAGGTGTTCCCATCTTTAGAGGCAAGAACAAGGTGTCTAATTATAATCACCTAATTGAAGCAATGGATGCCAAACTTAAAAAGTGGAAAAACATTTGGCTAACTCAAGCAGGTAAACTTACTCTAATTAAAGCAAGACTTATGTCGATCCCTCTTCATATATTTGCAACCACGAAGCCCCCAAAATCTCTGATTAAGCTTCTTGAAAAGAAAGCTTCAAGATGCTTTTGGGGTTAGTCGGATCAAGGGAATAGAAAAGTGTCGAGAGCATGGCCAAAAATATGCTTCCCACAAGCAGAAAAGGGATTGGGGACAAGAAACCTAAACACATTCATCTTTGAATTCTCTTTTAAGCTTTGGTGAAAGATGAAAATAAATGACAGAGTCTAGACAAAATTTTCATGGTGTCTACCTGCAACTACTCTCCAATGCCCTTTGTGGTCAAGGATATGTCAAGTCACTGAGTTCTGCAGCTCAAACTCAAAGATTATTCCTGGTAAAGGTAGTTGTAGTTTTTGGAATGGTAACTAGACTGGTATTGGTGCTTTATGCTTCCAATGGCCAAATTTAAACCCCCATTCTGAGAGATAGCATTGGTTGATTTTGTCACTAACAAAGAAGCTTATATGCCAACCCTGGAGCCAATATTGGCTCCCAATTTAATTAGCATACTTCAGGATGCTCAGCTTCTCCCAAATTAGGAGGATAGATTACTATGGACTACATCAGCTAATGGTGTGTTCACTATCAAAAGTCCCTACCTTGCCCTAAGAGATACGACAACTCCAACAAGATCACTGGATCAAATCTGGAAAGCTAATATACCAGATATTCTCTCTATCTTCATGTGGAAAGTCATGAACAATTTTTTGCCTTTTGATAACATCCTTCTATCAATAGGTATTAATCTTGCTTCAAAATGTCCATTCTGCACACAAGCAGACTCATTAGATCATTTTTTTAATGATTACCAGTATGTTATCTCTGTTTAGACTAAATCTCATATGCTAATGAACATTGGTGATTCAAACTACCCCTCAGTCTGGGATAGAATTTTCTCCTACCTCAATCTTGACACTCCTTTTAAGTCACAAAAAACTGCAGTCAAAACTGTAGCTTTAATCACTTTTTGGCACTTATGGAAAGCAAAAAACACTTTCATTTATGGTAACAAAGCTTAGACCACAGACTCAGTTGTGCATTGTATTAAGGAAGTGTATTACAATATCTTTGTTGTTAATCCAGTAATTAAGAGCACGGATTTTGATAAATATTGGATAGAGGTAGGTTTAATGCCATACTTTGGTAAGAAAAAGGTGAAACCACCAATAGCAGTGGTTTGGTCACCTCCTGTTTTAGGCCTTAAATGCAATGTGGATGCTTCATTCACTATAATTAGCAACCATGGTATTGTTTTCAGAGATCATAGAGGCCGGGTTAGCAAAATATGTTATCTCTCCTCTGAGGAAAAATCTCTCGTAGAAGCTGAACTCATCAGTATTCAGTAGGCTATACAGATAACAGTGTCAGAAAACCTGATAGAAGTGATTTTTGAATCTGACTGCCTCATAGCAGTTCAGATGGTAAAGAACCCATTAAAAGCCCTCTTTGACATGTACTCTACAGCAATCAAAGTACAAGATTTGTCAGGGTCACACAGGTTTAATTTTATTCACAGGGAGGGAAATAAATCAGCCGATCATATTTCAAAATTTGGCAATTTAATGGAACCAGATGCATCTGGAACTATTCTTGCATCAAAATTTGATAGGAAACTAAAGGGACTTATCCATTTAGATAGAATAGCCATGCCCTCAATCGGATTCAGAGACTTCCATCCTCCCTAAAAGATTCTAGTACTCAATTAGGGCTGTTTTGAATATAGCTCATACTTCTCATCAGATTGGTTCACTGATTTCCATCTCATCTACACTATGATTTGAAGATAGTAATCAGTTAACCCTCTCAGGAACTTTGATGCTCCTGATTGTGATTTGCAATGTATTGCTTTTGTTTCTGTCTGCTTCTTTGCTATGCTCTGGTTTTTCTCCTCCCTATGCATATGTTCTCTACTGTGAGGTTCATAGTTGCATATGATCTCTGTTGTACATCAACTCCTTGCTTCCACACACACACACACACGTACTGCTGCTATTTTTTCTTTCCCCATGCAGGTTGAAACAATTCAAACAATCAAGCAACAAATCAAGAAAAGCTGCTGATTTTCTTGGCAACAAGAAGTCTGGGACCAGGTTTCAATGTTTCTGCAAAAGAACAAGTAGAAGAATGGCATGTTTTGTGTAGGAATCAAGATCCTCTCTTCAAAGGATCTTTTCTCCTCCCTATAACCAAGCTACTCTTCCATTGTTTCGTCACATTTCACTCCTTTTGAAGGCTAAATCGTTTAGCCTTATTACTTCCATGTATGTCCACATGCGAATCGACACAGGGGGTGGAGGTTCGTTCAGTGTGGAATTACAAAGAAGGGGATATACTCCACTGTTTAGATCCGGTTAGGATACTTAGGTTCTTTTGATACGAACTGTGGTTCCCCTATATGTATATCCTTGTAATTATGAAACAATTGTATTTTCCTTTTTAAATTTCTATTGTCCAGAGAGCCAAATAATATCCCCATAATTATTTTTAAAAAAAGAATAAAGAAATTCAAGCAGTCCTTGAACTCACCAAACATTTGGGATTAGCAGTACGACAAATGGGCAAATGCCGGTGGAAAGCTTGACTAAACATTTGAACATCCTTTCCCACGAAGATAAATTAATGAAAAAAGTGCTTTTATAACCCTACATAGTTGACATAAGTGCCAAAATAACCTTTCAGTATTTGAAAGTGTCAATATAACCCTATCTAGTTAGTAAAAGTCTCAATATCACCCTCTCCGGTAACTTTTAGCCAGAATTTAATAAAATTACATGTTTCCCTTATGGAAATAAATTAAAATACAAACAAATAGGAAATAACATTATTACCCTTAGACCGCCGCCGGAACATGTAGGGTTATATCAGCACATTATGAAATCTTATTGGGTTATATTAGTATATTTCTAATGTTTGTAGGGTTATATTTGCAAATTTATAATGTTTGTAGGGTATATCAGCAAATTCTTAAAACTTATAAGGTTATATCAGCACATGTTATAAATATTAAGTATGTGGTACTCGGGTGGCCTTAATGGGCAACCACATCATCATATACACCATTATAACATCATACCAATATCATATACAACATAAAATTTAAAATCATGACACCATCATTAATATTAAACACCATTATCACATATCATAGCCTCATTTCAAAACTTATCAACATTAAAAACCCTAGGTCGAAGAACACAACAAAATAACAATCACACACAACACCAAAGGTCATCGAATCACCAATCTGGACTAAACACTACAAAATAAATAAAATATCATTAAAACCCTATATTCAACACTATTTACTGATATGACCCTACATTTTTTTACTAATGTGCTGATATAACCCTATAAATTTTAGGAATGTGCTGATTTAACTCTACTAGTTTTCATAATGTACTGATATAACCATACCTAGTCCGGCAGTAGTCCACCGGTGGTCCGCCGGCGGTCCGGCGAACTATGAGGGTAAAATTGTCCACATAATTTCTTATTTAGCTCAAAGGGTATTTTGGTCAATTTACATAGAGTCAATGCCAGAAAATTAAGGTCAATGCCAAAATTGGGGTTTGAGGGTTATATTGGCACTTTCGTTAACTAGATAGGGTTTTATTTACACTAAAAATTATCATAGGGTTATATTGGCACTTACTCAAGTAGATAGGGTTATATTGGCACTTATCCGTAAATTAATATTACTTCCATTTTCTTAGACTCATTAGGAGTACTTTGTTATTTAGAGATAATCTTTTAACAACGATTTTTCCCCAAGAATTAGGCAAAGTCTTGGGAAATACGGTCTTTCCTTAGGCTTATGAAAAGACAGAATTTAATTAGAATAATAAAAGATAAAACGTCTAAGTTGCAATATTAAAAATTTATTATACAATGTGTAGTAGTAATAAAGTTTATAACCCGATTCATAAAACCCAAAAATTTTATTTTCATTTCTTCTAATTTACACTTTAAACCTTGGTCTTTCAATGACTTATGGAAAGACCATCTTTTAAAAGACGGACTCGAAGAATTATATTGTGGTCTATTGGGAAAGATAAAAAAACAAGTTATTACAACATATTTATATGAGAAGGTTTTCTGTTAGATTGATAAATTGTTATATCAATTATAAAATTTAATTATAAATTATTTTTTAGGTCTCACACATATTCTGCAATAACTTCTTTTGGTCCACCAAGGCCAATACCGCATTTAATCAGCAATAAACACTCTGAAATTGATATCTTTGGTCCGCAGAGGTGATTTTCAGGTAAAGTCAATGATAAAATTGGTCAAAATAAGTAAAATGACCATTATACCCTGAGTTTAAAAAAATAAAAAGAAAAGAAAATCATACCTCTCCTTCGTCTCCCACCACCGGCGCCGTTGCAGACATCTCCTCTGTCTAAAATATACTTCCACCACCGGCGTCGCCCAATACCTCGACGTCTCCTCTGCCTCCCACTACCGGCACCGCCTCAACATCGTCATCGTGAGCTTCATCGAGGGCCTCAACAACCACGTCGACATCCTCTACTTCAATGACTGTGGTGCCTCCACCGAGCCCATTGTGAAGCTCAACAACAGCAACCCCAAATGGGTTCTGCGCACCGCTCACGTCCTTCGACTGGAACGAGGTGGAGCCCCGCCATGTCGAAAAATTGAGAGTCTCAATTTGGGAACATGATTTAGGGTTTTGAAATTCAACCCCCACCACTAAACAACGCTAAGTCATCATCATCATCATAATCATAATCAGCAATAGCAGCACCCTGGGAAATTATTTGGTCCAGAGTAGTACAGGTGCGATGTCGGCGTGCCATGTGTCAATTCCGGCAAACTTCCGAATGGTTCAGGTGGCGAGGAAGAAGATGTGTGTGTCTTCACGTGCATTCTAAGGGAACAATTTTTGTGCGCGTGGCTTCATATGTGCGGTTATAATCAGATTTTTTTTAATAGTGAAATTACTAAAATACCCCTAGCTATATCAAAAAACCATTCTGGTTTACTTGAAAATCACCTCTGGGGACCAGATAAATCAATTTCAGAATGTTAATTGTTGATTAAATGCGGTATTGGCCTTGGGGACCAAAAGAAGGTGTTGCAGAATATGTAATAGACCAAAAAATAATTTAGTCTTTCTATAATTTTAAAGGTAGGTTTTATAATTATTTATATGTTGAAATTTATTTTTAAAATTTATTTTTAAAATATTTTCATAATTATAGATACATTACTGCTACAAATAAAATAAATATCAAATCACCCTATTGATCATACTAATTATAAAAATAATCTTGCCTAACGGTCAGTTGATTTAAAACAAAATTTAGTGTACTTATATTATTTCTTTACTTCGTTGACAGAGTGTAGAGAATGTCTCATATTAGATAGACTAATAAAAATAAAATATTATTTAAAAAATTTAAGGTCAAATTATAATTATTTATATCTTGAGATTAATTTTAAAATATTTCTATAATTATAGATACCTCATTATAATAAATAAAATAAATATCAAATCATTCTAATAGTCATGAATACTAATTATTAAATGACACATTTAAAGTGCGGGCGGAAAACACACACTGAAGGTGCGTTCTTCGCGGCCACCATGAAGCGCGGAAGGGGCAGGCCACGGAAGATGGTGGCTCTAATGACGGTGGAGTGGATTAGATCAATACGGGAGGAATGTGTTGAAGCTATCGGTCAATTGGCAGAAGAGGATGAGGAGCTATCGGAGGAGAACAACTAGGTGGCAGAAGCTACAGTAGAGGTAAACTCTATTCTCCTAACCGATAAGGGAAATTCGATTGAGAGTGAAAAAAAAAAGAGAGGTTATGGGTAGACATAATCAGTGGAAATAGGGTTCAGAAAAATGGGACGAGGTTCGATTATGTAGCTCCTGCGGTTATAGAGGGGGAAATTGAGGTTGAGATCGAAATGGAGGATGTGAAGGACGAATTAGATTACTGGAAGAACTCTCTGATTATGTACATTTTAGGTGGGAATTTGATGATGAATGATGTGAAGAGGTATGTCATGAAATTTTGGTCATTTGTCAACGCACAGAGATATTGTACAATGACGAGGGATACTTTATCCTCCGTTTAAAATCTGAGAAGGATAGGGATGAAGTTTTGAGGAGGGGACCGTATACGATCTATTGCATGGCCATGTTCCTGCATTTATGGAAGCCAGATTTCTCACTGAAAAGTGATATGGTGCGAACCTTGTCTGTCTGGGTGAAGCTACCAAACCTGCCAATCCATCTTTGGGGACCCAAGAGCTTAGGGAAGATTGGAAGTGTGGTGGGAAAGCCCCTGTTCACTGATGAATGTACTGCAAGCAAGCTGTGGGTATCTTACGCACGGATTCTGGTGGAGGTTGATATCTCCCAGCAGATTAGGGAGATTGTAACAATCAAGGATGTGGAAGGTAATAAAATCCAACAGCCAATCGAAATTGAAGGGAGGTCATTGTTCTGTGATAAATGCCAAATGGGAGGACACAGGTGTAACAATGAGGGAGAAAAGAGGAAACCAGTCCAAGTGTGGCAGAAAAAGAAACAAACACCTGCTGAAGGGAATGAGAGTCAAGCTGATGGCAAACAGCTAGCTGTGACCAAGGTGGTTGCACAGCAGACTGTGAACAGTGTTCAAGGCAATGCTGGGAAAGTGGTGGCACCAAGGAACAAGGGGAAACAAAAGGAGGGCGTGGTTCTCACACAAGGAGAATGTAGCAGCAAGGATTGATGGGATTTGAGACAGCTCTGGGAATTTTGACTGATTCTCCAGAGGGCTTCGATCACGTTCCATGATTATCTCATGGAATGTGAGAGGGTTAAATAACACACCGAAGCAGAGAGAGATTTACTCCCGTCTCTCTGGGATGAAATTTATGATTGTTGTTTTAGTAGAAACTAGAGTTAAAGGAGAAAACAAAAATGAAGTCACGAAATGTTTTAAAAATATGTGGCAGTTTGTGGATAATTATGAGGCACATCCTAATGGTAGAATATGGGTATTATGGGATGATAAAAAAGTTGTATTTAAGAGGGAAGCGACTGATCAAATGCTATTGTGTGAAGTAACTAACAGTAGTGGGGGTTTGCTGTGTTGGTTAACTGCCATATATGCTGGAAACCAGTTGAAGGTGAGGAAAGTTCTCTGGAAAGATAAAGAAAAATCTCAGAAAATAGTTGCAGGGCCTTGGCTTTTATTAGGGGATTTCAACAATGTCCTCAGTGTTAATGATAGAATGGGAGGCAACGATGTGCAGGCTGGCAAATATTGGGAACTGGAACAAATGATGATGACAGTAGGACTGAGTGAATGCAAATCAATGGGAGACTTCTACACATTGTCTAATAGACAAATGAGAGGTATCATATACTCACGAATTGATCAAGGAATGGGGAATTCACAATGGTTTCTGAGTTTCCCTAAATCTGAAGTAGAAATTATGGAGGCAGGAATCTCAGACCATGCATTACTCAGGGTGAAGCTATTTGAAGACAAGGAGAGGACACCTAGGCAGTTTAAATGTTTAAACTACCTGCTAGAAAGGGCAGATGTTCTGGAAACTATTAAGGACAGCTGGGAGAAACCAGTAAATGGTAGGCCTATGTACGTGGTTTGGATGAAGTTACTGAGGCTCCAGAAACTTTTAAAGCTGGTTATGAAACAAGTTGGTGGGGTGCAAAAAAAGTTGGAGCAGTTTCGGGCAAATTTAAGTGAAGCCTAACAAAATTTGATAAATGATAGACTGGATAAGGATGAAGTACTACGGGTTCTAAACTGTATAGATGAAGTCTACAAGTGGAGTGGCATAGATGAGAAGATAGCAAAACAGAAATCGAAGATCGATTGGCTACGCTTGGGTGATAGGAACAACTCATATTTTCATGCTTTGGTGAAATCCAAAAATAAAGCAGCAAGTATTCTAAAAATTGAAAGGGAGGATGGGAGTGTGACCACTAACTAGGAGGGAATTGAAGCTGAGATTCTCAGTTTCTATGAGAACCTCATTGGCAGAACAAGTACCAGATCAGAAGGCATTGATGTCGAAATCATGAGGAATGGTAAAGCACTGAATAACGATGACAAAAGGGAGCTGATTGCAGAGGTTAACGAGAAGGAAATATATGCAGCCTTGAAGGGAATAGGAGACATGAAAGCACCAGGTTGTGATGGGTTTGCTGCGAGATTTTTCAAAGTAAACTGGGGAGTGGTGAAGGATGAGTTTGTCTGCGCAGTGATGGACTACTTTGAATCGGGGAGGATTTATAGAGCTGCAAACAGTACCTTAGTGATTCTCATTCCGAAAAGTCATGCAGCAAGCAAGGTGAAGAATTACATGCCCATATCTTGTATTTCAACTATGTACAAGGTGATCTCTAAAATATTGACGAATAGGCTGAGCAAGGTCATTGGAGAAGTAGTGAAAATTAACTAGGCTGCCTTTGTTCATGGGGAAAGTATTCATGACAATATCATGGTGGCCTATGAATTACTTAGAGGCTACAACAGAAAATGATGTGTCATACAGATGGACATATAGAAAGCTTTCGATATTGTAGAATGGGAAGAACTTGAGGTTATTATGAAGGAGATAGGAATGCCTGAGAAATTTGTGAGATGGACTATGGTGGGCGGGAAAACAATCTCTTACAGATACAATGTTAATGGGCATATTACCAGGTTTCTTCAGGCCAAGTGGGGACTGAGGCAGGGAGACCCCCTCTCACCACTGTTATTCATACTCGTAATGGAATACATGACACGGTGCTTACAAGATTGCAGCAAGATGGTTGGGTTCAAGTTCCATCCAAACTATGAACTACTGCAGTTGAACAACATCAGTTTTGCGGATGATGTCCTGCTTCTATCAAAGGGCGAGGCAACTTCTGTCAACGTTCTGATGAGGGCTTATCAGAAATTTGAACAATCCACTGGGCTCAGATTCAGTGGGAACAAATGCAACATTTACTTTGGCAATGTGGCACAGGACCAGAGAGGGCAGATTCTGGAGCTGACAGGGTTCACAGAAGGGAAACTCCCATTCAGGTATCTTGGCATCCCTTTAGCTAGTAGAAAGCTAACAATCCATATGTGTAATCCATTGATTGAGAAAATTATTGAACGTATTAAACACTGGAGTGCTAAACTATTGAGCTATTCGGGTAGATAACAATTGATTAAAAGTGTGATCTTCTCTATTGATAATTACTGGCTGCAAGTGTTTCCTTTGCCAAAAGTTGTAGTTAAACACATAGAGGCCCTATGCCGTTCATATCTTTGGTGTGGAGGAGAGACAATTTCCCATAAGTCACCAGTGGCTTGGGAAAAAAAATCTGTGGTAGGAGAAATGCTAGGGGATTAGGTTTAATCTCGTTGCAGGAATGGAGTATGGAAATCAAGAGTAAAACCTTATGGAATGTTTTTAGAAAGGCTGATAGGCTATGGATACGTTGGCTTCACGAATACTACATAAAAGAAAGGGATGGACTGAGTATTAAGATCCCAACCCATGCTTCCTAGATTATCAAGAGTCTAGGAAAATTCAGGGACAGAGTAATGAATCTGGAGGTATGGCAGAAACAAAACGGACTTCAAAAGTTCAGCATTAGGCATGTTTATGAGGAGCTGAAGCAGGTGCAGCCAGTAATGGCTTAGAGAAAACTCCTCTTCAACAACTATGCGTGGCCACGAGCAAAATTTATTCTTTGGCTGTGCTGTTTTTAGAGATTGGCAACGAAAGATAGACTGGCCAGGTTTGGCATTGGCAAGGACCGAAAATGTTGTTTCTGTGGCAGGGAGGAAACGTTACAACATCTGTTCTTTGCTTGCCCTGAAACTAAGAAAATCTGGTGGGAACTGATGCGTTGGCTGAAGATGGAGAGGGAACCTGGTATGTGGGACGAGGAGATAGCATGGCTGGTGCAAAAATGTTGAGGCAAGGGAAGAAAACTCCAGCTCTTCAAGATGGCAGTAGCCAAAACTATCTACTGGACGTGGAAGCGAAGAAATGAAGTGTGCTTTCAAAAATAGGAAAGAAAGAACATTGTAAGTAAAATTATAGAGTGTATAGTATATAGAGATTGGGTTCAACCAAAGTTGAAAGCGTTTTGTGCTCACCTTATGGTAGATTTTGACTGATATTGGGCCTTTGTAACACGGAGTTTGTGCATATTTTGAAAAGAAATGGAAGTTTTACCGAGTTCCAAATGACTCATTTAACAGTTAGTTGGTTTTAAAAAAGATTTTGTGTAGAGAGAAAGGTTCCTAATGAAACTTTAACATTGTTGTTGTTAAAATTTTCATGATAGAATGTATTTTCCATGAACAATAAATAAATATCGCCTTCTGTTAAAAAAGATAGACTAAAGATAGACTTTGTGTAAATAATAAAGAAAAGAGTGATTTTATAGTCCTACCTAGTTGACATAAGTGCCAATATAACCTTTCAATATTTGAAAGTGACAATATAACCCTATATAGTTAGTGAAAGTGCCAATATAACCCGATAAGTTTTAAGGGTGTACTGATATAACCCTACAAACATTAGAAATGTGTTGATATAACCCTGCAAATATTAGGAATGTGCTGATATAACCCAATAAGATTGCATAATGTGCTGATATAACCCTACATAATTTCAGCAAACTATGGCAATCCGGCGAACTATGAGGGTAAAATTGTCCACATGATTTCAGAGTTAGCCCAAAGGGTATTTTTTGTCAATTTACATAGAGGCAACGCTGAAAAATTCAATACCAGAAATGGAGTCTGAGGGTTAAATTGGCACTTTCATTAACTAGTTAGGGTTATATTGGCACTACAAATTATCGCAGGGTTATATTGGTCAATACCAAAAATGGAGTCTGAGGGTTAAATTGGCACTTTCATTAACTAGTTAGGGTTATATTTGCATGATAGACTTTGTGTAATGAATAAATGTTCATGCATTCTGTCTTCTGTTAAAATACAGAATGTATGATAGAATGTATTTCCCACGAAGAATGTTAAAAATACCAATGTATTTTTAAAAATATGAATATATTTTTAACAGAATTTGAAACCATGATAGAATGTATTTCCCGTGAAAACTAATGTATTGCTGACAAGAATAAATAGAGTACAAAAGGTAGGCTAGTACTAGTATAACTCTAGACTAGTCAACAATTCTATCTAGAATCAAATCAAATCAATCAGATATAAGACTTATCCTAACACCCCCCCCTCAAGCGAAGTGTCGGATGCTCGCCGCCGCAGAGCTTGGATCTGAACAACTCAAATAGAGGACGAGAGAACCCTTTGGTGAATATGTCCGCAATCTGAAGAGAAGTAGGAACATGTGCAACACGCAGCTTGCCGGAAGCAACCAACTCTCGAACAAAATGATAGTCGATGTCGATGTGCTTCACCCACTTGTGAGCAATTGGATTCTGAGCCAAGAAGATAGGGTTATATTTGTCACATAACAGCAACGGAGAACCATGCAATGGAACTCGAAGATCTCGAAGAACATGAGTAAACCAAACAACATTCGAAGCAGTGTTAGCAAGAGCACGATACTTAGACTCGGTGCTGAAATGAGAAACTGTCGGTTGTTTCTTGATGCTCCATTAAACAAGGTTCCCACCAAGAAAAATAGCATATCTATGGGTGGATTGACGAGTCTCCAGACAGCGGGACCAATCGGCATCAGAATACCCCAACACCTCAGGAGAACTAGCAGACCAAAAAGTATGAACAAAATGCAGTGTGCCTCGAACATATTGCAAAATCCTTGTTACAACAGCAAAATGATCGTCTCTAAGGTGCTGAAGAAACTGACTGACAGTGTTGACCGAGAAGGCCAAATCAGAACGAGTGATGGTCAGGTACCGGAGTGCCCCAACTAGATAACGATACAACGTCGGATTCCGAAACGGTGGACTGGTCGAACTGTGCAACTGAGAACCTGGCACAAATGGTGTAGAAACTGGAACAACATCAGACATTCCTACACGAGTAAGAATGTCTCGAGCATACTTTGCTTGGCCAATAAGTAAATCCGATGAAGTAGGCGAAACTTCTAAGCCAAGAAAGTCTACACCATGAAAGTTGGGGTTTAGGGTTTAGGGTTTAGGATCAGAACTTGCTTTGATACCATACACGAATGATTTCACGTAATGAATATCGTATTACTGATGAGAATAAATAGAGTACAAAAAATAAAATGTTTAGGATAAAAGATAGACACTGTGTAAAGGATAAATAAATTTAACAAACAATACAGTATGTTAAAATGACATTTATCCCAAATACCATATAATAGATATTGTTTCCTTCCTGTCTGTCAACTGTGCGTATTCGAGTTATTTTGACTACACTAAACCCAAAAATTTTCAAAAAATAACATATTTACCAATATTATAATATGTTACTGGTTTTAATTCTCTATTATGTATAATCAATCATAACTTATTAACATGCAAATATTATAAGATGTTACTGATTTTTAATTCTTTACTATATATAATCAATTATAACTTGTTAAAATATATAACTTCTAAACAATAAATATCTCATTATAATATATATATATATATTGAAGAAAGTCCAAAGAAACACATTACCTGAAATTAAAAAATGTTCAGATTTTTTATACAATGATAAAGCACTTTTGATAGAAATATATATACATATTTATTTATTTATTTATATACGACAAAGTCTTATTTTAGACTGACTAACTGTTAAATGAGGACATTTTATAATTAGTGAGACTAATAAGGTCATTAGATATTTATTTTTATTTATTACAATGAGATATAGATAAAGTCTTGGGAAAGATAGTCTTTCCATAGGCTTATGGAAAGATAGGGTTTTATTGGAACAGTAGAAGGGTAAAAAGTCTTAATTGCAATATTAAAAATTTATTATACAACGTGTAGTAGTTATAAAGTTTATAACCTGATTCATGCAGTCCAAAATTTTTATCTTCATTTATTTTAATTTGCACTTTAAATCACGGTCTTTCCATGGTTTATGGAAAGACTGCCTTCAAGAGACGGGCTGTGAGATAAATACATATAATTTTGATATAAAATGAATGTCAACATATAAATAATTGCTTTTTAAATAATTTGAATGAAATATTATAAATTAATCAAATTTTATTGTATTCAATATTTAACGTTTTTCAACTAAATTGATTATTTTACTTCATAGCTCATATAATTTTTCTTAAATAACTAAAATTTTAAATTTTAAATAAAATTTAGTTTCAATATTTTAATTAATGATGATACTAATTTTCAGGGAAATCAAATTCTTAATCTTGAAATGCTCGACCGACATCCAAATCCTACTTTTACAATTTCCCTTAAGGCAAAGTCTTGGGAAAGACGGTCTTTCCATAAGTTTATGAAAAGACGGGGTTTAATTAGAATAATAAAAGGTAAAAGGTTTTAGTTGCAATATTAAAACTTTAGTATGCAACATGTAGTAGTTATAAAAATTATAACCCAGTTTATGCAACTCAAAAATTTTATCTTCATTTCTTCTAATTTACACTTTAAACTTTTGTCTTTCCATAACTTATGGAAAGACCGTCTTTCAAGAGACGAACGCTTTTCTTAAACACGCTTTAACAGTAAAAGAAAAAGGGAAAGTTTGTTTAAAGGGAACAATTAGAACAATTAGCTTCTTGTTTGATCGAACATTGCTTTTTTTTATAGGAACTAAATGGGTAAGTTTCTTTTATACTCCTGACTACCTCAGATTGATACTTCCCTCTGACCAATAGAAAATGACTCAATTTTTATTTTCATCTGTCTTATAAAATATGTCTCAATTCAATTCTCACATAAAATGACAAATAAAATAGACTTATATATTTTCTATATTATCCCTCAAATTATTAATTAAATTAATTAGTGCCCTCATTATTTTCCAAAATATCTTACCATTATTTCACATCAACACTTCTACCTCGGTTTACAAAATTACCGATTCAAAAGTAATTGAGTCATTTTATAGGATGAAAGGAGTACATTTTAAGCGTCATTTTCTAAAGATACATTTGGCCATTATTCATATTTATTGTATAAATTAAACACTGATATATAAAATGTTATATTTAAAAACTACACTTAAAAAGTATTAAAATATTTTACTATTAATGGTATTATTAGTTGTATACTATTTCAAAATTATGAAGTTAGAGTAAAAAAATGTTCATTTTAGATCATCGGAAGAATAAGTACTTATCTCTTTTTTAATAAGAAAAGAAGTGCACTTATTTTTGTTATTCTACTTAATTACACTTTGAGAATATTATGACTTAAAATGAGTTGCAAGAAAAAACCCAAAGCCGTGAAGCACACAGCAACCTTGCTTTGAAGCTACAGCTCACAAAATTTTAGCTGTAAAGTGTAAAACGTTTACTTCTCTGCTTCACTATGTTTGACACCATACGTTTATGTGTCATTTTAGTTTTTTAAGTTGAAATGTGTGGAGTAAATTGAGTGAGAAGAGTAAAAAGTTTAATGAGTGGTAGAGAGTGATGTACTTTTTGCCATAAAAATAAAGGTGACAAACTTAGAAAAACATACAAATATGGTAAGTATGTCAAACTTAAGAAAACAGAGGAAGTACTTTCGGGTGGAATTTGAAAATTCCATAAATAGTTTCAGAAGCACTAGATTAAAATGGAGTGAATAGCTCAAAAGGTAATATGCAAATATAACCCTATATATGGGAGAAAATGTATATATGAGGCTGAGTTGTTTTTTAGTGCAAAAACAATCCTAACTATTGAATGAAAGTGTAAATATAACCCTATAACCATACTTTGGGCGTTGACTAGGAAATTCTAGCATTGGCCCACTTGCAAATACTAAATACTCTTATGTTGAAATCCTTACATGAGATGGACAATTATGCCCTCTCTGCCGACACCACCACCACCCCCACCCGCTTGGCTCCACCTCCACCGCCAGACCACCACCACCACCCGCCTGGCTCCACCACTGCCCAGACAACCCTCCACCTTCAACCCCCCACCACTGCCCAGTCAACCCTCCACTTTCCACACCCGTCACCACTGACCAGCCACCCCGCCACCACAACCAGCAACCCCGTCACCACCCGGCGAGTCAAGATCTGGTGGCCACCACACTACACGCGCCACCCCACCTACATCTAGCCCCACCTCTCCACCACCTTCCACTCCGGTCATTACCACTAGCCATCCCGCCACCACTACCCAGCCTTACCACTAGCTATCCTGCCACCACTACCCAGCCTTACCACCAGCCATCCCGCTACCACTGCCCAGCCAACCCCCCGCCACCATCACTAGTCAGCCCCCCCCACCACCTAGCGAGTCAAGATCTGGTGGCGAGTCAAGACGTCGGACTGAACCGGTGCCCTCCTTCTCACCGCTATCGTACCCTATCCCCTCCTTCTCACCGCTGCCCTCCTCCATCAACGAAAACCATATCCCCTTATCTTCACCACTACCCTTCTCCACCAACGAAACCTATCCCCTCCTCCTCACCGCTGATTGAACAACGAAAACCCTATCCCCTCCTTCACCAACGAAAACCCTAGTTGTCCCCACCGATTGAACACTCCACCACCGATTGAACACCTCACCGCCGTTCAGCCCCACGCCCGCTCAGACCTCAGTGCCGATCAGTCAAGCGCCGGAGTTTCTGAACCATTGCGCCCAATCTAAAGCTTCGCAAAACCAGAAGACAAAGATGAGCAGACGAAGTTTCTGAAGACGAAGATGAGCAGACGAGAAGACGAGAGCAGTGGTGGCACGAGAGGAAGGTGTGACGAAGACGAGCCCAAATATGTGGTTGACGAGATAATGGAAGAAGAAGAAGAAGAGAGTGATGAAAATGAATTTTGGGGTTTCAGGGGGTATGAATGTCATTTCAGTATTTTTTGTATTTTTTATAGAAGGGCGAATTTGTCTTTTTAACCTATTACAACCTCAAATTACCAGAAAATGTTATATTTGCACGTAACATAAATATTTAGGGTTATATTTACACTTTAAATTATCGCAGTGTTATATCTACACTTTTATCAATTATATAGATTTATACATACACTTAGCTCTACCTCAAATCCTCTTTGGCTTTTTACCAATTTACCGTGTACGTCTCTTATACAATTGACTAGTATTTGAATCTTCACGTTTATTAATTTGCTACTTTTCCATCTCAAATCGAATGCAGTAGTAAGAATTAAAACTGGCTTCTTTTTTCTTTTCTTTTTTCACAATGCAAGAAATTCGCCAATCACACTAATGAGATATGGGTACTTGGGCCACATCTTTACTCACCATATCTAAAGACGCACTATTTAATCTAAATAAGACTTATACACTTGTAAAAAGAGGTAAAAAGGCATAGAATATAGGTTCGAATCAGTCCCCAAAACATTGTAACCATACCTTCTCTATAGCATATTTTCACATTTTACTAGGGCATCAGAGTGGGTACGGCCACATACTACCTCGCCTTGAATGACCACTTCTATTGTTTATATTATAAGTCTGTTTTTTAAAATACAGTTTTTCTATAAGTTATAGAAAAATTAGAGTAAATTAGAAGAAATAAAGATAAAAATTTTGGGTTAGATGAATTAGTCTATAAACTTTATAACTATTATATGTTATATAATAAATTTTTAATATTGCAACTAACATGCTTTACCTTTTATTATTGTAATTAAAATCCATCTTTTCCCGGAACTTTACATTATATTAATACACTTTATTTTAAATTTGAAGTTGGCTGATAGTTGACTATTAATTTCAAAAATACGGAGTATTAAAATTCAAAGGCGACCAAAATAGTCATCAAGCTCAGCGTCACCAGCTGGGCTAAGCGGCCACCCCGGGCCCACACATCCAACCACCGCCCTCCGCCGCGTTCCTCCGCCCAAGGCCGGCTGCTGCAGCGAAAGGTTCAAAGTACCGGTCACCCTCATTGGTTTCTATAAATTATTTTTAAATTTTTACTTACTATTATTTTAAAATATTTCATTCATTTTACTCTAGTACTTGTTTTTATTTTTTTTCGAGAACAATACTCTACTAATTCATGCAACTTTTGTTCTCCAAGCTTCTTCATTTCTTTTACCACCTCCTATAAAAAATGACAGAATTATTTTTGACTCGCTCTTTATGCAAACTGATGTGACAGACAACAATCGTAGAAGAGTTGGAATGTTTTGATAAAGCAATATCTTATTTTACATCGACTAACAGTTAGATGGTGTGATATTATAAATAATGTAACTAAATTAGTGATTTGATGGTTTATTTTTATTTATTGCAACAAAATTTCCATAACTTTAAAAATTCTATAAAATGTATCGAAATGTATAAATAATTACAATTTTACCATAAAAATTGAGCCTTTTCATAATCAACTTAACTGTTAATCGATCAATAAAAACTTTCAAAAAAATTACATATTTATAATTTCAATTTTAAATCAGATTTAACTTATGGCAAAGTCCTGGGAAAGATTGTTTTTCCACAGCCTTATAGAAAGAAGGAGTTTAATTACAATAATAAAAGGTAAAAGGTCTTAGTTGCAATATTAAAAATTTATTATGCAACGTATAGTAGTTATAAAATTTATAGTCCGATTGATGCAATTCCAAAAAATTTAAATCCTACTACATCCATAACTTATAAAAATAATTATCTTCCAAGGGACAGACTTTTTACTCATAAAACAAAAGTTGCAGAATATTAGTAGCATTGGTTAAAGTTGAAAAAGGAGAAGTATAACACGTTTTGTGGATGATGTCACATTGTGGAAGGAAGCTTCTCGTTTGTATTGCAAGAAAAGCCACAACCACACAATTTTGCTTACGTCAACATTTAGTTCGCGGATATACCTACTACTATTGGCATGAGAATCACGGAATGTAGTTTTGAATTCTCACTCGTCTATTTTCCCAAAATAAGAACCGTTAGAGCATCTGCAATGGTAAAATTGTTCTTCTGAATTTAATTAATTTAAAGTTCAATCTCTTTCTTCTATCACATTAATTAAAATTATAAAGAAATTATTCCTTTTTTTTCACAGCGGTTGAAACCATTTCATGCACCCCACTTGATTTTCTCTATTATACTTATTGAATTTTACCTTGAAGGTATAATTTAAATAAATTTACCTACTAAAATAAATTAAAATGTGAAATTTAATAATGCATCTGTAATTTTAGAATTGAATTTTAAAAAAATTAATTTCAATTTTTAAAAGTTATTTTATGAACCGGAATTAGAAAGAACCATTTTTTAAAAAGAATGTAATTTCAATTTTTAAAAAGAATCAAAATTTAATTTTAACTTTTTAAAATAAAAATCAGAATTTTTAAAAAAATTATTTTTCTGATTTTTAAAGTTTTTAAAAATTAAATTTCAATTTATAAACAAGCAGCTTTGAAAAAAATTAGTTAGGACACGTGGCACCAAATGATTGGGCCACATGTCCCAATCAGGTAAAAAGAACTAAAAAGGACCGCATGGCCATCTGCTGGGAAAAGATTTAAAAATGACGAAGGTTCTCTTCGCAAAAAACAAAAACAAAAGCAAGGAGAAATATCAAAGTGGAAAATGTGCAAGTTGCCTCACATGGCATCTCAGGCGCATGTCAGATTTGGGCTGGTTCCAATATATTGGAACCACTTTGAAAATCTCATTGTGGGATTTCGTAGTTCCATGGTTTCAATGTGGTTCCAGTTTCAAACTGAAACAACTTTGGAATCACTCTGTATGTGCTATCCATTTCGTACCAAATAAATCTATTTTTCAAAATATTTATTACACCAAAAATATATTTTTTAAAGAAACAAGTAGGATATCATTAATTTAAATTCTGGCGAGGTGCCCCCTCTATTACAGATTTGGCTAGATTATGTGCTTCTACTACACACATTCTCTGCACTTTCATTACATGGAATCTAGTAAAAATCATTGCGAGCATTATAATGCTTCTAACTAAGCTGGGGAGTCCTGGTGGTATGGCTGGAAAGTTCTTCATGTGTTGTAGGGCCATCTCGCAGTCTGTTTTGATGAGGACATGGGCCGCTGAGTGTTGTTTGGCTATAGACATTGCTACATGTATTGTTGTTAACTCTGCTTGTACAACGAAGTTTGATTGTATCAGTCTCACGCCTTGCCACCTTGTCTGACTTGTTGTCGGTTGTGAGACCCAAGCTGTCGTCGCCTTACCGTCTGCTGCTCTGAATGCTGCATCGGTGATTAATTTCATCCAGCCCACATAATACGGGTTGTTTTGTGGTTCCCTTGGATGCCAGATTAGGTGTATATCCCCAACTCTTTTCATTCTTGATTCCACATTCAGTTGGGTGCTGGCCAGAAGATGTTAATCCAATTCTAGCGTGTTAGGGTAGTTTGCTACTCTGACTTCCCTTGCTTTCAACCTTGGGTCCTATGCTAGGTTTGACTTTACTGATGCCATTTTTTCCTTCGACTGACCGCCTCTACATCTCTAGTGTTGCTTTGTTCCGTGCACACCAAATGACTCATATAATGTAGAAGGTAAATTTTGCATCCAAATGGGCCGACCGCAAACCAAGACAAAAGCCAGTCACTTAGATTAGTTGGTGTACCTTGTCCAAAGTCAATGTCGAGCCTCGAAGCTCTCCATACTCTTCTGGCTATGTCACATTTCAGGATCATGTGTGAGGGAGATTCCATCTTGGATTGGCACATATGGCACAACGGGGACACATGCATGCCTCGTTTCCTGAGTGTTGGTCTCGTCGGTGCTGCATCTTGAATTATCCTCCAAACTAGTAGCTTGATCTTCTTCAGTGCGTCACACGACCAAAGCTTCTACCACATCTTTTAATGTTGCTCAGTGTCTAGAGAGGATGTCGAGGATGATGGCCTTTGTTACCAAAAATATATAACTATGGCATTACGTGTTCTTGAAAACAGTGAGAAGAATGATAATGGGGCGCCTTAGGTTGTGTTTGGCAGAATTTATAAGTTGTATTGCTTATAAACTAAACACTTTTTAATATTTCGTAAAGTGTTAAAATAGTAACTTATTTTGAAAGCATAAGTTATTTTGGAGGGAAAAACAGAAGTTGGTATTGTCATGCTTTAAAAATAAGCCAGACTTGCTTATAAGCACGGCTCTGCCAAACACAAACTCTAATTGAAAGGAAAGGATTTTTTTTAGCATTTAAATCATTAAATTACTATATATCTCATTGAAAGTAACATGAATTTTTTTTCCATATCTGAATGAGAAGGAAAAATAACACTAAGGGGCCGTTTAGTTCAAGTCGAGAAAGAGAAAGGAATCAAGAAAGGGAAAGGAAGAGAAAGGAATGGAATAACCCCATTTTTTTAATTTTGTTTGGTTCAGATATGGAAAGAAAATCAAATTCTCTTTCACTCTCTTTGTTAATGTTCGGTTCATACTATGGAAAAAATATTAATTTTTAGCATTATTTATAGGGTAATATGCAAATATAACCCTATATGTTGGAGAAAGTGCACACATAACCCTGAGTTATTTTTTAGTGCAAAAACAACCCTAACTATTGAATGAAAGTGCAAATATAACTCTATGGCCATATTTCCAGCATTGATAGGCCATTTACGGCCATTGATTGACAAAAAATGACCAAAATGCCCTTTAAACCAAATACAAAAATCTAAAGACTAAAATAGCCTTGCTTAACCACTGCTCTCCGCTCCACCACCTCCACCACTGTCCTGATCTGTTCGACCTATCCCTTCACCACCTCTGCTGCAACCTTATCCCCACCAGTTTGCCGCCGCCCCACCACCACCCCGCCACCACTGCACTTCCCCACCGTTGCCCAACCAATATCGACAAAATTACTCAATTGGTTCTCCCATCTCTAACCTCCACCCTCAATTATTGACAAATTTTGCAAAACTTCCAAGCAAAAATACATCATAAACACAGATTTGATGTAATCATCATGGGTTGACGAAGGTTAGGTACGGCCGACTCACTTTCTTCTTCTTCTTCATTTTCCTAGATTCACTACACCACCTCAATTCCACCTTCAATTTCAGATTTGATCATTTTCTCTGCTACCCACCCGTCTTCTCCGGTGATGTCATAGAAGAAAAAGAAAATGATGTCGGCGACCAAATGAACCCTCATCAGCCTCGCGTAAGTCTGAGATTCGCAGGGGTAAATGAAAAAGAAGAAAGAGGTGAGTCGGCCTCTCAGGAAGGTGGAATGGTAGCACTGGGCTGGTGAAGTTTTGCCCCTCAAAATATTCAGGAACATGAAGTCTGAGATTCGCCAGCGTAAATGAAGAAGAAGAAGGAGTTAACTCTAACGCCGGAGACCAAACGCGTAAATGAAGAAGAATGAGGAGGTGAGTCGGCCTCTCTCTTCCCCACCAGTAAATGGAAACTTTTAATGTCTTTTCAATTTTTTTTATTTGTTTACAGAGGGGAAAAATAGTATATTCACTTAATTCCGGCCTTAAACTACCGGAAAACATATAGGGTTATATTTGCACTTTCAATTATCGCAGGGTTATATCTGCACTTTCATCAATTATGTAGGGTTATATATGCACTTTGCTCTTATCTATAATATAACATATATATATATATATAAGTATATATTATTTCAAGTGGTCAAATTTGTTAGAAAACTATAAAATTATTTCATGAACTATTGTCATTTCTAGTTCATATAATAAAATTTTAATATAAAAAAACTTATTTCATCATTTTTAACTTATTAATATACCGTGTATGATTAAAAAATGTATTTTTTTTAATTTCTTGGAATTGATCTTTTATTCAAATATTATCATCTTTACATACTTTTTAGTTCATATCTTTTTTAAAATATATTTAAATCGCATAGGTTGTATTGATTTAAAATCTATAGTTCATCATATGTGCTGATAATGATGTTAAAAAAATCATATACGTAAATCTTTTAAGAATGGACGTTCCAGTGGATATAAAAATCAAATTCAATCAAATTCCAGTGGAGCATCTTTTAAACAAACATAAAATCAATGTGAACCCAAAATATTACATAATGTATGATATCGACCATCACAAGTATTTTTTTAATAAAATAGTTAAAATTTAAAAACCAAACATTGCTTATATTAATTTTTTTTTCTTAAATTTACAAGTTAAAGTATAACATTTTAATACTTTTAAAACTCAAAAATAAAATTATAATATTTTTATTGAAATAATAATTATTAATATTAATTTTTATTCGATCATATATATAAAGTAAAATCTTGTCTTGGAATTAAGAAAATAGATATCAGAGATCGCTTGACAATGGACGATGGCAGTGAAAGTGAAGGTTTCATGAGGAAGGAAGGCTAGGAAGAGGTGAAGAATACGTTTGTTTTTTGTGGAGGCTGGAAGAAGGAAGTTGGGGAATTCCAATCTCATGGAACGGTGATACATCCAAATAGAATAATGGTAAAACTAAAAATAGGGAAATGGAATGATAACAAATGCAAATCAAACACTAACTAAGGGAATCAAGATCACATATTCCCTTTCCCCTTCCTGATTTACCCCAGCCAAACGCCCCCTAAGATATGTACTCCCTCATTCCCAGGGCAATCTGCAGTGAGAGAAATTCTCTTTGCAGATTTGATCCTGGTGAAAATATCATATTACCCCTGCCTTTTTCAATTCCCAGATCTGACGCTCATCCTCCTCAAGCCCACCACTCGTCCTTCTCAATTCCTCTGTCAGTCGTCGTCCTCAAGCCCTCCGCCGCTCGTCTTTCTCAAGTCCTCCACTGCTCGTCTTCCTCAAGCTCTTCGCCGCTCGTCCTTCTCAAGCCCTCTGCCGCTCATCGTCCTCAAGCCCTCCGCCGCTCGTCCTTCTCAATTCCTCTGCCGGTCGTCGTCCTCAAGCCCTCAACCGCTCGTCCTTCTCAACTCCTCCGCCACTCGTCGTCCTCAAGCCCTCCGCCCGCTCGTCCATCTCAAGCCCTCTGCCGCTCATCGTCCTCAAGCCCTCTGCCACTCGTCCTTCTCAATCCATCCGCTGCTCGTCCTACCTAATCCCTTCACCGCTCATCCTCCTTATCTCCCTCCGCCGCTCGTCCTCCTTATGTTCCCGCAGGCCACCACCATATCACTACCAAAAACCCAGATCTGTTTTGGAGGCGTCGAATTCAACCTCAATCAATTGCGAAACCCCAATGTTTCCATCGCCGGGGAGAACTCGTTGCCACTGTTCTCGTGCACAGAGGCGTCGGCGATAGGTTGCGCTAGCGGAGGCATCTGTGATGGGTGGCGCTATCGGAGGTGTCGACGATTGGTGGCGCTAGGGGAGACATCGACAAGGGGTGGCGCTAGCGGAGACATTGACTAGGGGTGGCGCTAGCGGAGGCGAGTGGTAGTGGTAAGCGGAGACGGGGGGAGTGGTGGCGGAAGGGCGGTGGCATAGAGGCGAAGGTGGAGAGAAAGGGTTTCTGTTGAAAAGTGGGAGGCAGAAGGGTTACAAAATTCAGATCTAGGTTTGTGGGAATGGGGTAGGATTGTGTAAAATTTTAAATCTCTAAGGGAAAACATGTCATTTAAAATGTTAAACTTTACTAAAAGAGGAAAGTGTGCTAATTTTCCTAGGATACTCAAAAAAGGAAAGTGTGCAGATTCTCCTGAAACGGAGGAAGTATTTCTTTTCAATTTGAAACCCTAGGTTAAGAGTAACACATCAGTGATCAATAAATTATAGTTTAACACATAGGATCGTGTATCACTCTTTTATGGCAAAGTTTTGGGAAAGACGGAATTTAGTTAGAATAATAAAAGGTAAAAGACATTAGTTGAAATATTAAAAGTTTATTATGCAATGTGTAATAGTTATAAAGTTTATAACTCGGTTCGTGCAACTCGAAAATTTTATCTTCATTTCTTTTCATTTGCACTTTAAACATTGGTCTTTCCATGACTTATGGAAAGATCGTCTTTCAAGAGACGGACTCAAAGTAGGCAAAGTCTTGGGAAAGACCATCTCTTCATAGTCTTTTAGAAAGACGAGGTTTAGTTAGAATAATGAAAGGTAAAATGTTTTAGTTGTAATATTAAAAATTTATTATGCAACATATAGTGGTATAAAGTTTGTAACTCGATTCATGCAACCCCGCAAATTTTATCTTCATTTCTTCTAATTGCACTTTAAACCTTGGTCTGGTCTTTTCATGACTTATGGAAAAATCATTTTTCATGAGACAGACTCATAAAAGTATATGCTCCTTTCGTTTTTCTATTTATGACACCATAAGTTTTGGTGCTTGATTTTAGGTGAAGAAAATGAGTATATGCAATTGAAAGAATCTTATCAAACATGGAAAGACTACCAAATAAGAAAAATATTCATTCATAATAAATGTGTCATAAATAATAAAATAGATACGTATCTATAATTTTACACGATATATAAATAATATTGTTGCACGTTAGATTATTCGAATTTCTGTTAATGGGCCCATACGTATTGATTTGTAACATTTCGTTGCATACAAAACATTTGATTACTGTATTTGATTACATTCTAATTGGAGAAATTTTGTTTTCTAATATCCTTTCAAGGATAAGGATATACCATCGAAAATTTGTTTTCTATTATCATTGCTATTTTTTCTTTGTTTCATTTGGCTATCGGAAATTTCCACTGAGCCAATTATTGTCTCTTATTCCCTGCATCCCACCATCTTTTGGACAGAATTTTTTTCGGTCAAAAATACTAAATTTTGATCACATATTTCAATAGGTATATGAACTATAATTTTATCGTATGAGATATTTTTAGATTCGCCGTAACATGTAGTTTCTAAATATTTTTTTTTTGTGCATCACTATTCTCCATAGCTATATATATTTACAATTAAATATATTTATTGAAAACTGTAATAAGATTCTGTGCAGAATAGGTAAGTAATATGATTTCATTTTCTATCTTTATTTTGTCATTGCTCACAAATTTGTAGTTCCAATAGCCACTTCATTTTTGTGCCTCGGACAGAGTATAAATATATCCGGAATCTAGAATATTCTCCCGATAGAAAGGGAAAGAATACTACTGTACTTCGTTCGTCCCTAAATTTTTTTTAAAGCTGTTAAAATAATATAAAAATGATTTGTGAATTTATAGTTATTTTATTTTCATTTTTACTTTATTTTTTTAAATTAAAAATAAAAGTAAGATGCTAATAAAGGGGCATGAAAATAAATACGTTCACAGATACACTTATTCTTGAAACTATATATTACAAAAGGCTATTACGGTTAGCCCTGGGCCGCCCCGTCCACCCGATACCAC
Source organism: Rubia yunnanensis (assembly GCA_037428765.1). NCBI lineage: Eukaryota > Viridiplantae > Streptophyta > Magnoliopsida > Gentianales > Rubiaceae > Rubia > Rubia yunnanensis. The sequence goes on along the minus strand of CM075062.1, from coordinate 139,512,555 downwards.
AGGCCCGGACAGGGGGTAAGTCACGATAAGCAGTCACCAGGATCCAAGCTAGGGCTGTACTCGCAGCCCACCAGGAGCCCCACATCGCCACATGGCACAGAAGGCCATGCTTTGAGCAAGGACAACCCACACGGTAGCGTACGAGCCTCGATCTCGGGTTCCCCCCTAAATTCACTTGTCCCAACCAACTGGGCACACCCGCAGGTGTTTGAAACTATATATTACAATTTTTATTTTTTAGCAACTCTTAGCTATTTATTAGGCAACCACGACGTAAACTATCAAAGAGTGGATTTCATGGTTGACGATCAACGAAATTTAGTGCCTTTCTGTACCTTTTTATTGTCACTAAGGGCATATATTAGCATTGTTACATTTATTTAGTGCCTGAGTGTAAATGAGATCATCTCATATCTTAATGTAAATATCACTCAAATGTAGGTTATTTGGCCAATTTGACAATATAAATGGTTGGATTCCCTAACATCCCCGCCATTGACGGTTTTAATTTTCTTAAAACGAATGGATTTCCTGGTTGACGATTTTGTTAAACTAATGGATTGTTCTTCAGAGTTTATTTGTACTTCAGTTCAGTTTAGTTCAGTTCACTTCAATTCAGTTGTGTTCAAATCAATTAATTTTGTTCAATGAAAATTTAATTTGATGAAATTTTACCTTCAATTAGGAGTACTTAGTTGTATTATTACTATTCCTATTTTTCAATACATCTATTTTAGTTTAGTTTAATTCAATTCAATTTAACTCAGCTGAATTTATATCAGATCAATTCATATAAACTCTAGAGAGCATGACCTAAGTCCATATTTTGAATACAGACTAATTATAATTTATTTTGATTTAATACGATCCAGTGGCTATTAAGAGTAATTTATATTAATTTTTTTATTTACTTATGTTCATTTAAGTTTAATTAAAGAGTCCGTCTCCTGAAAGATGATCTTTCCATAAGCCATGGAAAGACAAAAGTTTAAAGTGCAAATTAGAATAAATAAAGATAAAATTTTTGGGTTGTATGAATCGGGTTATAAACTTTGTAACTACTACACGTTGTATAATAAAAATTAATATTGCAACTAAGACCTTTTACCTTTTATTATTCTAATTAAACCCCACATTTTCATAAGCTTATGCAAAGACCGTCTTTCCCAAGACTTTGCCTTAATTAAATTTAATTGAGATCAATATTAATTTAGGCAAAAAAAAAGAGTCAATCTCTTAAAAGACGGTCTTTCCATAAGTCATGTAAAGATCAAGGTTTAAAGTGCAAATAAGAAGAAATGAAGATAAAATTTTCAGGCAACATGAACCGGGTTATAAACTTTATAACTACTACACGTTGAATAATAAATTTTAAATATTACAACTAAAATATTTTACTTTTTATTATTTTAAATAAACCCCATATTTTCTTAACCACGTGGAAAGACCCTTTTCCCTTGCCAAAAAATAAAGTCTAACATATTTTTATAGTTAACACACTCTCTTATCAAAGAAGACTATAACAAGAATTGTCTTCCCGTTTTTTTCTTTTTTTAATAATATCTTTTTATATAATGTTTTGGGAAAGTTTTGGGAAAAATCGTCTTTCCATAAATCTATGGAAAGACAGGGTTTAATTAGAATAATAAAAAGGTAAAAGGTTTTAGTTGAAATATTAATAATTTATTATGCAACGTGTAGTAATTATAAAGTTTACGACCCAACAATTTTATTTTCATTTCTTATAATTTGCTGTTTAAACCTTGATTTTTCCATAGTTTACGTAAATATCATCTTTCGAGAGATGAACTCTAATGTTTTTAATCATGTAATTCGAACAATGAAAAATAAAAACCACCATTTATCAAACAAATACAGAAATTTCTCTCAAACCAAAACATATGTTCAAAGAATCTATCTCTTGAAAGACGGTATTTCCGTAAGTCATGGAAAGATCAATGTTTAAACTGCAAAGACTAAATTCTTTTTAGTCCCTTACATATTTTGCAATACCTTCTTTTGGTCCCCAAGGCCAATACCGCATTTAATCAGCAATTAACATATTAAAATTACTAAAATGCCCCTAGCTATATAGGAAAACAATTCTGGTTTACCTGAAAACCACCTATGGGGACAAAAAATCAATTTCAATATGTTAATTGTTGATTAAATGTGGTATTGGCCTTGGAGACCAAAAAAAGGTATTGCGGAATATGTAAGGGACTAAAAAAACAATTTAGTCAACTTCAAATTAGAAGAAGAACGACTTGCCAGGCCCTCCAACTCTTGCCATTTGACCCTTTTGGCCCCTCATTCTTTTTTCAATCACTTTCGCCCCTGAACTAACAAAAGTGATGAATTGTAACCCTTTCGTTCGGTCAAAGCATCAACTTTGGTTTAAAAAAACGTTAATTTTAAGGGTAAAATAGTAATTTCTCATTTTTCTTTTCTTTTTCTCATTTTTTTTGTTTCTCTTATCCATTTTCTATTATTTTTCTTTTCTTATTTTTTTTCTTTCCCTCTTCTTCCTTTTTCTTTTTCTCCCTTTCTTTCTTTTTCTCCTTTTCTCATTTGCTTCTTATCTCCCACCACCGCCTGCTTCGTTCCTCCTATTTTATAGATTTGAGCAGCCTGTCATGCTCTCCTTTTCTCCCGCCGATTCAAGCGGTGCGCAGTTGGGATGGATGGTGGCGGGCCGGGAAGGTGTTGGCGAGCGTTGGGATGGGCGGTGGCGAACGGTGTTGAACTGGGATGGGAATCAGGTTGGGTGATGAACAATGTTGAATAGAGATGGTGAAGGCAAGCGCTGTTATGGGATGGGCTGAGATGGTGGACGGTGTTTAATTGGAGAATAAGAACTGTATCCCCTCAAGTGCCCAGACCAGCAGGTAGCCGCTGTCGTGACCAGCAAGTTCCCGGATGCGTCTCCGGTGAAGACCTCCGCCCAGTGCCGCCACAAGATGGAGAAGCTCCGACAGCGCTACCGTGCGGAGAAGCAGCAATCCTGACCTACCCCATCTGAACGGAATCCCTATTTTTGGGTTCGGGTCCGGTCAGGAACTGGAGAATCCTGATGTTTCTAGTTACGATGTTCGTTTTCTTGATCACAACTCATTGAAATTGAAGCTTAATAATAAGAAAAATCTCAAACTTTATGGTGATTTAGCTCCTAATTATGGTTTTGGAGGTGGTACTATTCCCACAAAAAACGGTGAGGAAAAGATCAATTCTGGTCTTAATGGATACAATTCTCATCTGGAAAGGTCATTCGGGCAGTAGTCGGAGTGTGTGCTGGCGAGGTGGTGGCAGGCATAGATGGCGGCATTCATGTGGCGGCACTGCTGCAAGTGAGGATGCAGAGAAGAAGAAGGTCAGGGGAAGGGGGAAAGGGGAGAGGAAGAAAATAAAGAAAAGGAAAAAGAAAATTTAAAAACAAGAAATTACTACCTTGCCCTTAAATTTAACCCGTTTGACTGAAGTTAACATTTTGACCAGACAAAAGGATCACGATTAAACAGTTTTGTTAGTTGATGGGCCGAAAGTATTCAAAAAGGGATAGGGGGCTAAAACGGTAAAATGAAAGGAGTTCGGGGGTCCCTGGAATCATTCACCCTAAAATTTTTGGGTTGCACTAATATGGTCATAAACTTTATAACTACCACATATTGCATAATAAATTTTAATATTACAACTAAAACATTTACCTTTTATTATTATAGGGTAATATGCAAATATAACCCTATATGTTGGAGAAAATGCAAATATAACACTGAGTTATTTTTTAGTGCAAATATAACCCTAACTATTATACATATGTGCAAATATAACCTTAACTATTATACATATCTGCAAATATAACCCTAAAGCCATTATTTTCGGCATTGACTGACCAGGGTTATATTTGCACTTTCATTATTGCAGGGTTATATCTGCACTTTCATCAATTATATAGGGTTATATATGCACTTTTTTCATTATTTTAATTAAACCCCATCTTTCCATAAGCATATGAAAAGACGGTCTTTCCCAAGACTTTGTCATATTCAAAACACCGTCATTAATGAGCTAAAAATCACAATAAAGTCAAGACAAAGTCTTTCCCAAGCCGGTATTTCCATAGACTTATGGAAAGACGAGATTTAATTAGAATAATAAAAGATAAAAGGTCTTAGTTGCAATATAAATTTTTTAATATGCAACATATAGTAGTTATAAAATTTATAACCCGATTAATACAACCCAAAATTTTATCTTCATTTCTTCTAATTTACATTTTAAACCTTGGTATCTCCATAACTTATGAAAAGACCGTGTTTCAAGAGACGGACTCTAAAGTCAACAATAGAAACAAAAAACTCTGAAGTCAGCAAAGAGTTCTCCATATATTCCATTTAATTTGCAAAGTTGAATATTTAAATTGAAAGATTTGCTAAAAGATCCACTGAAGCAGGAGAGAGTTTTCCTTATATTCCATTTAATTTGCAATAAAATCTTCAATAATTTGACATAATAAATAAGAGAAAATCTCAGGAATGACGCTATTTCCACAAGGTTATCGTATTTTCAAAATGTTATCGACAATTCACATGGCCTTTTAGCTTAAATGTTATAATTTATTTATAAAATTAAAATATTTTATTTTATAAGTTAAAATAAATAATAATATATATTTGAAGGTGAAAATATAAAAATATATGATATAAGAAAATATTTTTAAAAATTCTAAATTTTGTATGTAATTTAACAAATGCAGTGTATAGCGTAAAAAATAATTGACATGTCTATAAACTTATGTACAAGTCACCGTCTGTCCGGAGAGCCACTCTTAATACATCAAACTACATCTTAAATTAATAGTAGAAGGGAACATCAGTCATTTTTGTTAATGGTACATTAAGCTAATATAGAAAGAAAATAATCCCAAGGGAATTTTTCGTTACCCATAAAGTAAGTTAATTTAGAAACGCTCTATCAATGAACGTGTTTTTAAATGCTAAATAAAAACCGCTAACTGAAAATGTTAATCAAATTTCAAAAATCATAATTAGTAGATTGACTGGTCAATCCTCTAATTTCAGTTTAAACGGCTAAAAAAAGGTTAAATTTTGGGGAAAAATTATCTTTTCATAGGTTTATGGAAAGATGAGTTTTAATTAGAATAACAACATGCTAAAATGTTCTAATTACAATATTAAAAATTTATTATGCAATGTATAGTAATTATAAAATTTAGGATCCGATTAATATAACCCAAAAATTTTATCTAAATTTATTCTAATTTACAGTTTAAACATTAATCTTTACGTGAAAAGACAGCAAAAAATACTTAAAACATTCTTTTTACCAAAACAAGCCAATTCCAACCACGAATCTACTTTTACAAAACAAAAAACACAAACAACCAATTTCAAAAAGAAGAAAAGCCAAGAAATAAAGTACTCCCTCCGTATCACTAATAATGACACCATAAGTTTAGGCATTTGAATTTGGTGGAAAAAAATAAGAAAATAAAATTAAATATATAACGTAACCAAAAACAAAAATTGTACCAATAAAAGCTATGTCAATAATAGAAAAACCGAAGAGAAGAGTAGCCGTATAAATAAAGCGCGACAGATATGACGTAATAATAACACAATAATCTGGACCACTTACAAAAAGTCCCATATAATCCCCTAATACAAGTCTTTTTCGGACCAGAACTGCAATATTTCTCACCATAAAACAAAAACAAACTTAGCGATTTTCTCTCCCTAAATTCATTTTATCTTTCGCCGGTGATTTAATCCCCGGCGATTAATCGCTTCTCGAAATCGCCGCCCGGAGTAATTTCCCTGGCGCGGCGACATTCATTTCCAGCATGAGCTCAGAGATCGAGGAAATCCATTCTCCGCCGCCGCCGCCCGCCGCCGTCTCCGGCGAGAGGCCCCTGTTCGGGAAGTACGAGCTGGGGCGGCTGCTGGGGTGCGGCGCGTTCGCGAAGGTGTACCACGCGCGCGACGTGCGCAACGGGCAGAGCGTGGCGATCAAGGTGATCAACAAGAAGAAGATCGCGAGCGCGACTCTGGTGGCGAACATTAAAAGAGAGATCGCTATCATGCGCCGCCTGCGCCACCCGAACATCGTGCGCCTGTACGAGGTTCTGGCGACCAGGTCGAGGATCTACTTCGTGCTGGAGTTCGTCAAAGGCGGCGAGCTTTTTGGCAAGGTCGCCAAGGGGCGGTTCACGGAGAGCCTCTCCCGGAAGTACTTCCAGCAGCTCATCTCCGCCGTCGGCCACTGCCACCTGTACGGCGTCTTCCACCGCGATCTCAAGCCGGAGAATCTCCTCCTCGACGAGAACGGCGACCTCAAAGTCTCCGACTTCGGACTCTCCGCCGTGTCGGAACAGATCAGGGAGGACGGGTTCCTCCACACGCTTTGTGGGACCCCCGCCTACGTGGCGCCGGAGATTCTCACAAAGAAAGGCTACGACGGCGCGAAAGTCGACGTTTGGTCCTGCGGCGTGATTCTGTTCGTCCTCGCCGCCGGTTATTTACCGTTCAACGACCCGAATCTGATGACCATGTACCGAAAGATCTACAAAGGGGAATACCGCTGTCCGAAATGGATGTCGCCGGAGATCAAACGGTTTCTCTCCCGGCTTCTGGACACGAATCCGGCGACGAGGATCACCGTCGACGAGATTAAGAATGATCCATGGTTCAAGAAAGGATATAAAGACAAGAAGTTCTACGAGGAGGATTTCGCGGACTGCTATTACGACAAAATCGTGAAAGACGACGATTTAATCGACGGATCGTCGACTTTGAACGCGTTTGACCTAATCTCGTTCTCATCGGGCCTCGATTTAACCGGCTTGTTCAACGACGACTCCTCGCCGGAAAACGACACCGTTCGGGTGGTGGTGAAGGAGTCGCCGGAGGCGGTGATTTCGCGGGTTTCGGAGGCGGCGAAGGAGGTGGAGAATTCGCGGCTGAAGAAGAACAAGGATTTCGGGGTGGAGATTCAGGGGCTCCGGGAAGGAGGGAAGTTCGTGATCGGAATGGAGGTTTCCCGGCTGACGGAGGAGCTCATCGTCGTGGACGTGAAGCGGAGAGCCGGAGCTGCCGGATTCTTCCGTGAGGTGGTGGAGGGGAAACTCCGGCCGGCGATCCTCGGACAGCAGCCGCCGCCGCCGCCGCCCTCGGAATCGTGACCGATGATTGGCTGGTTAATTGATTAATGACTAATCAATTCATTAATTGTGGTCTTTAATCGTGATTGCTATTATTATAGAGCTTGTGTTTGATTGTTCTCTGTAAATGATTATGCTACTTTGTTTAAAAGATTAGGGCCTTTAACCCTTCCTTAATCATGATTTCTGCATCCTTTTAGAGAAGAAAGAATTAGGAAGGGTGAGAAGGTTAAGAATAATGGATTAGTGATGTTTAATGATTTTTAGGCACTAGCAAAATGATGCAGTGCTTGCTTTAATCTCTTTGTACATACCGTATTTCTTTTTCCAAACATTTATTCAGCGTTCATATATTGCATGTCGAGATAAAGTGAGATGAGTTTTCGACATATGAATATCTATCAGAAGCATTGGCTCACGCGGATATGATGTATACGAGTTTTATGCAGCTTTGGAGATGAAAGGAGATTTAGTCTCGAATTGCATCTGACCGAGCGACGAGATAATTTTAAAAAATTAAATCTTTCTTTTTTATATGACAGGAGATTTAATCATAGTTGAGTTGCGTTTGTTTGAGTAAAGAAAAATTGATCTTTCTGGATTTAAGCCTTACAGAGTTTTTTTTTTTCTGATATGAAAAGAAATTGATCTTTTTGACATTCTTCTGGTCATTCATAAATCCAAGTAGTTCTTGTAATCATTATAAGTTGAATGAATAATGTGAATGAAATGAAACATCATTGAAGTCATGAAATCTCAATTATTAGTTGCATCTGCCTGTTAGTTTGGCAGGGAATCGAATCATAAAAAAGTGGGCTTTGGTTTGCTACATTATTGGACAATTGGCGAACTTTTTAGTTCAGACGTTGCTGTACTGTACTAAATTCCATCTTCATGGAAGCTGCATGTTTTGGAGGGAGGCGGTTTTGTCATCTTCCCCACATGTATGTGCTCTTTCCCGTCCCGGTCAAAATTACACATACGACCTCTGATAAATATGTTTTATTGTAAATGTATATAATTACGTATAATAATTGTATATAAAAAGTCAATGTTTAGAAACTAAATGTTACGTTGAATCTAGCAGTAACTTATTTAATAATATGATTATTCATATATCTCTTTAAATATATGGTTGAGGAGGAGGAAGGTTAATGTAATTTCAATTTTTTAATTTTTTTACCGAGGGCAAAATAGTCTTTTTATTTTATAATTTCTTATTTTGCACAACTGGCTGAAACGATTATATTTGCACATAACCTAAATAGATAAGATTGTATTTGTATTTTCGATTAGTACATAGTTATGTGCTCACTTTCTTCAATTATATTGAATTGTATCTGCATTTTTCTATATTGAACTTTTATACTATGAATCTGGACGTCTTCTTATTTCAGGGTTGAATATGCACGTGAAATGTGATCATTCTCACTCGCTAATAGTTTAAGTTGAATGTGAATAAATGAATTAATAATTGAATAATTGAATAATTGAATAAATGAATAAATGAATTAATAAGTTGAATGTGAATAAATGAATTAAAAACAGCTTGCATTCTCACCTGGTGTTTTGACTTAAAATATTTATTGTATAACTCGGCGTTACATATTCATGTGTTAACTAATAATATAACGTTTCTTCTTCTTTTTTTTCTTTTTGAAAAATCATTCATTCCAAGATGATGGGAAAAACACTCGACGGCGATTACAATAAGTGAAATTGACATCGAACCTAACTAGCTTTTAGCAATAACTACTCTATTGCAAGAATATTTAAATTACATGTCAACTAGACTGATCGTCTGTACTATTATATATCAGAGATCCAATAAAAAAACTATAACATCGCCATCGGAGATATTAACCGGCTTCCCTCGAAAGTCATGACCACCTGGCAGAGATGAGAGTATCACGCATCAATATCACTGCGCCAAACAAGGACCTTCTACAACTGTAACACCACTTGATCCAACCACGATCGATGTTGTTCAAACTGTAAACACCTTAAAAAACACATACTAGCGAACCTAAATTGATAAAACCCAAAAATAAAACTACAAATAAAATTGCGAACAAAAGATCTGAAAAAATAGATCGAGAACAATACATCAACGTGAACAACTAAATCGAGTTATCATTATGAATACAACGATCTAACGGATCAGGTTAAAGAACAAAACTAATTTATGGAGATAAATCTTACACTTATTTAATAAAAATTAAAATAAACCGTTGTTCCCCATCTCTCCTATTGAAAAGATGGGAAACAATTGAGGAAGAAGGGATGCGACGACAAGAGAAGAAGAACTTTGGGTTGAATAAGTGATGCCAGTAAGAATCAAGCTAAATACAAAGTTATTAAAGTAGATTTTACGAATAATTCTATGTACTTTTTGTGTCGTATATTTAAATTGAAAAATAAAAAATTTAATCAAATTTTAATATTTTAATCATCTAAAGAAAACTATATAAATTACTAAATGAAATAATTAATTTAAGTATAAATCGTTAAATATTGAATATAATAAAAAATAATCATCAAAGGCAAGAACTTTGGGTTGCCAAATAGTTGGCTGATAGCTATTGCAGAAAGGGCTACTCCGCAAGAAATGTGATCAGCCATTATTAGGCATCTAAAGTGAGAAGAAACTTAATCGGTTTGGCGAGCAAAGATGAAAAGTTCACCTCTACATGTTTTATTTGAATTACATTTTCCGTTCATCATTATCTATTACTATACTATAAAAGCGTGAGTTATTTTTCTGGGAACAGGTTTAGGTACGGTATCCCGATACCGTTCATATGAGCTTTCATTCTCTTGCTCTTGTCAGTTTCATCTTTCCTTCCTCTTCAATGTCAAACCCCCTATTTCCAATGGCCAATAATTTGAAGGTATTCGGTCACTTTCTGTGTTTCATATCACGCGCCTACTGCACCGGTCACCACCCTCTCTTATTTTCTGGATGACCTGCCTATATTTGACCGATTCACTGCAACGTGTCATCTTCCTTCTCCCCCGTTCCCACCCCTATGCACGAGCACTGCATTTCTATAATTATTTGTCGTTTGTAATTCGGTTCATATATGGATTCAACGTGTTTGATTTAATGCCTAGCCTAATCTTTTTTTACCATTTTCCCTAATTACTCATCTTTTTGTATTATGCAGGCTTGAGGTGTTGGCATGAAGAACTTAGACATATTGCCAGTAGGTTTGTGGGCCTGGATTTGTATTGCTGTATTTTTGCTTATGTTAGTTGTCAAAATGAGAAGCAGGGGATTTTCCTATATGGGAAACTGATAGTTCGACTTTCTTTGTTGAAAGATATATCTAACATTAACTTCTTACGAGGATAATAACTAATATATAAGATTTTGAGTCATCTCCACTTAGTATCAATTATTTTTAAAATGGAAGCCTAAAATATATTGAAATTTAACACCTTTTTCTTATATTATATACTCCATGTTTTTAAGGTTACTGATTCACAGGTACATGGTTCAGTCACAACTATGAATTTGGCTGCATGATTGTACCTTGTGTGCATTTGCCTTGTAACGTTCTATTAATTGTCACTAGGTTGAGGTTGCTATTTGGGACCAGGCAGAACGTTTGATGTAATTTAACAAATGCAATATATAAAGTAAAAAATAAGTGGTCCGTGAGTCTGTCCATAAATTTATAGACATGACGATTGTTAAGAGACCCACTCTTTATCCATTTCTTTCTTTATTTCAAGCAAAATTATGTCACTTCTTTTTCAAACATTTATTTCCTTTTCAATTTAAACAGCCAAATGGATGAGTAGAAGTTTGTTAAATGTTGGGATAGATGCATGCATTTGATGTTCTACTTTTCTCATAAATGTTTCACTGAAAATAATGTGGATCCATTTTTTCTTACTTTGCATTGATTAGTGGCTGGTTTCGTTTGGTTCTGATTTAAATGCACATGGCAAATTTATGCATTTATCTAATCAGTCCAATGGAAGTATATTCTAAATGATAGGCCTATAATCTCTTTCTGACCACGTTTGCACGATGCATCATACTGCTACACACGAGAGGCGTGTTGGAGTCCCACGATAATTACTCAATATATAAATGTTAGGATAAATCAGATTACTGATTACATTATGATTTATTATGATTAGAGTTCTTTTCTTATTACACCTCTATTGTACTCTTTATATATTCAGTTATCAATAATACAATCACTTACTGCAAATCATTCTATCATGGTATCAGAGCAAGTTCTGATCCTAAAACATAAACTCTAGATTTTTCGACCACCCCCCTCTGATTTCCGACCAATTTCCGTCCAAATTCTGGTTAACTTCAGGCCAATTCCCGGCAACTTCGGGTCCTCTCCCCGTCAACTTTCGGCGGTCGTTTTCTTCCCGACAGTTCTCCACTTAATCAGCTTTACAAATCTCCAATTCTCCGGCGTCCGGTTCATCTTCTTTGGTCACGTTCTTTCGTTGTCTCTCTTTGCGGTGTTCTTATCCGGCAACGGTGGTTCCAAATCCGATTGGTATCCGGCGTTCTCCAGCGTCTTTGTGATCAGCGCCCCAGGCCTTCTTCTCCGGTTGCGTTCTCCAGCGGCATCTTTCCTTCTCCGGCCATCCAGTTCCGGCATAGACACGTCTCAGTACTTCGATTCTCAGGCGGCATCTCTGTGCTCCGGTGAAGAAGATGACTTCCAGCGTTCTCAATCAGCAAAGCACGTGAGATCCACACGCACGCAGGCATACCCACGCATCTCGTTAATCGCACGTGGAAAACACGCGCTAGCAGCTTCCCTGTGAGTACCATCTGCACGTGAAGTCACGCGCCTGCGTGTCCACAGTACCTTCTGCGCGTGTAGTCACGCGCCTGGCGAATCCATAGCATTTTTTGGGCGTCTTTGCATGCGCCCGATCATTTTGCACATTATTTCTGGGCATCTTCTTGCTATGGTTTATTTGGCGCCTATTTCTCGGGCAGATGGCTCCGCTAATTGGATTGCGGACAAAGTTTTATTTCAGGCCAGTGTGAATGGTCTCAATCATCATCCTTCGTCAAATCAGTGGATCGTTGATTCGGGTGCTACATCTCACATCACTGCTCGCACCAGTCACTTTGATAAGGTACAATCTTATCGTGGTTCTGATTCTATTCTTGTTGGCAATGGTGAATCATTATCTATTCCTCACATCGGCCAGTGTCATTTCTCTGGTTTCTCTGTTAATGATGTTCTAGTGGTTCCTAAGATTACTAGAAGCTTATTGTCCATCAGTAAGCTTACTCGTGATTTACCTGTCCATGTTATATTTGATGCCGATGCATTTTCCATTGAGCACAAGCATACAGGGACGATAATTGGTAAAGGCCGTCATAGTTCAGGTCTTTATTTTCTTGAGACTGGTGATTCCAACTTTTTAGGCGAATTACGCTCTAGTAAGCTTCATGCTTCTTTTGAGCAGTGGCACTCTCGCCTCGGTCACGTGTCTCATGATACTGTTCAGTTATTGAATCGATAGGGCCTTATTTCTGTCACTTCTGCTATGCCTGCATCTGTCAGTTGTTCTCCTAGTCAGATGGCCAAGAGTAGCCGTTTGCCTTTTTCCACCAGCGACAAGCGCTACTGGTTTGTTAGATAAAGTGCATTGTGATTTGTGGGGACCGGCCCTTATTTTATCTGCTGATGGTTTCTCTTATTATGCCATTTTCGTTGATGATTTTTCGCGATTCACCTAGTTTTTCCCAATGCGGCATAAGTAGGATTTCTATGACACATTTATTCAATTTCAGAAATTCGTTGAGACTCAGTTTTCTGATCAGGTTAAAAAATTTTAGACTGATGGTGGCACAGAGTTTACTAATCACAGACTTCAAGCTCACTTCATATCATGTAGCATTCATCATCAGATGTCCTCGCCCTATACATCTGCTCAGAATGGCCGAGCTGAGCGGAAGCATCGTCACATCACAGAGACTGGTCTTGCCATATTTTTTCACTTTTCTGTGCCACACTGTTATTGGGTAGAAGCTTTCTCCTATGCGGTTTACATTATTAACCGTCTTCCTAGTTCAGTTCTTAGTGGCAAATCACCTTTTGAGGTTATTTTTGGCCATGTGCCTGACTATACCCTCTTTCACCCGTTTGGTTGTCGTGCATTTCAGTGTCTGCGTTCCACTGCCACAGATAAGTTTGCACCACGATCTCTTCCGTGTGTTTTTATTGGCTACAGCCCTCGTCATAAGGGCTTCCAGTGTCTTGACCCAACTTCTGGGTGCATCTATGTCTCTCGCCATGTTCGTTTTGATGAAACTTTATTCCCTTAAGTCTCATCTTCCGCGGCCAGTCATTCTATTTCGGATCTGGAGATTTCATCATTTTTTATGGAGCTGTTGCTTCATCAATTGGGGCCACCACACCTGAGCATGTTCTAGCCTCCCCTCCTTCACCACCATGCTCCATCTGTACAGCCGACCCGGACCCAACTCCTCAATCAACGGCCACTACGCCTCAGCCGCGGCCACCACAACTCAGCCAGTCTCAGACGTTCTTTCTCCGATGACTTCTGACAGCCACTCTCCGGTCAGCTCTGCCCAATCTTCTTCGGCGTCTCAGCTGGTTCGACTCCTCCAGCTTCACCACCACAACCTCGTACCCATTGGATGGCTACTCGGTCTTCTACTGGTGCCATTCAGCGCCAAAATTATTCAGATATTATTGCTCACGGTCTCACAGCTGCACTTCTTTCTCAGACAGAGCCCACTGATTATTGCTCTGCCCTTCAGGATCCATCCTGGGTTTCGGCCATGAATGATGAGATGACCACTCTTCGTGGTCAGCATACTTGGGACTTGGTGCCTCGACCTTCAGATGTCAACATTGTTGGTTCCAAATGGGTCTATAGGGTCAAGTATATACCAGATGGCACTATTGAGCGTCACAAAGCTAGACTTGTGGCTCAGGGTTTCTCGCAGATTTCAGGTTTTTATTTTGACCACACTTTTAGTCCTGTGGTCAAAGCCTCAACTGTTAGGACGGTCCTCGCCATAGCCACCATGCGTTCCTGGCCACTTCATCAGTTGGATGTCAAGAACGCTTTCCTTAATGGTGTTCTTAATGTTCCGATCTACATGAAGTAGCCCGTTGGTTATCAGGATTCTGCTAGTCCAGACTATGTTTGTCGCTTGCGAAAGGCCATTTATGGTCTTAAACAGGTCCCCCGGGATTGGTTCCAGCGTTTCAGCAGCTATCTAACACAACTTGGTTTTTGGTGCAGCTCAACCAATACTTCTTCATTTGTCCTCTCGAGAGGTTCGTCATTACTGTACCTACTTGTGAATGTGGACGATATCATTCTTACAGGCAATGACTTGACTCTTCTTCGCCAGTTCATTGATTGGACACACAGAGAGTTTGCGATCAAGGATCTTGGTGCTCTTCATTACTTTCTTGGTCTTGAAGTTTCGCCTACCTCCTCAGGGTTATTGCTTGGCCAAGCAAAAATATGCTCGTGATATTTTGAATCGGGCTGGTATGTCTGACGCGACGCCTGTTTCTACCCCATTTTTGCTGGTTCTTAGCGTCATAGCTCTACCAGTCCTCCGTTCCGGGATCCTACACTTTATCGTTCTCTTGTTGGTGCTCTCCAGTATATCACCATCTCTCGGCCAAATTTGGCATAATCGGTCAACACGGTGAGTCAGTATCTACAGGATCCGAGAGATGATCATTTCGCTGCAGTGACACGGATTTTGTGGTATGTTCGTGGCACTCTTCATTTTGGTCTTAGCTTTCGTTCTGCTAGTACTCCTGAGGTGTTCGGGTACTCTGATGCTGACTGGGCCCACTATTTGGAGGCTCGTCGGTCCACTTATGGTTATGCGGTTTATCTCGGTGGGAATCTGATTTCGTGGAGTGCCAAGAAACAATCCACTGTTTCTCGCTCTAGCACTGAGTCTGAATACAGTGCTCTCGCCAACACTGCTTCAGAACTGGTATGGCTCACTCATTTGCTTCGTGATCTCCGGGTTCCACTTTCTGGTTCTCCACTGCTGTTATGCGACAATAGCAGTGCTATCTTTTTGGCTCAGAATCCGGTGGCGCACAAGCGGGTGAAGCACACTGACATTGATTATCATTTTGTTCATGAGTTGGTGACTTCTGAAAAGCTGCGCGTTGCTCATGTTCCGACTTCTCTTCAGATTGCAGACATCTTCACCAAGGGGCTCTCTCGTCCACTGTTTGAGTTCTTCCGGTCCAAGCTGTGCATCGACGGGCATCCGACGCTTCACTTGGGGGGGTGTTAGGATAAATCAGATTACTGATTAGATTATGATTTATTATGATTAAAGTTCTTTCCTTATTACACCTCTATCGTACTCTTTATATATTCAGTTATCAGTAATACAATCACTTACTGCAAATCCTTCTATCAATAAAGATCATGGCTCTACATAGTACTAATTAATTTTTATGATAAAAAACCTATAATTCTTACACTTTTGCTCCAAGCGTAGATTATGCTTCTAAGATAAGCACGTTTTAACATGTGTGTAAAATACAATTGTAGCTACCAAACACATCCATAAACAATGAGCAGTGGTGCGAATGTATTGATTTTGTACGTATCAAGCTTTTGCTGTAAAGAAGATTGATAAATTATCATTATCTAAATTCAAAGCTACCGATCAGTATTTTTGTGGATTGCTATACCACGCCCTGTATTTTACTATCCTCGTCCTAATATGTATACAGTATATATTTTTAATTTAATTTCAATAACTGAATTTAAATTAATTTAGATAATTGTAGTTAGTTAATATTAACTGAATTAATGTAAAGAAATTCCGCCGCCGCCGGACCACCGCCCGCCGCCGCCGGACCACCGCCCGCCGCCGCCGGACCACCGCCCGCCGCCGCCGGACCACCGCCCGCCGCCGCCGGACCACCGCCCGCCGCCGCCGGACCACCGCCCGCCGCCGCCGGACCACCGCCCGCCGCCGCCGGACCACCGCCCGCCGCCGCCGGACCACCGCCCGCCGCCGCCGGACCACCGCCCGCCGCCGCCGGACCACCGCCCGCCACCGCCGGACCACCGCCCGCCGCCGCCGGCTCCGGTTCGCCACGGCCTGGGCGCGAGCCGCCGCCGGTCCGGTCGCCACGGCCTGGGCGCGAGCCGTGGCGGTCTCCGCTCGCCACCGGCTGGCCGCGAGCCGCCGGCGGTCCGCTCGCCACCGGGCCGCGAGCCGCCTTCGGCCCGCTCGCCACCGACTGGGCGCGAGCCGGACCGGCGTCGCTCGCCGTGCCCTGGGCGCGAGCGGAACGGCCCTCCGCTCGCCGCGCCTTGGGCGCGAGGCCGACCGAGTCCGGTCGCCAGACCACGGGCGCGAGCCGGACGCGCCTCGGCTCGCCGTGGCCTGGGCGCGAGCCGTGCCAGGCTGCCTCCCAAATTTGTACTACTATAAATTAGCACGAATTCTACTCATTTTGAGGGCACTCGAAATTTTTGCTATCCAAAGACGAGCAAAAATTACTCCAAAAAGGGTGTTAGAAATTCCATGTCTTCGGAGGTAATTTTACTAATTAGTTTTCTGTCCATAAGTAGTTGTTAAATTTAATAATTTTTGCCGTAGAAATTTATGCTCGTCTTTGTGTTTTAATTTATTAACTGTTACGTAGAAATTATTACACATTTATCTCCTATTAATAGCAGTAACGTTAATTTTGTTGTTAATTTTGTTACGTAATGCTGTTTTTAATTTATCTACAATAATTTATGTCTTATTAATTATTGTAACGTTAATTTTGTTGTTTTGTTAATTTTGTTATTTTGTTAATTATTGTACCGTTAAGTTACGTAATTTTGTTGAACTGTAAGAATGTAATATTAATTCTAGCCACAACGTTATTTCATCAAATAAAATTGTCACATTTTTTCCCATTACATGTATGTTTTAGCTGTTATTGAGAAATGGCGGAGTGCACCCTTGAAATGGATGAATGTAGTTTTAGTTTAGGGAGTTAATTTGTGTACGGGAATTTTATAACTGTAATGGCATTTCATGTACTATAATTTTATCTTTATGTTCTCTTCTTTAAGTATATGTTTTAACGTTTTGACTGTAATTTTATCTTTATTCGTTCATATGTAAACGTTAATTGACGACATCATTGTCGTTGGTATAGCAGTTGAGTGTAACTAATTACTTGATGTTTATTGCTGTTTAAGGATGACAATCAGTCACGTGAAGCTGCTGCAGGGCGGAATGGATACTCTCCATTTGCCACCTCAGCTGTGTTCCCAGGTGTTGCCGAGGCTTATTCCTACCTGCAACGGATTGCTCTGCAGGTGGGATTTGAACTTGTCACGGGGTCTTACAAACAGAATAGGAATGGTCCCCTGAGGTTATATTGCATTTGCAATCGGGGCCGAAAGGATAAGGATGTAGATACGAGCGAATCTGATGTAGTCCGACGGAGTAGCAGCTCGACCAGAAGTTGTGACTGCCCATTCGCGATTGTCTTAAAACAGAGCATCACGGGGGATGGTTGGAATGTAGTGTCGTGCAAGGATCCTAGACGGGGGACGCACAACCACTCTTTCTCAGTGTACCCCGAGGGTCATAGACAGAGCTGCAAGCTCCATGCGGACGCGAAGCAAATGATCAGAGATTTGACAGATTCAGAAACAGCCCCAAGGCATATCAATGCCAGCCTCAGTAATTCGTTTCCGGACCTGCATCAGAACATTAGGCAGGTGTACAATGAGAGATCGGCATATGTAACAGAAAGGCGAGGCGGGCGCAACACAACGGAGAATTGTTTGCATCTGGCCACCGCGAAAGGGTATGTCACTAGTCACCGCTCAGCAGGTGATGGTACTTTGACTCATTTATTCATGGCCAATCCCGATGCTGTTGTGGCATTTCGCACGTTTCCGTGGGTTGTGGCCATCGACTCAACGTACAAGACCAATCGCTACGGCATGCCATTCATTGAGATGGTTGGGATGTCCCCTTGCAACACAAACTTCCTGATTGCCTACGCAATTGTCGTTGACGAAACGGCAGATACCTATGAGTGGGTGCTGAACGCGCTGAAGAACTTGCTTGTGGATGGACCGTTCCCTGAGGTTGTTGTCACCGATCGGGAGATGGGACTGATTAGGCCACTTCGGACTGTGTTTCCAGAATCGAATCATTTGCTCTGCACCTGGCATATTAACAAGGATGTGGAGGGACGTGTTACTGTGCTGACAAGAAATAAGAGGAACGGGGCAGCGTTTAAGAATGGTGCATGGTTCCGGGTTTGCAATGCGTCCACCGTTTCAGGGTACGAAACCGCCTTGGTAGATATGAGGGCTGGATGGTCTTGGAGCGAGGCTGTTATTAGTTACGTTGAGACGACGTGGCTCACCCCCCATAAGGAGAAATTTGTGAGGGCATGGACGAACAGATTTCTGCATTTCGGGAACACATGCACACTCGTCATTGAAAGGGTGGTTACAAACGTCGACTGGTTCACTGGACACGGTATGGAGGCGTGTCGACCTGCAGATAGCCCAGCAGATTACTATGATCAAGACCGGCCTGGAGAAATCAAGAACGTGCATTGGAAGATTGCACCGTAGGGCCCTTTTCAGCAACTTGATCAACAACGTGTCCAAATACTGTCTGGATAAATTGACGGTCGAGTCTGGGAGGATTGATGCACTCGGAGCACAGGTATATGCTTACTGTGGCTGTGTGCTGCGCTCGACACACGGAATACTGTGTGCATGCGTCATGGCAGGGGCAGTTGCTGAAGGAATCCCCTTGTACTTGGACGACATTCATCCGCTGTTTAAGAGCCTGGCATTGGGTGATCACGTGCGGAGCACGGAAAACATTGCGCGGGCCGAACAAGATCAGTCGCGGTTCAACACTCTGTTGGAGGAATGGGTCCATAACCGAGCCTGCGATACTCATCGCGATGACTGACAAAAGTCGTCATCAACTCCCTCATGCTGGGGTCGGCGAGTCCATCAACGGTCGCTGAGTCAAACGGATCCAGGGCGCTCATCATGTCACTCAGCATCTGTTGCACAGGAAACAGAGTTTACAATAACGAAATAGTAAAATGTAATATAATTACTCGAAGCAAACAGTTCGGGAAAACTTACCGATAACTGATGATGTGTCCTGTCCGGTCCACTCGCGGCAGCATGTTCAGGATTTGCGATCAATGGGTGCGAATGAGTCGCGTACCAGTCCTCGTAATCCATGGTACACTCTGATTGGCTCGTGGCTATCGGGAACGCCGCAAGCTGACCGTCGTGCCAAGTGTGTGCCATCTCCCATAGGGTCAACTGCAGCCTCCCTGGGTAGGTCACTGAATAGCCGGCTGGATCAGCCGGGCGGGAACAAGGCTCGGGCGCAATTGCAAGACCCCGCGGTATACCCTGTACGAGACCGAACTGGCGCACAACGCGATCTGGCATGTACGCCTCCATTGCGTCGAGGTATCGAATCACGCCGCGGTAGTGAGTCCTCCCCCTCGCAGCCCTAACCACGTCCACTCCATATGGCAACCAATCCACCTGCAAAAAGTTTCACAGACATGTTACGTTTCTATGGAATCCGATCTACCTACTACTGTCAGAATAAGAGTAAAAGCATGGAATTCATACCTGGTCGGGCTGTAAGGCATCCAACTGTCGCCTGATGGCACCGAGCCTCCCCGTACCCCTCCCCCTCCCCATTTTATCCCCTGTGTGCCACCGACTGGCGCGGCCCGGAAGAGCTGGCAATGTACTCGGTCTCGGCCGAAACATCGGAAAGTACTCGTATATCCATGCTTGAAGCAGCATGCAACATCCGCATAGGCCGCGCGCCTTGGACCGGGACGCAATTCCCAACTGCAGATACAAACTGGCCAACGCCGCCGAGCCCCACGACAACTGCGAATCAAGCAGGGGTAGAAGGTTGGCTCTAACCTTATTCCCAGTTTTATCCACAAAAAGCGTGGATGAAAACAGGGTCAGCATGTAGCACATAAATTGGAAGTTCTCGCTCTGCCCCGCCGCTACACACCTCGCCATCAACGATTGGGCATCTATGTTACCCCCGTTCCAGTCTTCCGCGACAAAGGACTCCACGTCTTTCCCAAACAGTTCAGCGCACGCTTCCTCAATAGTCTCCGCCGAAATGGTACTCGCAACAGCGCCACCATCGATGGGAATGCCAAGAATCATCTCAACGTCATGCATCAGGATGGTCATCTCCCCAAAAGGCATGTGAAACGTGTTCGTGTCCGGCTGCCACCTCTCGACAAAAGCGGATATCAGTGCCATGTCAAGGAACTGGAACATAATCGCAGGCAGGTGGGCCAACCCGGTCGCATGTATCCGGGCCTGTGCAACATCGCTCAATTCGGGGAGCGTGGCGACTAGCTGCTTGCATAGCGGCGACCGAGCATGGCATCTCATCACACCTCGCTCTATACCATTCCAAACGTCAACAGCGACGTGTCCTCCGAAGCTTGGTATGACGAGGTCATCCTGCGGGCCACCAGCCATCGGTCCCCGCACTAGCCACGTCTCATCGGCAGGTCGCTTCCTCCTATTCCTCGGTGCCCTTCCGGTGCTAGTCTCACCGGCATTGCACGATCCACCAGAAGACTGTGCGAATTGACTAGCTCTATTCCTCACGGTGTGCCTGGCTCCAACTGCAGCATAACGTTCGATCCCGGCATCCAATGGCACACTCGTCCCAGGTTGGCCCATCAGGGGGACATCTGCCGGCAGGTCATAATTCAACTGCCAATCACTATCGTGACGGATTCCACCAGACGCGAGAATGTTAATCTCCGGACCGTCCCATGTTGGCATGGGATCGAATGCACGAACGCTCGGTGGAGAAGGCCGCTCCGCTCCTACATCACACTCCTGCGGGCGAGGCGACGGTTCATCCTCGACCACGCGGCCTCTAGCCTGTCTCGCCGAGGCACTAACACCTCTTCGTCGTATGGAACGACCATGGCCGTCAGGTTGACCAGCAGTGCTCATCTACAACACAAGATATGTAATTAGTATAACAACAAGTGAATCAAACTGATATGATAAGATAAATTAACATACATTTCAACAACGTGTGAACTAATATTTTCGAATAGTGCATCATTTCAATTTACTAATGGAAACTACATATTCTATAATGCATAGGAAAAAGTGGATATAACATAAAAAAACCCCTCCACAAACAGCAAATTTAATTCTCGTACAATCCCATACAACGAACTACACATTTTTTTAAGTTACAAATTGGAGATTACATTACTAAATAATCTTATTTTTTTACCACATCACACTATTATTCACATTCAAGGAAACAATAGTTAAAACATATCGTAATAGTTTACTACACAATTGTTTACATCGGATTAATAAAGTTTATTTAAATAGAACTATATTCTATTATGTCACATAACTAAATAATTTCCAAAAAACACAGTTTCTAAAGAATAATTTCTAAATAATTTCTATTATGTCACATAACTAAATAATTTCTAAAAAAATACAATTTCTAAAAAATACAATTTCTAAAATATTATGTCCAAATTTAAACTAAACAATTTCTAAAAAACACAATTTCTTCGTTTTAATTCCAATTATGTCACATAACTAAATAATTTCTAAATAACCCAATTTCTAAAAAATACAATTTCTAAAATATTATGTCCAAATTTAAACTAAATAATTTCTAAAAAACACAATTTCTTCGTTTTAATTCCAATTATGTCACATAACTAAATAATTTCCAAAAAAACACAATTTCTAAAAAATAATTTCTAAATAATTTCTATTATGTCACATAACTAAATAATTTCTAAAAAACACAATTTCTAAAAAATACAATTTCTAAAATATTATGTCCAAATTTAAACTAAGTAATTTCTAAAAAACACAATTTCTTCGTTTTAATTCCAATTATGTCACATAACTAAATAATTTCCAAAAAACACAATTTCTTAAAAATAATTTCTAAATAATTTCTATTATGTCACATAACTAAATAATTTCTAAAAAACACAATTTCTAAAAAATACAATTTCTAAAATATTATGTCCAAATTTAAACTAAATAATTTCTAAAAAACACAATTTCTTCGTTTTAATTCCAAAATTCATTAAATTCCTAATATTAGATTTCTCCAATTTATTATTCTACATCTTAATCTCCTATACTAACCACCAACCCAACATCTAACCACCAACCGAACATCCATTCTACATTTAACAAAATTCTAACAAACCCCAATTCTAACAATTCCGACAAGTTCAACAAAATTCGAATAGATCGGGCAACAATTCGCACGAAAAGTAAAAAAAATTCCTCCGAAACTTACGTTTTCCGGCGGCGGGCGGCAGAAATGGAGAGAGGGAAGGGGGAGAGAAATGGAGAGAAAGAAGAAGAAGAAGGAGAGAAAGAAGAAGAAGAAGGAGAGAAAGAAGAAGAAGGAGGAGAGAAAGAAGAAGAAGGAGTATTTATAACCATTCTTCCATTCTTTTTTTTTTAAATTCAAAATACGTGTATTTATACGTATTAGGGCGATGATAGTAAAATACAGGACGGGATATAGCAACACCCTTATTTTTTCTCCTCTTCTGTTCATTGGGCATGTGTGATTTATACGTGTGCGGTTTACATTTATTATTTATAGATTGGGCTTTATTAAAAATTTAATTTAATGGGTGCTATTTCGTCAATTTGATACTTGGGCTTATACGACGGTGATGACAAAGTTAACGATGGCAAAAAAAAAGGATTGATTTAAAGCGGGAAAAAAGGATCGAAATGTGGAACAAAACTAGTTGGTGAGGTCATGTGTAAAAAAAAAATGAGGTCATTAAATATATTAACATAAAATTATCAAATAAAATTTACATACATAGATAAAAATTTGACCGTTGATGGAATGCCAGTTAATGGATTGCCCGTTGATCTCGTCAGTCCAATGAAATTGACTATGGCGTTCAACTTCAATCATCATTGGTAGCCGAGATTCACGAAAAGAGAGTGATTATAGGGGGAGAAATTTGACGAAATTGAATGTAGACTTGAAAATTGGAAAAGAAATTGAATGACTGGGTTGAAAAAAATCAATAATAAACATGCAAATGTGTTGAACTGAAAAGTCGGAATGAAAAAGGAAAGCGACTTTCAAAAGGATCAAGTTTATTTTAAAACAATAAATAATATATGTATATATTCATGTATAATAATAAAAGTTGGGCTCAGTTCAAAAGGACCGGTTGGGCCATGTAAAGGCCGGCCCTTAACAAAATCCATATAGTTTTAATACCAAAGAACAATATGCAAACATGGCCAGCCTTAACATTTTAGAGGGTTGAAGCAAATTAGAAAAATAGGCATCACATATAATATTTAAAGGGTGTAATATTGGTAAATGTGGCTCAAATGTGAGGAAAATAAAATTGTTGAGGCATCTAATGAAAACATGTATAGTAACATTATTTGTTTTCAACATATATAGTAAACAAGAAATTAAAAATGAGATCCCTATATAGTTATAAAATTAGGTGTTTGAGGCAAACATTTCTTTTGTTGCCTCATGGTTGAGGTCGGGCCTGCGTGCAAACCCGGAGGATATAGACTTATCTCATTATGCAACATTAAATACAATATTGTTATAGATTGAAATAGATTCTAAAAACCATTATTCAGAGCTTACGAGGAAAAAACAAAAGAAAATAAAAATTGTGCTGCCATAAACTAGACATGAGTAAAATATATGATTTGGTATTTTAGAATAAACAAGACAAGATACTAAAGAGAAGCGAAATCATTCGTACTGCCTTATCGACCTTAACTTTTAATATCCGTAACAAGTAACATTTCATACAAAAGAGAAATTTGTCTTATACATATCATTAAGTGAGTTTTAGGTGACGAACTAACAGAATTGTTGACAGGAAAGTGTAACTGAGCTAATTAATTTATTTAAAATACAAATACAGGGGTCTACATAGTTCATTTTAAATGTTAAAGCCCAAAAGCTGCAAAACATGAAAGGTAAAGGACCAGAATTTAATTTATTCACACGTAAAGGACCAGAATTTAATTTATAAACAACATTCCTTTTTTTTCGGAGTTCGTCTTTTGAATGACGGTCTTTCCATAAGTAATGGAAAGATCAAGCTTCAGACCAGAAAAATAAAAATAAAATTTCCGGTTGCATTAATCGGACCATAAATTCTATAACTACTAAACGTTACATAATAAATTTTTAATATTACAACTAAAATATTTGAGTCCGTCTCTTGAAAGACGGTCTTTCCATAAGTTATGGAAAGACCAAGGTTTAAAGTGTAAATTAAAATAAATTAAGATAAAATTTTCGGGTTGCATGAACCAGGTTATAAATTTTATAACTACTACATGTTTCATACTAAAACTTTAATATTGCAACTAAGACCTTTTACCTTTTATTATTCTAATCAAACCCCGTCTTTCCATAAGTTTATGGAAAGACCGTCTTTCCCAAGACTTTGCCAAAATATTTTACCTTTTTATTATTCTAATTAAACCTATCTTTCCAAAAAAGTAATAAGAAGTCCAAAACGTTATCTCCCTATACGTCGTCGTTTATGAATTCGTAGTTCATTAAACTGTAAAACCTTTTCTAAAACCCTCATCGCAGAAGGCGGCAAAATCCGAATAGCATTTCACAAACTGTTATAAACTTATTTTTAAATTCAATTTTACAGGAACTACTCGAAATGAACAGCAAAAACTGGTGATTAAACAAAGGAATATAATCTGGATAGGTAATTCCTGTTTAAACGTCTTGAATTTTAAGTTGTATGCATTGCTTGCTAGGTGTTTGACAAAATGCGTGTTTGAATTTTAGCAGAATTTAACTGCATTACTGAACCCGTTTCACAGTTTGATGATTAATTTGTCTAAGCATATGTTCATATTCGTCAGGTAACATTCTGTTTTGTGGGTTCTGGGTATTTTCGAAGCCATGGTTTTGGGAAGAATGCTGAGGAATGAAAAGCAAGAAAAGGGGTTGAAAATTGTGATCCCTTTATCATCAAGGGTGTCCAGTGGGGGTGGTGGTAATGGTAACAGGGCTGCAGCTTCCCGGAGAATCGAGGAGCGGAAAAATAAGCAGTTGGGAAGTGGAGGTGGAGGTGTGAGTGTTGCTGATGATGGTGAGAGTACAGGGTCCAAGAAAGGGGTTTCTGGGAGAGGGGATTTGAAAACACGGAGTTTCGGAGAAAGGGATGGATTTCGGGATGCAGGAAAGAGAGGTGTTAAGTCATTCAATGGTGATAGGGAAAGGAAAAGTATGGATGCTGGGGTGATGGATCGAAATGATGAAAGGGATTCTGATAGGAATGTGGGGAGATTCATAAGAAAGCCTATCTATAAAACGAGACAGGATAAGCGCGGGGATGATGTTCATGAGGTTCGGGAGAGAAGAAAAGAGAAAGTGGACAGGTTTGATCGATCAAACCAGAGTGTTTCATTGGTTAGAAGGAAGAATTACAGCCAAGACGAGTTTTTGGACAAGAAAAATGCACGGCGCAATGTGATGGATGAGCCTGTGAAAGATGGAGGATTTAGGAATGGTAAGGGGCAGAAAGATTATAAAAGCAAAGTCGAGGTGACAAAGCAATCTGAACAGGAAGGAAGAAAACTTGGCCCCATTTCCCCAAGAAGGTCTTTAAAGAAGAAGATCGAGATTAAAAAGAGTTCCAAGGTCAATGACTCAGAAGGGGTGGATGAACCAGAGAAGAAGAAACGGCGTCGGATTAGGATAGACCGATATGATACTTCAAATAAGAGGCTCGATGATGGAATAGAAAGTAGTGGTGGTAAGTATTAGTGGTACTGCTTTTGATTTGCTCTCCTCCACAACATACCATTCATGTTGCCACTTCTCCACATGCCGTTTTGTTTTTCTTTCTCTGTATCTAGATGGTTCTTCCTGCACCAGTCTTTCCGTGTCTGGCATTTCATCTTTTATTCTTTATGCTTGTTGCATTTTAAATATTTCTAACTTGTATTTTATGCTTTCTGTACAGATATTGTTAAAAAGAAGGAAGATGATTTTATTCAGAAGAAGGAAAACGAATTGAATCTTGGTGTAAATGCCCAATTTCGAGCCATAGTTCCCAGCCGCTCTATCCTTTCCTTTGTTGAAGACAATGTAAGTTCTGGTTTCTGGCTTTAGTGTAATGTATTTCCGGAAACAGGTTAGAGATTATGTATTTTGTAACTTCTGATTGAAAGTATAACTGAAGTGGTTATTGGTAATTCTTATAACAGTTATTGGGCCGCAGGCGAGAAATTGACTTTCGGAGGGCTGGCTACAACACTGAGCTTCCTTTCCCTCTAGATAATATTCCACATTCTTCAAGCTCAGAAAGGGAGCGTATTGAAGAACCAGTATGTCCATAGTCATTCGTTAAAAGGAAATAGCTGTTGTTTGCTTACTTGATTTCTTTTCTCCATTTCAAGAGGAATAATTATATTGTCTCACATTAATTATCAGTGCTGAATCTTTTTATTTTCAACTGTTAGTTTTCTTATTTGCCTATGTGGATGTTTGCTTTAAGAATTCACTACTCCCTTTCATTTTTACATTTTTGTGTGGGATGCGAATAGAGAACACAGACTATGAGCTAGATATATGTGCAACATGAGAGCATCAGATTCTTCGGAATACTTCGATTTTCCTAACCAGTGTTGGTTAATTTCTGTGTAGGTATTTAGAAATAATTTGACATTTTTTGCCGCTGCAAAAGTCTCGTCTTCATTTCCACCACCTGATCTTCCAGAGATTGCATTTGCAGGTATATATCTCTAGTGACTGGGCATATTTTCTCCTCACACTCACACTCATACTACATATACTTTTGAGTTAATTACTTAGTTTAACTTGTTCACTTTTCATCCATGATATATGAACTTGTTTTATTGGTTGTTTATGTAATATCACGTGTCAACCTCATTTAGACAGTGAGTGCCCTTGTATCTGGCAGGACCAAACTGAATCAGGTCATGGACTTCACACGTATGAATAAAGAATTTCTGGTTTCACCCTTAATCATCCATTATAATAGTTGATAGATGATATACAACAGTATGGTATTCATGTAGTTGACATAGAGGTTCTGCAAGATAAACCTTTTTCAATGCTTTGCGATAATAGGTAATTGCATTTCCATATTTAAAGAAAATATTTTTCAACTATTTTAAGATACGATAATGAATAGCATCACACTGAAAGGCCATTTTGCTCAATGTCTGAGCGAGCGAGCCGTATTGATAAACTGTCCAAATACCTATATGAGTTTCTTTAGTTATTATTTGTTTCTTGTTCTTTTATTTGGGAGTTATCTGGCTACTGCAAAATTTCAACCTTATCGAGGATTTTGTAGTTAATCCTGACTTAAACATTTCTTCAGGAAGATCAAATGTAGGCAAGTCATCTCTCCTGAACGCTCTTACCAGACAGTGGGGTGTTGTTCGGACATCCGACAAGCCTGGTCTTACACAGGTGTTGTCCTTTGCCTATGAATAACAATTAACCTTTATGAGACATTGTTGCTGACATTTTTATTATTAATAATTTCTCTGCAGTCAATAAACTTTTTCAATCTTGCCACAAAGCTATGTTTGGTTGATTTGCCTGGATATGGATTTGCTTATGCAAAAGATGATGTCAAAGAAGATTGGGAAGAACTCGTGAGTACGCATATTGAGTGTAGTCTCAGCATTTTCTCTGTTATTATCTTTGGCTAGGATTGTTATCCGGGAAACAAATGTCACAATTCCTCAGCTTTTTCTCTGAGCTTCATATTCATTGCTTGTAAATGCTTTTAACCGGACTGAGTTGTCTCATGTTTCCTAAAGTGTGGATCTTAGGTTACCTTATCGTATAATTTATAGAGAACATGTGAAATTAATCACTAAAAAAGATGTTACACCCTTTTATTTTGGTTGGTTATTTTGGCATTCAGTTGCATATCACTTGGCAAGGGGGAAGTCTACTATGAGGTGGATAGAGAAATAAAACTTGAACAGTGCCTGTGGTGGTGATTATAATTAACCTGTGTTAGATTTTAAATATATCGTGTTAATACTGCCTGTGGTTGGTCTCGTTGTCACTATGCCAGGGCAGTACATCGTTTCAGTTGTCAATAACTTTAACTGGCACTATGCAACTATTGCTCATAATTTTCTTTGTAACCATTCATTTTGCAGGTAAAAGAGTATGTTTCCACTCGTGAAAATCTGAAGGGAGTGTGTCTTCTGGTTGATGCCAAATGGGGTATGAAACCTCATGATCGTCAGTTTGTTGACTTGATGGAAAGGTAAGCGTAATTGTGCATAGGCAAAGTCTGAATTGTCATTGGTTGTCTTTCTCTTTCGAAAGATTGTTATCTATATGGACACTTCATGTGTTGTTCCTGGAGTTCTATTTCTGATCACTGGTCCTACTTTTACGTCTATCTGTTAATCCACAGGGCACAAACAAAATACCAGATTGTTCTAACAAAGACAGATACGGTTTTCCCAATCGACGTGGCACGCAGAGCAATGCAAATCGAAGAGGTGAACACAACCGAAACCTTGTGATTTGTGAATTGATCCTTTAACTGTTTCTCATGAGACTAAATTGAAAATGGTGCCTAATTCTGCAGAGTCTCAAGAAAAACAAGTCTGTAGTTCAACCACTGGTAATACGGACTTAAGATTGTGCTAGTTTCTTTTCTGATTCGTGCTTTCAACATGAAAAAACATCTCAACTGTTTCGACTTTCGCAGATGATGGCGTGCTCGAAAAATGGAGCTGGCATCCGGAGTTTAAGAGCAGCTGTGTCTAAGATCGCTCGCTATGTGAA
The DNA here is from genome assembly GCA_037428765.1 of Rubia yunnanensis. Taxonomy (NCBI): domain Eukaryota; kingdom Viridiplantae; phylum Streptophyta; class Magnoliopsida; order Gentianales; family Rubiaceae; genus Rubia; species Rubia yunnanensis. The sequence continues at coordinate 139,483,462 of CM075062.1, read as the reverse complement.
ACCGTGAGAGGGAGGTATTTCATGACCCTCCCTCTATTGAAGAGTTTCTATTTACACAAAGTTATGATAGTTTTCTGTTTCATCAACAAATTTTGCTGTTCCAATTGAAACATCTTCTGCAACACTTTTTTCTCCCTGTTGTTTACCTTTCCCCCCTTCCATTTTCCAAACTCAATCCATCTTACCTAGTCTTTTGGCACTTCGTGATGAGGCAGGTACACTAGATAAAACAATAAATTTCATTATGTCTTCACTCTTGGGAAGTAAAGGAATGAGGACTATGAAGTAAGTTTTTGTTTGCCTGAGGTAACTGAATCATGAAGAAATGGCTGTGACCGGTGGATTTGTGTTTATGAGCAAAACTGAATCATTTTGAAAGTATGGGGAGGTTGATTTCTGCTTTTCTCCCAAATATGCCTTATACTAGTAAAATAAACCGTCCTTTTACCAGTATACCAAAGAACTAAAACTGCTTGGCTTATTAGTAAAACGACTTATAAACTCTGTCAAACACACCTAGGACACTGATTTTGAGAGTGGAGCACCAAACTAAGAAAAAAAAATTTAAAAAATGCTGGAAGTGGTTGACCTAATCTGCACAAGAAGTGTACGACATTTGGCCATCACTTTAATTATATTTTCGAAACCGTAGCACCATTACCTACTACGCTTCAGTTGGGCTACGTGTTTTCCACTTTCATAAAATGGACTTTGAATTGTTCATGCATTAAAAATAGAAAAATTGGATAGATTTGTCAACGGAGAATGAAGAGGAAACGTATTAGGTGAACCTGTTAAAGTGGGTCACTAGAAGCTTTGTGCCAACTGCTAATGCATCATCTCCAATAAGTAAAGTGGCCGCTCCTTTGGGATTTTAAAGTTTGGACCATTTCACGTTTCAAATGAAAATACTTCCTCCGTTTTTTTATTTATGGCACAGTGAATTTATGTGCTTAGATTTATGTTAAAAAAATGGATGGATGGAATTGAATATAGAGAGTTAAAAGGAGAATGCGTGGATGAAATTGAAAGAATCTTGCCAAAATCAGAAAATGTGCCAAATAAAAGAAAACATCCATTTATATTAAGTGTGTTATAAATAACAAAACAGAGGGAGTACTGTGGTTATTTCCCTCTTGATATAGAAATGAATATAGTTTGCTAGTGTTGCATTATTTTATGAAATTAATATAGTACTATTTCCGATGTTGATGACATATAAAATGACTAAAATGCCCTCTAACCTAAAACGTAAAAGTGTTTAGACAATTTTGCCCCCCCCCCACCACTACCCAGCAACCACCAGGCCACCCTCACCACTGCCCAGCAGCCACCAACCATCTGCCACCACTGTCCAACAACCACCAGCCCACCGCCACCACTTCTTCTTGTGGCTTTGGGTCCGGGGTCCTAGTCACCGTTCTTGGATTTTGGGACAGGGGTTTGAAGGAAAAGGTTTGTTCCATGATGAAGGCCTCGCGGTCATGAAATTTGACCCCGAATTCCTACTCCAGCTGGCGACGGACGGAGCCATCAGTGACAGTGTCGAGGTCGGAATCTCTGAGAATCGAAGAATCGAAGAACAAGGGATGTCGAAGGGAATGGAAGACGAAGGAGGGAAAGCATAGAAAGAAGAAACGGCGAAGGGAAGACGATGAAGAAGAAATTTTTTAGGGCTTTAGGGGCATAAATGTAATTTCAGTTTTTTTTGTATTTTTATTTTTTTATAGAGGGTTAAAATAGTATCTTTAGTGAATTCCGGCCTTAAACTGCCAAAATGTTATATTTACATATGCACTTACTATCGGGGGTTATATTTGCACTTTCAATTATCACATGGTTATATGTGCACTTTCGTGAATTATATATGGTTATATATGCAGTTCGCTCAAAAATAAAAAAAATGTATGGGCAAAATACTGATGACCCTATGTTTTTGGAGGTTTGTGTTAATATTACAATGTGAAGTTAAAAAGTGTTATTGTAGCCCTGTGTTTTGAATCAGAAGTGCTGATATAACCTTTTGGCACTATTCCGACGTCAACATAGTAATTTCCAGCACTGACCAAAATTAAAAAAACTAAACTACCCCTAGCATTCAAATTACAGATCTATAGACTAAAATACCCTAGCATTCATCTCCAGAAGCACCACCACCACCATCACCATTGTTGCCGCCATCACCACTACGCTGCCGCCGGCACTCCAGTACCACCACCGTTGTCGCTCCACTGCCACTCCACCATCACCACCACTTTAGCTCCACCACCGCTCCACCACCACCGCTCCACCACCACCGTCGCTCCACAGCGCAGCCACTATCGATGCCGCCATCACCACCGCGCTGCCACTGCCGCCATCACCACCGCGCTACCACCATCGATGCCGCCATCACCACCGCACTGCTACCACCACCTCTAGAAACACAGAAAATCACAAATCACCGATCCACATTGCCTCACCGATCAACAAAGAATCACAAATCAAAACTCAAACAAACACAGGAATTGAAAAACTCATAAATACAAATTGAAAAACTAAACATCGGACCAAGACTCCACCGTCGCCGCCACTGTACCCCACCATCGCTACCGTACCCCAATATCGTTACCCACCGTCGCCCTTCTCATCCCCCTTGAGCACCACCACCAATCGACGAAAACCCTAGCCCCACAGCTCTTCCCCAACCACCGATTAAACCCTAGCCCCACCGTAATGGCAAATGAGCCCATTTCGCCGCTGCACAACACTCATCCTCATCGGGCAACGAGCACCGGCGGCCAGCCCAACCCAACCCAAACCCCTTCGCGGAAAGATCCGAGCTAGACCCATCCCCGCCAAAGATACTAAATCGCGAAGAGACGTCACTGTAGCCTCACCCTGAGCCGTCGTTGTTTCACCGGGAAACCCAAGCCCCGCTGCTGCTACGTTGGAGAGGAGATATGCTACTAGAGGTGCCGACGGGTTCAGATGAGGACGCCGGAAAGGAATCGAGAACGAAGAAGAAAATAGAAGAGAAAATGGAATCGAGGAAGGAGAAGAGAAAATGAATTTTTGTGTGGTTAATAAACAATGAAGGCATAATTGTCCTTCTGCATTTTTTTATTTTAGTTTTTAAAAAACAGGAGTATAATAGTCATTTCATGTATTTTCGGCCAAATTCAGGTCTTTAGGGTTATATTAGCACATTCTAGCAAAACACATGGTTACAATAGCACTTTCCAACTTCACGGAATCATATTAGCATAAACTATCAAAACATAGGGTTATACGAGCACTTTAACTCAAAATGTAAATATCATAGTACTCTAATTTTCAACTCGTTATGGAAACGCGTACTCTTATAAGTTTGAAAAATTGATCAAAATTCCAAGACATCTTTGCCACCCTATAAACTCTTTATTTATTACAAAATTAGCTTTTAATTTTTTACGTAAGTGTTGCATGGTTGGAAATGGAAAAAAAAAGTACATGAAAATTTTGAACTTAAAATGACCAAACTCGATTTTATATAATTGGTTTTGTATTTCTATTGCATAAACTCACTAGTTGCTTTACTTACTCATGTTAAACAATTTATACAGTATATTTGTTATAATGTGAATAAAAAAAATCGAAGTATTATTTTATTGGCAAATTATATGCATTTGTCTCTGCATTACTGTACATTATTACAATTTGTTTAGAATCACAGTATAAATTTCGTAATGTACATTTAATATATATACAACGCATATACCTGGTACACCACCGCTTTATATAGTGCTCCCTTTCATCATGCAACACACCCACGGGTGTACCCCAGTGGTTGGGAGATGGGTGGCAAAGCCAATAAACCCAGGTTCGATATTCGATAGCGGCAGTGTGGGGAGCTCGTTGACCGAGGTGTCGATTGGTATGGGCCGCTGAGTGCGAACGGATATTCGCCTTTAAAAGAAGCCCTTTCATCATGCAACCAAAGCAAATTTTATAAATTAGGAAAAGAAAATATACACTAAAATGAATGATTCTCACTTCAACCACACTTTTTCTAGAATTTCTTACTTTAGATAAAGCGTAATCTCCAGTGTTCAATTGTTCATAACTCACAGCTCACAATTGTAATAAGATATCAAAATCATTGACTAAAATTGCATAATCCATTTTTCCCTTCCATTTATTCTTCTTCTTAAATCTGCTTCAAAAACCTCAAACAGTACATATTATCGGAAAGAGAAGAAGAAACAGAGGAAGAACAAAACAAAATCACAATGTGCCCTCTGAGAATCATCTTGATTTTCCTCTCCGCAACGCTCGCCGGATTCTTCGTCCTCAGAAACCTCAAATCACGCCCCTCCGATCTCCTCGACGCCGACACCGACGCCGAGGAGAAGAAATCCCAAAGGGAGCCCTCTGTTTCCGCCCCAATTTCAGCCAAGGTCTGCATTTCGTAATCTCAAGTTGTTTGGTTGGTTTCGTGCAATTCGCGCGAATTCTGACCTGGGTTTTTGTTGGTTTTTCTTGGCTTTGTGTGTAGATTGCAAACGGGTTCTGGACGTGCGTGGATATGGCGAGCGGGAGGTATTTGTGGAGGAATTTGGTGGGCTCCGAGTCTTGTTCTTCGAAACGGGCCCTTTGATTGGATCCGAATCGTTGCCGGTTCGTTGTGTGATGGTAGAGGTTTGATTTGTTCTGTTGTACTTGTTGTATTCAGTTGGATTTCGGTGTATTCGAAACGGTGATCGATTGATTGTATGTTGGTGTTCGATTGTAGAGTTATTGGGTTCCACGGTGGTGTGAATATGTAGGTGTATTGGGTAACTGTAGATTGTATTGCTGTGCTGGTTAAGGAACTTACTGTTCAGCAAATTAGGAACATGCTTTTCTTTTCTTGAATAAACGACGGTTGCGATTCTAAGCTTTGTCGAGTTTAGAGTGTAGGATTGGCCTTCGTGTTTGCTGTTCGCGGCGATTGGCAGTTTCTTTTGGCCTGTGGGATGTGAATTGTTATGCAGATTGCTGCTTAGTATTTTGTTAGTTACGATATTTGCTTTTGCAAGTAAACTGTAGTTTTGGATGCTGCGAGACATCGTTTGAAATAGGAGATTTACGTGTTCTTGGGAGTTTATATGATTACAAGATGATTACTACAGGTTAAATTTGTAGCTTAGAGATAAGATGTCGAACATTTGGTGCCGGGTAGCCTTGGAATATAGCCATATGTTTTATGCCTGACTTTGTTTTGTTGTACTCTGTATGTTTATTGGTTGCCTACATTTGATGGAGTTCTGAGGTTTGCTTTATCTTATTCTGTTCTGAATTGTAATGTTGAAATTACCAGTCTGGTATTTTATACATGCCTTTAGGTAAGTTCTGAAATGCTTGTTTCATTCTTAACCTTTTCTTTGTGAATTATGATGTGTCGAAGTGTAAATTTCCGTGGATGCGAATTGATTCCGGGTAATGAGCTGAGGAGTGAGAACCTGTTTAGGTGTTTTGTTGAAACGGATTCCTTAGGTAGACCTTTGAGCTGTAAATTTTCCATCTTGTTTTTTTTCCGGTTGGGACCATGGAGTAGCATATTCATCTTGTTCCTTATGTTTAAATGATTCTGTCGAATTCGTACATGTGCACTTTGTCTTTAGAAATCACATTTGCCCTCAAGCATTTGTGTTACAGTTTTACTTGTTCACACGGCTTGGAATTCTGTTTCTATTTGCAAATAGCTAGGAACTGAAATGCATAATCTTGATGTTATAGTTCTATTCACCAATCTGTTGTTTTGTTGATGTTAATCTTGTTCATTCTTGAAAGATATTCTTGAAATTGTTTTATTAATAGTTTTGTGAAATTACCTTGAATTTCCTGCATTAGATTTTGGCGCTATGCTTGCATTACTTTGTTCTCTTCTTTGATGTGGATGTTAAATGGCTTGTGTTGCCCACGGATTGCTCCGTGAATGCTCTCGTCCTGTTCTGAATTAGAGATGACATTAAGGTTGGGTAGATGCGGATTATGATACCTTCATTTTTATTCCATTTATTATTTTCATATTCATACCCGATAAGTCGATAATGATGGTACAATATCAAAATTCACTTTGTTGTATAGGATTTCATGTAAAATTTATCTCGTCTCATCACTCACTTTGGTTCTCCATACTCATTTCAAAACAATCGTATCCATTCTACCTAGACTTGTGAACTAATATTCACGTCCGATCTACTATCTATGGCAGCCGTCTTTTTTGTTTATATTTTCGTCTAAAACTACCTCCTTTCTCATCCCACTAGAATGAATGTGGGATAGATCTCTACCAAAACCTGCATTAGTGCTGGAAGATAGAACTATTACATGAAAATGAAATCAGTAACATTTCTTCCATTTTGTGTATGTTTTTATGTAACATAGTTACTCCCTCCGCCCCAACCGAAAGTGCACACTTTTTGATCAACTTTCTCCGATCATGTTTGACCAACGATAATGGTGTGTTAAAATTTGATATTTAGAAAATACATCATGCAGGGAATCCAACAATATCTCACATGATGATATTGGTGTCGATAGACTAGTTGAAATTTATGGTCAAATATGTTTCGAAAAAGTTGATTAAAAAGTGTGCAGATTCGGTTGGGACGGAGGTAGTACAAAAGTTACATTTATTAAAGTGATTGTGGGAATGAGTGATGATAGAGTCTATTGCTGTTGGAGGTGGTGAAGATTGGTGAGATGTCAATTTGTGACTTTAGGGATGAGGTTTTTACGTACATTTTGAACCATTCAAACTTGAAGCTGATCTCTTAACAACTCAATTTATGCTATAAAAGTATAAAACGTAAGCAGATTCCCTCTAAAACTTCATATATTTTCAAGTTTAACAAATTGACATGAACACGTATCTATAGAACAATCAGATCGTTTAAATACATTAAATTTGACTTTAAGAATTCAGAATCGATTCCTTATAATTCTTCTACTCCCTTTTTAAACTATTAATTTCGATCCTTCTTGTACTGAAATGGGATTTATCAAACATATAAAATCGTTTTGCTCATAAGTAATACTCCTGTCAATCAGACTCCAGAAAAAAAGACGTGTTTCAAACACTGCATAAATCGTGAGTGTATTAAAATAATGATGATATTGAAGATTAAGATCACGTTCTTTTCACTAATCAGAATTTTCTTTCATTTCAATAAATTCTTCAATAATCTATTTAAGGTACATCAGATTTTGGCACTTCACTTTTTGGCACATAATTGTATAAGATGCTAATTGTGTGGTGTAAATTGAATGTATAGTTGAAAAAGTCGAATGAATGGTCAAAATAATCTTAAAATATATCATAATTGATAAGCAAATATGAAAAGATGTGGTTGAATTAGAATTATGAAAAGTTAAAATGTTTTAGCTGCAATATTAAAATTTTAATATGCAACATGCAGTAGTTATAATTTTATGACCCGATTAATGCAACCCAAAAATTTTATTCTCATTTCTTTTAGCTTGCAGTTTAAACCTTGGTTTTTCCAGAACGTCTTTCAAGAGACGGACTCTAATTGGAAAGTGTCTGAATAAAGTCAGAGCATCCACACTGGTAGTAGAATTAAGGAGCATATTTTATGTGCCACATCATGAATTTTGATAAAAAATAAGTAAGAACCAACTACCAACAATGAAAATTACTTCTTTTTCATTTCAAATTACAATTAATTAAAAATATAAAACAAAGTGTCAATCATGGATTAATTGACATTGCACAAATAAAGATTTACCCACTCGTTAAATAAGGAGTAACTCCTTATTAAAGAATTATTCTTAAAACTCCACAGTGATCCTCCTTAAATAAGAAGTACTCCTTATTAAAAAAAGATGGAGTTAAGAAGCGTGGATGTTTTAAAGGTCCTAAAATAGTAAGTGAGCCAAAAACAGTTTTGATCTCTCACTGAGTGAAATTTCTGTTGACCCATAACTGTTGGCCCACATCGATGTTCCCGAGAAGGCCCATTAGGTAACGACTTTTCAAGATGCCGAATCTCTCTCTCCTCGCAACGGTCGAATTGCGCCGATCCCAAATTCATTTCACCCACAAACACACACAGTGCAGCGATGGCGAGAAGGAAAGGCGGCAGAGGCCGGAAGATAAATAGCCGCGGAAGAACCACCGCGAGTTTGACGCCGCCTTCAAACGGAATCGCGGAAGAAGCAGAAGAAGGAGGAGGCGAAAAGCGCAGGTTCTTCGCTTGCTACCTGCTTACTTCGCTTAATCCAAGATCCAGAGGCCGCACGTATATAGGGTAATTCAATCCCATAGATTATCCTGTTTTCGTTTTGGATTTCATTTTTGTATCTGTGATCCGAAGAATTGGGTATTGAAAATTGAATCGCGATTTTTCTCTGTTTCTGAATCCTTAATTTATGCCCCTTGATTGATTTCTCCCTGTTTTTTATTTTAATTTCTGAATCTGTGATCTGAAGAATTAGTGTATTGAAAATTGAATCGCGAATTTTCTCTGTTTCTGAATCCGTAATTCAATCCCCTTGATTCTCCTTCTCCTTGTTTTTTAGTTTTGCTTTTGTATCTGTGATCTGAAGAATTCGTGTATTGAAACTTGAATTGCGAATTTTCTCTGTTTTTGAATCTGTAATTCAATCGCCTTGATTCTGCCTGTTTATTTTAACATCATTTTTGTATTTGTGATATGAAGATTAGTGTATTGAAACTTGAATTGCGAATTTTCTATGTTTCTGAATCTGATTGTGAATTTCGATTTTTAGGTTTACGGTGAACCCTAAGCGGAGGATCAGGCAGCACAATGGAGAAATCTCGAGTGGCGCACGGAGGACGAAGAGTAAGCGTCCTTGGGAAATGGTTCTGTGCATCTATGGGTTCCCTACTAATGTTGCAGCTCTTAAGGTAGGCGAATAATTGATTGGGCATTTTGAAATTATTCTTGAGAAACTATCGATTATAAGTCTGATTTGTGTGAGCTTTTCATAGTTTGTGTATCTGTGGTATGGATGAAGAATTATTCGAGTTGTGTTTCTCCAATGAACAACTTTATTATGGATTCAGTAATAAAAAAAGCCTTTTTGTCACATTTTTATCTACTACTTTACCTAGTATTCATTAGTTTGTGACTTGGATGTGTCTGATATGAATGAAGAATCATAGTCCTGTTTATTAAATGTACAGCTTTGTATGGTTTTAGGAGGTGTACAACACAGAAAAAAATAATCCTTTTGTTCGACTAGTTTACTATTGGTTACTCTTGTAGTTATTCACTGTTTTCAGGCCTCATGTAATTGAAGTAAGGGGAGCAAATGCTAACAATGAGATATGGGGCTCCGTAACTAAAAAGTAATGTAGAAACAAGATCCTTTTATGTGGAACGAATGGTGTAATTTACTGAGGTATTGTTTGGATTTGCAGTTTGAGTGGGCTTGGCAACATCCTACTGAATCAGTGAATGTAAGACAAGCCGCTGCGGCCTTTAAATCTCTTAATGGGCTCGCAAATAAGATAAAGTTAGCACACACCATGCTCACCCTTCCTTCTTGGCAGAGGTAATGAAATGATTTTGATTTCTGATTGTTACGAATGAGTGTTACTTGATTTCTGAAAGGATTTTGATCTCTGTGCTCTCAGCCTGAATCTCACTGTAAACTACTTCTCGACGAAATACACGAAGCACGCAGCTGGTTGCCCTACACTACCAGAAAGTATTAGAGTCCAAATTGGTAGCATGGATGACCTTCCATGCTACACCAGTGGCAGTTTATATGCAGAAGAAGATGATGAGTTGCATTTTTCTGAGGAGAGCTCTGATCAGAGTGGTGGATCTCGGGAATCTGCAGAGAATGAATCAACAGAGGGACACAAAGTTAATGATGACGTTCCAGTTGCTCAAAATGTAGTTGAACAGGGAGGAGGTGCAAAAAGAAGTACCTTGGGTAGGATGGAGATTTCACAATCGAGTGAAGAGTTCCACACGGGTTCTACTCAAAATGATCCATATTTATACGGGGAACAGCCATATACGTTTCCTTATTGTGATGAGTTAACAACGAATGCTGAAGATAGTGGGATTTTCAGATTGTCTGATGAGTTGCAGTCCAAGAACTTGAGATTTGGAGAACATGAAGTTCATAGCCAGTCATTACGATTGAGTGAAGAATTCCGCAAGGGTTCAATTCAGCATGATCCAAGTTCATACGGGAAACTGCCATTTTTGTCTACTGATTGTAATGAGATAACAACAAATCGTGAAGATAGAGGGATTTCCAGATCTCCTGATGAGTTACAGTCAAAGAACTCGAGATTTGGAGAACATGAAGTCCATAGCCAGTCATCACGATTGAGTGAAGAATTTCGCAAGGGTTCTATTCAACACGATCCAAATTCATACGGGGATCTGCCATATTCGTTTATAGATTGTGATGAGTTAACAACAAATGCTGAAGATAGAGGGATTTTCAGAATATCCGATGAGTTACAGTCCAAGAACTCGGGATTTGGAGAAAGGGAAGTCCTTAATAGCCAGTCATTACATTTGAATGACTGCTTAGTTTCTAGCAACAACAACATTATCATAATTTCCGAAGATGAAGAAGTTTCTGGTTCGCGCGATGATACAATGGGATGTCGAGAAAGCGAAGTACTTAAGCAGCCATTTCAGCTCAATGGCTGCCGCTTCAGAACACCATCTTTGTCTGGTTCCAGCTGCAGCAACGTAGAAACTGACTCGAGGCATCGAGAAAGAGTAGAGTGTATAGATGTGCCTGATCAAGGGGAAGAAGATCGACAGACTCGAAAAAATGCTGTTTCTGATAAAAAGGTTCAATCTAGCCAGATTATTGCAGATGAAGTTGAGGTTATTGATCTGTTTACTCCTTCACCTTGCAAAAAGAAACGGAGAAAACGATCAGAAGCTGAAATTATTGACTTGACAATATCGCCATTGGTTGTATGAAAGCTGTTCTTCATTATAGTGTAAACTGGTTTCAGAAACAAATTTAATGGAATGCATTGTGTGTTGATTTCATTGTTTATGCGTTTATGTCAGTTCTTAGTTCATTTCTTTCAATAATGGCTTCAAAAGGATATACAGTAGGATCTTATAATCACAGAAGACAGTGAAAACTTCCATTTTTTTACTTGTAAAAGAAACAGAAAACGCTTGTATAAAATATTGAAATTTTCAAAGAAAGAAATGGAGGTGTTCCCTAGGCGAGAAAAGAGAGAATAGAGATCAAACAACACATGGTTTACAGTCTTAAATATGACAATGGGGTAAGATTGAGCACTTGACCTTTAAATTAGTCCGGACAATTCGGGTCCGGGTTGATGGGTCAAAATTGAGTTTTATCGTAAATATTAAAAAGTTACTAGTAGAATCAAGGAGGTCGAATTAATCAGATTGTCTTAGTAAAATGAATTGGCAGTTCACAAATCGCCAGACCTATTATAATTAAATGCTTAATTTTATTAAAAATAGACTAATGTAAACATTAAAAGATTAATAGTCGAGTCAAACAAGTCAGATGGATTAGATTGCCTTAGTAAAATAAATTGGCAACTCAAAAATTGTCAAACTGATTCTAAATGAACCCGTAATGCATAATAACAACTAAAAATATGATCATTACTCAAGTGACACATTATTTAACGGGAGTTTCCCCATATACGTGTAATCTCAAATACTTTCTTTAATTTTTGGGATACGTGTCCATATAACCCTATCTACATCTAGTTAAGTAAATGCCAATATAACCTTATGATAATTTTTAGTGCAAATATAACCCCATCTACTTAATGAAAGTGCCAATATAACCCTCGGACCCCATTTCTAGCATTGACCTCAGTTTTCCGGCGTTGACTCTATGTAAATTGACCAAAAATCCCTTTGGGCTAACTCTGAAATTATGTGGACAATATTACCCTCATAGTTTGCCGGACCGCCGCCGGATTAGGTAGGGTTATATCAGCACATTATGAAAACTAGTAGGGTTAAATCAGCACATTCATAAAATTTATAGGGTTATATAAGCACATTAGTAAAAAATGTAGGGTCATATCAGCACATGTTGTAGAATATAGGGTTTTAATGATATTTTTGTTTATTTTGTTGTGTTTAGTCCGGACTGATCATTCGATGACCTTTGGTGTTGTGTGTGATTGTTATTTTGCTTTGTTCTTTGACCTAGGGTTTTTAATGTTGATAAGTTTTGAAATGAGGCTATGATATGTGATAATGGTGTTTAATATTAATGATGATGTCAAATTATATGTTTATATGATATTGCTATGATATTATAATTGTGTATATGATGATGTGGTATCCCGTTAATTCAAGCCGAGTACTACACACTTAATATTTATAATATGTGCTGATATAACCCTATGAGTTTTAAGAATTTGCTAATATAACCCTACAAACATTAGAAATGTGCTGATATAACCCTACAAACATTATGAATGTGCTGATATAACCCAATAAGATTTCATAATGTGCTGATATAACCCAATAAGATTTCATAATGTGCTGATATAACCCTACCTATTCCGGCGGCAGCCCGGCGGCGAGTCTAAGGGTAATAACGTCATTTCCTTTTTTGTATTTTAATTTTTTTTCCAGAAGGGCAAACATGTAATTTTATTAAATTCCGGTTAAAAGTTGCCGGAGAGGGTTATATTGACACTTTCACTAACTAGATAGAGTTATATAGGCACTTCCCTGAAAAGTTATATTGGCACTTATGTCAACTAAGTAGGGTTATAAAAGCACTTTTTCTTAATTTTTTTAATATTGTCACATTTTCTATTTAAGACGGTATCATAATAATGACATTGTTTTATGTTTTTGGCAAGATTTCGTCACTTTCGTCCACTCAATTCTATATTTTCATTTGCTCAACTAAATTTCTCCCCTCGCTCTACTCACTCTAATAAATATGCAAAATCAAAGAAGGACAATGCTAGAAAATCGGAAGAGAAACATAAGAGGATAAGGTTAGGGAAGGCTGTGTGGACATGGATAAGGCTAACAAACTGCAACAAAAAATCTCAGACAGTAGCTGAAAACCTCAGTTCCGGCAATAGCATAAGCAAGAAAAGATGTTCGAAAACATCACATCAAGTGAAGTCGCAGGCTACTGTGTCGGTGCAATGCTTCTTGCAGCCACTCTTTCTGCTCCTAAGATTGATTACTTCATTGCTGCCAATCAGCGCAGGTAACATTTATTTCATCAACCATTCTTCATTTTTCACTGGTACAGCAATACTGTTCGACAATTCCATGATTGGATGCTCTAATAGAGGGAATAATTAAATTTAGATTTACCAAGAATCTGAGTAACAAATTTACTTAAGGATGCCACGTGCCATCTAGGACAGTAAGTCAGCCACTGCTTCCACCAACACCCGGTTACCCTTCTTTCAATGCAGTGAATTACGTATATTTGGCGTACGAGCCATGCTCCTATTCTAAATTCGTGTGTATATTTTCCGCTGCACACTCGTCCACGTCTCTCTAAAGGCTCGGTGTGCTGTGAGTGTGACGCACGTGGGATCAAGGCGGTAGTCGTGAGAAGCTAATACACGGTTAGGCCGCACGATTAGCACCCTTAGCGGGCGACCTGTGACAGTTGAAGCAGTGTGTCTATTTACTGTTAAAATGTAGTGGTTGATAGCTCTGGTAGCATCAGGATGACGATTGTTTCATCCGTTTTCGCGCTATATTGATAACGGCGTATTTGCATCTGCCAGTTCTGCAGGAATGTGCAAGAGATGTGGTGATTTGAGGTTGATAGCATGCTCAAATTGCAAGGGAACTGGTTCTATTAGCAGTGGCCTTTCATTCAATCTCAAAGGTTCTCCCAGTTCCTGCACCAAGTGTCAAGCTAGGGGACATTTTTCCTGCCCAGCTTGTTCTCAGACATAATAGCATTTCATCGATACGATTAAGAATGCTTTCAGGGTAATAACCTAATCTTTGTAGTTTTCAGTAGAACAGGATGGATTGATATAAATCCTACCCTGTTTAGGGTTTCAAACTGTCAACAGTGTTACAGAAAGTGTTGCACCAAATATGTTCGCTACTTCAATCTTGACCTAATGTCTCACAGTGAGAAGTCGAGAACTCTTACCTTGCATCAGATCAGCCCTACATTGTTTAGGTTTCAAACTATCAACAGTTTTACAGAAAGCGTTACACCAAACATGTTCGCGACTTCAACCTTGACCTAATGTCTCAGTGCGAGAAGTCGGGAACTCTTACCTTTGCATCAGATCAGCCCTACATTGTTTAGGTTTCAAACTACCAACAGTGTTACAGAAAGCGTTACACTAAACATGTTCGTTATGCTCGTGACTTCAACCTTTTGACCTAATGTCTTCAAAAAGAAACTCTATCAAGGTAAGTAATCATAGCGCAATCGAGAAACTGCAAATAAATGTATCCATCTGAGAATCAATACACTAATAGTGAAAAAACCTGAAATGGTAAGAAGTTAAATCGCCAACAACAGAGATTCATCAGACAGATTTTCAATGATTCATAAGATAATTTTCATAGTCACTGTATCTCATCTACCCAAAATGGTATCGCTGCAATCAGAAAAAATATGGACTGCAACTATCAGCACAAATATGAAAGCGCGCATGAATGAGAACCCGAAAAAGTAATAAAGGCTACTGTGAACTTCTATACTGTACAGAATCAAGGTAAGTCCTCCTTCAACGACGTTAGGTGATGATGATCTCCAGACTCCTGCTGCTGCTCATCATGTCGGAAATGCTGATCTTCAGTTGATGAATCCTAAGGTTCTCTGTCTTCAGTTGGTGAATCCTGAGGCTTTCGGTCTTCAGTTGGTAGATCCTGAGGTTGTCGGTCTTCAGTTGGTGAAGCCTGAGGTTGTCTGTCTTCATTTGGTGCATTTTGAGGTTGTCTGTCTTCATTTGGTGCATTTTGAGGTTGCCTGTCTGCATTTGGTGAATTTAAGAGTTCTCTGTCGCCTTGCCAAACCCAGACGATATCCTTAAGACCGGGTTTTAGACCATCAGCTAAAACCTTCTTGTATTCCAATGTGTCTCCATTTAATTTCTTGATCTCCACCATATGAAAGGCAGGAGTGACCTCAAAGATCTCTGCATCAATGGAAAGCGTCCCCTTTTTACCTTCTTTTGTATCTTCGAATTGTAACAACCCTCCTTCTCTTTTTGTTGCTTTCATCTTTAACATCTTTGCGACTTCTTCAAGCTTCGCTATGATCACCTTAGCCGGTTTCCAAGAAGTGAATCGAGATTCTTTCTTTTGACAAGGCTCTTCAAATAACCGGGACAGATCGAATCCAGGAGAACGGGAGATGATGTCAAATGCATTGAAGTTTGAAACTGTAATGTCATCACTACTCGAAGAAAAAGACCCTGCATCAGTACTCGAAGAAGCTATATCTTTGTTTTCCAACGAAGACTTCATAGATTTGATCACACCCCTCTTAAACCACGGATGCTCTCGTATTTTTGCAATAGATATCCGAGTGTTTGGGTTCGGATCCAACATTTTTGCTATCAATCTCCGTGCATCTGGTGGAAACCAGCTCGGGCATTTATACTCAGCTTTTGCAACCTTCCGATACAATTCCATCAAGTTCGAGTCATGAAATGGAAGATAACCTGCCAACAAGACATACAGAACCACCCCACACGACCAAATATCAGCTTTCGCGCCGTCATATCCGTTCCTTTTAACTACCTCTGGGGCAACATATGCAGGTGTGCCACAAGTCGTGTGCAGAAGCCCGTCTTCACGCCTTGATTCTGCCAGTGCACTTAAACCAAAGTCAGATATCTTCAAATTCTCATTCTCATCTAAAAGTAAATTCTCAGGCTTCAAATCCCGGTGATAAGCTCCCCGAGTATGGCAAAAATCAATAGCATTGATCAACTGCATAAAGTATTTCCGCGCAACATCCTCCTTCAGCTTCCCTTTGGCTACCTTGACAAAGAGTTCACCGCCTTTAACATATTCCAGGGCGAAATAAATCTTACTCTTGGTGGCCATAACTTCATAAAGCTGCACAATGTTAGGGTGCTTAACCAGCCTCATAACAGTGATTTCTCGCTTGATCTGCTCATGTAGCCCTACCCGATAAACTTTATCCTTGTCTATCATCTTGATCGCTACAGCCTGCCCGGTGGCAATGTTCCTAGCGTAAAACACCTTCGCAAACGTCCCTGACCCTAGTAATCTACCCAATTCATATCTTTCCATAAGTAAACTAGCCTTGTTTTCCATTTCTAGACTAAAAAACACTACAAGAATATCTACACATACGCCTAGACTCGGAACTTAAACACTCAAGACAGCTCAACCATCATCACAACGCTCAGGCATCACCACCAGAACCCGAACTCCACAACTTCCTGACCTAAAATTCCTTTCAACACAGTAACGAATACGGCAGTAACCTAAGCTACTCCAATGATGAATGATTAAGGAATGTGGATCCAATATGCACATCTTTCCACATTCCCAAAACCTGTGCAACAGCAAATAATCATCAGATGTCAATTACTAAAACTGCTAATGAAAGCAACATAATCAATTGGACACAAAACTTCAAAACCAACAAAGTGAGGCAAAAAATCAAAGTGCAACAAGTTTAACCTCGTTTAATCTAGCTACATTCCACAAACTACAACATATGATCCATGCACACTAAAAAGCAAATGAAGCAACAAAATCAGCATCAAACACAAAACTTGAACAAAAAATCAAAGTGCAATAGCTGCATTCAAAAAACCACAACACATGATCCATGAATACTAAAAAGCAAATGAAGCAACAAAATCAGCATCAAACACAAAACTTCAAAAAACCAACAAAATGTGGCACAAACAAAACCATGATCAAGGTAACTACAAGTAAGCAAACTCCCCAAAAATCTTGTCACAAAACATGATCAAGAACGAAAATGATCCTTCTTCCCCCCCAGAAAAAGCACAAAACACACAGAAAAACACTCCCAGCTGCCCAGAAAACCGATCAAATCACAGCTGAGCACTTACCGACCAAACCCAGATGAAAAACCAAAATTTACCTGTTCCAATAAACCCTTGGGGAAATACCCAGATAGAAAAGAGCGACCTTTTTCGCAGTGAAAATAGGGAAAATGGTGGAGGACGAAGATGTGGCTAACCATAAAAGGCCGGGACGGGAAACAGCGGGAGGAGGGGAAAGTTCTGCTGTGGGCGGGTCCACGGTGATCCCGCGACACGTGTGGGATTATTTGCATAAAATCCCAAGAAGCCAATTTAACTTTTTCTTCAATTCAATTTTTTTGAAGAGCTTCCTATTTAGTAAGTTAACATAATAGTGGCAAGATTTTTCTTTTCTTCTTTGTCCTTTTTATGCTAAGAAGAATGCGTGTATTGCTTGTTTTTCATGTGACTGGTCTGGCGGTTTTGTGCGAAACGGACAATGTTATTTTGTGCGTGATTGATACTTACCTTGACTAGAGTGAGGAAAGTGTGATTGGATTCGATTTCTTGAAAATACTCTTGGACGTAAGATTATTTTATGTGAAATAGTGAGCGGTGGCTTAGTCAGCAATCAACGTTATCTTGAATGGAACAAATAATCCGAGAATAAACCTCTTCTTCAATGTATTAAGGCATGTTAACAATTTTAGGTGCTCTTTGAACATCATTTCAAATATAAATTAATTTTTATATGATTGTAATAAGATAGAAATAAGTTAAATGATGAACAAAACATAGGTACACAATAATTTTCAACAAGTTAGAATTTATGACAATTAATTATAAAGGGGCATATTATTGTGTTTTTCCTTTTTCAAGCTCGTGTGATTCGGTTTTACCATTAAAGAGCCTTCGCATTTTACCATTTTATTCTTTAAATCTTGACATTATAAATATAAGTCATTGAAAATTTAGTAGCAAGAATTTGTGGTCTATACATTTTCTTCTTTGTCCTTTTTTGCGTGAAGAATACATAATGTTTGTGTATTTCTTCTTATTCACTTGATAGTATTATTCAGTGAGTGATTAATATAACCTTAACTAGACTGGAAAGAATGTGACTGAATCTACTTTTTAAAATATAAAAACATTTTATGTAAAATAGTGGGTGTTTATTTTGTCAGTAATCAATGGCTCTCTTAAATGAACCGGATAATAATAAATCAATTTTTTAACATATATACTCCATGAACTTCAGTTCAAATAAGAAATTTTGTCAGCAATCAATTTTCTTAAATGAAGCGGAGTAGGCATATTAAAAAAAATTAGACTCTCCATGAACTTAAGTTCAATTAAAAAATAAGTTTGACTGGTCATGTGATTGGTCAGGCTGGTTTGCATGAAACAGACAATATTATTCTGTGGACGATTAATACTTACCTTTACTAGAGTGAGTAGTGTGACTGGATCCACTTTTTTAAAATACTTTTAAATGTAATATGTTTTATGTGAAATGGTGAGTGATTGTTTAGTCAGCAATTAACGTTTACCTTGAATGGATCGCATATTTCGATGATAAACTCTTCAATGTGTTTAGATGTAGTAACAAATTTAGGTGTCTTTTATACCTCATTGCAAGTAAAAATGTTTTGGGTGATTGTAATGAGATGAAATAAGTTGAATAATGAACAAAATCTAGGTACACAATAATTCTCAACAAGTTGGAATTTATGACAATTAATTATAAAAGGGGTATGTTACTGTGTTTTTCTTTTTCAAACTCATATGATTCGATTTTACAATTAAATAGCCTTCACTTTTTTATCATTTTACTCTTTAAATCTTGACATTACAAATTTAAGTCACTGTAAATTTAGTAGCAAGATTTTGTGGTCTAATTCATTTTCTCTTTATCCTTGTTTGTGTGAAGAATACATAATACCTTTATATTTCTTTTCATTCATGTGGTGAATCAGGTTGTTTTGCGTGAAATGAACAATATTATTTTTTGGCTATTAATACTTACATTGACTAGACTGAATAAAATGTGACCAAACCTACTTTTTAAAAAAATAATTTTTTAAAATGTAAAATAGTGGGTGCTTGTTTTATCAGCAATAACGCTTATCTTGAATGAAACGGATAGTAAGTGAATAAATCAATTTTTCGGTGTATTTAGGCATATTGAGAGAAAAATAGATTCTGTTTGAACCTCAATTCAAATAAAAATTAGGTTTCTTGTGATTGGAATAGGTTGAAATAGTCAAGTAATGAACCAAGACCTAGCTATAAAAGTTCTCAACAAATATAATTATGATGAGTCTGTCTCTGGAAATATGATTTTTCCATAAATTATGGAAAGATTAAAGTTTAACTGCAAATAAAAAAAATCAAGATAAAATTTTCAAGTTACATTAATCGGATCATAAACTTATAATTATTGGACGTAGTATAATTTTTTTAAAATATTGTAACTAAAATATTTTACCCTTTTATGATTCTAATTCATCTCGTCTTTTCATATGCATATGAAAAAACTGTTTTTTTTCCAAAACATTGTCAATGTATGATGTACTTAACTATAAAAGTGTATATTGTTGTATAATTTATATTAGCAAAATTATATCTCTGTGAATTTTTATATACTGTGTTTTTCCTTGTCAAACTCGGATGATTCGATTTTACATTAAAAATCCATCAAATTTTATCATTTTACTCTTTAAATCTTGACATTATAAACACAAATCACTATAACTCAGTATTTTTAAACATACAAAACTAAATTAAAGTTGTACCGAAAATAGAGGATCATATGTGCCCTGACTTAGTAGATAAGTACGCCTTCTTTTGCATTAAGATTACTGTTTTTTTTTTACAGTTAACAGTGAATTTTACATTAAATATTAGAATTTTTTTTATAAAATTTAAATGTTATATTTTAAACATTAAAACAAGTAATAATATGTAATTGAATGTGAAAATATAAAAAAATATAATATTAAAAAATGCAACATAAATTAGAGTAGGTCTCCTGTCGTCGTTTATGTAATTTAAAAAAAAGTAGGTCTCCTAACATGCGGCATGTTCATAAGCTTATGGACATACCACTTATTTCTTACCTTATACACTGCATTTCTTAAATTACATACAAAATTTAAAATATTTTAAAATATTTTTTTATATCATATATTTTATTTTATATCTTCACCTTCAAATACATATTATTACTTGTTTTAACTTATAAAATACAATATTTAAATTTTATAAAAAATTACAACATTTTAGGTAGATACCCCTGAGAACTGTCCATAAGCTTATGGAAAGACCGTCTTCCTGAGACTTTTTCATTTAAAAATGCAATGCATAAAGTAAAAATAAGTGGCCTATGAATAAGTTTTTAAACCTAACGCCTGGAGAACTACTCTAATTTTTTATTTTAACGTATATTAACAGACTTTGCCTAATAATATTTATGCTCTCGTTTTTTTTTCAATCTTAACATCTACTATGCATAATGTTGGGTTCATTAGCATGTTTCTCTGTCCTCAGGTATCTAAACGACGACGTTTTGAAAACTAGAACGACGTCGTTTTGAGTTCTTGAGACAAGAAAAAAGAAAAAATCTCCCATCCAGGCTTCCGCCCTCTGCCCAGACCCGCCGCGCCGCCTCTCCGACCGTTCAAAGTCACCGGCGCCGCCGCCGCGCCGCTGCGGCCTGCGCGTGACTCACTCAACTACACAAAAAGGTTTGGACATCTTTTAATCCTTTAAAGTTTAATTCTTAATTCTTTTTAGTGAAGTTGAATGTGGAAGAGGAGGAGATTTGTGAATTTGAATATTTTAGTAACTACTAGTTTTTTTTGGACGCAGGAGGATTCGTTCGACAAGGAAGCTTTTTGATGAACTCACTGGGCAAATTATCAAAAAGAATCAATCGCCCGAAAATTCAAGAATTAAAGCAAATCCATGCTCACATTCTTACCAATGGATTACTCAATTCAATCCAACTTCTCACCGACTTCCTCTTCTCCTGTTACCAAAACCAACGCCACGATTATGCTCAACAGGTATTGCTTTCTTTACCCCGAACCGATCCGTTGCTATGGAATTCCATGATCCGGGCTTCGTTGGAGACCGGAAATTTGAGGGATTTCGTTGAATTTTACAATGGATTGCGGTCTTTTAAGTTGGTTCCTAATCAAAGTACGTTTTCTTTTATTTTTCGTTGTTGTACTGGTTCTGGGGCTGTACACTTGGGGAAAGGATTGCATTCTCAATTGTTTTTGTTGGGTTTTGATAAAGATGTGATTTTGCAAACTGGGCTGCTGGATTTTTATGCGAAGGTTGGGGATTTGGGCTCCGCGGAAAAGGTGTTTGACGAAATGCCCGAG
This sequence comes from Rubia yunnanensis, assembly GCA_037428765.1. Lineage (NCBI taxonomy): Eukaryota > Viridiplantae > Streptophyta > Magnoliopsida > Gentianales > Rubiaceae > Rubia > Rubia yunnanensis. The sequence continues at coordinate 139,462,108 of CM075062.1, read as the reverse complement.
AGAGATGTAGTGGCCAGCAATGCGATGATAGCTGCGTTTAGTAAGAATGGGCGTGTTGGGGATGCGAAGGAGTTGTTTGATGGTATGCCAGAGAGGAATGCGTGTTCTTGGAACTCTATGATCAGCTGTTATTGTAAGATAGGGGATTTGTCGTCTGCGCGGTTGTTGTTTGATCAGAGCCCGAGCAGGGATGTGATTTCGTGGAATGCGATGATTGATGGGTATTGTAAGGCAGGGCGGTTGGTGGAGGCGGAAGAGCTGTTTCTCAGGATGGGAGGTGGGAAGAATGCGATCACGTGGAATACAATGATCACGGGGTATGTTCACTCTCTGCAGTATAAGAGAGCCATTGATTTGTTTCGGAAGATGCAGGAGGAGAACGTGATGCCAACAGAGGTGACCATGATCAGTCTGTTGGCTGCGTGCGCGCATCTGGGAGCATTGGAAATGGGCGAGTGGATCCATGGTTTTATCAGGAGAAAGAGATTGAGAATTGATGTTATTCTTGGTAATGCATTGATAGATATGTACTGGAAATGTGGGAGTATAGAAGCTGCATTGGATGTCTTCCATGGTCTCCGAATGAAGAACATTTTTTGCTGCAATTCCATCATCATTGGCCTTGGAATGAATGGGTCCGGAAAGGAAGCTATCGACATATTTGTCTCTATGGAAAACGATGGCACGAAACCTGACGGGGTTACCTTCGTTGGACTTCTATGTGCGTGTAGTCACGCCGGGTTGATTCCTGAAGGCAGAATGTACTTCTCGCGAATGCAAAGCTTCTATGGCGTTGAACCTGCCATCGAGCATTATGGCGCCATGGTTGACCTCTTGGGTCGGGCCGGGTTCCTCCAAGAAGCACTTGACCTAGTGAAGACCATGCCTATGAAGCCTAATGCCGTGGTATGGGGCAGTCTTCTGCGATCGTGCCAAATGCGTAAAGACTCTGAAATGAGCGAGAAAGTGACCCAAAATCTGCTAGAATTGGACCCTCTTGATGGAGGAAACTACGTGTTCTTATCCAATCTATACGCGTCACAAAAGCGTTGGAGCGATGTGAATCTCTGCCGGAAGCTGATGATGGACAGAGGCGTCCACAAAGTACCAGGATGCAGTTCAGTCGAGGTGGACAACGTGGTACACGAATTCTCAGCCGGGGATGTATCACATCCTCAGTTGAAAGAGATTCGAGCGTTTTTGGATGAACTGGGGAAAAAGATTTTGGCGCGTGGATACGAGCCGGATACATCTTCTGTTCTCCACGACATTGAGGACGAGGAGAAAGAGAGCGAAGTGAAGTACCACAGCGAGAGACTAGCTATTGCTTTTGCAGCCATGAATACGCCACCCGGGAAGGTGATTCGTGTCATGAAGAATCTGCGAACCTGTAACGATTGCCACTCTGCTATCAAAGCTACTTCTTCGGTGCTTAACAGGGAGATTATCGTGAGGGATCGTAGTCGTTTTCACCATTTCAAGGATGGTTTTTGCTCTTGCAAGGATTACTGGTGATCAGAGTTTTGTTGGTTGGTTTTACATTATGATCTTTTGGTAGTTTCCAGCCAAATTGTAAGTTTTTTTAGTGTAATGTCCTAACATAATTCAACCTCGCAATCAATCAGCTTATTTTTCTTGTTTTTTAAGGTTTTTGTGTCACATTGTAAACCCATGAATCTGTTCGATAATGTTAAGAGCTATATTCAGCATAGCCAGAGATTTGAGAGTCAAAGCACTATTAATTCCCTCCTTATAATGGCAGTTGAAACAAGTTTTAAGGCGTAGAGAGGTCAGAAGAAGTTTAATTAACTTGACTACTACACGTGCCATGTCTTGCTCAGATGCCCATTTGAAGAGGCAACATGGCTGGTTTCACATGCCCTACCACCTCCGTTGAACGAGATGATGCTGGTCGATAATTCGTGTCGTGTTTAAGTGAAATTAAAGAGGATTGAGGTGCGGCTGGCCGAAATGAGTCTAAGCTAACAAAGATTGAACCGATATGGACTAATTTATGATTGATGTAAGTAATGGGGTGATTTCATGTTTGTTTTTATTTAAACGCAACAATATTTTTATAAATTTTAAATACTTTAAAGATGCATTTCAATGTATAAATAATGACCCTAAAAATTATTAAAATGATATTTTCCAATTGATCTAACTAACAATTAAGAGGAGACTTTCCCTGAGTCACTACTGGAAATTATTATCACACTCTTTCTGTTTCATTAATAGTGGCACCATAAGTTTATCTGTTTGAATTTAGGTGAAGAAAATGAGTGGATGAAATTGAATCTAAAAAGTAAAATATAAAATGAATGGATGAAATTGAAGGAATCCTGACAAAAATAAAAGTGTGCCAATATAAAAGAAACATTTCAAAACGTAAATGTACCAATATCAGAAAAGATAGGGAATATCACGCTCCAACAAACGCAACCCATGGCAAAATAAAGGGAAATGTTGAATTGATTTTTTTTTAAAAAGAGTCACAGGACAAATAGTAGTACTCCTTCTGTCCCAACTTAAATTACAGATTAATCATTAAACACGAAAATATGCTTGTAAAGTCCTCCGGAGTTGGACTTATGTATGACATATTGTGAATACTGGTAATCTGGTGTTTGAACACCACCGAGTGATTTCTGGTGATATGGTGTTTTAACACCACTGCTGTCCAGCAGTTTTACAGCAGCTGTATTGTTGATGTCCACGATTTATGGAGTATATTATGGGATATAATTGTGAGATCTGATCAGAATATTGTGAAGATAATTGATTGATTTCGTGGTCATCTAATTCTGGTAAACGAATATTCCTGTAATAGTTAGGAATTGGTTAAGTAGTTAATTATGGAACAAGTCCTATTGATAACAGGATTGTTCATTTAAATACCAGATTAGTATTAGATCTTTCCTTAGACTAGAAGTCTATTTGGGGTAGAAGTTCGACAAGGAAAGAAGTCTATTCAAGGCAGGATTGCGATGGGATAAAGTGAAGAAGATTACAACGCAATCATTGACGCGTCCACGACTATTCTCTACGTTGAGAACTTTGGAGCGATCTGCCGTGTTGTTTGGAGGTTCGTAAATCAACCGACCAAGTTCGTAAAGATCAGAAACAAGGAAGTCTTAATTCCTCGGGAGGAGGAGATCCAGGGAGACGTGTTAATCGTGAGGGTTCAACGACGTAGGATCGACAGTGAGGGGAGCTCACAACATTCACTCTGTAGGTTAGCAATGGATTAGTATTTAAGTTAAGCTTCTTGTACTAAAGACTGCTTTCTAGTGAATGGTTTCTGATCTGGGCAAGGCCCCGCAGATAGGGGTGGGCAAAAAAACCGAAAACCGAAAACCGAACCAAAAACCAAATTATCCGAATCCGAATAACCCGAACCGAATTTAAAATACGGTTTTTGGATAACCGAATTGAATAAACCGAATTTTGAATATGGTTTTTGGTTTGGTTTTGGATATTGAAACTCAAACCGAAAACCGACCCGAATACCGAATTGTAAATAAATAAATAAATAAAAAATATATAATAATAAATAAAATTTAAAAATACAAAACTAAATTTATAAGTAAATATAAGTGGGAGGACTAATCTATAAATTTTAAAAAATTACCCCAAACCTCTTAACATTAAATGGATCAAATAGACAAAAGACTGATATTCAAGTATTTTATAATCCATATTCATTATAAACAAGTTTAATAAATTAGTTTGTTTAAATTTCTTATAAATTTTAAAAACAAGTATATATATTCTTATAAATTCTTATTGGCATGAACGTAAATGGAAAGCATTAACTATAATCAATAAATATCCATATCTAAACTACAGTGCTCTTAGTAATCACAGTGATAAGGTGCACGAATAATTGATTCTTCAACAGTAAACTTTCACTACACTAAAGCATTCCTCAAACAATGGACATTTTCCTCTGCTCTAAAAAATTAACATACTACAATGGACTTAGAAGAGATTACTTGGTGAAGAGATGAAGACGGTGAGATTACTTGGTGAAGATATGAAGACAGTAATATATAAATATCATAGTTAATTTATGAGAACGTCTCCTATTAGACCATCTAAATGTTAGACTAATCATGAAAAATCTCGTTTCAATAACTATTAGGGTCAAATTATAATTATTTATACATTACCATACATTTTAAAAGTTATAAGAAATTTGTTGCAATAGATAAAAACAAATATCAAATCAGCTTATTAGTTATATCAATTATAAAATAATATTGTATAATGATTTGTCAGTCTAAGACGTTGTGTTGATTTAATAGTGGAATTTTTGTATCACCCTCTAAATGTATTTAAATTACTTATATAAGTAGAAGAGAAAGAAATCATAAAAATATATGAGTATGTCTCTTGAAAAACGGTCTTTCCATAAGTTATGGAAAGACCAAGGTTTAAACTATAAATTAGAAAAAATGAAGATAAAATTTCTGGGTTGCATGAACCGGGTTATAAATTTATAACTACTATATGTTGCATACTAAAATTTTAATATTGCAACTAAGACCTGTTACCTTTTATTATTCTAATTAAATTCCGTCTTTCCATAAACATATAGAAAGACCGTCTTTCCTAAGACTTTGCCAAAATATATTATAAACACATTCATCATGTATGAAAAAGGTAAAAACATAAGTCGAATTAATAGGGTAATAATAATAAAAAGGATTTGGGATCAAACGGACAACGGTATTAAATAATCCTCAGTCACAAAATACTCCTCAAATTAAATAATGTAACAATAAATAGAAAAATCTTGAAAAATACCGTGTTTCCATTATTCCGTAGGCTTATGGAAAGATAGAGTTTAATTATAATAATACAAAGTAAAATGTCTTAGTTGCAATATTAAAATTTTATTATGCAACGTGTAGTAGTTATAAAGTTTATAACCCGATTCATTCAACCCATAAATTTTATCTTCATTTCTTCTAATTTACATTTTAAACCATAATATTTCTATGACTTATGGAAAGACCGTATTTCAAGAGACAGACTCATAATAAATTCAATTAAAAAAATAATGGAAGAAAAGGTGGAAATGGAATGAAATTAAAGCCTCATGAAAAGTTTGGAAAATTGGAAAAAAAATGCCAATTGAAACAAAGCTGGACGCTGGAAGGAATTGGAAAAAAATGCCAATTGAAACAAAGCTGGACGCTGGAAGGAAAAGGCATTGGCTTCAGCCTTAGTGCCTTACTACATTTTTGGAATCCCACATCGGAAGTGGTTGAAGCATTGGCTTCAATTCCTTCTATAAATAGAGCTCCACCCTTCTCTAAGTTCTCTTCAAGGCAAAGCAAGCATAGCTTGCACATGCCAATTGGGCCTTTAATGGCAAGTGATTTGGTCTTAATATTTGGGCTGAAATTACTTATTTGAAGTTAAAATTTTAGTGCATTTATGGGTTTTTTAGTATGGTCCAAAACTAATTTAATTGAATTCAATTTGATAAAAATTGAAAGTAATTCGGTTTATTTGGTTTTATTCGGTTTTAAACCGAATCCGAATTTTAAATTCGGTTCGGATAACTGGGATAATTTAAATGGTTTGGGTCGGTTTCGGTTTTCAACTTTTAAGGAAAAAAACTGAATAAACCGAACCGAATAAACCGAAACCCGAATAAACTGATCCGACGCCCACCCCTACCCGCAGACGTAGGTGTATTTGCACCGAACTGCGTAACCAAGTTGTGTGTGCACTGCGTATTTCGTTTTGCTTTTAAAACAAAACTAATCTTGGTGTTCCAACACCAAACGGTTAAACAACTTGGTATAAAGGTTTAGAAATCAGGTGAAACGGAATTTCAATTGGTATCAGAGCAAGGCACTTGCTAACCCCTACATAGGGAGAGTGAGATCAGGTTTCACCATGGCACCGAAGGAGGGGGCCTCTGTCACGCGACCACCGCTGTTGGAACAAGGCAATTACGCCTACTGGAAGGCACGTATGAAAGTATTTATTGGAGCATTGGATGATCAAGCATGGAACTATGTTGTAAATCAGTACACTCCACCTCCCAGTGACAAAACTAAAGAATCGAGCTCATCAACGATCAAACCGTATTCTGAATACTCTACTGAGGAGCATAGAGCTTACATGTCCAACTCAAAGGCATTGAATGCTATCTTTACAGCAGTAGATGAAGATCAATTTAAGATGATTTCAAACTGTGAGACTGCAAAGGAAGCATGGGATGTGTTACAGATGTATCATGAAGGAACAAGCTCAGTTAGAGATTCAAAGTTGCAATACTATACATCGAAATTTGAGGAATTGAAAATGCGGGATGATGAAACTATCTCCGAGTTTAATGGACGGGTCCGAGATATTGCAAACAAGGCTTTTCAGTTTGGCAAAAAATACAAAGATCAAAAACTTGTAAGGAAAGTGTTGAGGGCATTACCCCCACGGTTCAATATGAAGGTCACAGCAATCAATGAAAATGGAAGGATTGGGATGATGACACTTGATGAGCTCATGGGGTCTCTGGAATCCTATGAGATGGAGATGTTGCAAAATAAAATGGAAAGAAGGAGATGGCTTTTACAAGCACAACCTCTGGAAAGGAAGATGAACATACAGACATTAAAGATTCCGATGAAATTGCGAACATAACCAGAAACTTCTCAAGATTCATAAAGAAGATGGGCAGGAAGCCACAGGACAAGTCAAGCGGGAGCAAAAATCCGAATGCCAACTTCACTCCCAGATTTGGTCAGGCGACTGGTGTTGAAACACCGAAGATCAAATCGGTAAATCCGAATCTGAACAGAAAAATCCAATGCAGAAAGTGTGAAGGTTTTGGACACATACAAGCTGAGTGTGCCAATACACTTAAAAGGCAAGGGAAATCATATGCCATAACCTGGAGTGATGATGACGGAGGAGACGATATGAAGGATGGTGAAGAGTATACAAATCATGTTGCTTTCGGCGTGTCGATGGAAGAGTCTGTTGAGATAAATCGCAGTGTATTGAATGAAGAAGAAAGTGATAGCTCAGATGAAGAGACTAGAAGCATTAGTGATGATGACATTCGCAAAGAAAGTATGGAGATGTATAAAATGTGGTTAAAAGTGGCAGAAGAAAACAAAGAGCTCAAGGTTGATAACAAGAGGTTATGCGAAAAGGTTAGAGTGAATGAACTTGGAAAGAAAAATGCACTTGAAGAACTTGAACAACTTAAAAAGGAATTTGCTGAAGTAGTCCAACGAGCGGAGACAGCAGAACAGGCTATTAGACGTCTCAATACAGGGAAAGCTAAGCTTGAAGATTGTTTGAAAATGGGACAAACTACCAAATTTGGAATTGGGTACGAAAGATCGGTAGATGCGTTGAAAAATAAGGCAGATCAAGGTGCACTTGGTCCAAGAATGATTGAGGAGAATTGCCTCATCAAGAGAATCAGGAGATGTGGATACTGTGGAGTTCCAGGTCATGTGAAAAACAGGTGTTTCAAATTACTTAAGACACTGTCCGTCAACCCAGCATATCGGTGTTCCAACACCATTCCAGGTTACAACACTGTGCACCAAGTCAACACTGGAGGATACAGGAACGGATTCTTGAACACACCTTCAACGCAGAGATCGCATCGCATCACTTGACCAGTAAGACAGGTATGGGTTCGAAAGTCTCAAAATATTTGTCTTTCAAGTTTTGTATGCTTTGGAGCACATACAGGAACCTCGTGGTACTTCGACAGTGCATGCTCAAGGCACATGACAGGAGTTCCTGAATTTCTGCGAAAATTTGAACCTGGATTTGGTGGACATGTTAAATTTGGTGATGGAAAGCGAAGCAGAATAATTGGCAAAGGGGAACTAGAAATCAAAGGGCTTCCAGTGTTCCAAGATGTGTTGCTAGTGGAAGGCCTGAAGGCTAACCTATTGAGTATCAGTCATCTATGTGATAATGATATGACGGTGTTCTTTGACAAAGATAAGTGTACTGTAAATCATGGGTCTGGAGTATTCACTGGATCCAGATCAATGGATAAGTGTTATCTACTCGATCAAGATGTCACCTGTTTGAGCTCGAAGAAGGAAGTTAATACACTGTGGCACAGAAAATTGGGGCACATAAATTATAAATCTTTGGCTCGAATTTCCAGACTAAATGCAGTCAGAGGAATTCCCGAAATCAGTGAACTCAAGGAGACTGTCTGTGGATCGTGTAAGGAAGGAAAGCAAATTCGTATTCCTCACCATGCTGTACATGATGTTTCAACATCAAGACTTTTGGAACTTCTACACATGGATCTTATGGGGCCAGTGAGTACACCAAGTGTGGCCGGGAAGAAGTATATTTTTGTCTGTGTGGATGACTTCTCGAGGTATACGTGGGTATCATTCCTCAAAGAGAAATCAGAGGCCGCTGATGTATTCAAGACCTTGGCGCACAAGCTTCAGGTAGAAAAAGGAACCGTTCGAATTGCACGCATCAGGAGTGATCATGGAAAGGAATTCGAGAACTCTAAGTTTCGAGACATCTGTGAAACACTTGGTATTCATCATGAGTTCTCTGCTCCCATAACTCCTCAGCAGAATGGGGTAGTAGAAAGAAAGAATCGGACCCTGCAGGAAATGGCACGAGCAATGCTTGCTGAGAAAAAATTAATTCGAGATATTGGGCTGAGGCAGTACACACTGCATGCTACACCATCAACCGAGTATATCTGCGTCCGTTTACCGAGAAGACACCGTATGAGATCTGGAAAGGAAAGAAACCAGATGTGTCGTATTTCCATGTTTTTGGGAGTAAGTGTTACATTCTGAAGGATCGAGAACCCTTGTCTAAATTTGAATCCAGGAGCGACATTGGAATATTCTTGGGGTATTCTCCTACCAGCCGAGCATACCGAGTACTGAATCAACGTTCTGGCGTAGTCATGGAGTCCATTAATGTGGTGGTGGATGATTCAGAGGAGGACAATGCTGGAGAAGGTGATGCACTTGATTCAGTCATTCCTACTGGTTTTGGAACACCAGCTTCATCAACCGGTGTTGAAATTCCAGAATCTGGAAATCGTGAGTCTGACCAAAATCCAACAAGACATATGCAGTTAAGGGATCAACCCCGTGTAAATTACAGAGAATTAGCAGGATTATCGTGTTTCATCTCACTCACTGAACCAAGGAGTTACAAGGAGGCTTTGCTAGATGAATATTGGATCTCGGCAATGCAAGAAGAATTGCAGGAATTCGAGAGAAACAACGTTTGGTTTCTTACCCCACGACCTGTTGATGTGAATGTGATTGGCACCAAGTGGATTTTCAAAAACAAATCTGATGCAGATGGTAATGTCACCAGAAATAAAGCACGCCTGGTTGCTCAAGGGTACACACAAGTAGAAGGGGTTGACTTCGATGAAACTTTTGCCCCTGTAGCCAGATTGGAGTCCATCAGACTAATGTTGGTTGTGTCCTGCATCTTAGATTTTACTCTTTATCAAATGGATGTCAAGAGTGCATTCCTGAATGGCGTAGTAAAAGAAGAAGTTTACGTGGAACAACCTAAAGGGTTTGAAGACCCTCAGTTTCCTGATCATGTTTATAGGTTGAATAAAGCGTTGTATGGACTCAAGCAGGCACCTCGTGCTTGGTATGAGCGACTGACAACCTTTCTGATTCAAAAGGGCTATCGTCGAGGGGGAGTAGATCGTACGTTGTTCGTCCTGCACAAGGGGTCTAAGATTCTAATTGCACAGATCTATGTGGATGACATTGTGTTTGGGTCTACCGATTCAGCCTTGGTAAAGGAGTTCGCTGACTTAATGACTCAAGAGTTCGAAATGAGCATGGTAGGAAAATTGTCCTATTTTTTGGGATTGCAGGTTAATCAGAAGGAGAATGGTTTGTTTATCAGTCAACAGAAATATGCTGAAAACCTGGTCAAGAAATTCGGCCTTACAAGTGCAAAGGCAATACGCACCCCAATGGCAACCACCGATAAGCTTACTAAGGATGAACAGGGGCAAAGTGTAGATCAGAAGGTGTACAGAAGCATGATTGGCAGCCTGTTGTACTTGACTGCAAGCAGACCAGACATCTGCTTAAGTGTTGGTATTTGTGCTCGCTACCAAGCTGATCCAAAGGAATCGCATATGACAGCAGTGAAAAGGATTATTCGATATATAAGTGGAACAGCGGAGTATGGAGTATGGTTTTCTCGGAACAAAGATTCGCAATTAGTAGGTTTCAGTGATTCGGACTGGGCTGGAAATGCGGATGATCGTAAGAGTACTACAGGTGGATGCTTCTTTGCAGGATCAAATCTTGTTAGTTGGTACAGTAAAAAGCAGAATTCTATATCATTGTCTACGGCTGAAGCAGAATACTTAGCTGCCGGAAGTTGCTGTGCGCAGTTACTATGGATGAAACAGATGATGAGAGACTATGGGTTCAATGATGTAAGTTTGACAGTCTTGTGTGATAATAAAAGCGCCATTGATATTTCCAGGAATCCTGTGCAGCACTCTAGAACGAAACACATCGATATCCGACATCATTTTATCAGAGACTTGGTTGAAAAAGGAGAAGTCGCAATTCAGTATGTACCAACAGCCGAACAACTGGCGGATATCTTCACAAAACCTCTGGATGGTGAGACGTTTGAAGGGCTTAGACAGCACTTGGGTGTCTGTCGAATGTGAGGTACTCTGATCTGTACTTTCTATTGTATTATTTACTGTTGCTTTGTTTCTTAGTTAATATGGTGAAAAAGAAAAAAAATATGAAAAACCGAAAATACCAAAAATTTGTGAAGTGGTGTTTAAACACCGAGGACTTCAGAGGGAGAAAAATCAGCTGGGCCGAAAGAAAAACTTATTGGGCCTAGGCTTGTATTCAGAAGGAAAGGAAAAGAGAAGGTCTTTTGGGTTTCGGAAAAAGGGGGGAAAAAGGAGAAAGTGACAAATTGATTCCCACACAAACTCAAACACTCGACTGTTCATCTTCCTCATAGCTCACAGCTCCCTGTTCATCAGAAACAGTTGCCAAAACCCTCAATATTTGTAACCCACTCAAAAACCCTGTAACAATGGCGAGCTCCAAGTTCAAGAAGATGGTTCGAGAATTTGTCAAGGTGCGGGTGCCGGAGAATCCGTGAATTGAAGAGCTCGATTTGGATGCGAATGTGGACGAGCTGTGTGGAGATCGAGTGCAGACACTAGCCAAGTGGGGTGGAAAAGTTCAGAGACGGAAAGCTAGGTTTGATCATTCTTTCGTCTATGATGGAATGTATTTTAGCTCTGTTCTTGATTTCATAGAGTGGATGGTGCAGAACAGGGGTTATGTAGACCTTAGAAAGTATGAAAATTTGCGTGGCAAGATTAACAAATTTAAACTTGAGGAATTGTTGACTGGTGGCATAGGAGAAATTAAGGAGATTAGTGACTATAATGCCAAACTAGTTGGGGTAGATTTCGGTGAACATTATAAAGTTGGAGATGAATTAGGCCAATATTTTACTATCTATACTCGGATAGGGTCCCTGCACAGGCCTATTCTCAGACAATTGGGTGATGATGCTGTGATTCAGCCCTGGATAAAAGTGGTTAAATCCACTGATGTTGCTATGGAGATGGTTTGTGTTGATGAGTCCCTGAATCAGACTCAAGAGTCACTCAAAAATTTGCCTGTTCCGGTTTTGGAGATTAGTGACAGTGAAGAAGAAGAAGGGTGTGCTGAGAGAGTTGATACAGAGGAAACTCCGATGAATGAACCAGGAGATGCTTCTTTGCTGGATGAGGCTCTGGCAACATTTATGAGATCCGAGGAGGCTCTGGCAACATTTCTTGGATCAGGTTCTGAGAAAGAAGGTGATGAAGATGTGGCTGAGGACAAAAGAGAAGATGCAGATATGCCAGAAAGTGAAAAATTAAACTCTGCAACTGACAATGCAGAGTGTCTGGCTGTGGAAGAAGATACTGTAATGCAGGATACTGGTATTCCAACACCAGGAGAGGATCTGACTGAGGAGCAGAAAATTGCTGAGATGTTTGGGAGTGATGTTGAAACACCACTGAAGAAAAGTCCAGCTCAGGGACTTAAGAGGAGAAGGCAGCAAGTTGGTGTTGAAACACCGTCTGCATCTGAAGACAGATCTTTGCCTTAGATGCCTGAGATTGTTGAAGAGAGTGTGGCCTCGACCAGTAAGAAAATTCGGAGATCAAAACGATGCAGAGACAGGGGTACAGCTGAAAGTGATGATAGTGACGAACCTATTGGACAGAAGCTGAAGAGATTGAGGGCAGAACGGAAGAAGAACTCTGCGGAGAAAATGAAGCCCAAAGTATTGCCTGCACCTGAGGTCAGTAAGGCCATCAACAATGAACTGTACAATAATGAGAGCAAAGAAAAGTTGGACTTCATCAGTGGGAGACGAATTCTAGCAGAGAGACCGGCTGATGCTGAGAAGTATGAAGAGTGTGGATTTACTGATTTTCTCAAATACCTCAAGGTGATTAAAGCTGCCACATGCTTTGCTGAATACAATAAACAAATGGTGGTGGAATTTTATTCGAACCTGAAGGAAGACTGTGAAGATGAAGACTCTCAGTGGTTTCACAGAGTCTATGTGAGAGGGAAAGTAGTTGTATTCTCCCCTGAGGTAGTGAATAGATGCTTGCAGCATGGCAATCTCAAGAATACTCAATCGGTGTTCCAACACCAAATCCCAGACAATTTTGATGAGGTGGCAATTGAGTTAACAGGAGGAGTGGAAAGTACTTGGCCACTGGCTGGGAGACAACAAATACCAGCATCCAATCTGACTTCCAGGTATTACTGTCTGTATACAGTAGCTGTTCATAATTTGATTCCTTCGGTAAACAACACTATTGTTACCAAGGAAATGGCAACTCTGCTTTACAGTCTGGGTGCTAGGCATCGAGTCAATCTGGGTAAGCTGATATTCAATGACATTATGGATTGTGCCCGTAAGACCAGGAAGGAAGCGTTAGTCCATCCGTGTATCATATCGATGGTACTGCTGAAAGGGGGAGCGGTTGCAAGGGAGAATGATGAAGTTATAACTACCCAAGCTTTAAGGCCAACCCTCAGGACTTTGAGTGGCCGTATAGTGAAGGATCTTCCCTGGACACCTCCGGCAATGGGTTGCTCGAATGAAGGTGAAGCTCGGCTGAAAGCCATTGAGGCGAGAGCTACAGTTTGTCAAGAAATCCTTGGGCGTCATCAGGCAGCGATAGTCAAGATTCAGGGGGAGCTTGCAGATTTGGAGGCTGAGAGAGAAGCACTGCTGGCAGAAATTCCGAATGAAAATGGATCAGATGATGAAGATTCAGACAGTGATGAATCCGGGAGCACTGATAGTTTGGCCTGATTGAATTTTTTCTTGGTGTTCTTGTCATATTAATGAATTCAGGGGGAGAATATTTTGGATCTTTTGGATTTTGGATATTTGTGCTAGCTGATTTTATGGTAATTTATGCTGTTTGTGCTAGCTGGTATTATGGTATTCTACATTTATTATGCTGCTTGGTTTTCTGGTGTTCTATGGTGTTTGTGCTAATGTGGTATGAATTCACCAATATGCCAAGGGGGAGATTGTAAAGTCCTCCGGAGTTGGACTTATGTATGGCATATTGTGAATACTGGTAATCTGGTGTTTGAACACCACCGAGTGATTTCTGGTGATATGGTGTTTTAACACCACTGCTGTCCAGCAGTTTTACAGCAGCTGTATTATTGATGTCCACGATTTATGGAGTATATTATGGGATATAATTGTGAGATCTGATCAGAATATTGTGAAGATAATTGATTGATTTCGTGGTCATCTAATTCTGGTAAACGAATATTCCTGTAATAGTTAGGAATTGGTTAAGTAGTTAATTATGGAACAAGTCCTATTGATAACAGGATTGTTCATTTAAATACCAGATTAGTATTAGATCTTTCCTTAGACTAGAAGTCTATTTGGGGTAGAAGTTCGACAAGGAAAGAAGTCTATTCAAGGCAGGATTGCGATGGGATAAAGTGAAGAAGATTACAACGCAATCATTGACGCGTCCACGACTATTCTCTACGTTGAGAACTTTGGAGCGATCTGCCGTGTTGTTTGGAGGTTCGTAAATCAACCGACCAAGTTCGTAAAGATCAGAAACAAGGAAGTCTTAATTCCTCGGGAGGAGGAGATCCAGGGAGACGTATTGATCGTGAGGGTTCAACGACGTAGGATCGACAGTGAGGGGAGCTCACAACATTCACTCTGTAGGTTAGCAATGGATTAGTATTTAAGTTAAGCTTCTTGTACTAAAGACTGCTTTCTAGTGAATGGTTTCTGATCTGGGCAAGGCCCCGCAGACGTAGGTGTATTTGCACCGAACTGCGTAACCAAGTTGTATGTGCACTGCGTATTTCGTTTTGCTTTTAAAACAAAACTAATCTTGGTGTTCCAACACCAAACGGTTAAACAACTTGGTATAAAGGTTTAGAAATCAGGTGAAACGGAATTTCAATGCTTAATATGTTTATCTACGTATAATAATGACAAACAAAGAGTTACTTTCTAAAAACTACTTGTTACGATGAATTCAATAATATCACATACGATAATATTATATCTCATATTTTTATTTAAATATGCAATTAAATTTTGATAGATAATAGCGTCATAAAGTAAGTGGGTAATTTAATGTAGGACGGAAGTATGCATATGTATTGGGAATCTATAATAATAAGAGTATATAAATTCAGTCATAGGCTCAAAGCTCAAGCCCTTACTTTCTCCAGCTTTGTAATTCTTCCCAACAAAATGAACTCCAAGATCTCCGACATCGCCATGAAACCGATCAAACTCCGGTCCCTCCCGCCGGAGAACCACCGCTCACCGCCGCCGGCAGCTTCACCTTCCCAGCGTCTCTCCTGGCAGGAACCCATCGGCGCCGGCGAGGTCTACTTCCGGGATTCCCCCGTTTCCGTCCCGTTCCGGTGGGAGTCCCGGCCGGGGACCCCGAAAGCCCACTTCGGCGACCGGCGGCCGCTCCCGCCGCTCACTCCGCCGCCGTCCTACCTCTCCAGTCCTGCGAGGAAGCACCGCTCCACGGCGGCGGAGATTCACAGTGGCGGCGGCGGCGGCGTTTTGCATGGCGTTCTCCCGAAGCTGAACTTGATCAAGAAGAGCCATCACAACCGGCGCTCTTCGCCGTCGCTGTCATCGTCGTCGTCGTCTTCCTCCTCCTCCGCCCGGTCGTCGCCGTGCACGCCGGATTCTTACGGTGGGCCAGCGCGTAGGAAATTGCTGTCACAGCATTTTAATGAGGTTGAAGATGAAGTGTCCGATGTCGGAAGTTTGTGCTTCGGAACCAAACGCGGCTGTTCGGCTAGTTTTATCAAGTTATTACTCCGGCAACATGCATGAAACCCGACCCGATTCAAACCGATCCAACAGGGGTTCTTGGAAAGATTTGCCCTAGTTTTCTTGTAGAATTTAGTGCTAATAACTTTCCATTTTTGAGTTAGTGGTCGGATTCATCAATCTTGGCTATATTGTAACTTTGATTTTTATTTTGTGCGTCAAAATTTTAAAGCTTAAGTTGAGTAAATCTAGTTATAACCTTAATCTCATCTTCCTAACATGGTACATTTTCTCATTACATCACAGTTTAGTGAAACACCAACATCGAAGATCAAGTACAAAGCCAACGTCAGTTTATATATGTGTTTGTTTTCGCTCATAAAAGAAAATCTTAGTTATCGATGCATTTTCAGTACAATCATACATTAGAGTTAAGTACAATCATTTCGATACACATTTTCATACACCCTCAAATAATGCACTAAAACAGACCAGTCTTATGATGCCAAAAGACCAACTTTCTTTAATGGAATTTTTTGAAATTTTGTGGATATGGATCTTGGATTTTGGATCATGGATCATGGATATTGTAGATTTCCACTTTCCATAGTGCATTGGGGGTTGGACTTGGACCCAATATTGCTGTAAAAGTTATGTGACTACTGAGAGAACATGTTAATATGAATTAAGTCAGAACTGGAAGCTTCTGATACTCATTAACTTCTTCAAATGTAAGAGTTTAATTTTGTTAATCACATTGTTAGTTACTTATTTATCTATATTTTCTGCCTGGGATAATGTGATGAGAAAAGTTCTTCATTCAAATGAGCAAATTGGTCACGTGATGTGAAGGGCACATGGATTTGGTTCCACAATGTTAACATGGTGTGATCAAATCCGAAGACCATGCCATCTTCTAAGATTCTTTGATTTACATTAATTAAGCAGTGAGAATTATGGTATTTCTTTGAGAAAATTGCGTTTTTAACCCTATGTTTTGGTCGAAAGTGCAAAAATAGCATTGTAAAACATGAAAGGGCAAAAATAATCCTGGATTTCGTTGACCAAAATGTCAATGGTCAAATTGGCCGAAAATTGTCAAAATGATCATTTTACCCTTCTATTAAAAAATTAAAAAAATTTAAAAGTAGTGAAAGACAATAATACCCTCCTTGTTTTTTTAAAACAAAACCCTTTCTTTCTTTTGTTTTCCATTTTCTCGGTTTTCACCTTTGGGACACTCCAATTCCAAGCCAAAACCCAAACTGGATTTTATCCGGCCCTCCCATATTCGACTCCCTTCTCCGTTGCGGCGGTGCAACAGGGCGGTGTGACAGAGCTCTCGGGGTTGATCATATCTGAATGGCCACCAATATCAATGGCACGGTAGCAGATTCGCACTGGGGTTCAGATTGGAATTGGCCAGATTCGCGTTGGGATTGCATCAAAGAGAAGGTGGTCGGATTTGCACTGGGGTTGCGTCGAGGCTGTCGTGGCTAGGGTTGAGCGGCGTAGCATGGCGATATAGCTAGGGTTGAGGGCGGGACTAGGGTTGAGCGGTGGCGGGGGAGAGGTGGCGTCGGGGGCTAGGGTTGAGGGTGAGCCGCAGCGGAGCTTGGCAAGGAGAGGCTAAAGTTAAGGTTGGGCTGGGTGTCAGGGCTGAGCTGTAATTACGACGGCGGCAGGGGTAGCGTTGAGGGTGAGGGAGGCTAGCAGTGGCAGAGGCTAGCGGTGGGGCTGGGCTGGGTTGTAATTCTGGCGGTGGTGGGGTAAGATTAAGGGTGGGTGAGGCTAGCGGTGGGGCTGGACTGGGCTATAATTCCGACGGCGATGGGGTTAGGGTTGAGGGCGGAGGAGGCTAGCGGTGGGGGCTAGGCTGGGTTATTGGGCGGGGGTTAGTGGCAGGGCTAGGGTGGCTTTCGAGGTGGAGCACCGTGGCGGTGGAGATGAAGATGATGAAGAAGAAGATGATAATGATGTTTGAAAAATGAAGAAGATGAAAAGAAAGGGTAGAATTGTTATTTCATTTTCAGTTTTTAGTTAATGGGTAATTCTGTCTTTTTATGACTGATCAACGCCTAGCTTGGATGAAGAAGAAGAAGAAGATCATGTTTGAAAAATGAAGAAGATGAAAAAGAAGGAGTAGAATTGTTATTTCATTTTCAGTTTTTAATTAAGGGGTAAATATGTCTTTTTATAACTGATCAATGTCTGACTTGCATCGGTTAAAGCCTGAAATGTGTAAAATGGGCATAACTGCACTATTTGACAAAAAGATAGGGTTACTTTTGCACTTTCAAATTTTACAGGGTTAAATCTGCACTTTCTCAGTTTAATAGTTTCATTTTTGCACTTTTCCTTATTTCTTTTTTTGGATTTCTGTTAAAGCATTTTGTGTCCTTACGGCCAAAAACATTTTTTTCATAATTTGTGAAATTAACATCATACATTTTTAGCTTATGCGTTATACCTTTTAGTTTAAATATTATACATATAAACTTAAACACATAATGAACTATATATGAATGTTGAAACGCACAATAGTGAAAATAGTTG
This sequence comes from Rubia yunnanensis, assembly GCA_037428765.1. Lineage (NCBI taxonomy): Eukaryota > Viridiplantae > Streptophyta > Magnoliopsida > Gentianales > Rubiaceae > Rubia > Rubia yunnanensis. Next base: position 139,444,186 of record CM075062.1, on the reverse strand, counting down.
TTGCATAGTAGTTGACGAGCCATCTTCGGTGGCTCCATCGTGGAGTGCATGACGGTGTTTATATCATCGCATAGGGAATCAGTTCCGATGTCAATCAAAATTGTAGGGGAAAAAAACAATAAAAATGACGAGTGAAAATAGTGATTTTACGTAATATTTCTGATATTACTTAATGGAATAAATAGAGTATAAATAATAGAATATGACTAAAATAACTCTAGAATAGTCAACAAGATAAACACAAATCAAACCAAATCTAATCATTACACTGATTTATTCTAACCCCCCCTCCCCCCTCAAGTGAATTGTCGGATTTGAGGAACTCAAACAGTAGACGAGAGAGACCTTTGGTGAAGATGTCCACAATCTGAAGTGAAGTGGGAACATGAGCAACTCGCAGTTTGCCGGAAGCAACCAACTCTTGAACGAAGTGATAGTCGATGTCGATATGCTTAGCCTGCTTGTGAGCAACTGGATTTTGCGCCAAGAATATAGCACTGTTACTGTCGCATAACAACACCGGAGAACCAGACAGGGGAACTCGAAGATCTCAGAGCAAATGAGTAAGCCAAACCACTTCCGAGGCTGTGTTGGCAAGAGCACGATACTCAGATTCAGTGCTGGAATGGGAAACCGTGGGTTGTTTCTTGGCACTCCAGGAAGCAAGGTCTCTACCAAGAAAAACAGCATATCCATAAGTGGATCAGCGAGTCTCTAACCAACGAGCTCAATCAGCGTCAAAGTACCCCAGCACCTACGAAGAACTAGCAGACTGAAAAGTAAGACCAAAATGCAGAGTACCCCGAACATACCACAATATCTGAGTAACAACAACAAAATGATCGTCTCTAGGATCCTGAAGATACTGACTGACAGTATTGACCGAAAAAGTCAAATCGGGACGAGTGATGGTCAAGTACTGAAGACCCCAACTAGAGAACGATACAAGGTCGGATTTCGAAAAGGTGGACTGGTCAAAGTGTGCAACAGAGAACCTGGTACAAATGGTGTAGAGATTGGTGCATCATCAAACATCCTTCCACGAGTGAGAATGTCCCGAGTATACTTTGCTTGACCAAGAAGTAAACCCGATGAAGTAGGTGAAACTTCCAGGCCAAGAAAGTAGTGAAGAGCGCCAAGGTCCTTAATCGCAAACTCCCGATGTGTCCGATCAATGAACTGCTTAAGGAGAGTCAATTCGTTCCCTGTAAGAATGATGTCGTCGACATACACCAAGAGATACAATAACGATGATCCAATAACGATGATCCTCGTGAAAGAACAAACAGAGAGGTGTTGGCCGAGCTACACTGAAAACCAAGCTGAGTCAAATAAGTGCTAGATCATTTAAACCACGCTCGAGGAGCTTGCTTAAGTCCATAAATGGCTTTCCACAAGCGACAAACATAATCCGGATGAACAGGGTCCTTGTATCCAACGGGTTGCTTCATATAAACTGAAGCATTGAGGACGCCATTAAGAAAGATGTTCTTGACATTCAACTAATGAAGCGGCCAGGAGCGCATCGTGGCAATGGCGAGAACTGTCTGAACAGTGGAGGCTTTGACCATGGGACTGAAAGTGTGGTCAAAGTCAAAACCTGAAATCTGTTAGAAACCCTGCGCCACAAGTCTAGCCTTATGGCGCTCAATAGTGCCATCTGGTCGATACTTTAGTTGATAAACCCATTTGGAGTCAACAATGTTAGCGTCTGAAAGGCGAGGCACCAAATCCCAGGTGTGCTGACCACAAAGAACTGCCATCTCGTCATCCATAGCAGAAACCCAAGCAGGATCCTGAAGGGCAGTGTGATAATCATTGGGCTCAGACTGAGCAAGTAAGGCAGCAGTAAAATCATGGGAGACAATCTGAATAATCCTTGTGTTATATGGCCCCAGTAGCTTACCTAGTAGCCATCCGATGGGTACGAGGTCATGGAGGAGAAACCGGAGGAGTGGAGTCGGCTGAGGCAACTGGTGAAGGGGCGACCGAACTGGGTGGAGACTGGGTGGCCGGACTGGCCGTGCGAGATGTAGATGGCGTTGATTGATGGACTGGAGCTGGATCTGTAGCACAAATAGATCAAGGGGCCGAAGGAGTGGATTCGGCACAAGAGAAAATGTAGGCAAAAGAGGTGCCGAGTCAGAATTAGGATTAAGAAATGCAGAAACATCTAACGCTGCAGGTGGAGAACCGGTCGCCAAAGGAATGGATGGGACAAATGGAAAGAACTTCTCGTCAAAACAAGCATGTCGAGTGACATAGATTTTTCCAGTAGTGCGATTGAGACATCGAAAACCTTTATACTGCGAGCTGTAGCCAATAAATACACACAGATATTGCAAGGAGACTACTTGTGGTTGGCAAAGGGGGAAAACAAATGGAAAGACCCGACAACCAAAGGCATGAGAATTGGTGTATATGGGAGCTCGGCCATTCATAATTTCATATGGTGATTGTCCGCCAAGAACAGGAGTAGGCAACCAATTTTTGGTATAAGTGGTTTTAGCAAAGGCGTCAGGCTAGTGGGAGAGAGGAACATAAAGAATGATACAATAAGAGTGATACAATATAGACAATCCCCATCTTAGCAATGTGGCGGTGCTTGCGCTCAGCCCGGCCATTCTGCTCAGGAGTATATGGGCAAGAAATCTGATGGTGAATGCTCTTTGTTTGAAAGTAAGAGTGTAAGCGGCCATTTATGAACTCGATCCCCCCATCACTCTGAAACACCTTAATGGTGGAAGAGAACTTGTTCTACACAAAGGTCTCAAACTGGTGATAAACATCCCAAAAATTAGATTTGCAGTGCAATGGGTAAAACCACGAGAGTCGGGAATGATTAAGCTCGTCAAATGGATCGGGTCACCCGTTGGATAACCGTTATCCATATACTATATTCACTTATTGGATAATGATCCATTGGGTTAATGGATATAATTGGGTTGTAGTTATTGTGTTTAGTTGGGTTGGATAATGGGTTACCCGTTGGATAATTTTGGGTGGGTTGAGTTGGGTTGGGTAATGGGTGACCCGTGGATAATTTCATATCACAAGATAACTGAATTTTCACAAGTTTGATTACAAATAATTTAATATTTCCCTAATAGATAATCATTCATTAAATATAATATTATGTACATTATAGTATATTATATTTAATAGAAATAAAAAATATATAATATGTTGCCTTTGTAAACTCGATGAAATTAACGAACAATATTAGTTGGGATCAATCTCGAGCTCAAGTACTGTACGAGCTCGAGCTCAAGTACTGTACGAGCTCGAATATTGTACGAACTCGAATACTGTGCGAGGTTGAGATTGAATACTGTACGAACTCGAATACTGTACGAGATTGAACTCGAATATTGTACAATCTCGAATACTGTACGAGATTGAGCTCGGGTACTGTACGAACTCGAATACTGTACAAGATTGAACTCAAATATTGTACGAACTCGAATACTATACAAGATTGAGCTCGAATATTGCACGATATTGAACTCGAATATTGTACGAACTCGAATACTGTACGAGATTGAGTGCGAATTTTGTACGAACTCAAATACTGTACGAGATTGAATTTGAATAATGTACGATCTCGAATACTGTACGAACTCGAATATTATACGAGATTGAACTCGAATAATTTATGAATTATAATTTGTGAATTATAGTAATATTTATGTTAAATATTACACATGCATTTAATTGGGTAATTTTGAATATTTATTGGGTATTTGTTAGGTTCCCATTAAGTTAACATAATATGAGACCCATTGAGATAACAAATTTTCATTAACATAATAATTCTCATCCTGGCAAATCCCAAAAACTAATGAGTATTTAATGCCCGGTCTCATTGGATAATGACAACTTATAACCCAAATCAGAAGAAAATATTGAATGATAACTTATTGGGTTGGTTACATAATGACTTATTGGATGATATATTTTAACTCATTGGGTCATATGAGTTATCTCATGAGTTACCCAATGGGTTATCCATTTAATGACCCAACCCATTTATGATCAAACCTATTATGACCCATTAATAAATAGGTTAATTGGATAAAGACCTATTGGATAATGGGTTAATTGGGTTTGGATAATGGGTTGATCCAATAAACCCATTTGACAGGCCTATGAATGATCATAGAGAAAGATAGCATAGTAGGAGAAACCATCAGCAGATAAAATGGGAGAAGGCTCCCATAAATCACAATGAACTAGATCAAGTACCCTAGCGGCATGTTTATCATTTGTGTAAAAGGATAAATGCTTCCCTTTAGCGTTTTCACACACATCACAAAGAGAAGGTTTCGAAAAAAATCGATGAGATAGATAGAGATCCAGAAGCACGCAAACTAGAAATAACGGAATGCGGAACATGACCAAGTCTAGCATGCCAGATTTCAAAAGACGCATGCGACTTATTCGATCCAGCAGTAGACAAAAAAGAAGATGCACTATAGTATAAAATATAAAGGCAACTTTCACTATGACAGTGACCCAAAGTTTCACTAGTGATTTTATACCAAATAATAAAAGAGCGATCATCAAAGCAGGCAACAACATTCAAATCCCGAGTTAATTTGCTAATCGAAAACAAATTTTTAGTGATATCAGGCACAATAAGCACATCATAAAAAGACAAGGATTTAGAAATTCAAGAATCACCAACATGAGTAATAGGGAGTTGAGAACCATTACCAACATAGGTGCAACCAAAACCATTATAAGTTATCACATGGTCAACAACACTGGGGGACGATGCCATGTGTTTTGTGGAGCTAGAGTCGATAATCCACTTGGAGCCATGGTGATTAAACTCGGAGATACCACCAAATTGTGCCATAATTTCAAGTATGCGAAGATGAGCAGGGAAAGATGATTTTCCGTAATGATTATGATATTACTGAATGGAATAAATAGAGTACAAGAGATTGAATATGACTAAAATAACTCTAGCCTAATTAATAAGATAAACACAAATCAACCAAATGTAATCATCACACCGATTTATTCTAACAACGAGTACTTACAAGACAAAGTCTTGGGAAAGGCTGTCTTTCCATAAGCTTATGGAAAGATGGAGTTTAATTAAAATAATAAAAGGTAAAAGACCTTAGTTGCAATATTAAAAATTTATTATACAACGTGTAGTAGTTATAATGTTTATAACCCGATTCATTCAACCAGGAAAGTTTATCTTCATTTCTTCTAATTTGCACTTTAAACCTTGGTCTTTCCATGACTTATGGAAAAATAGTATTTCAAGAGACACACTCTAATTACAATCACAATATATATATATATATATATATATATATATATATATATATATATATATATATATATATATATATATATATATATAACAATGGAGCACCATCCCAAACACCAATTCAAAAACTTAAATATATATACCTTCTATATATAATTGAAATTTTATTTTGAATTTGCAATTCTTTTATAATTAGAGTAAAATCATCATGGCCGTGTAAAATTTCATTTTGAACATTTGAAGGCTACAAAAAAATAATTAAACTACGCCAATCTCAGGCCCACAAAACTAACATTGTGAGGCTAAAAGTACGTACCAAATAGTCCAAAATAATGTACATTCATCGACAACGAGCCAATATCTCAGGTAGCCCAGATTGAAGAATTTCATAGCCCCTGGAGTACGATTTATAAACTTATTTAATTTTGTTACGGAATTAGTGTTAATTAGTATTGGTATTGAAATTGGATTTGTATTTCTACCATAACTGTAGATATAATTGTATTCTGTTACCTTATCCTGGCTGGGATAGGTATCATGTACTACTATATAATGTATCATGAATTCATGAATACAACACAGATTATTACCCTTATTTTCTATATGGTATCAGGGCTTAAAATTCTGAAACCTGAATAGAAAATTTCCGCTGCATTAATCCTTGCTCCTTACCGTCCGACGTCCACGCGCCGCCGAACTCGATGCCACGCGCCAACCACCGCCACGCGCCGATCGCCGTTCGCCGCCGTTCAACGTCCAACGTCCGCTGCTCGTCCTCACACGCCGCCGCTCACTCCGCATAGGCGTGTCCCGTGCTCCTGATTTGTACCTGATTTTTACAATATGTCTAGCTCTGAAGATCAGCCTAGTTCTGCTGCTCCGAAGATTCAGGATATGAGCGGTTATGATGTGATTACAGCTTTACTCCAGCAGCTGCAATTGCAATCTGGCCCTCGTACTACTTTACCGATTGGTCGTGTGTCGACTGATCCTTACTTCATTGGTCATGGCGATGGTCCATGTTTACAACTTTTACCGATCATGCTGAAAGGTCAAGAAAATTACAATGAATGGTCCAATGCGATTTGTCGCGCATTCCTGGCCAAGCACAAAATTGGGCTCATTACTGGATCCATTACCAAACCCCAGGATGATCATCCTGATGCTGTTGTTTGGCCTGGGGTTAATGCTACTCTTGTCTGCTGGATCTTGCAAACTCTGGATCCGGTGTTAAGATCTTCTACAAGTTCTTTTTCCACAGTCAAGGATTTGTGTGATGATATGAAGGCACGATTTATTTTCGCCGATGGTATGAAGCTTTTGCAGACGCAAGAAGCCATTCAAGGTTGTAGCCAAAATGGTCAGCCCATCGACATCTACTTTGCCACACTGAAGAAGTTGTTTGCAGATTATCACTGCATGCGACCTCCCCTGGTTTGTACCTTTGAAGATTGCAAGGCATTATGTCAGTGCAATTTTGCTGCGAAAATCTTCCAAGAGAGAGAGAAGGATCTAACCTACCAATTCATCTCTGGTCTCGACGAAGGTTTTCACACATTATGATCCCATATCATGAGCATTGAGCCACTGCCATCTGTCATGAAGGTCTACGCCCTTATTGCTCAGGAGGAGAATCATAGAGCTATCGTTCGAGCTCGTGATTCTTCTTCCAACTCCATGGCGTATGCTGCACGACGTTCATCACTTGCAAGTTCTTCGCCGGTTGTTCTTCCTGCAGCCGACCACAAGAATCTTGTTTGTACCCATTATCGTACAAGGGTCATGATAAAGATACCTGTTTCTAGATACATGGTGTCCCAGAGTGGTTCAAGAAGAGCAAGAAATCGGCACCACCTGCCCGGCCATTAGTCAATGCCGGTCAAACAAGTGGCGCCACCGATCTCTCGCTCCCGCCGCCATTCACCGGAGCCGCCTTGTCGCCACCTAGTTTGGCGGCGGCGGCCTCCTCTGTTGTACCTGCACGCTCTGATTTTGGCCCTGCTCTGTCTGATGAACAATGGAGCACGACCATGAACCTGTTTAATCAGCTTCATTCTCTTACTGGCGATGAGTCCGGTAAGCATACTTTACCATGGATCCTTGATCCAGGAGCCTCTTATCATATGACCGGTGACAAAGGTTCTCTTTCTGATCTTACTACTACTATTGATGTTGTGAATATTTTTCTTCCCGATGACTCGATATTTTCCGCTACTCAATTTGGATCTATTTGTTTTAATGGTTTTATCCTGCCGCACGTGTTATATATCCTTACATTGCGCTGCAACTCACTGTCATGCTCTAGATTGTTATCTACCCTAAACTGTCTAGCTTTGTTTACTGAAAATTATTGCATTTTACAGACAATCAGTTCGAGGAGTGTGATTGGCGTGGGTGAACAAAAAGGGGGGTGTTTTGGCTTCGTCTGCTGGATGCTCGTGTTCCGAGTCATGTCTTGGCTTCGTCTGCTGGATGCTCGTGACTGATTTATGGCATCAGCGTTTTGGTCATCCATCTTCCACGGTGTTTTGTTCTATTTCTCCAATCAATAATAAACATTCTGTACCTTGTTCTATATGTTATAGAGCAAAACAGACTAGACATAGTTTTCTATTAAGTACTACTAATGCTACTGCATTATTTCAATTAATTCATTGTGATGTTTGGGAACCTTATAATACACCATCTTCTAGTTGTGCTTTTTATTTCTTGACAATAGTAGATGATTTTCCTGAGCTGTTTGGGTTTATTTGTTAGTTGCTAAATCTGAAGTAGCTTCTATATTTTTAGAATTTAGTGCCTTGGTCAAGAACCAGTGGGGAAGAACAATTCAACGAGTTCGAGCCGATAACGACACTGAATTTTTGCCTCTCTGGTCTCACTTTACTACATCCGGGATAATTTTTTAGATATCTATGGTTGATACTCCGCAACAGAATGGTCGAGTTGAAAGAAAGCATCGTCATTTACTCAATGTGGCGCGAGCTTTACGGTTTCAAGCCAATCTTCCTATTGAATTATGGGGAGAATGTGTTCTTACTGCTGCCTACCTGATTAACCGAACACCGACTCACCTTCTCAACGGTCGTACTCCCTTTGAGTTACTCTATGGCCAGGCATTAAATTACTCTTCTTTACGGGTTTTAATATGCTTGTGTTTTGCTGCTCGTGTTCCTAGATATCGTGACAAGTTTGCACCACGAAGTCGACGGTGTTTGTTCCTTGGTTATCCTGCCAAAAAGAAAGGTTATCGTCTTCTCGACTTGGACTCTTGAGTTATCTTTAATACTCGGGATGCTGATTTCTTTGAAGTCCAGTTCCCGTATTCTGCAACTCAGCAATCTGCTTCATCCGATGAACCTGGCGGTGCCACCATAACACCGCCAGATTCCTCCTCATTCTCACCGGAGCCGCACAATTTTTCCGATCCGCCTTCCGACGTCGATCAACCGCTTTCGGTCCCCATTGGTCTTCCACCGTCCGTCGGTGGCCAGCTGATGCCGGCTGTCCTTTCGCCGGTCAACTCCGACCAGTTAACACCAATCAACGCCGGCCGGTCAACACCGATCAAAGCCGGTGATTGACCTCCGGTCAATGCAGTCAACGTCGGTAGGTCAACGCCGGAGATTCACCTCCGTCCGAAAACCTCCTGGTGGTCATCTTCGACGGTATGCCGCCGTCAACCATCGATCGTACTCCACCGTCTAACGCTGATTCCTCCATACCAAGTGCGGCCGTCCTCCCTACACCATCTGTCGCCGATTCTTCTCTGCTAGTTGCCAACGATCCACCATCTACCCGGCAGAGTGTTCGATCTCGTCGTCCACCGTCATATTTGGCTTATTATGATTGTGATGATTCTGCTTGTGCTCTTGTTACTGAAGACCCCCCCCCCCCCCTTCGACTACGTTCCCTCATGCGTCATCACTGTCCTCATGTGTTCTTTACCCTCTTACTGATTTTGTAAATTGTGATAATTTTTCAAGTATGCATTCTAGATTTTTGGGTGCTGTAACTTCTAGTGCAAATCCCATTACTTACTCTGGGGTTTCCCGTCATTCTCATTGATGAGATGCTATGGTTGAGGAACTTACTGCCCTGGAGCGGAATCAGACTTGGACTTTGTCTCCTTTGCCTGCGCATAAAAAGGCCATTGGATGTAATTGAGTTTACCAAACGAAGTTTTGTTCTGATGGTATTATTGAATGTCACAAGGCTCGCTAGTGGTTCTTGGAAATCGCCAGGTTGAAGGAATTGATTACATGGAGACTTTTGCTCCGGTAGCAAAGATGAGTTCCGTTCGATTGTTCCTGTCTGTTGCTGTTATACGTGGTTGGGAACTGCATCAGATGGATGTTCATAATGCATTCCTGCATGGTGATTTACATGAAGAAGTGTTCGTGCGTCCTCCGCCTGGCTATGCAGTTCCGCATGGTCAGGTTTTTCGCCTTCAGAAATCTCTTTATGGTCTTCGCCAAGCTCCTCGGAATTGGTTTGCTAAACTGGCTCAGGCTTTACTGACATTTGGTTTTGTTCAAAGTAAGGCAGATTACTCTTTATTTGTCTATTCCCGTGAATCAGTTTCTTTACATGTTCTGGTTTATGTGGATGATTTGGTCATTGCTGGTAGTTCTTCTTCACTCATCTCTGAGTTCAAGAAATACTTGGGTTCTTGTTTTCACATGAAGGACCTTGGTTTGCTTGAGTATTTCTTGGGCATAGAGATTGCTAGAAGACCGGAGGGGATGTTTCTCTCGCAAAGGAAATATGCTTTGGACATCCTATCTGATACAGGCTTATCTGCTTCTAAACCAGTTGATTTTCCGATGGAGCAACAACATGATCTGGCACGTGTTGAAGGTCCAGCCTACCATGATCCGGAGCAGTATCGCCGCTTAGTTGGGCGCCTGATTTATTTGAAAATTACTCGTCCTGAACTTAGTTATTTAGTTCACACTCTTGCGCAATTCATGAAGTCTCCTTGTGTTCCTCACTGGCAAGCTGCGGTTCGTGTGTTGCACTACCTGAAGAGTCATCCTGGTCAAGGTTTATTTCTTTCTTCCCGTAGTACTCTACAATTGACTGCTTATTGTGATTCGGATTGGGCCGCCTGTCCAATTACTAGGCGTTCCTTATCTGGTTATTTTGTTATGATTGGTGATTCTCCGGTTTCCTGGAAGACTAAGAAGCAACCTACTGTTTCTCGGTCTTCTGCTGAAGCAGAGTATCGTGCTATGGCAGTTACCTGCTGTAAGTTATTATGGCCTCGGTCCTTGCTAAAGGACTTAGGGGTTTCACACTCTTTTCCTATGAAATTGTTTTGTGACAGTCAATCTGCTATCCATATAGCGGCCAACCCGGTTTTTCATGAACGTACTAAGCACATTGAAGTTGATTGTCATTTTGTTCGAGATCTTGTACAATCTGGCGCTATTGTTACTCAACATATTCGTACGGTTGACCAACCCGCGGATTTGTTCACTAAAGCTCTCGGACGTAACCAGTTCCATTCCTTGCTTGGCAAGTTGGGCATTTCTGATCCGCATGCTCCAACTTGAGGAGGAGTGTTACGGAATTAGTGTTGTTACGGAATTAGTGTTAATTAGTATTGGTATTGGAATTGGATTTGTATTCCTACCATAATTGTAGATATAATTGTATTCTGTTACCTTATCCTAGCTGAGATAGGTATCATGTACTACTATATAATGTATCCTGAATTCATGAATACAACACAGATTATTACCCTTATTTTCTACAAATTTAGTTAATTTAGTTTTAGTTTGATATAGCTTAACTTAAATCTATCAATAATATTTTAAACTATATTTTATTTTTGTTTGATTAATTTTACTTTGTTCGTTCTAGTTCAGACAATTCATTTCAATTAAAATCAAGAACATAACATCAATAGTTGAGTCAATCATAAGCGGAATTAGAAAATTATATCAAGCAAAGCTGTACATTTTGATCTTCGGGTTGGGTTAGGATATTTTACGGGTCGGGTCAGCCCTGTAGGGTCGGAACGGGTCTGCAGTAAGAAGTTTAAACATTCTATGCCAATTTAATTATCTGAGTATAGTTTTCATTATATCCACAACAAACCTGTATAGTAATTTTTATCTTCTTTGTCTCCTCCTGTAATGACCACCAGAATCGATCACCTTGTAAAAGCTATTTTCGATCAATTGATATTAATAAAAATGGACAGATACCCTTAAAATCCAGAAAGAACATAAACATTTTCCGCTTTAAATTTTAGGGACACGAGGCTATTGGCCTCACATAAATTATTTAGTCTATGTAATATTTGTAAAATATGATCTCACCTGAAGAAAAAGTAAATATTATTGAGACAACTAATTGAGACTTGTATGTACATAGTACATTTTTCAGAAAAAAATGAGGCTCCTATATAATTAATAGACTAAATTATTTTTTTGGTCCCCTACGAAGCATCTTATATCATGTTTTAGTCTCCATTTGCAAATCAACCCTCAGACTGTACCAAACAAATTCAGAACGATATGTTTTGATTCTCAATGGCGATTTTCAGATAAAGTCAACGGTAAAATTAGTCAAAATTAGTAAAATGACCATTATATCTAAGAACAAAAAAACCTCCTTCTTCTTCGTTGAACCTTTGGAAGCGCCGCCACCATCCTGCCGATGAAGAGCGCTGCCACCAATCACAAACCACTGCATTCCTCCGCTCTCCACCAATCACAATCTAATTTCTTGAAATAAAAAATGGGCCAGGAAGAGAAAGTAAAAAACCAGAGAAAATGGGCCTTCCTCCGCTTCTCCACTTCTGAAAACCAGAGAAAACCAGTAAAAACCAGAGTAACAACCAGAGAAAAATGGGCCTTCTTCCACTTATGCTGAATCCAAGTACTGGTGCTCCATCAAAGCTCCCAAGGAAAACCCAGTCAAAACCTAGTCTCCTCCACAACCGTTGTCGCATTTGCGTCGGACGCATCGCACGACTTCGCCGTCAACTCTTGCCTGGTGGCGTAGAGGTTGAACCCGGTGGGCAACTCTTGGTGGCGTAGAGGTTGAACCCGGCTGACTGGGTTCGTCTGGAGTAGGAGATGAGACAGTTGGCGGTGGCGCTGCCTCGGCTTGGCATTGAGTGACCGATGAAGAGTTCTTTTTCAGGCAACCCATGGTGGAATCCGGTGAGGATGGAGGCTGTTAGGTGGCCGGCGGGTTGTTAAGGCGAGGATAAGGAATCATGGTGTCAGCGGTGAGGATGTAGGCGGTGGTTTACGGTGAGGATGGAGGCGGTGGTGGAATAATGGTGTCGGGGTTTTCATTTAGTTTCTAGAGAAGCTCCTTCAAAGAGAATGTTAGGGTTTCATTTAGCTTATTTGCAATGAAGCCCTCACATTCTGTATGGTCTTTGAAAAAGACCCCAGAATTTAATTGAAAATATTTTTTAATATGTAAAATTATGAAAATATCCCTGACTGTATTGGAAAACAATTTCGGTTTACTTGAAAGCCGCATTTGGGGACCAAAACATATCATTCTGAATTTGTTTGGTATTGTCTGAGGGTTGATTTGCAAATGGGGACCAAAACATGGTATACGATGCTTTGTAGGGGACCAAAAAAATATTTAGTCTAATTAATAAATTGGAGGCATGAGGCAAACCCTTCAGTTGACTCACAGCAGGGCCAACCCTGAATGTAAGAAGGACCAACATATTTGATTAATGGGAATGAGTATGGGTTTAGAATCCGATCTAGACACACAAGGTTTAGATCCGTTGGGTCGAATATATATTTGAATTTTTTACCCATCGGATTCAGATTGGGTTCACTACTAAAAATTAGAGTTATTGCAACACTTTTCTAGCAACACTTATTAAAATGTTCCAATAGACTATAAAATGTTATTTAAACTTTTAAAAAATGTTATCTAATTCTTAAAAAGTGTTGCTTTAGATAATATAAATAAAAAATTATGTTGAACCCATTGCAATACTTTTACAGATAGTACCTTAGTTGATGTTGCATTAGATCTACCACAATACTTTTCAACATTTATGCACCATATTTAATACTCCGGTTTGAGCAACGTACACTTTATAAGTTACTATGATAGAAAAGTGTTACTTTAACTCAATTTTATAGTAGTAAGTTGTACTTTATTAAAAATAATCAAAAATATTAGCTCCTTAATAAAAAAAAGTGTATTTTTTCTTAGAGCAAAGTGCATATATAACCATATATAATTGATGAAAGTGCAGATATAACCCGACAATAATTGAAAGTGCAAATATTAGGTTATGTGTAAATATAACCTTTTCTGGCAATTTGATGCCGGAATTAGGTGAAAAGACAAATTTACCCTCGTCAAAATTAATGTTTAAAAAAATGAAAATTCCAAATGATGTAATGACCACATTGCTCTCTCACACTTTTCTCCACAACCTCTGATCAAACCCACTTGTCAAGAAAATTCGAGCCCTAATCTCTCATCCTTATCCTCTTCTTCTAATCCTCATCATTTCTGATCCACAATGGTCTCGATGGGTCTCAATTTTGTCTTCTCATCATTTCTTCTAATTCTCATCTCCTTTTTCTTCTTGGCTGACCGGCGCTGAAAATGGTGATCGATGGTGGCACAGGTGGAGTGGGGCTCTGGGGGTTACGAGCGGGGAGAGAGGTTGGTGGTATTGGAGTGGCGGCGTGGAGAGGGGTTGGTTGATGGTGGAATCCTCCTCCAGCAACAAATCTTGACCGATCTTCGGCGGGGCCTGCGAAGAAGTTCAGTAGCGCAGAAGGCCATGCCAGCGAAGAAGACAACCGGCGCGTGTCTCACACGCGCCAGTGAAGCCGAAAGCACGAGCTCACTCCCAGGCGCCTGAATCTCATGCGCACGTCAAGTGAGGCACGTTGAAATCATGCGCGTTTTGTCTCCCACTCACGAGTTCGTCGAGCTCATCGTGCACTGGTTCGTCCTCCTCATCGGAGCTTCGGTTCGTCATCCTCATCGGAGCTCCGGTTCGTCGTCCTCGTCGGGCCCTGGTTCGTCGGAGCTCGTCGTCCTCGTCGGTGGTGGTTGGATTCCAATTTGAGCTAGTGGCGCCGGAGGTAAAAGCTTAAGGGAATGGCGGTGGATTGGTGGTGGGATGGCGGGGCTGGTGGCAGAGCTGGGCGGTGGGGCATTTTTATTTTTTAAAATTTTCTATTAGGTTAGAAGGATATTTTGGTCATTTTCAATCGGTCAATAGCTGAAAATGGGCAGTCAATGCCAGAATAATGATTTTAGTGTTATATTTACACTTATGTATAATCATTAGGGTTATATTCGCACTAAAAACACTCAAGGTTATATCTGCACTTTCATCAAACCTATTGAGATATATTTGCATATTACCTTTTCCTAATAAAAATTGCCTTTATGGAGCCTCTGTTGAAGTGAGCTCTGCTTGATCCGTTTTGGAGGACCATTGGAAGTTGAAATTCCAATAAATATACCATCTTATTATTTATTATAATTACAAATCAAATTAAGATAAATTCCATAGTACTTTAGTTAATTAATTAATTTGGTATCAACATGCTTCATGCATGTGAGGTCGCTACGGGCAAAGTGTTTGCACTGAAATTTAACCAAAGGTAATTAGGAATGCAATTAATTGCATCAATTAATTTAAACAAAGAGAGCGACTTCCGAGCCTAACAATGCGGGTCAAACAATGGCCATTTGCCTTGCATTTAAAGCAATAGTTTTTTTTAAAACATCACAGTTTGGTTAAATATTTGGCAACGTATTGGGATTGCCGTTCTTTTCATAATTTTATAGAAAGACATTATCTAATTAGAATAATAAAATGTAAAATGTATTAGTTATAATATTAAAAAATTATTATATAATGTGTAGTAGTTATAAAGTTTATAACCCGATTCATACAATTCAAAAATTTTATCTTCATTTCTTCCAATTTGCACATTAAACCTTAGTGTTTCCATGACTTATGGAAATACCGTCTTTCAAGAGACAGACTCATATATTTATTTTTAAAATACAATTAATTTTTATTTATTTTTTTGAGTTCGTCTCTTGAAAGATGATCTTTCCATAAGTCATGCAAAGACCAAAGTTTAAAGTGCAAATTAGAAGAAATGAATATAAAAATTTTGGTTGCATGAATTTGGTTATAAACTTTATAACTTTTACGCGTTGCATAATAAATTTTTAATATTGCAACTAAGATATTTTACCTTTTATTATTCTAATTAAACCTCATATTTTCAAAGACGATTTTTTTCAAGAATTTACCTAGTTTTTATCCTTCCAAAAAAAAGTAAAAATTAAATAAATATACGACGTCTTCTACTGGTTTCATTCCTTTTCTACACCTACTTTTGGATGCCGACTTAATTTTGGACACCTTTGTACGTTTTGCCCAACTAGGTTTAACCAACCATTTTGATGTTTACTGCCGAAGATCGATTTCCATGCCTTCTGTTCTCACTTTTACTGTATGAACACGTTTGGTTCAATACTTTTGTCCTTGAAACATTCAATACAGAAGTTAGGGGGAGGTGTTGAAATGTTTTTTTTATTAGATTACATACCAGCAACATAATTGCATGTTTAAATATAAACATCTTCTCTAAGACTAAATTAGAAGACGTGGTCCTGGTTTAGTGGTAAGTCATACTCTCTACAATTGAAAGGTCCAGGGTTTAAAACGCACCCACATCAAGAATTGTGAATATTAGAGCAATTTCTTGATGGGGATTATCCAGCGTCTTGGGACCGTGTCGGTGGTCCCCGCTGTGGTTTTTCAACCTGCAGGTGGTCGATGATGGTGGGATCGTGGTGGTTCCGGTTTTGGTGGCGGTGGTTCATTGGTGGTGCATGTTTGAGTGTTCTTAGGAGGGCGTCCCTAGCTATTCAAATGGATGAAGTTTCAGGCTCCACTGATCTTCAACAGATTCAATGGTAGTGTCTCCTAGTTAGGTCCTAGATTAGGATGTTAATATGTAATTTAGCTGCTTGTATGTAATCTTTCAAATAATAATTAGAAGACATCATCATTTGAATTTATTAAAATCTGAGTTTTACCTGTCAAGAAATTGGTCTAAACTTCACCATTCTTGATCGGGGTGTGAATAGAGTCATGACCACCCAAAAGGCGATAACCCTCGCCCGCAGGGCCCCGGCCGCACTGACACCACAGCCATAATCGAGGAGAGTCATGACCGCCCAATTATAAAGAGCGTGGAATAACCCCTAAACCAAAAACTAGCCCAAATCACAGTAAATAAAAATCATCTGGCATATAATTAAGATATGTGATCAATGCACTTATTAACAATTGATTTTAGGTTGAAAAGTTAAGATTGTTTGAAATTTAACATGAACATGGTATCCCTAATTTAAATTCACTCAGATTGGATCGTGAACATGTTATGGGACGATGTTAAGATCTCTCATATAAATTAGCTTAAATTGAATCGTGAATACATTTCCACGTTGAAAGTAATTGCTTTTAAGTTAAAAGCCCAAAATCTCTTGAGATTTAACATGAAAGAATTCAACTATACTAAATAATTGCCAAATGGTTTAAGTTGTTAGACATATTGCAAGGAAATAAACTCAAGGGCTCAAGTCGATTCTCTTGTCTTGCTTAAGAGTCTCATTTTACACCTTTTTTTTCTTTATTGGGATACATCATTTTTAGACATAGGGTAGGTAATTCGAATTCTACTATGATATAGACACGAGAAAGATTATATTTTCCCCCTCCGTCACACCAGTAATGACATGCTTAATTTTTTAAAGTTAAATTTGTTAAATTTGACCGTAAATATTAATTAATACATACATAATAAATATATCGTGTGAGATATTGTTGAATTCGTCTTAATATATATTTTTCTTAAATAATTGGTAATAGAAAGGAAGGAGGCAGACTAAAATTTAATCATAAGAAATGCCATACTTTTTTTTAAAAAAAAAATATTGGGTAATAACTCAAATGAGCCCCCAATAAAATCCCTCCCCTCCCCTTGCCCTTGGTGGGAATTGAACTCTGACCTCATGGTAGTAGCACTAGAGTTCAACCGCTAGGCTAATATTCAATTCCCATAAGAAATGCCATACTGTTAATCTATAGACAAAAACACAAAATTTCACAAATATTAGAAAATGTTGAAAACAAAGGTTTTGATTAAGTCCAGGGAAGTTGTCAGAATCTGAAGTCATGCCCAGTTGGGCATCCTGTCGAAAGTCAATATCTACATTAAGTCACACGTGGGGGTGGAAGATCGAAGTAGAAACCCACCTATAGCTACATTTCTTGGAGTAAATGTATCGATCTTTGACAAATAATTTTCTAAGACAATAAAATCTTTAATGACGAAGATGTTACGGTATCCAACCTCACGTATAGATTAGTGTATGCATATCGTAAAATATAGACTAATTTTATTGACACAGATATACTTAGCTATAGGGTTTATAAACGATAAATATTATTTGCTGTAAAACCGTCTAACAAACTCGATCTAGTTATGTCTGACACAGATCAGTTACGTTAGCAAGCATCAGACAGCCCTCGTTACGGTGGAATCGAGTGCAAAAATAAATATAAAATCGACTAATAGGCTAGATTAGTGATGAACATGATCTCAATTCTCTTCAATCAATTTCAAGGCCGCCTTATATTATAAAAAATGTAGCTATACAAGGGGTCCATAGTATAATATTTCACCCTCTCTCAAATATATTCTAGAATTTAATTTGCTCAATTGACCTACCTTTTCTTCCCAATCTATCTTGCCTTTTAAGCACTCCCATTTCTCCCAACTAGTTTTCTTTCTTTCTTTCCTTATTTTGTTTTCCCCACAAGATCCCCTCCATTTTCAAGCTACAAACCAATCCTATATGTCCAGAGAAAGGTATGATAAGAAGGGTGAACACTTCAAGATCTTCTTCTTCTCATCATTTCATGTGCAATTTTACAACATAAACTCTAAAAACCCTAATTTTGTAAGCAAATTTGTCTGTGTTTTGGCCATGTAGGGAGAGAATAGACGAGATAGCGAAAAGGTTGAAGACAGAATTCGATGCTTCATCGCAAAAGGGCGGAAGAAGACCCATGTTAGGCCCTCCGGGAACTCTGAACACGATAACCCCCTGCGCCGCGTGTAAGCTCCTCCGGCGAAGATGCGCCGAGGAGTGCCCTTTCTCTCCTTACTTCTCCCCTCATGAGCCCCAGAAGTTTGCAGCTGTTCACAAGGTCTTTGGCGCAAGCAATGTTTCCAAGATGCTCCAGGTACTTTTTGAACAAAATTGTCACTTTAAATTGTGACACTTTGTTGTATGTTTAGTACTACTACTACTTGTTTTTTTCTCCAATAAGTGATAAAATCAAATCATTTGAAAGTTACAACAGTGGTCATATAGCTCGTGGCTAGCCTTTAAGCATCTGGGAAGAAGATCAAATATATGAAAAGGAACTAGCAAGATTTGCTTAGTTTTCTGCCGATTTGTCGCGTGTGTATGATTCGAAACATCGATTTTCACGAAGTATATGTATCTATTTTGAAATAGCTGTTGATAATTAATCTCCATCTTTCAAGAGAAAAATTCCATACAATTGTAGCAAGGGGAAATAACGCGCTCAAATTACTTACATTAGTTAGTGTCACTAAATATCAACTGTCGTCTTTTTAGCGACACTTTTCACGAAATTTGTGACGAATTTGTAGGAAGTGCCGGAGAACCAAAGGGCAGATGCAGCAAACAGCTTGGTGTACGAGGCAAACGTGAGGCTAAGAGATCCGGTGTACGGATGCATGGGGGCAATTTCGTCACTTCAACAACAGGTCCAAAATCTACAAGCAGAACTTCATGTAACTAGGAACGAAATTCTGAGATACAAATATAGAGATCTAGCAGCAGCTAATACCCTAATCAATGCATCCATGGTCAATTCCACCACTAATTCTCATGTGTCAATTGCCGAACTTGCCCCTCAAGCTCCGGCGACCCCGACCCCGGCGGCGCCACCTCCCGCGCCCTCTCCTCCGCCTCGCGCTGCCGCGACGCAGCCCCCGCCTTCCGTCGTGGTGGCGGTTTCCGGTGCACCGGCTGATGCTTCTGCCCAGCCTAATATGTACACAATGGCTAGCAATAATATACCCTTCTTTGATTGAGTGTTTAACCTCATGGTGAGTGTTTAATTAAATTAATTTTTGTTTTTTGGAACATTGTTTGATTAATTGTCTAGTCGAAATATTCCTAGTCCTCTGAAATGACCTCTTGATGATCAGTTGGGGTTTAGCTAGCTGATCAGTTGATTAGAGTAAATGAGGGTATATACTTTGCTGATTAATTAGCTAGTTAATTTATTAGATAGCGTATTAATTGTCAAAATTAAGTTCCAACCGAAATAAGAGTTTTTTAAGATATATTAATTAACTCTGGTATGTACCTAAGATGTAATATCCTTGGAAATAATTCATATATGAAACATTTTTCCTTGTATTGAATTTATTTCCATCATTGATATTGTTCATAAGTAAGTTTAGATTGATATTGTTCATAAGATGGATTAATGCGGAGCTGAATGTAAGGATTGAAATCGGATTTACAATATTTTGGTCCGATTTTAATTTGGCAAAGTTTTAGGAAAAATTGTCTTTCCACGTGCTTATGGAAAGACGAGGTTTAACTAGAATAACAAAAGGTAAAAGGTAAAAGGTAAAAGGTTTTAGTTGAAATATTAAAAATTTATTATGCAACGTGTAATAGTTATAAAGTTTATAACCCGATCCATGCAACCAAAAAATTTTATCTTCATTTATTCTAATTTGCACTTTAAACCTTGATCTTTCCATGACTTATAAAAATACCGTCTTTCAAGAGACAGACTCTTTCAATTTTAGTTTTTATTGGATTCGAATAAAAAGATTAATATTAGAGTAGTGTAGCATTAGTATTTCAGGGGTTGTATACATATTATAAATACGATTAATTCATGAACATACCTACATGCAATAATTAGGGTTTTCAGAAACATACCGAATTTCTTCATGGCGTTGAAACCTAAACAAGTTGCAATAATTGGCTGTGAATATGTACCATTTTAATTTGCACGCGTTTAGTGCTAACTAAACGATCTCCAGTCTAACTATAAGCGATCAACTCGTCTAAGACAGTGAGTTGATTTCAGTGCAATTATTTGCTAAACGTACGATCTTCAATTTAAACGTGTATAAATAAATAGAATTGTAATATGTAAACGTGTGATCAACCAAGAGAGGAACCAGGAGAGCGAGAGATCATACGAGCTATCTTTGGTTATGACGGACTACTAAATAAATGCTTTGTCAATCATTAATGTGAGACTTTCAACACCGCCCCTCATGTGCAGGGGTATTATAATGTTCGCATAAACATAGCCATAAATGAGTTATGAGCTTATTATTGGGAATACATATTCACTGGGCCGATTCGACCAACCTTGTGCTCTTATACCATGTAAGGAAATGATCCGTGACTCTTCTCATTGAGTAGGATGCTTTATATACATGAGTTATGTAGAAACCTATTACAAGCACCTAAAGTCTGTTTACGAGGTAAGCAACAAACTAGATAACTAAAGACTACGAAATTCTAGTTTACAAAGGAGGTTAAAACTCTATAACTAAAAATTAAAAATGTTACAAAGTAATGACAATATTAATTTGCTAATTAAAGAGAATGATAATGAATTCTATCATAGATTCATTGAAGATTGCAACACGAATATTTTTCGCAATGGGCCGGCTGGGGGCAGCTAAATGGGCCACTCCTCCGTGTTCATATCCTAATACATCTTGGACTAGACTTGCTTCTCCTCAACTCAGTATTTTGGGTTCTAGACCTCAACAAGCAATCAGTGCCCAAACTGCTCCACATCCACCTATGTTCCAACTGATAATGAACAAGCCATGCATACAAATGTCTTTAAACGTGCCAGACAAAAATTGGAACTTTGATACAGGGGCAACTTCTCATATGACGGCATCTCTAGGGTACACTGTCGCCTTATTATATTATGAGTCAACTGAATCATCATATCACTGTTGGAAGTGGTCAAAATATTCCAATTCGCGGTTATGGACAATTCCCCTATCCCCTCCTCACCCACATTTATCTTTACCAAATGTTTTACATGTCCTAAAACTCATTAAAAATCTGATCTCTGTGCATCGTTTCACTACAGACAATTTTGTTTCCATTGGATTTGACTCATTTGGTTTTTTGTATAAAGGGCCTTCTCATAGGGATGACGCTCATGTGATGTGATATCAGTGGGGATTTGTATCTCTTGCCACAAATCCTTTCTTTTCTTCTCCTTCCACCTTTACTGCACTTTCTTCCCCTTTATGGCATACTAAATCAGGTCATCCGTGTGCACTGGCTTTGCGTTCTTTAACCAATAATAAGTTTATTGATTGTAACTAAGAATCTAATTCCTCTTCAATTTGTGAATATTGTGTTTTTGGAAAACATGTAAAGCTGCAATTTCATCAATTACGTTCTAATACTTTGATGCCTTTTGATATCATCAATAGCGATCTCTGGACTTCTCTAATTTTAAGCACAGTTGGACATAGATATTTTGACTTTTCCCTTTGATAGAAAATATCAAGTATATTATCTTTATCTTCTTTTGGTTTTTTTTTTGTTAAAAGACATTTTGAGCAAAACACTAAATGCTTTCAATGTGATAATGGCAAGGAGTTTGACAATGATAACTTAGGAAAATATTGCCACACCAATGACCTTATTTTTCATTCTCATTATCTTTTTGAGGCTCAATAAGCTAAAACCTAGCTAGTTCTTTCATTATATTTAAAATTTTTCAATTAGATCAATAATAAAATTGTTGAATTAGCTCAGAGGGGTTTCAAGATTTCTTCCAAGCCAAGTCAGACAGCTCCTCAAATCATCTTTTTTCAATTCCTTCATTCCAGATCCGATGTTCGATCGGCTAACCACCTTTGGCAAGTCAGAAAGCTCCTCCAGTCCCCTGCTCTGTCGGCGTTGCGTGGAATCTCCATCACCGTTCCTTCTATGCAGCAGCATCATGATCAACCCGCTGCCTTCCCATCGTCCGCCACCTCTGCACCAGCCGCAACCCTAGCTTATTCAATGGGAGGTTTGTCATTGCACTGTCGATAAATTGGGGAGTACAGATTGTTCTAGAAAAAGTAATGGCTATTGTGCATCATGGGAAGTATTCTAAATCAATAATTACATCTGAAATTTATGTCTTGATATCGTTCGTGGATCAAATATAGTATATTTACTGCTCAAGGAGGAAGTTATCAGTATACCCAGCATCCCGCTACAACATTACATCACTATTTCCATTGACAGATATATCTATGTGAATGTTGTGGATGCTAAATCGGAAACCTACAGTGTGGAGGATATGACACAGTGACATCACTAACGCAGACCACTTTGTGTAATAAATTCAGAAAAATTAGCCTAGAAAAGGCTTTTGAAGAGTAGGTCACCCTCCACACTGAGATAACGTTAGCCATTAATGCAGTAGTAAAAGACCGGGGAATGCAATGTTTGCGATTCAAAATCAAGGATATATCCCCTCATCATGGAGACATGGTGGTGGGGATAGAAGTGGAGGATGAACCCAAAAAGGGAGCTCAAATCCTAGAGGGTGAAGGAGAAGCACATGTATCGATATTATCTTTTGCAAAAACCCAGGCAGTATCTAAACTGTCACTACAACTCATGAGTAGCAATCTTGAGGGTACATTTTTTAGAGCCGTACACAAATACCTGAAATCACTTGCTCAAAAAGTTGAAGATTTTGTGCCTAATGATAAGGAGGGCAATGGCAAGAAATTTTTTGTTACTCATAGGAGGGCGGGGTGCAAAGAAAAAATTCCAACTGATTGTGTTAGGTGGGAAAGCAATTGTAGTTGAGCGAATGTTCAAGTACCATAAAACAGTGATGTAAAGCATACACGACCTCATTCCATTTGTAGATAGAATATCATTTGTCCTCTCCTTGAAGGAGGAGGTAATTGTCATCGACTAGACGACCTTCACTAAGGACAATGTATGCTTGTTGATTAACAGTGTCCTATATATCAAGATTATCGATCTTAAATTAATATCCTAAGTATATTATCCACAATGGGCCGATTGGGAGCAACCAAGAGGGTTCACTCCTCAGTGCTCATATCATACTACATCTTGGACTCGACCCGCTTCTCCTCAACCCGGCATTATGGGCTCTAGACCTTAACACGCATTCAATACCCAAACTGCTCCTCCATCCACCTATGCTCCAACTGATATTGAGCAAGTCATGCATACAATGTCTTTAAATGTGCCTCAGAACAATTGGCATTTTGATATAGGGAAACTTCTCATATAAGGCATCTTCGAGCACACTCTCATCTTATTCTAATATAATGCATTTAAATCACCATATTGTTGTTGAAAGTGGTCAAAATATTCCAATTCGTGGTTATGGGTAATTCTCCATATCCCTTTCTCACTCATATATTTACCAAATATTTTAAGTGGCAAATGAATTTGATTTCTGAATTGAAAAGAAGAATACAAACTATGCTCGGATTTACAAAAATAAAACATATCAATTCCTTATGAGAATGCATTAGACTACCAGTTCTACCTATTGCACAAAGAACTAGTCCATAATCTACACACACAAAAAGGAAGATTAAAATCACTACTCTCAAAAGGACTCTATGCCACTCAAGTAACTCAAATCTATTGCAAAAGCATCCAAGCCACTCAAATCTATTGCAAAAGAATCGAAGCCAACAAAATTCAGCGCCCTTTCCAATTCCAGGGCATCTCTCTCCGTCCATTACCTGGAACACGAAGGCTCTGCCATGACGCCACCACCTTGAAGCTCATCATCCAACACCCCCATTGGTGATACATTCACCACCTCCATATCAGAAGTTGTTGTGTTACGACATCTCTTGGAAACCTGTTCTGAGCAATTAGCTTAATGTTCTCACTGCTTCTTGCCGCGTTTGATCATAAAACCTCTCGAGAGGTTCTTCAACACCTTACCAATCACATAATCAGAGCTCAAAACTCTAAATTTCTAAAGAGCATCTAGGGATAAGCGCAACTAGTGCAAGTAATAGTTGCACTTACCTTCAACCTTAACATCATCACCACAGTCCGCATTGGTCAGAGTCTTGCAGTTTCCCTTCACTTAACCGATGATCATCACATCTTTGCCCTTCTTTTGTCGAGCCAAAACCCAGACCTTGCGGTTCTCGAAACATTATTCTTTCCAAATTTGGAAATTTTACTCAACACCTATTTGTGTCTTAGTTTTCATTTCAGCATCTGATTCGTCACTCGGATCCAAAATTTTCTGGTCTCTCAAAAATACCCTTCAGGATATCTTCACCGGCCCATAAAGATCAATCCGAGTAAGGTCGCTAGGGAATTCCGTGGTGGCGGAGAGGTTAAAACTGCGGCCGAAGGGCAACAACTAGAGAACTTTGATAAGAAAACCATCGATGGGTTTAAATCGCTGCCCAAACTCCATCAAATTCACTTGGTCTGACATCATGAATCTCTAATTGCAAAATTGGAAAAGCCAAAATTGGAGAATCAGGGGAAATTGAATCGCAAATGTGGGAGTTAGGGAACTGGGGGATTCTGAATTGGAAAAGTGGGAGTTGGGGAAAATATGGAATTGGGGAAATGGAGGATATAATGAGTGTGTGAAGTAAGACTCTAAATATATAGAAGAAGAATTAAGGAAACTTCGGTATGCAATGGTATTTCCGGGTTAACCATTTTTTTTAAATTTCAAAGGGATTTAGAGTTTCCCCGGTAAAAGTTGGGAGGGCGGGAACTGGGAAGAAAAGCAATATGGAGCAATTCAGAGCAGATTGCCGTCATCGGGATAAAATAAGCGGCTATGAATTGGCATCGGGACCAAATGTTTATAGGTCTCAAAACTCATTTAAAATCTGATCTTTGTGCATTATTTCACTATACACAATTTTGTTTCCATTGAACTTGACCCATTTGGTTTTTGTGTAAAGTACCTCCTGAAAGGGATACCGCTCATGAGATGTTATAGCAGTGGGGGTTTGTACCCTCTCACCACAAATCCTTCATTTTCTTCTCCTTCCACCTTTACCACACTTTCTCCCACTGGCATAATAAATTAGGTCATCTGGGTGCACCAATTTATCTTTCTTTAAGCAATAATAAGTTTATTGATTATGACCAAGAACCTAATTCCTCTTTCGTTTGTGCATCTTGTGCACCGGCCGTGACTTTAGCATCTTCCACATGAGGTTTGTCGTAGCACTGCCGATAAACTAGAGAGTCTAGATTCTACCAGAAATGAAAGTAATGGCTATTGAGCATCATGGGAAGTATTCTAATATAATAACATCTAGAATTTAAGTTCTGATACCGTTATTGGATCAAATAGCGTATGTTTTCACCTTCGAGGAGGAAGTTATCAGTATACCCCAATAGACCGCCACAACGGAGGATTACGCCACTCTTCGTTGATGGATATATCTATGTGAATGTTGTGGGTTCTAAATTGAGAACCTACAGTGTGAAGGATACCTGAACAGACCACTTTATGTAATAAATTCAGAAATATCAGCCTTGAAAAGGCTTTTGAGGAGAAGGCCACCCTCCAAACTGAGATAGTGGTAGCCATGAATGCAGTGGCGAAGAACAGGTGAATGAAGCTCTTGCGATTTGAAATCAAGGATGTATATCTCCTTATTATGCAGTCAGGGTGGTGGAATTGAAATCAGAGAATGAAACCAAAAAGACATCTCAAATCTTGAAGGGTGAAGGAGAAGCACAAAAAGTATTGATACTATCTCTTTCAAAAACCTGGGCAGTATCTATACTCCACAACTCATGAGTAGCAATCTTGAAGATACATTCTAAAGAGCCGTACACAATTTTGTTAATCTTCGCCTTTCTGAACAAGTTGTTTCTTCCCAGCATCTGAACAAGTGATTCCTTTTCTTCTCTCACCTCCTTTACCGCACTTTTCCCACTTTATGGCATAATAAATTAGGCCTTCTCGTTGCACCAATTTTGCATTCATTAAGCAATAATAAGTTTATTGATTGTTACCAATAACCTAATTACTCTTCAATTAGTGCATCTTGTGTTTTTGGAAAACATGTAAAGTTGTCGTTTCATTAATCACTTTCTAATACTTTGATGTCTTTTGATATCATCCATAGTGATCTCTTGACTTCTCTAGGAACAGCTGGACATAGTTATTATGTATTACTTTTGGATGTTTATTCTAATTTTTTATGGAATTTCCCCCATTGATAAAAAAGGCTCAAGTGTATTCTCTTTTCTCATTTTTGTTAAAACACAATTTGAGTGAAACAGCAGATGCTTTCAATGTGATGATGGCAGAAAGTTTGACAATGATAACTTAGGAAAATACTGCGACACCAATGGCCTTAGTTTTCATTCTCATTCTCTTTCCGAGACTCAAGAAGCTAAAACCTAGCTTTATTCTTACATTATTTTTTCCAAAAAATTCAGCTAGCTCAGAGAGGTTTCAAGGTTTTTTCAAAGCCACTTCCCACAAAATCATCTTCCCTCACATTCAAACAAATCATCATTCTTCAGTTCCTTAATTTCTGCCACCATGAATTCTAGGTCCGGCATCCAGTCGGCTAACCACCTCCAATAACTCTAACAGCTTCTTCACTCTCCAGCTCCGTCAGCGGCGCGTGGAAGATCCATTGCCTCCCCTGCTAAGCAGCAACATCATGATCTACCTGTTGTCTTCCCACCGTCCACTACCTCTGCACCGGCCGCGACCCTTGCTCCTTCGTTGGAGGTTTGTCGTGGCACCGCCAATAAACTGGGGAGTTTGAATTGTGCTGAAAATGAAAGTAATGGTTATTGAGCATCACTGAAAGTATTCTAAGACAATAACATCTAGAATTCATGTCCTGATACCTTTCTTGAATC
Source organism: Rubia yunnanensis (assembly GCA_037428765.1). Classification (NCBI taxonomy): domain Eukaryota; kingdom Viridiplantae; phylum Streptophyta; class Magnoliopsida; order Gentianales; family Rubiaceae; genus Rubia; species Rubia yunnanensis. The sequence continues at coordinate 139,416,870 of CM075062.1, read as the reverse complement.
AAATATCATTTGTTTACTCTTTCAAAAAGCATAGCTAGATATACGCTAGCTAAAAGAGCCAGCCATGCATACAATATCACGCAAAGTTATACTACCTCCATTCGAACTAAAGGTTCATGCTCCCTCTGTCCCAACTTAAACTGCAGAGAGAGGGAGGAAGTCTCAAAATTTCACCTGCCTTGAAATGACTACATTACCCTTCTGCCTTCTACCTTCTACCTTCACTAACTCCTACCACCACCACCATCCATCACCACCACTGAAAAATTAGTCACAGTCATCCCCAACATAATAAATTTACAATAATCAAATTATACCCATTACAAATCCTAACCAAAATTTACAACAAATTCATAAACCCACTTGGCCACTTTACCCCATTACAAACCAAACAAATTCAGTCTTCGTCATCCTAGCCTCCTCCCGTCGATGTGCTCGTCCGGACTCACTTTTCTTCCATGGTGAAAAATCAGAGCAAGGGCATTTTCTTCCACCAACTACTTGACCCACCAAAAGTTCATTCTCTTGCCTTTCTTGCACAATAAATCAGCCATCGGCACTCGAGAGCACCACGGATTTGGAGAGGGAGACTTGGATGGTAGAGTGGGAGGGATGGTTGGGGGAGGGGTTTGAACCTGCGTTGGTGGCAGAAGAGAGTGTGGTGGCGGATTTATGTTGAAATAGGGATCTGGTTTACATTCTGGGTGGTGCAGAATTAGGGTTTTGTGTAATTTGGGCCAGTAGAATTAGAATTTCATTTGCAAATTTAATTTTTTAGTAAGGGCTTTGTTGTCTTTTCAACATAAAATTCTGTTGTAATGTTTCCAAATTTGGAAAATGTGCAGCTTATGGTGGGACAAATAAAAAATGAAAGTGTGCAGGTTAACATCAGACGGAGGGAGTATCACTTTTTGTATGGACATTTATGCATGTTGAATGCGTTAAATTTCAACTAAAGTGGGTGAATTGAAATGAGTTGACCGAATTCCAACCACAAATTTCAACCTAAACAAGAAAATAATCAAAATATGAATCTTGTATTGGGACAGATAAAAATGTGAAATACTCCCTCTGGTCCACTAATTATGGCCTTCATTCTTAATATGTACTCCCTCTGGTCCTCTGATTTGGCACTGAGGGAGTATATACTCATACACTTCTGTGCCAATATACTTTATACTCCATCTGGTCCTCTATTTATGTCCCTTTTTTTCTAACATTTTTTCAAAGCATGTTTGATCATCGATAATTTTAGTTACGTACGATAACAGACTATATTAAAAACTATATGTTACGGAGAATTCAAAAACATCTAGCATAATGTCTGTTACTACATACAACAAAAGTTATTAATGATCAAATATATCATTAAAAATATTTGGTCAAACATAGCCATAAATAGAGGATCGAAGGGATTAGGTTAAGAAAGGACACTGCAACATTAGGGAAACAAAATGCATTGCCAGATGGAAAAGAACATGAATGAAGACGGTTTCACGCATGTTTGGTCAGATCGAACTGCGTATGCAATAACATTACATTATTTCGTTAATTAATTTAATTTGTCATGTACTTTTTCATTTAATTAGGTTCGCACTATTATTCCTTTTGTCACCTCAGATCTCTTATGTATAACTAATTGCGTAGGATGTGACCATTTGTTTGTACTTGGTAGGACAAAAGAATTGATTTGCCACATTTTCTTTGCATAAATTGATTTAATTGTACTCCCCTGTCTGAGGTTAAATTACACGAAATTATTTTCATGCTCATCAAGAAATTTGTCCAATCGTTCATATGTTTAACTACATATGATAACGGCAAACAAAAAATTACTTGTTATGACGAATCCAATAATATCACATACGATAATAGTATTGCTTATATATCTACTTAAATATGCAATCAAAATTTGATAGAAAATAGTATAAATAGTAGAGGTTGAGATGGGACAGAGGCAGTGTCTATCTTTGCATATGTGTGTGTGATAATTCATATGTAATTCCAAAAACATTTCCAAATTGGCTGCTGTTGAAAAATAGTGATACTGCTTCAAATTTATATATGACAAAAGCTTTGCGTGAAGGAATAAAGAAAATGGCTTGTCATTCATTTGAGCCACCACTAGTTTTATCCCTTTGACTCTAATTACTCACAAATTGATTGATATATCAATATATATTTTGTTGTCTCTCATTTCAAGTAGTGGAGAAAATGGAGAAGCAAAAAACAACTGTGAGAAAAATGGGTGTTTTATGTTGAGTTGAGGTATTCGTGTAAGATCTCATTAATTAACTTAAGTTTATTTTGGTTTTAGAAATTTTAATTTTTTTTTTGTAGAAATATTGATTAGAAAAACGCTATGTGAAGTGCAAACGTGTGATCAGTGAGGAGAATTTTTTTAGAAAATAATAAAATTAATTGAGCGCATATGTGACTCTAAAATTTACCTGTGTGCGGGGTATAATTTTGAGTTTTTATGGAAGTGCTCGTATAATTTTTGATCGGCATTAACTTTAATAACATTTTTTAGGACAAAATATTGATATGACCCTATATTTTGGAGGTTTGTGTTAATATGACCCTATGAAGTTGAAAAATGTTATTATAGCTCTGTGTTTTGCATCAAAAGTGCAGATATAACCCTATGGTACTATTCCATCGTTGACCTTGTTATTTCCGGCTGTTGTGCGGAATGGAGAAAGAACAGAAAATATGAACGAAAATAACAAGACACAAGATTTACGTGGTTCACCAATTTGGCTACATCCACGGGAGACGGATTCACTATATCAGAATTAATGTTTACAGAGAGAAGAGAGACACTTTATATGTTGTCTCCACTAAACCCTAATAAACTGGGCCAAAAACACAATTCGGTCCAAATCAACAGCAGTCCAATAAAGAGACAGCGAGACCCCCGTTTGTTTCCCGGGGGCGACTGCCGCCCCCCGGACCCCCAGGCCAGGGTCGCAGAAGCGGCTATTACAGTATTCAAGGCATACCAACAAATCTCCACCTTGACTTGAATCCTCAAAGTAGAAAACTCCAGATGCACCATTACAGTGCCAGACGAGTAGACTTCACCCTCCACTCCCGGGACTGCCCATAGAGCACCTAATCAGCTCTGATGTTCAGCAAGTCCAAACAATGTTGGAACTTGCTATGTGGAACAGATTTGGTGAACATATAGCGGGGTTATCTGCAGTTCCCACTTTCTTCACCCTGATTCTCCTCTCACTCCTCAAGAAATGATATCTGACATCAATATGCTTGGTCCTCTCATGATGGACCTGATCCTTGGCTAGGCAGATTGTACTCAAGCTGTCACAGTACACAGTAGCCTGATCATGATGTAGACCAAGATCACTAACCAGCCCTTTCAGCCATATTCCCTCCTTTGCAGCCTCTGTCAGAGCCATGTACTCTGCTTCCGTAGCAGACAACGTCACTGTAGGTTGCAAAGTCGCCTTCCAACTAACCACAGAACCTCCCAAAGTGAATACATAACCAGTCATCGATCTCCTCGTGTCAACATCACCAGCATAATCAGAATCAGAGTAGCCTGTAACTAAGCACTCTGTATCACCTCCATAAATGAGACCCACATCAGACGTACCTCTAAGATACCTGAAGATCCTCTTCACAGCTTGCCAATGTTCCTTTCCCGGTTGCCCCATGAACCTGCTCACAACACTGACTGCCTGTGCTAAATCTGGCCTCGTGCAAACCATAGCATACATCAAGCTCCCCACCGCGCTGGCATAAGGAACCCGAGACATATACTCCTTCTCCTTGTCTGACTGAGGATCAAACATAGTGGTGAGATGAATATTTGCAGCACTAGGAGTGTCTATAGGCTTGGCTGTAGACATGCCAAACCTAGCCAACACTTTCTGAATGTAGCCTTTCTGTGACAAGAAAAGCTTCCGCTGACTTCGATCCCTAAGAATCTCCATTCCTAGTATCTTCCGAGCTGCACCCAGATCCTTCATCTCAAACTCAGCACTAAGAAGTCCTTTCAACTTCTGAACCTCGTGCTTACTCTTTGCGGCTACCAGCATGTCATCTACATAAAGCACCAGATAGATGAATGACCCATATCTCAACCTGCTGTAGTAGACACAACAGTCATAAGCACACCTCGTATATCCCAGCTGAAGCATGTAACTGTCAAACTTCTTGTACCACTGCCTCGGAGACTGCTTAAGTCCATACAAAGACTTCTTCAACTTGCAAACATACTTTTCCTTGCCAGGAACCTGGAAACCATCTGGATGAGTCATGTACAACTCTTTCTCCAACTCTCCATGTAGAAAAGCGGTCTTCACATCAAGTTGCTCGAGCTCCAAATCCTGATGTGTCACCAAGGCTAGCAACACTCTGATAGAAGTGTGTCTGACCACTGGTGAGAAAATCTCATTATAGTCTACCCCCTCCCTTTGACTGAAACCTCTTGCAACAACTCTTGCCTAGTACTTGACTCCTTCTGCAGGTGATATTCCTTCCTTCTTCTTAAAAACCCATTTGCAACTGATTACCTTTCTCCCTTGAGGCTGTTTGACCAATTCCCATGTCTGATTCTTCTGAAAAGACTCCATCTCATCTCCCATTGCAGCAAGCCATTTATCAGCATCAGTACATGAAGTAGCCTCTCTGAAGGTTGATGGCTCTTGAGTATCCACTTCCTCGGCAACTGACAGTGCATAACCCACCATATCCTCAAACCCATATCTCTTTGGCGCCCCAACTCCAACCCTCCTGGGTCGGTCCTGAGCTAAACTGCGGACTGTAGCTCCTGATGGTTGAGGATCTGGTGGTGGAGATTCCGGTATCTCAGATTCTGTCTGTGGCTCTTGATCCACCTCAAATTGTTCCAATCTATTTTCACCTTGAGTGACTTCAAGCTCCACCTGTTTATCAACTCCACTAGTTTCTGGCATAACTGTGGGCTTCACCATAGATCTAAGCAAAGAATTTTCATCAAAGACAACGTCCCTGCTCAGAATAACCCTCTTCTCAGATGGAGACCATATCCTGGAGCCTTTAACTCCATCTCCATAACCCACAAAGACACCCTTCTTGGCTCGGGGCTCTAACTTACCATCACTAACATGATAATAAGATGTACAACCAAAAACTTTTAACTTGGAGTAATCAACAACTTTACCTGACCACAACTCCATAGGTATTTTGCACTCTATACCCGTGTGAGGCCCGCGGTTGATCAGGTAACAAGCTGTACTCACCGCCTCTGCCCAGAATCTCGTTTCCAAACCAGCATTAGAGAGCATGCACCTCGCTCTCGCCAGCAATGTCTGATTCATCCGCTCAGCTACGCCATTCTGCTGTGGCGTATTCCTGACTGTATGATGACGAGCAATCCCTTCATACCTACAAAACTGATCAAACTCAGACGAGCAGAATTCCAGCCCATTATCAGTTTGAAGCCTCTTGATCTTCTTCCCGGTCTGATTCTCCACCAAAGCTTTCCACTCCTTGAACTTCGAGAAAGCTTCACTCTTATGTTTCATCATGATAACCCAAGTCATCCTTGAGTAATCATCAATCAGAGAAACAAAGTACCTGTGACCTCCCAGTGACTCAACTCGGGAAGGTCCCCAACAATCAGAATGGATGTAATCCAATGTGCCCTTTGTTCTATGAATCGCCTTAGGAAACTTGCTGCGGTGATGCTTCCCAAAAACGCAATGCTCACAGAAGTCCAAGCTCTTGATCTTGTGGCCACCAAGAAGATCATACTTCGACAGAATCTGCATCCCTCTTTCACCCATGTGACCAAGCCTCATATGCCATAACTTAGTCATATCATCCTGGTGAACCTCCGAAGATACAACATTAACAGAATCCATAACCGTGGAACCTTGTAGAAAATACAAAGTACCATGCAGAACACCTTTCAGAACCAGCCTAGAACCTTTGCAGACACACAGAACTCCATCACTCCCTGAGTAGACGAAACCCTTTCTATCCAACGTAGGAAGAGAAATCAGATTCTTTGTCATCGATGGAACATGCCCGACATCGTTCAAAGTACAGAAACTACCATCATGCATCCTGATCTTGATTGAACCAATCCCAACTACCTTGCACGCAACACCATTTACCGTAGTAATGATGCCCTCAGCTTGCTCATAAGTTGAGAAATAATCACTCCTTGGGCATATATGGTAAGATGCCCCAGAATCAAGAAACCACGCATTAGAATGATTATTTTTCCCAGTAACAGCTAGAGCAAAATCATCTTCAGAACTGAAATCCCCCTTCAGCCACAGCAGTAGTACCAGATGTACTCCCAGATTTACTAGCCTTCTTCGGACACTCCTTTTTCCAATGCCCCTTCTCCTTACAGTAGTTACAAACATCATTGGCCTTGGGACCCTTTGAAGATGACTTCTTGCCCTTCTTCTTATTGCCGGTTTCCTTGCCTTTTGTGTTTCCGTCACTAGCAAACAAGCCAGTGGCCTGACTTTCTGTACCTGTACTGTTTGCCTTATGTCGCAGAGGATCTTACTTCCTCCAAAGACACAGAATCTTTACCAACAATAAATGACTGAACAAAATTTTCATACGAAAGTGGTAAAGAAACTAGCAAAATCAAAGCAGCATCTTCATCTTCAATTTTCACATCTATATTTCGCAATTCTAATAACAAAGTATTCAATTGCTCTAGATGGTCTCTGAGTTGCGTACCTTCCTGCATTCGGAGACCGAAGAGGTGTTATTTCAGAAGCAACTTGTTGGTTAGAGATTTCGTCATATACAAACTCTCCAACTTCAGCCACAGTTGTGCAGCAGTCTCCTGATCTGAGACCTCAGTGATGATTTCATCCGCGAGACACAGCATAATCGTCGAGTGTGCCTTTTCTTCCAGACTCACAACATCGCCAGAACTGCTCGCGAAATCCTTCGTCAGCGGAGTCCACAAACCTTGCTGTTTCAGCAAAGCTCGCATCTTGATCTGCCATAAACCGAAACTGTTTCTCCCAGTAAACTTGTCGATCTTCACGTTCAACCCAGACATCTTTCTCCCCGATCAGCCCCGATCTGATGAGCCCAGAATCCAATATACCCACTACGGATATCGCCGGAAAAAGAAACCGCTCTGATACTAGTTTGTTGTGCGGAATGGAGAAAGAACAGAAAATATGAACGAAAATAACAAGACACAAGATTTTACGTGGTTCACCAATTTGGCTACATCCACGGGAGACGGATTCACTATATCAGAATTAATGTTTACAGAGAGAAGAGAGACACTTTATATGCTGTCTCCACTAAACCCTAATAAACTGGGCCAAAAACACAATTCGGCCCAAATCAACAGCAGTCCAATAAAGAGACAGCAAGACCCCCGTTTGTTTCCCGGGGGCGACTGCCGCCCCCCCGGACCCCCAGGCCAGGGTCGCAGAAGCGGCTATTACAGTATTCAAGGCATACCAACACCGGCATTGACCAAATGCAAAAATAGTAAAATACCCCTAACTTTCAAATTACAAATCTATTTACTAAAATATCCTAGGTTCTTCTTCTTATCCATAACCATTAGCCACTGCCACCTCTGTCGTCACTCTGCCGCCAATCCGCAGGTCAAAATCTAGAAACGAGCCACTAGACCACAGCCAACAACGACTGCACCTCCACCGCTGCTCCGCCACCTCCACCGTCGCTCCGCCACTGGCGGCGGCCACAATCTGGAAAAATGGCCAGCTCCAGCCAAGAAAAATTAAAACCCACCCCTTCGGATTCCACAAGAACAACCAGCACACATAATCCAAACCTCGACGATAAATCTGAGAGCACTCACCTTTTGAATCATCGAGCTCAGTATCGAGGGTTCAATTTCTCCAATTGATGCTCCAAAAATCCCAAATCTATGGCGATGTACTTTGCCCTAATTGAGTTACGGCGGCGGGGAGATCTCGTTTGCTGCCATCTTCGTTGAATTGCTAGGTGGAGCGGAGGTGTGTGAAGTTAGGCAGAGCGGAGCTAGGTGGAGCGGCGCGGAGGTTAGGTGGAGCGGATTTGTGTGAAGCTAGGTGGAGTGGCGGAGCAGAGGTGGTGGCGGCGACGCGAAGGTGGCGGCGACGAAGCGGAGGTGGCAGTGGCAGAGCGGAGGTTAGGTGGAGAATAAGGAAAGAAAAAGGAAAGAATAGTTTTGCTTCTTCTTCAACAGTGGCGGAAAGTGAGACTAATAAGGAAATAAATGAATGGGGGCATAATTGTCCTTTCCTTGTTCTAAATTTTAATTTTTAAAAAACAGGGATATGATAGTCATTTTATGTATTTCCGGCCAAATTCAGGCATATTAGCACATTCAAGCAAAACAAAGGGTTACAATATCACTTTCCAACTTCACAGGGTCATATTAGCACAAACCATCAAAATATAGGGTTATATGAACACTTAACTCTTTTTTTTACTTTTGATAGGTGTTGACTTGAAAATTTCGGAAAAAAGGAAATGTACCTTGGTTGTTTAGCTGACTTCTTACAGATAAAAAATAAGTCCTTAGTTTTTTTTTGAAAAATACCCTCTAGCCTTTGACCAACGTATATGTTTTTTGAAAGTTCTAGTATCACCCATGATAAGCATAAAACTTTATAACTTTACCCTTCTTTTTGTTTTTCTGTAAACAGGGCAAATAACAAATATTGTCTTGTTTGTTCGGCAACTTAACGTACTCATTGATTTATGTCACCAACAATGTTGTTATAGCACCGCATCACACACCTCCACTCACCAATGTCACCTAATTCAGCTTATAGCGCATCATCGCATCACCAACACCACCACACACCCTCTCATGGTGCGCCCTGTCACTCTCATTCTTCCATCGGCCCCCTTTCTCTCTTTTCGCCATTACCGCCGTCGATCTCTTTCCACTCCGTGTCTTCGCAAATTATTTCAAGTCACCCCCTACAAACATCATATGCACGCAATCACGCATCACCACTCAGAGTCTTAGTTTACTTCGCCTCCTTTGTACCAGAACCACCCCAAATCACAATTATTTAGATCCGTACTTGTTAATTTCAACCACCATCATCGTTGCATAGATAATACTTTTCTGACTTTTCATGCCACTAGAGGAATATAGAAATCCTCAGATCTAAAAAGCCAAGATATTAAGTGTATGGTAAAACACTGTTTATTTTAAAATCAGCAGCGAAGAAATTGAAAACAAGCGGCGAAGGAAACTTATTTAGTTATTATTTGAGGGAATTGAATTGACAATATAAGTGTGTGATATTTTATACCTTTAGAAAGAGTTTTAAGTTATCTTGACGTGTGGAGCACCTCCAAATTAAGTTAGAGAAGTGATAGGTATCTACATTTTGCTCTACACTATTGTAATATGATTAAATTTATTTTACATTTGATTACTCCATCCGTCCCAATAAAAATAGTATAATTATCAATATTTAGTTACTAATATTTTTATTTATGTGAGTAAAAAATATTTTTTTGAGTAAAGAAATGTTATAATAAATTCAGCAATATATTATATGATAATAGTCTTGTATATATAATGAATTAATAAAATTATTGAAATTGGGTTAATGCAACTCTAAAAGGTCAACTATGTCATTCTTATTGGGATGAGGTAGTATTAGGCTACATCAATTCATTTCAGCTCGTATAATTCACATTTCATTTTATCAGCAAAAATATAAATTTTACAACACATTTATGAAAAATGGTTCTTCGATGAACTAGACTCTTTTTATAAAAGTGAAAATTATGATAGTGTGTAATTTGTTAAAACAATTATCTGAATATCAGAATATCTGTAGAAAAAATTCAACATAACCATGTTCGATCATTTTTACACATTTTTACACTGTATTAACTTACTCTTGTATTAAATTTCAACATATCTTGGAATTCCATCTTAAAACTAATTGGAACTAAGTAGAGGTGACCAAAAGCCTTATATATAAGTCATTTAGTTCTTAAGAAATCGATGTGAGATATATCTTTCAACACGCCCCCTCACATGCTAACGTGGAAACACTCCACGACCCATATCAGGCCAAATTAAAGGGATCCACACGGCCCAATAAATCCAACATGGGCTCTGATATCATATTAAATTTTAAGGTATCTTGGGCTTCCATCTTAAAACCAATTGGTACTAAGTGGAGGTGACCCAAGGCCTTATATATAAGTCATTTAGTTCTTAAGAAACCAAAGTGGAGGTGACCCAAATTAGCACACTCTTTACGAGCATTGGGATTTGTTCAGAGTAAAGCATATTACTCTATGTCTTTTCCCGTGGATCGGTTTCTTTACATGTTCTGGTTTATGTGGATGATTTGGTCATTGTTGGTAGCTCTTCTGCGCTTATATCTGAATTCAAGAAATACTTGAGTTCTTGTTTCCACATGAAAGATCTTGGTTTGCTTAAGTATTTCTTGGGCATAGAGATTGCTAGAAGACCGGAGGGGATGCTTCTTTCACAACGGAAATATGTCATGGGCATCCTATCTGATACAGGTTTATCTGCCTCTAAACTGACAAACTTGCCGATGGAGCAGCAACACGATCTGGCGCATGTTGAGGGTTCGCTTTACCATGATCCTGAGCAGTACAGATGACTGGTTGGGCACCTGATATATCTTACCATCACACGTCATGAGCTTAGTTATTTGGTTCACACACTTACTCAATTCATGAAGTCTCATTGTGTTCCTCACTGGCAAGCCCCAGTTCGTGTGTTGCACTACTTTAGGAGCCATCATGGTCAAGGTTTATTTCTCTCTTCCCGTAGTGGGTTACAATTACCTACTTACTGCGATTCTGATTGGGTTGCTTGCCTTATTACCCATCGTTCCTCTTTCCGATTACTTTTTGATGACTAGTGATTCTCCGGTTTCTTGGAAGACCAAGAAGCAACCTACAGTTTCTTGGTCTTTCACTGATTTGGAGTATCGTTCTATGACTGTTACCTGTTGTGAGTTGTTATGGCTTAAGTCTTTACTGAAAGACTTAAGGGTTCTGCACACTTCTCCTATGCTACTGTTTTGTGATAGTCAATATGTTCTTCATATTGCGGTAAATCCAGTGTTCCATGAACGCACAAAGCACATTGAAGTTGATTGTCATTTTGTCCGGGATCTTGTTCAATCTGGTACTAATGTTACTCAGCATATCTGCACGTCAGACCAACATGCGGACTTGTTCACTAAGGCTCTCGGTCGTAACCAGTTTCATTCCCTGCTTGGCAAGTTGGACATTTCTAATCCTCATGCTCCAACTTGAGGAGGAGTATGAAGGAATTAGAATATTACTTGTAATTGTAATTATGTTCTAATACGTGTTCCTATGTTGTATAGGTATTCAGTACCACTATATAATGTATCCTGATATCATGAATACAAACACAGATTATTACCCTTATTTTCTACATCTTGATTTGGGAACATAACTTTGTAATTTATTTTTGCAATATTGTAAATGGTTTTATATAAATATCATAATCCATAATATTGGATGATGGTTTTGGAGAAAATTTTCACATTATCCAATTTTGAACACTCCAAAATCCCCAATTATAAGTAGTTGATTTTAAATAAAAGCCTCAAAATTAAGTACAAACATAAACCTCTTGAAATATTTGTTAATCATTTGTCCCTGTATTTTTATGTTATGCATGAAAGGATGAATATAAATCAGTCGTATAATACTGGAGTGGTGTACGTATAAGAATGTATCAATCACGATCAAATTGGTTATTATGTCATAGTTGCTTAAGCTAGTCGAATTTCTCCAAGTAGTCTTAGTAAAGGTCAATACGTCTGATTAAAAAAAGGTCAATATATATTAAGAATTTTAATTTTCATAATGGTTGATAGTTTTATGTACAATTTGGTATTGATGGCTAGTATGTTTTAAATTAAAGTGTTACTTCCATCCCACTAAAAATTACTTAATTACTTTTTCAGATCATGGTTGACCGTTAATATCTCTATCTACACATATTAATTTCGCATATAAATTGATATTTAGAAAATAGATGTTAAGATAAATCTAACAATATCTCAATTTTTATTATATATACTAGTTCAAATTTGGCAAAATCTTGGAAAAGACCGTCTTTCCATAGACTTATAGAAAGATGAGGTTTAATTAAAATTATAAAAGATAAAAGGTTTTAGTTGCAATATTATAAATTTATTATCCAACGTGTAGTAGTTTTAAGTTTATAACCCTATTAATGCAACCCGAAAACTTTATCTTCATTTATTCTAATTTGCACTTTAAACTTTGGTCTTTTCATGGCTTATGGAAAGATCGTCTTTCAAAAGACAAACTCTTGAAATTTAGGATTGAAATTTATAAAATTTGATTTTAAAAAAGTAATTAAGCAAGTTTGAGTGGGAAGGAGGAAATATACTTCTTCCATCATAAACAAAAGTTTGTTTTGCAGAGTAATTTTTTATCTAGAAATAGAGGTAGATATTTTATCAACTTAATTTTATTACTTAATTTACATGTATACAGTTTTGAGTCCGTCTCTTGAAATGCGCTCTTTTCATAAGCCATGGAAAAACCAAGGTTTAAAGGGCAAATTAGAAGAAATTATGATAAAATTTTTGCGTTGCATGAATCGGTTTACAAACTTTATAACTACTACATGTTGCATAATAAATTTTTAATATTGCAACTAAGACCTTTTACCTTTTATAATTTTAATTAAACCCCATCTTTCCATAAGCCTATGGAAAGACGGTCTTTCCCAAAACTTTGCCTACCGTTTTTTATCAATAATGATATATATTCCTGACATATAAAAGTGTCGCAAACGTTCTGCACTTTGTTAGCTACACTTTTGAATGTAATAAAAATGTTGCTACATAAACCCATGTCACTAAATTTTACATTTCACCTCTTGTTCAAATGTTACAAAAAAAAAGTGCGTCCACGTGTCACACATATTTGAGCCACTTCTACTAAGTGTCACAACTCAAAATTATTTGTGTGGCACTTAAAATACAATTATTTTTGTGACACTCTTAGAGGGAGTACGTATAATTTAGTGATGTAAGTTCATGTAGAAATATTCATTAGTGGCATCTATATGTGCAGTAAAGGTTTAGTAACACATGAAGGTGCAATAAGAATTGTGACACTTCCTCACTTATCATTAAAAATGTGTCACAACTGATTTTTGTTTTTGTAATGATAATGTTGGAGTTATAAAAAAATAGATTTTACATTTATTTTAACACCATGTCTCTTTTTTCATAGTCAGTATTTTTCTGGAATTTTTCATATTTCGTTGACTCGCAGGCAGTATGGACAAGTTCATAGCTTAGATCATGTGCATCATGAACTAAAATAAGCATGAAAACGTGTTTACAAGTACTTCATAGTTCGTGCATCTTTATAGTCAATTTTGACTATATTAATTATGCATGTTAACTTGACAATTTGCATGCATGAGTATTCGAAAAAGGGAAAGTCTTGGGAAAGAGCATATTTTTATAAAGGCGATGCCCTCGCTCTTAAGCTCCCGTCCGTCCGACATCACTGGCATTGATGAGAAGGTAAATCACAACGTTCTAAGGGTCCATGATTTTACTTGGTGCCCACAAGGAGCCTCTCCACTAGAGAAAATTTCCACACTGCGGCTGCCAAGAATGGAATCCCTGGTCATGGGGATTGACACTAAGTACCCAACCACTTGGCCGATCGTGTGGGTGTAAAAGACCGTCTTTTCATAAGATTATGGAAATATGGGGTTTAATTGAAATAATAAAAGGTAAAGGGTCTTAGTTGTAATATTAAAAATATATTATGTAACGTGTAGTAGTTATAAAGCTTATAAATCGGTTCATGCAACCCAAAAATTTTATCTTCGTTTCTTCTAATTTGTACTTTAAACATTGGTCTTTCCATGACTTATGGGAAGACCGTCTTTCAAGAAATGACCTCTTTGAAAAACACAAGTTTCCCATAAAATTTATGGTCGTATCTTTAAAAAAATTGAAATCATATGATCGTATTTAATTAATTAAACTGATCTTAAATTTTGTAATAATAGTGGCAATCAATGCTTCGTTCTAGAAAGACTGAAATATAATTATCGGATGCCTCGAAATCGTCGAGGCTTCTATGTTACCAGGGCTTCACATGGTGTGGTGGTTATAAATTACTTTGATTAAGAATTTGGTTCCCAAAATTTTAAAAAACAACTATGATTAAGTATTTACGTAAACATTAAAGCTATCGTAACACTTTTCTTAGCATACTTATTAAAAATATTATAATAATTTATAAAATGTTATTTAAACCTTTAAAAAGTTATACATAAATACTGAAAAATGTTACCTAAATAATAGAAAGTGTTACCTTAGATCTTATGCAACATCACTTAAGCTAATACTTGTAAAAGTGTTACTTTATGTCCTAATAAAACTAAGTCGAACTTATTGTAACACTTTTCAAAATTGAGTCTGTCTCTTGAAATACGATCTTTCCATAAGGCATAAGCTATGAAAAGACCAAGATTTAAACTGCAAATTAGAAGAAATGGGGATAACATTTTCGGGTTGCAATAATCGGGTCATAAACTTTATAAGTATTGCACATTGCATTACAAATTTTTAATGTTGCAACTAAAATCTTTTACCTTTTTATTATTCTAATTAAATATCATTTTTTCATAAACATATGAAAAGACGGTATTTCTCAAAACTTTTCCTTCAAAATTTTGGATATAAGATCTAGAGTCCGTCTCTTGAAAGACGGTCTTTCCATAAGTTATGGAAAGACCAAGGTTTAAAGTGTAAATTAGAAGAAATTAAAATAAATTTTTTGGGTTGCATGAATCGGGTTATATATTTTATAACTACTACATGTTTCATACTAAAACTTTAATATTGCAACTAAGACCTTTTACCTTTTATTATTCTAATCAAATCCCGTCTTTCCATAAACCTATGGAAAGACCGTCTTTCCCAAGACTTTGCCTGAGATCTATTAATTGACTCAATTCTACTCCCCAAAATCTTCACGCAGTGCAAAATGCTTCTGGGCTTGAATATTGCTCCATAATGAATATCATTTCATTACCGCGCATCTTAAATGCTTCTGGGCTTGAAAAAGCCCATGTATATAATTAGTGTGTATTTTTAAAGGGTATATACACTCACATAATTACTTAGCCACTTAATTTATTTAAGATTGGGTCTCCTGATAGATGAGATATGTCCATAAGTTTATGAACAATTCATTGTATTTTTTTACTTCTACATAGCATTTGTAAAAAGGCAAAATCTTGGGAATGACCATCTTTACATAGTCTTATGGAAAGACGAGATTTAATTAGAATAATAAAAGGTAAAACGTTTTAGTTGCAATATTAAAAAATTATTATGCAACGTGCAGTAGTTATAAATTTTATAACTCAATTCATTCAACCCAAAGATTTTATCTTCATTTATTTTAATTTGCAGTTTAAACCTTGGTCTTTCCCAAGAGTACACGTTGGAAAGACCAAGGTTTAAACTGCAAATTAGAATAAATGAAGATAAATTTTTGGGTTGCATAAATCCGGTTATAAACTTTATAACTATTGAACGTTGCATAATAAATTTTTAATATTGCATCTGAAATCTTTTACTTTTTTATTATTTTAATTAACCCCATCTTTCCATGTGTCTATGAAAAGACGATTTTTCCCAAAACTTTGCCTTAATTATTTGTTGTTTTATACAAAATATAATAATTAATATTGATAAGTCAAAAGTAAAATTTTAAAAATGTCTTTATTTGTTATTTTTATTTTCAGAAAAGGGGAAGTCTTAGAAAGGTGACCTATTGATAAACTTATGGATAGATCACTTTATCTTTACTTTAAAAAAAATTTTAAATAATAAAAAAAATTTCTATAAATTAAGAGAAATTCTCAGGAAAGACGTTTCCGTAAGTTTATGGACAATCCACGGGGTGTTTTACCTTAAATGTTGTATTTTTTTATAAAATTTAAATACTCCCTCCGTTCCACTAATAGTGGCACCATAGGTTTAGGTGCTTGGATTTAGGTGAAGAAAATGAGTGGATGAAATTGAAGGTAGAAAGTAAAAAGTAGAATAGTAGATGAAATTAAAGGAATCTTGCCAAAAATGGAAAGTGTGTCAATATAAAAGAAACAACCCAAAAAAGAAAGTGTGTCACTGATAAAGAAACGGAGGGAGTATTGTATTTTATAAGTTAAAAAAAGTAATAATATGTATTTGAAGGTGAAAATATAAAATATATGATATAAAAAAATTTAAAATTTCTAAATTTTGTATGTAATTTAACAAATGCAGTGTATAATGTAAACAATAAGTGGTATGTTCATAAGTTTATGGACAGACCACCTGTCAGGAGAATCACTCATAAATTAAAACAAATAATAATATAAAATAGAGTGAGTCTCCTGACAGGCAGTATGTCCATAAGCTTGTGGACATACCACTTATTTTTTACCTTATACACTGCATTTGTTAAATTACATATAAAATTTAGAATTTAAAAAAATTATATCCTATATTTTTTTATCTACAAATACATATTATAATTTTTTTAACTTATAAAATACAATATTTAAATTTTATATAAAATTACAACATTTATGGTAAAAGCTCGTATGGACTGTTCATAAGTTTATGGAAAAATCATCTTTCCTGAGCCTTTCTCTATAAAATAAACTCCCCCCCCCCCCTTAAAGAAAGAATGTGAAAATATAAAAAAAATATAATATAAATAATAAAATTTTTAATTTTTAAAATTTAATGTATAATTTAACTGACAAAGTCTTGGGAAAGACGGGGTTAAATTAGAATAATAAAAAAGGTAAAAGGTTCTAGTTGCAATAATAAACATTTATTATGCAATATAGTAGTTATAAAGTTTATAACGCAATACAAAAATCTTATCTTCATTTCTTTTTATTTGCAGTTCAAATCTTGGTCTTTTCATAACTAATGGAAAGACCGTCTTTCAAGAGACGTAGTCAATTTAACAAATGAATATATAAGTGAAAAAATATGATGAACTGTTAGTAATTTAAAGATAAGTCACCTGTTACGAGACCTTTAGCAGAAAAAATTGGCTGTTAGTTAGACATCTAAAATATTAGTTACCAGTCACCATCATCTGAATCCAATGTTGGGGATTTTAACCTCGACCTTCACCTTTTCAAAATTAAAAATCCCTCCTTTAATCCCAGGAAAGGACACAATCAATAATCAAAAGAACAAACACACAAATTTTATGTGAAAAACTCAAACCGGGAAACACCACGGGATCCAAATGATTCCAATCCACTGAAAAATAGAAAGAGTTTACAATGTATGTTCTATTCTCAGCACACAATGTCTCTCCACACTCAATTCTATTCTCTCTAATCAACCATAAACTTTCTATCACTTACACATGGTGACTATAGCACAAATATGAGATATTTATACTAAAACTCTACCATTACCCTAGATCTAATTTTAGTGGGCCTAACTCTCCTAGTGCATCTAGAATAAAGATATATAATTCAATTCTCATTGTATTTGGACTTTGAGGAGTATTTCCGACAATTCCTCCCTCGACTCAAAGTCCCAAATATAATATCTCCAACACATGTGAATTTCATCTTCTTCTTTGGGTTCAACTTATCCTTATGAATGCCAAGTTTATTGCAAGACTCATTGCTCAAACCTCAAACATTAAAAAAAGACGTTATGATCACTTCTCTTCTTACCCCCTTAAACACCTTGCAGAAATTATTATCAACAATGAACCTACACCCTCACGAACATAACTTGCCCAGTGAAATTATGTTACCTCCACAACCTGGTACATACTTCACATCAAATAATCTCTTAAAAATGCCAGTGTAATTTTTGAAGCGTGCAATGCCAACACCCTCAATCTTCATCTTCTCACAATTTTCAACAATCATGTGACCAAAATCTCCACCAACCTACAAAGTTTCAAAAGGATATTTATCGCGCCAAATATGCATATAAGATACACAATCTAACACCCAGCCAAATGTGCATATAGTAGCTAACATTTCATTCTCACTGGACACGTTGTTCTTTCCCATTACCTTCTCATTTCCTTTATTGAGCATCCAATCAACTTCCAATTTCATTTTACCATTGTAGTATGGTATATTTCTTATGGAGATAAACACGCATATACAAGTTAATCACATTTACCTTCAAAATCCGGGGGAATTAATAAAGAGAAAAGAGCCTTTATAACCCTACCCACTTCACGTAAGTGCCAATATAACCTTGCAGTGTATGAAAGTGTCAATATAACCCAACCTAATTGGCATAAGTGCAAAACTGCTCATTCCGATCAATTTTAACTGGAATTTAGTGAAATTACTATTTTACCCTTTTGAAAAAATTGAAAAATTTGAAAAAATACGAAATTACATTTGTGCCCTATTTTCTCCATTTCTCCTCTATTCCCCTCTTCTTCCCTGACTTCACCTCCGCCCTTCTTCTTCTCTGTTCTCTCAATGTCATTCGCTGGTCATTCAATCGTGTCGCGTTGGCCGTTCAATCGCTTGAGGGAGAGGGTTTGCTGGTGCTGGTGGATTTAGGGAGAGGGATTGGTGGTGGTGGTGGTGGTGGTGGTGGCATTGGCTGGGTTTAGATCTAGGGTTTCACGGCGGTGGTGAGGGTTTCACATAGAGGCTAGGGCTGGGGTTAAGGGATTGGGTTTCACGGTGGAAGGAAGAGGTGGCGGGATTGGTCGGAGAGGAGGTGGAAACGGGGCTAGTGATGGGGGTTAGCGGTGGGGCTAGGATGGTGACGGGATTGGCTGAAGAGGAGGTGGCGATGTGGCTAGGCGGTTTCACGGTGGGGATGGGGCTGGTGTTTCACGGTCGGAGGAAAAGGTGGTGATGGCAGGTTTAACGGTGGGGCTAGGTAGTGGTGGTGGTTTGTTGGAGGAGGTGGTGGGGTGGTGGCCAGGCAGGAGGTGGTGGTGATGGTGGAGGCCTGGCGGGAAGTGGTGGTGGTGGTGGTGGCCAAGCGGGAGGTGGTGGTGATGGGTGGCTGGTTGGCGGTGGTGGTGGAGGCAGGCGGGAAGTGGTGATGGTGGTGATAGGGGTTGGCTTGTGGTGGTGAGGCCCTGCCGGTGGAAGTGGTGGTAGTGGATTGCTGGAGGAGGTGGTGGTGGCGGTGGCCATACGGGAGGTGGTGGTAATCGCTGACTAGCGGTAGTGGTGATGGAGGCCTAGCGGGAGTGGTGATGGCCAGGCGGGAGGTGGTGGTGATGGGTGGCTGGTTGGCGGTGGTGGTAGAGGCAGGCGGGAAGTAGTGATGTGGTGATAGGGGTTGGCTTGTGGTGGTGGGGCCCTGCCGGTGGAAGTGGTGGTAGTGGATTGCTAGATGGAAAGGTGGTGGCGGTAGCGTTGGCCATACGGGAGGTGGTGGTGATCGATGGCTGGCGGTGGTGGTGATGGAGGCTGGCGGTGGTGGTGGTGGAGGCCTAGCGGGAAGTGGTGGTGGTGGCAGGTTGGAGGAGGTGGTGGTGGTAGCTTGGCATTGGAGGTGGAGGTGGTGACCCGAGGTCAAAAATGTCCTAACACTTATAGGGTTTAAGTTAAAAGGCATTTTAGTCATATTACATGTGGTCAGCATCGGTCAACGCCAGAAATAGTGTATTAAGGTTATATTGACACTTATGTCAACTAGTTAGCGTTATATTTGCACTAAAAGTTATCCGAAAGTTATTTTGGCACTTACTCAATTAGATGTGGTTATATTGGCACTTATCTCATTAATAAATTATCAGCGTACACACACAACTAAAATATATAACTTACCCAGAATTGTAATATAACATCCTCATTGCCTCTGCCTCTTTCGCCCACAACTCTTCTTCTTCAATTTTTCCTCATTTTTCTATTAGGGGAGATGGGGAACAACAGTTTGTTTAAATTCATGTTTTTGTATTGAATAAGTGTGAGATTTATCTCCACATATTAGTTTTGTTCTTCAACATGATCGATTAGATTGTTGTGTTCATGATGATAACTCGATTTAGTTGTTCACATTGATGTATTGTTCTTGATCCGCTTGTTCAGATCGTGTGTTCGTAATTTTGTTTGTGGTTTATTTTTGGGTTTCTATTTATTTGGATTCGTCATATCAATGTTCTTCAAGATGTTTACAGTTTGGACAACATAGATCGTGGTTGAATCAAGTGGTGTTACAGTTGTAGAAGATCCTATTTGGCGCAGTGATATTGATGTGCGGTACGCTTCTGTATGCCAAGTGGTCATGATTTTTGCTGGAAGCAAGTTAATATCCTCGAGGACGATGTTACAATTTTTATTGGATCTCTGATATGTAATAATACAGACGATCAGTCTGGTTGACATGTAATTTAGATATTCTTGCAATATGTTAGTTATTGTCAGAGGCTAGTTAGGTTGGATGTCAATTCCACTTATTGTAATCGCCGATTGGTATTTTTCCTAGCATCATGGAATAATTGATTTTATATATATATATATATATATATATATATATATATATATATATATATATATATATATATATATATATATAAAACTTACCCCATTTACTAATCTCAGAAAATATACATTTCAAACAAACTAGCTGATTATGACATTAAGTCATCCAGCTATTTAGATAATAATACACGCATTGATCAATTGCAAAACAAAACCGTGATTTCACGAACAAGGGTCTGTTATCTGGTCTCTGGAAATTATCTGCATTTCAGTTCAGTTCAAATTAGTTTAGTTGAGTTCAGATTAGATCAAATCAGATTAGTGTAAATTTAATTTTAGTGAAATTTAGCTTAATTTAGTCATATATTGCTATTTTTCAACACACTTATTTTCATTTTAGTTCAATTCAAATTATATCAGATTAGTTCTGATAAAATTCATAGAACATGGCCAAATACATTAAATAACTTCGTCCTCAAAAATAGTTTTATGTATAAATAAAAAGTTCCCCCCATAATATTTTAGATTCGCACCTAATGAGTATAATTAGTCTTTAATAGCACAATAGGATTGAAAATCAAAATTTTGTCCTTAATAACCTTTAAAGATGCACATTTTGAGACATTTTATTAGAGACAAAATTTCCACCTTAGAACATTAATTATATGAAACGTCTTTAAATGTGCATTAAAGAATGTTAGGGAATTTGTTTTTGCCTCTAATAGTTTTATCATTAAAGACAAAATTGTGCTCATTAAATACACATTTTGAGTATTATGGACGAAAAAATTCATTTGTCTATGAAAACTACTTTTTAAAATATCTATTATTAAACATATAACTTACGTCCACATATCTCACACCTGGGGTTGGGGGGGGAGTGACCACCCTAATGGTTCCCAATATATGTTATGTACTACATTTGTTCCACTCATTTCTGCACAAAATTTTTTCACGAACTTCAATAAAAATGTTTGACCGTAAATATGTGTAGCTACAGACTATAATGACACACAAAAATTGATATTTAGAAATTACATGTTACGACGAATCTAACCATATCTCATACGATAAAGCTATTGTTCATATACTTATTCAAATGTATAGTCAAATTTTGGCATCTTTGACTAAAAAACAATTCTGTGCAGAATAGGGTGAGACGGGTGGAGTATGATTGTTTTTTAATTCAATCTAAAATATACATATATAATATCATATATAATTATTTTTTCTTTTTTAATAAAAATCATATATAATTCTTGATAAAGATGATTGAAACTTTTTTTTTTCATCACTTGTACGTATGTGAATCCAGTGATCAACATACTTAATCTCCAAGAGATCGAACTTTTATGCTTAATTAACTTATATAGAAAATCTACACGCTTAAAGAATATATATTACGATGATTTGGAGATACATATATATATTAATACAAAGTCAGCAAAATGGCCAAAGTTCATCAAAGCTGCTTAGTGTTCTTCATTTTTGTTTCAACAACAATATTCATTCAGACAGCAATTGCTCTTACGCCGGAATATTACGACAACATTTGTCCGCCGGCGCTGTTCACGATCCGGCAAATCGTTCATCAAGCGATCCTAAAAGAGCCCCGCATGGGAGCCTCCTTGCTCCGCCTACATTTTCACGATTGTTTCGTCAATGTAAGTAAATACTCACATTAACGTCACAAAATTCTTAAATAAATTTTCTGGTTCCGCCACTGACTAATTGATTGATTGATTGACAGGGTTGTGATGGATCGGTCCTACTAGACGACACCCCAACTTTCAAAGGAGAGAAGACCGCCCAACCAAACCTCAACTCCGCACGAGGATTTGAAGTGATCGACCAGATCAAGGATGCACTTAACAAAGTATGCTTTGGCAACGTTTTTTCCTGTGCGGATATCCTGGCAGTCGCAGCGCGGGACTCAGTCAACATAGTAAAAAAACATAAACCCTAATTTACACATTTTGAATTTATTCATTATTATTTCATAACAAAAACCAATCAATCTTAATTTCAGCTAGGAGGTCCATCTTGGCCGGTGTTCCTCGGCAGATTGGACTCAACAACCGCCAGCTTCGACGCTGCGAACACCGACATCCCGAATCCCAACATGGATCTCCAAGCCCTAATCGACAACTTCAGTAAGCACCATTTGAGCTTGCAAGACCTAGTGATTTTGTCCGGGGCACATTCGATCGGTTTTGCCCGGTGCACCTCGTACCTTCCTCGGATCACGAAGGACCCGAACATCAACCCGTTGTACAAGGCGAAGCTGGCGGTGGCGTGCCCTAATCCGGCAGCTAAGGACAACAACACCAACCCACTAGACTTTACTCCGGCGCTTTTCGACGGCGATTACTATAAGAAGCTGATGCACTTTAGGGGGCTTCTGCATTCGGACCAGGAGCTCTTCCGGGCCAACATTGCCGGAGCAACCGACGCGCTGGTGGGTTTGTACGCCGGAAATGTGGTGGCATGGTGGATGGCGTTCGGGCCGGCAATGATCAAGATGGGGAGTTTGGAGCCGCCGCCGGGGGAGAAGGGGGAGATCAGGTTCAATTGCAGAAAGATTAACTGAAATGTTAGGTTAATTGGATGATGCAATATTGATATGGAAATGTTACAAGCTTTTCTCACTCCTATACGTGATTTGAGTTATCGTAATACTTTTCTATCAACAATTATTTAAATGTTGCAACAATTTATTGAGTGTTACTCAAATCGATTTAAAATATTGCATAAATCATGAAAAATATTGTGTTAAATTTAATGCAACATGGTAGTACACGTAAAAGTGTTGTGATAGATTCAAATTAGTATTTTAAGTACTTAATGCAACACTTTCAAAGTATCACGTAGTTTGTAATACTCTCTGTTACGAATTCCTAATTGCTAATTGAAGTTGTGTTGGGGTTGGATTTATAAGTGATCCTTTTGTTGTTCACTAATTAATTTTTTTTTTTTGTGGAGTTTTGTTTGATTTGTATGTTTAGGCAATTCGAGAATGTTGATGTAAGAGGTAGTTTTGAGAAACTAACCAACACCTACGTGGAAATTCAGATTTGAGTACGTAGTAGGGATGGGAATTTGGGAATGGCTTCAGAATCCGGTCCGGATCAGGAAAGACCCTATCTGATAAGTCGGGTATAGGCTCTAATTTTTAAAATCATCGGATGTTAATCGGATCTCGGTCTGGGCAAAATTTTTTGAAAGACCGTCTTCCCATATGTCTATGAAAAGAATGGGTTGTATTAGAATTATAAAATGGTAAAAGGTTTTAATTACAATATTAAAATTTATTATGCAACATGTAGTAGTTATAAGTTTATGACCCGATTAATGCAACTCGAAATTTTTATATTGATTTCTTCTAATTTGCAGTTTGAACATTAATTTTTTCATAACTTATGGAAAGACCATCTTTCAAGAGACGGACTCTTTTCTACATGTATAAAAAGCGGATTTAGATTCGGGTCGAAAACATTAATACTCGAGTTCAATTCATGAAAATTATAGTTCTAATACCAATGGGTAGAAATTTGTTGAAAGATATATCTCACATTGGTTTCTTACAAAGATAATAATTTATATATAAGGTCTTGGGTCACCTCCACTAAGTGTCAATTGGTTTTAAGATGGAAGCCCAAAATACCTTGAAAATTTAACATGGTATCAGAGTCTGGGTTGGGTTATTGGGCCGATGTGGGTCGTGAAGTATTTCCACGTTGGCACGTGAGGGTGTGTGTTGAAAGATATATCCCAGATCGGTATGTGATTTCTTACAAAGATAATGACTTATATATAAGGTCTTAGGTCACCTCCACTTAGTACCAATTTGTTTCCCACATCGATTTCTTACAAAGACAATAACTTATATATAAGGTATTGGGTCACCTCCATTTAGTACCAATTTGTTTTAAGATCAAAACCCAAGATACCTTAAAATTTAACAAAATTATATAGATTGAGTAACTTTGCTTTCGAATATGTAAAATATGTATCTCAAGGACGGCAAACGTTGATGAAGGAAATAAGGGTAATGATGTGTGTTTTATTCATGAACTCATTGTCCATTATATAGTAGTACAAAATACCTATACAAGGTACGAAAAGGAAATATAATCTAGTTACAATTACAAGTAATTTTTATATTCCTTAACACCATCCCTCAAGTTGGAGCATGGGGATCACAAATGCCCAACTTGCCAAGTAATGAATGAAACTGGTTACATCCGAGAGCTTTGGTAAATAAGTCTGCAGGTTGATCTGTAGTGCGGATATGATGAGTAACTATAGTACCAGGATGTACAAGATCCCGGACAAAATGACAATCAACTTCAATATGCTTCGTACGTTCATGGAACACTGGATTTGCTGCAATATGAAGAGCAGATTGACTATCACAAAACAAACGCATAGGAGCAGTATGTGCAACCCATAAGTCTTTCAGTAAAGACCGAAGCCATAACAACTCATAACAGGTAACAGCTATAGCACGATACTCCACTTCAGCAGAAAACCAAGAAACTGTAGGTTGCTTCTTGGTCTTCCAAGAAATTGGAGAATCACCAATCATCACAAAGTAATCGGAAAGAGAACGGCGGGTAATAGGGCAAGCAGCCCAATCAGAATCACAGTAAGTAGTCAACTGTAACGCACTACGGGAAGAGAGAAATAAACCCTGACCAGGATGGCTCTTCAAGTAGTGCAACACACGAACTGCAGCTTGCCAGTGAGGAACACAAGGGGACTTCATGAATTGAGCAAGTGTGTGAACCGAATAACTAAGCTCAGGACGTGTGATGGTAAGGTATATCAGGCGCGCAACCAGTCGCCTGTACTGCTCAGGATCATGGTAAAGCGGGTCATTAACACGCGCCAGATCGTGTTGCTGCTCCATCAGAAATTCAGTCGATTTAGAGGCAAACAAACCTATATCAGGTAAAATGTCCAAGGCATATTTCCTTTGCGAAAGAAACATCCCCTTCGGTCTTCTAGCAATCTCTATGCCCAAGAAATACTTAAGTAAACCAAGATCTTTCATATGGAAACAAGAACTCAAGTATTTCTTGAACTCAGAGATAAGCGCAGAAGAGCTTCCAGCAATGACCAAATCATCCACATAAACCAGAACATGCAAAGAAACTGATCCACGAGAAACGACAAACAAAGAGTAATCTGCCTTACTCTGAACAAAACCAAATGCTCGTAAAACCTGAGCCAATTTGGCAAACCAATTTCTAGGAGCCTGGCGAAGACTATAAAGAGATTTTTGAAGGAGAAATACCTGACCATGGGGCGCGGCATAGCCTGGTGGGGGTCGCATGAAAACCTCTTCATGCAAATCACCATGAAGGAAAGTATTATGGACATCCATCTGATGCAGTTCCCAACCATGAATAACCGCAACAGATAAGAATAGGCGAACAGAACTCATCTTTGCAACCGGAGCAAATGTCTCAGCATAATCAATCCCCTCAACCTGGCGATTACCAAGAACCACTAAGCGAGCCTTATGACGTTCAATAGAACCATCTGACTTGAACTTCATCCGGTAAACCCATTTGCAACCAATCGCCTTCTTATTCAGAGACAGAGGGCCAAAGTCTAAGTCTAGTTGCGCTCAAGTGCAATAAGCTTTCAGTTATAGCATCTCGCTAATGAGCATGTTGTGATGCCTCAAAATAAGTGGTGGGATCTACACTAGACGTTACTGCACCCAAAAATATAGAATGCATACTAGAAAAATTATCACAATTTACATAATCAGTAAGAGGATAGAGAACACCTGAGGATCGTGACTGCGCATGAGTAAACGTAGCAGTAAGAGGGGGGTCTTCAGTTGTAAGAGCACAAGTGTAATCATCACAGTCATAATCTTCCAAATAAGGAGGAGGTCGGCGAGCGCGAACACTCTGTCTGATAGGAGGCAACTCAGCGCCGATCGTCGGTGGCATCCCGAGTGGTGCATCATCAGGTTGGACTGTCAAGGGTTGCCGGAGATCTAGGTCGGTCGCCGAAATTGAAGAAGCGACCGGTTGTATGGGAGCAGCGACATCCAACGGTAAGGGTACGACGATGGTTGGCAGGACATGTGGTGCCTCAATCTGGGCATGTGACTCCGGCGATGGTGGAAGTGATGCCGGCGGTGAGGTGGTGGTGCCGTCGGGAGCTACGGAAGAGGCTGATGTCGGAGTTGCTACATACGGGAACTGGTCTTAAAAAATTGGCATCCCAACTGTTGAAGATGATGCAGGATTCCAGGTCAAAAAGGCAATGGCCTCTCTTTCCAGCAGGATAACCAAGAAACAAACATCGCCGACTTCTTGGTGCAAACTTGTCGCGGCATCTGGGAACATGAGCAGCAAAACACAAGCACCAAATACCTTTTAAAGATGAGTAATTTGGAGCTTGTCCATATACCATCTCAAAGGGAGTGCGACCATTGAGATGTTTCATCGGTGTCCGGTTAATCAGATAAGCAGCAGTAAGAACACATTCTCCCCAAAACTCAATGGGAAGACTGGCTTGAAACCGTAAGGCGCGTGCCACGTTGAGTAAATGTCGATGTTTTCTTTCAACTCTACCATTCTGCTGTGGTGTATCAACCATAGATGTCTCAAAAATGATCCCAGATGCAGCAAAATGAGATCTCAAAGGCAAAAATTCAGTCCCGTTGTCAGCCCGGACACGCAGTATAGTTCGGCTCCATTGATTCTTGACCAAAGCACAAAATTTCAAAAATCTAGAAGCTACTTCTGACTTAGCCACTAATAAATAAACCCAAACAGCTCGGGAATAATCATCAACTATTGTAAAAAAATAAAATGCACCACTAGAAGATGGTGGCCTAAAAGGACCCCAAACATCACAATGTACTAGTTCAAATAATGCAGTAGCATTTGTAGAACTCAATGGAAAACAATGTCTAGTCTGTTTTGCTCTGTAACATACAGAGCAAGGTATAGTAGTATTATTTGTGCTAAAATTAAGAGTAGGAATAGAAGCTAACACCGTAGATGATGGATGACCAAAACGTTGATGCCATAAATAAGATGAAGAAACTGAAGCAACTGTCAGAATAGACTGCAGGATATGAGGACGAACGCGAATACCCAACAGACGAAGCCAATAAACCCCCCCCCTTGTTGTTCACCCACGCCAATCACAATCCCCGTACTGATTTTCTGTAAAATGCAATAATTTTCAGTAAACAAGGCTAGACATTTTAAGGCAGATAACAATCTAGAGCATGATAATAAATTGCATCGCAAAGTAGGTATGTAGAGCACATGAGTAAGAATGACATCACCAAAACAAATAGACTCATATTGTGTAGCAGACGACACAAATCCATCGGGCAGTATAACATTCACAGTATTTGTAGTAGTAGTAATATCAATAATAGAACCCTTGTCATCAGTCATGTGATATGAGGCTCTTGAATCAAGAATCCAGGGTAAAGTAGACTTACCTGACCCATGGTCAGATAACGAATAAAACTGATTAAATAGATGTATGGTCGTACTATATTGATCGTTAGACAGAGCAGGACCAAAATTAGATCGTGTAGGTAAGCCAGAGGAGGCGGCCACCGCAAACCCTTGCGGCGACGTCACTACGCCGGCAAAAAGAGACATAACAGTTTATTTTATGTAATAAGTAAACTGCAACATATAAAAAAATAATGGCAGAACAACAAACAAAGGGAGAGCAACCAGTGGCAGAACAGTAACCAATGGAATCAGGCGCAAAGGAACAATTACCAAAGGAATCAGGCGCGTGTTGAAACGCGCATCAGGAAAGGCGATGCACCTTGTGTCAACAGCGCGTGATCACACTCGCTCTAGGAGAAAGTGATTAACGCCAAACGCGTGTGTATGCACGCGCTTCGAAAGCTGGAACCTGGCCGGCGCGCCAGTGAATCTTACTCGCGTCTTCCTCCTCTAGAACTTGGCTGGTGCTTGAATATGAAACCTGGTCGAACGATCTGGAACTTAGTTGGCCGCTGCGTTTGGACCTGGCCGGAGAACGGAGAAGGCACGGGCGACATTGAGACGCCAAACATGCGACAAAAGACCGAGAATAGGCGAAAGACGAATGGCGATCAGTGGCGGCGACGGACGAATGGCGATCAGTGGCGGCGACGGACGAATGGCGATCGACAGAGGCGACGGACGACCGGCGGACGGCATGTGATAGGTGCGGCCGGTGTCGACGTGATAGCTGAACAATTTTTTTTCGGAAAGGCTGCTCGGATCGGCCGCACGTGAAGGTCATGCACGGATGATGGCAACAGTGTTTACGGGGAAATTTAAGATGGAAATTTAGGTTCTTAGGTTTCGGGATTTTAGGCTCTGATACCATGAAGGAAATAAGGGTAATGATGTGTGTTTTATTCATGAACTAATTGTCCATTATATAGTAGTACAAAATACCTATACAGGGTAGGAAAAGGAAATATAATCTAAATACAATTACAAGTAATATTTATATTCCTTAACAATTGAGTTCATCGCTGACAAAGAAGTTATCCTCGGAGTTCTCAAGGATGATGGCGGACTTCTTCGGAGAGAATACGCGAGGAATCCGTGGACGGCAAAGCTGCCATTTTGATCCATTTTTAGAGAGGGTGAAGCGAGCTGATAACAATGAGATGGAAGAGATGAATTTGAGGAAGGAAATGGCGGTGGTTACATGTTGTAGTTTGGGGGAGAACAAAGAGAATCGGAAGGGTTTTGATTGGAGGAAGATTAAAATTCATTAATTTGATGAAGAATGTAAACGGTGACAAAAGTAGGGGTAAAGTAGTATTTTGTTAGTTGAAACTTTTTTCGAAAATAAGTGTGTAAATTTGTCTGAACATTTCAAAAAAAAAGGTAAAAGTGCAAATTCAGTTGGGACTAACTAGTATCTCAGAATAATCTTGACAAAATATAATTCTCATAGTAGTTCCATTTTAGAATGAAATAGTACACAACCATATTATGAAACATGGAACACAAACCCTAAGCAATAAGAAATAAAGCTGCCCATATTACAAACACACACAAACTTCATCTTCAATTTAGACAAAACAAACCAACTTATGCATACAATCCTCTCATCAAACCCAATCCTCACGAATTCACCTTCCTACAATTCAATCGTATCTGACCATCAGTTCCCGTAAGAAGGCTAAGGTTGCCCATCTTAACCATGGCTTTCGCGAAATCCCCGAAGAAAGCTAAGAAATCCTTCCCATAAGTGGAA
The DNA here is from genome assembly GCA_037428765.1 of Rubia yunnanensis. NCBI lineage: Eukaryota > Viridiplantae > Streptophyta > Magnoliopsida > Gentianales > Rubiaceae > Rubia > Rubia yunnanensis. The sequence goes on along the minus strand of CM075062.1, from coordinate 139,387,094 downwards.
ACATGGGCATCCGTCGCTCCTCCGCTGAAGAGCTGTTGGTCGGAATGTAGGAGGCCTTTGTTGCTAACCAGGCTCTTGAAGTAGCCGCTGTCAAAGAAGTTCGGGGTGGCGGCGTCTAGGGCGGTAACGTTGTCGTCCCCGAGGCCAAGCGAGATCGGGCAATCGGTTTTCAGTGTTGTGGCGAAAGATGTGTCGATTAAGGTGGATTCGTTGTAGATCCGGTTGCGGAATGTTGCGCACCTGGCTTGTCCTATTGTGTGAGATCCTGCATGCAGCGATCATGTTTGACAAATTACTATTAGCGTTAGTGATTAGTTGTTGGATGTTTTATTTAACTGGTTTGACTGGATGATTAACTAGTTGTTTTACTTTATAAATTTTGTTCCTTAAATGAATTGTTAGATGTTTACAAAATATACTAATGAATACTAAAAAGTCAGAAGTCAAATCAAAATACTGTTTTCATTAGTTTTTTTCATTTTGGTAAAAAAAAAATGTTTTTATAACCCTACCTAATTGAAATAAGTGTCAATATAACCTTTCAATATTCAAAAGTGCCAATATAACCCTATATAGTTAGTGAAAGTGCCAATATAAACCTATGAGTTTTAAGGATGTGCTGATATAACCCTACAAATATTAGAAATGTGATGATATAACCCTACAAACATTAGGAATGTGCTAATACAACCCAATAAGATTGCATAATGTGCTGATATAACCCTACCTAATTTCAGCGAACTATGACGGTCCGGCAAACTATGAGGGTAAAATTGTCCACCTAATTTCAGAGTTAGCCCAAAGGGTATTTTGGTCAATTTTTATAGAGTCAACGCTGGAAAATTGAGGTCAATGCCGGAAATGGGATGTGAGGGTTATATTGGCACTTTCATTAACTAGTTAGGGTTATATTTGCACTAAAAATTATCATAGGGTTATAATGGCACTTAATCAAGTAGATAGGGTTATATTGACACTCATCCCAAAAAAATTGAGTTTTTCAACGAATAAAGCCAGTTGCCAAACCTTTTTTACTTATCTGACTGAAATGTGAAGTCAAAAATCAAAAATAGTATAAAAATTTTTGATTATAAAATCCTCTATATATGTATAGAATTTTCGATGTTTAAGAATAGTCTACATATGTAAATATGGGATCAAAAACATTGTTTTTGATTTATTTAACTAAAATGAAAAGTCAAAAACTAAAAGCTGGATTGAAAAATAGTTATAAAACACCCTCTATATATGTGCATGTAGTAAAAACTTCTATCAAGTTCTTCATCATCGAATATTTATGTGCATGTAGTAAAAATGGCACTCAATTAATATATCCAATTTGAAAGTATATATGGTCTTTTAAATTGTTGGTTTTGCAATTTAGAAATTTTGGTATGGGAATTTGCAAAGAAATAAATAAATACACATAAAATGTGATTTTATAAGGCATTTTTAATAATTACCTAAAAGTGCAACCATTTCTTTAGGAGTGAAACCCTTATTGTTGAAGACATTTAAGATATCACTGAGATCCATTGCTGGGGATGGAATATTGGAGTTGGAATTTGCAGCTGCGAGGCTTGCTGTTGTGGAGTCTCTTCTGCCCAATTCAACTGCCCATGTGGGCCCTCCCAGCTGATAAAAAAATTATTTTACAAAATTAAATTAAATTAAATTGCACAATATATTTTTCACAGTTTTCAAATTTATTAACATCTTCAATAACGTATAATAACGGATAATTTGTTTATATGTGTGTGCTTACAGAGACGACAGAATCTCTGGCGGCAACAGCGATGATATCGGCGCAAGAAACCACCGCGGGACAGATGCTCTCGAGCTGAGTCTTGATGGTGTCAATGACTTCGAAACCCCTCAAAGAACCTACATTGGCCCCACCAGTCTTTTCTCCGGTGAAGCTTGAAGTGTCATCTAGCAACACCGAACCGTCACATCCCTATTTAATTTGACACATATTATCAGTCACATTAGCCATGCATGTATGAACAAACAAATTAATAAAAAAATCCGTCACAAAATAAGTGACACATTTAAATACTTAAAATAACAATAAAAGTAGAACTTTTATTTTGAGAGTGATGGGGAAAATGATATGGTATGCTCCCTAAAAGATCTTATACCAACAGTTACGTCCCTTACGGGCCACCTTCTCAGGGTTAACCGTGAAGTCAATCGTCATAGACTGCAACGTCTATCACACCGTCTAACTTTTATGTATGTTGCACCATCAAACTTTTTAAGGAACGTGGCATAAGTGCATAGTACATATACATGAATGAGAGTAATCACAATCAAAATATACAAGCGTTATACAAAGACAAGGACAACTTCGGGAGTAAATGCTCGTTTTCAATTATGCTGCATAAAATTAATCGAGTACGAAGGTGGAGAGGAACTTGCATTGACAAAGCAGTCATGGAAATGAAGGCGGAGCAGCGACGCCCCCATCCGGTGCTCCTTCCTCACGGCGTTAGCCACCGCGGTTCTGATCGTGGGAAGCGCTTCCGGGCAGCTTTTGTCGTAAAAATCAGCTGATATCTGGGCTGAGGAGATCTTAAACACTAGCACAAGTAACAAAATCGAAGAGCATAAACTAGAAAATGCCATTGTATTGATCAGTTAATTAATTTCAACGAGATTAGTTGAACAATAGCACTATGTTGGATTGGAGAAGCTATGTAAACTGCAAGGTATTTATATAGTACGTAATGTTCCTACAAGAGTTGAAATTGAGTCATTTTTTTAACTTTATAAATTACTGTTACAGTGTTGTTTTCTACGTTGATTATAAGTTTCTAAGAAAATGAATGATTAAGAATTATGGCACTAAGCTGTTGCACCAATCAGAAGAATCGGTATTGCCATTGGGTTGGTGTACGTAGACTAATGCACCCCAAGTTATTCATATGTTTGGAGAAACTGTAATTAAAAGCAAAGCTCGTTTATTTTAAAATTAAGAACTAATGGGATATATTTTTCTCTTCAGTATATCTCTTATTATTGAAACAAGTATAGCTTTAATGATTTACGGAATATATAAAACTGCTAAAGTTATAAATAAAATGGTTTGTAAACCACATCAAGCACATTCAAAAGGATATCATGTTCATGAGCATATAGAATGCATTGGTATGATAATATCCTAACTTTGTTACTCAGTTAGTCATGTTTGATGATTCACATTTTAATTTTTTAAATTTTTAATAATTGATTCAAAAATTATTTAACCATTGGCAAAGTCTTGGGAAAGACGGTCTTTCCATAGGCTTATGGAAAGACGGAGTTTAATTCGAATAAGACCATTGGCAAAGTCTTGGGAAAAACGGTCTTTCCATAGGCTTATGGAAAGACGGAGTTTAATTCGAATAATAAAAGGTAAAAGGTCTTAGTTGCAACATTAAAAATTTAGTATGCAACATGTAGTAGTTATAAAATTTATAACCCGGTTCATGCAACCCGAAAATTTTTATCTTAATTTCTTCTAATTTACACTTTAAACCTTGGTCTTTCCATGACTTATGGAAAGACCGTCTTTCAAGAGGCGCACTCTTAACCATTATATTTTTAAATTTTATATATTAATATTCTAAAAATACACGTTGTGACAAACGTAATCTACCACATCATAAAATCCTTATATTGCTTAAATTTAGTCAATTTTGATCGAATGAATTATGTTATTATACTTTCAACTGGAACATGAAGAGTATAAGTATTACTAAGATTAACTTAACTGGACATAATTGAAACACGATTAAATCAAACAAGTTTTGAAGAAGATAACCAAAGCCACCGAATTGAAAAGTTTTTACTTTTTTCACTTACAAAATAGGCAAAGTCTGGGGAAAGACCGTCTTTTCATAGGCTTATGGAAAGACGAGATTTAATCATAATAATATAAATATAAAAGATTTTAGTTGCAATATTAATAATTTATTATACAACATGTATTAATTATAAAGTTTATAACCCGATTCATACAACCCAAAAATTTTATCTTTATTTCTTCTAAGTTACATTTTAAACCTTGGTATTTTTATAACTTATGAAAAGACCATCTTTTAATGGTATTTCCATAACTTATGAAAAGATCATCTTTTAAGGGAGACAGACTCAACAAAGCTGGTTTGTGTGTGAACCATGTTTTCGAAGAGTATCTCACAAGTAGTCAAATGTTTTCAAGGAATTTTGGGTCAAGTTTTCTTTGGAATGCCCCCAAACTTTAGAACCTTCAAAATGCACTCTCACCAACCAAAACATAACCTTACATTTATTTAACACAAAACCTACATTTCCAAGGCCATGAATATAATAGATTAAAACTAAGTTTGAAAAGTACAGATTTAAAATTTTACCCGAACTGAACTGCTGATAAGCTGAAAAAAACCCAGCCGATTTCAATCCAGAAACACAAGTACTAGCGTATCAAAATTGGATATTACTTCCACTATTTTTCTTTTGATGTTTAACATATCAAAAACACTGTTCTTCCTTTGCATACTCAAAAAAAAAAAATTACACAGTATGTACTTCTTCAAATTTACTGTTATCAAAATACAAACTCTTCCTCACCAGAGCTTCCGTTTGGCAAAGCTTTCTCCTTCACTTCTTGCAAAGATTCGGCTGTTGAATCGCTTATGCTCAGAAGGTACTGTAATCTCGATACCTTTTCAGGAGCCGGTTCATTCTTCAGATATACCAGAAATAGATCGGCCAGCTCCTCGGACTTTTCCCATGGCAGAGGGTCCGATGGCACGGCTTTGTCACAGGCTAACAAGTCGTTAAGGGACGCGACCTGAAAAAGTTTACACGAAAGACAATAACTGAATAAATTCTTAAAAGAAATCGCCAGTTTTAATCCCTGTGCGACATGGCTCTCGGGTTAGGTTTCTTTGACCAAGAAAACAGGTTGGTTAACTGTTTATAACCGGTCAGAGAGACCAAACTTCAGCACCAACAAAACATAAGAGACTTAATGAAACAGTGGCAAAACACAAATTTTAAGTCTAAATGCAAACTATATAAAGAATCAAGCAAAAGCGACTGAAATAAGCTTCTTACCACCATATCGTGCTTTCTTTGTCGGAGAGATGACACAGCATCTATGAGCGAGTTTGATACCCTGCTCTTTACACGGTCATGGACGATTTGTTTGGCTTTTTCAACATTTATGTTAAGATCTTTTGGGATTTTCTCGTAAACTTCTTCTTCATTGAACTCCCCGGTACCAGATGACAATATCTTCTCAACAGTTCTTCTGAAGAGGCGCTCGCGTAAACTGTCAGAGATCATACCATCCACCTCGACCCCAGCGTCTCTAAGCTCCCGGATTTCTTTCACACTGAGCCTTCCTTGATTGATAGCTGATTCGAGTGCAGCTCCCATTTTTGTTGTTGTAATTGACTTGATGATCTTTTGAGCGTACTCAGACGGTAGGCCGACATCTTTTTGCAGCTCGTTTAGCTGCTCGATTCGGGCTTTACTTAACTGTCCATCCGCTAGAATCACCTCCGCCTTTTGCCTAAACGCCTGCTCTGCTAAGCCTCTGTGAACATCCACAACCTCTTTGGGTGTCAAGCCAAGAATGCCTCCGAGCTGGTTCAGGAAGATGTACTCGGAATCGTCCTTCTTTGTAGTGAATTGTGTACCCAAAGGAATGTTTCTCACTTCACCAGTAATACAGTACAGTAGGTATGTCTTGTACAGATCTGCTCTGTCCCTCTCCGGAAGGTCATCTTTTACAGTAATCTCAGTTTGGACCTTCTTATCTATACTTTCTTTCTGAGGTTTTACTTTCCTCAGTGACTGCAAGGATTCCCATTCCTCGGCCTCAGGCTCATCCTCAGCCTCAGCTGTTGGTTTTTCATCCTCTTTAGCAACTTCTTCCGTAGGAATATCAGATGATTCGCCCTTAATATCTGCCACTAATTCAGTCACAACTAAGCTGTTGAACGCGATCATTTTCTTTAATTCTTTAGCAGATTCGGTGCGGCTACCAGCTGCTCGTGCTCTCTGTATGTAACTGATGAAGATCTTGCGAACCTACACATACAAGAGATATTTCATGAGAAGTGAAACTCAACAAAGAGTAGCCTTTAATGGTGGAATAAGACTAAAGGAAGTAGGTTGTTTATCTGATACTTACCGCTTTGCTAGCTATATTCATGGCAACCTCTCTCGTTAAGCGCAAACCAAAGGCAGCTTTTTGCACAGATTTCCTGATTTCAGCGTCATATCCTTCAACTCCAGCAGCAACTGCTTCCTTAACAATCTGGAAAGAGTTCATATCAAACAATAAAATTTTCCTGTCATACTCAAATGAACAGTTTAAAGTAGAAGACATGGTGTGAAAATTCCACCAAGTCTTTTACCTTTTCAAATAAACTACCACATATGTCTGCATGGGCTGCTTCAACTGTTTCCTTGGGAATGCAAAACATGATCTGTATCTGTTCCAATGTTTTGACATCCTTGTCACTTAGTTCTCCATCAGACACAGCTTGCTGAAGCCTTTGGCAATAAATTTCTGCATACGAAGAACATGATATCAACACTAGACTAGGCAATCATAACAAGTATATGTAAAGAACAAGAACCAAGACTAGGTACATTTTTTTTAACTATACTGTAGAAATCAGGAAGAGTTGCATATAACTGCTTCGCACATTAGGAAAAAATGATTAAAAAAACCCATACATAAAAGGTCATTCAGCCAATCCAATATGTAAGGAATGCTGCCACTTATGGTAATCACTTATACCTGCATGGATCTCAACAGCCTTCTCTGCGTCAAAGTTCAACTCTTCACAAAGATTCTGAAGAAAAGCTGCCTTGCTGTCAGCAGCAGCTAAGTCACCACTAGTTACAGCTTGAGAAAGTCGCTCGCGGTATTTCTTCGAGGTGACATCCATCGTAATAGACTCAGCCTCTCGTTTACCTAGACCAAATATATTCCGCAACTGACTCAAAGCAACAAGCTGCAGTATAAAAATATCATGTTATTACTGATACGGAAAAGTACAATCCTGGGGAAAATATTTTGTTAGTATTGAAAAGTATTATAAGATTGCAACAATGAAGTGACATCAAATGTGTGAAATAAAATGTGATGGGATGGGTGTACAAACATACTCGTGCAAAACAAACTCTTTCATTCTAATAAGCTCCCAATTTAGACCGTGGAAAAAAACAGAATAATGAAGCATTTGAACTAGTGGCAAAGGAATTGTCAGTCTTTCCAAATTATAACGACAGCAGTGTTCTTCACCTACTACAACGTACACATTGCACCAACTGCAATCGCCACATGACAAGTTTTGTTATCTAGCCTTAAAGATACAAAGCCCAGTATTATGCAAAGTCAGCAGAAACAAAAATACGGTTAACCACCACTTCCATTACCCTCCAGTAAAAAATAAAACAAAAATTGCAAAAGACAAGAATCGACAGTGGAAGCACCTTACTGTCCTCCATACGACCTGTTGCTAATGCATCCCAAACATAGGCTCTATAAAGAAGCTTTAATTCATCTATTTTTCTATCAGTGCCATACTCTCCACCTGGACAATTACAATTCAACGTCAGTTCAGTTCACATGTCAACTTGTAGAGAAAGAACTAAGGTAAAGCAAAGGTAATCCAGTTAAAATGCACCAAGTGCACCATAAACACAAATAAAATTATTAAATTTTTAAGGCAGTTTTATGATGATCAGCTAACATTAACCTGACAAAGATAGAGGCCCAACCCCACGAGCAAACCGGCTAGCTTCAGGATGGTCTCTCAATGACATGAGTAAACTGTTGAATTCCAGCACCTTACTGAGCTCTTCACCAATCCGAAATGCTTCCCTGAGAACACAATTTTTCACACAGATTTTCAACACCATGAGCACATAATATAGTCTGGGTTCATAAAAAGCCTAGTTCTCTGATGAACTGATTATTATCCACCCCACACCCCCAAAAGAAACATTAACGTTGACTTTAACTTAAAAGAAAGGTGACCTCAAAAAGAATTCTCAAAGATCATCCATCACATCTAATGTTTGAGCAAATTAACTCCCTTAGAATAGTGATTTTGGACCACAATGGTTGTGAAAAACAGAAAAAACTTACGCTCTAGTTCTAGACTTCAAAATACTAAAAGCAGTCACAATCTGCTCCTCAACAAGCTTCCTCATATGCTCTTTGAACATATCCTCTGCCAGCTGTAAAATAAAGGAAGGCGCAAAAAGTCACATTCTGGTCTCCAACATGTTGTGGTAATATAAAGAACTACCGGTATATATTTTTGTACCTCATCTGACAAACGATACATAAGCTGAGCTTCTCTGAGTCCAATGAGCTGGTCCACAGTAATATCTAGCACAGATTACCACTCTTGTGAATATTAAGATGCAAAGAAGTTCCGCTTACTTCGAATCTCAGATGTGGTGAGATGACTAAGGAACCCAAATTATAAAAAGCGAAAAAGGAAGCCTGAGACAATTAATAGAATATTGGAGGCATCCCTTTTTAATAGAACATACCTTTGCCAACCAACTTAAGCTTGGAAGCATACAAACGCTGTGCACTGTCCCGAACAGCAACCTCAATCTAGTGACAATTAATAGAACATTACAAGGCAAATATACACGAGGTACAATCATGCAATTAATTCATAGCTGTGACTGGACTATATACCTGCGAATCAGTGACCTTGAAAACCCGTTTCCAAGGTAATAGGAAAGAAGATGCTTCCCCAAATACAAGATTCGATACATAAATCAACTTCTGAAATGCCTGCACTGGAAACAGGAAGAACGGTCAAGCTCCATACCCAATTCCTAGCCGAGCACTGGAAAGAAACAATCATAACTAGAATCAGAGTAACAGCATACCCGTCGCTGTTCTTGATTAGCTTCGCGGTCTCCAGTTTCAAGTCTTTGCCGGAATATGCGCCTACCGATCTGAAAATTTAACAATTAAAAGAACTTCCCAAGAAAAATAAAGCCACCTACCTATGCTACAGAGATAAGGAAGCACTCAACTTATAATTCAAAATATACAGATACTCCCTTTATTCCACACGAATAGTCATGTCATGACTCTTTATTCTTCAACGTACTACTTCTTGATTTAAGTCATTAGTCATTTGAGTGAAAATGCAGCTCTTTTACAATCAACTAGTACATTTTCTCTTTAAACATACTGTATATGTATACATAATACTAGTATGTAATATTTGATCAAACATTTTAGTACATTAGCATTTTATTTTGAAATGGTACTCCTCGTTAGGAACAACATTCTTCATGCGATATATAATCACCGTTTTCAATAAACAAGACGATTCATGTGGAACAGAGGGAGGAAGTAATATCAAGTTACCTCCATATGCATAGCGGCTGCATCAGGATCATCAATACCCAATGAGCTTTTGAATTTCACAATTTTTTCTACTTCATCTCCTTTAAGTTCTTCCCCTTCAGGAGGAAGAACAGAGGACAAATATCTGAAAAATCCAAATTAAAAACATCAACTTTTTAAAGCAACACATAATTGAAGACATTTAAATCAGTTAGCTCACCGGCAATAGATATCGCAAAGCTCTGCATTAAAAGCTTCAGTCTGTTTGCTAACCCCATATCTGCAAAATAATTATCAACATTAGACAGTGAAAATTGCAAATAAGAAAACACATGCTACTGCAGAATTTAAGCTGAATCACTAACTTATTAGCAATAGCTTCGATATCTTCCTTCTTCAGGGCCCCGGGATCGTCTATCTCCGCCGCGTAGTTATGCAGGCTTATGGAGGCAACCCCCGGTACGCAGGAATTCAGCGAATACGCCACTCCGGCGCCGGCGGCGCCGAGAGCCACGGCCCCACCCAGCGCGGCATTGCGGGACCCACCGAACTTGGCCCCGAGCCCGTACCCGGCGGCAGCAGCCGCCGCGAAAATGAGAGCCGAGCTGGCAATTCTGACCGGCGGCGACATTGCGTCGACTAGGGACTGGATTCCGGTGAGCTCCTTCTTCTCCCCGAAGACAGGCACCGCCGCCGGAGGCGGCGGTGGCTGGTCGGAAGCTCGGACGGTGGATATTCTGTACCTCCGGCGGCGTCCATGGTGGCGGAAGCTCACGGCGGCGGAGAAGCGGAGGGGATTGGGCGGGAAAAATGGGGAAAACAGGGGACGGGGGTATGGGGCGGAAGGTTTAGTGGTGAGCAGAAGTGATGGGTTCATGTTTTTGCCCTTCCCGAAGCTAGGGTTTGGGAATCGCCAGAAGAGTGTGTGTTTGTGCGTGAGAGAGAAAGTTGAGTTGGTTTCAGGTGGAGAAGATGATGAGGTATAGGGTTTAACGAAGGAGGGGTGGATTTGCGGAGAAGATAAAGTCCAGTGGTGAGTTGTTGGAAATTAGTTTGAGCCCCTGTCTATTTCACACATTTCACATTCACGTCCTATATTTCTCTTCCTTTCTTGTGAAAACATTTTGGCACCAACATTTTTGTTCCTATTTGGCACCTCATTTTGCCACAAAATAGAAGTTGTAGTTAAAAGTAGAGGTCGGAAGAAAACCAAACAGAAAGACAAAGAAGAGGGAAAATGGAAATTAAATAAAAATCTGAAATGAATAATTGTCCTCGTAGATTTTTGTTCAAATGGAATAGGCGTTGGGGTATAAAAATGACTTTTCTAAAATGTAATGAGCTTCTAGCAATGTTTATGAATATAGTTTCGCTATAGCTTAGAAGCTGCTTTCAAAACACCATTAAATTCCATTTGGATCATTTCATCTAATTGAAAATTCACTAAAATGGATTGATCGGCTGTTTGACATGACTTCACATAAAACTGGAAAAAACTGACTATTTAGACATCTAAATTTGTCTCAAAGTTTGAAATTTGTCGAGTTATAGTAGCCAGTCAGCCAAAGATTGGCAAAAGCATATGACAATAATCGATAGCTCTAGAATAGGGACACATGGATCCATCAAAATAGCTCTAGAGTATTCTACAGGCTATTATAAAATTGTATTGGATCCATCAATTCAATGATATGGGAGAAATGTTCTCTAAATTTGTAAGCATGGTATCAGAGTTGCAAAGGACAAAGATCTCTGCCACCCTTTTCTGCCATTATGGCTCTTGTTCCTCAAAACTGGAAACCCTGCAAACCCCCCCCCCCCCCCTCCCCCTCTTCTCTAGTTTCATCACAGTAAAGCTAACCCAAACAAATTATCCACTTGGGAAGGCCCAGATCACCATCAATCATTTTCATTTGTTGACGATACCAATCCTCCATCGCCGGCTGAAATCAACTGTGCCCCGAATTCGGCACTTGCGGAATGGATCTCTCGTGATCATCTGGTTATGGTCATCCTCAATGGCTCTCTTTCTGGACAATTTCTTGCCAGGTCATTGATTGTACGATCTCCTCTCGGATCTGGGATAATATCAATGCCCTTTTTCGCTGCTAGATCTAATGCGCAAGTGGCTCTCCGCCAACTTGCTTCCCTCAAGAAAGGCCCTTAATCTATATCGAAATACTTCATGCATGCCAAAAACCTCGCCTCTCTTCTTGCAGCCTCCGGCTGTCCGGTTCCGGATGAAGAGTTTTCCACCTTTCTTCTAACCAGCCTTGGCCCAGATTATGATGCCGTCGTCACAGCTTTATCCACCCAAGAGGTACTACGGGCTTCCTATGGTGTTCTGTCTCATCTTCTTATTCATGAATCCTAGGATGCTCGCCAAACAGCCACACTACAACAAACCATCTCGGTGGATCACACTTCTACCACATCAACACCAGAAGCTCACTTCACCACTACTCAAGGCAATGGACGTGGTAACTTCAACCATGGTAGTCGTACCTTCTCTGGTGGCAGATCTCCGTACAACCCTTCTCGTGTTTCCTAGGGCACCACATTTTCCTCCGCCAAAGGTCGTAACTACTAACCACCTTTTCCAGTGCCTCAGATTCTTGCCTCATCTGTCACCTGTGCAGTCGACCATGTCATACATCTCTTTGCTGCTGGCACCGCTTTGATCAGGCTCATCAAGCCCCGACTCTGGTGACTTTTCAGGCAAATCATGTTTGTTCCTCCTAGTTTTTGGACACGACAGTAACACACCACTTTACACCAGACCTATCTAATCTCCAGATCAGTCAACCACAGTATGATGGCACCGATCAAGTTCTCTTAGGTGATGGATCCCATATTCCAATTCTCAATCATGGTTCTTCAACACTTTACTCATCTTCCCTTCATTTAAAGTTAAATCACCTCTTCTATACACATGCTATCATTAAAAACCTTCTCTCCGTTCAGCAATTATACAAAGATAATAATGTATTCTATGAACTTCAGTCTTCTTTCTTTCTTTTGAAGATTCAACAACTCGGACGCTTCTTCTTCGAGGTCCCGTTAAAAATGGCTTGTACGAGTGCCACCACCACACTTCCGCCTCCACCCCAACTTCATCTCACATCCGCCCTTTCCTCCACCGTACTGTGGCACCAACGACTCGGTCATCCGTCTCATCAGACAGTTTCCTCTGTTTTTCGTTCTTCTTCAAGTTCTTCCAAATGCCTACCACCCAGCCCAGGCAGGTGTCCAGATTGCTCTTGGGCTAAGGCCCATCAACTACCACATCCTCCCAGTTATAGCAAATCCACAGAACCCTTTTCACTTTTATTTTTTTATGTTTGGGAACCAGCTCGCACTAATTCAATCAAAGGCCACGGATATTACTTATCTATAGTTGATGACTATTCCAAATTTATTTGGATTTTTCCTTTTATTTGAAAAAATCTTCTTCAAAAAATTGTTAAGACCTTCCTTAACTTTGCATTGAAATTTTTCGCTCTACCACTATTTCCCATATCCAAATAGATAATGGTACTGAATTCAAACCTCTTTCTTCTATTTTTCAATACATGGGATTAACCACCGTCTTACTTGTCCTTATTCTCACCAACAAAATGGTAGTGTCGAAACTCGTTATCGTCATATTGTTGATATGGGCCTCACTCTTCTAAAACATGCCTCTCGACCGCTTTCTTTTTGGGATTATGCGTTCGAAACCTACGGTTATCTTTCAAATCGTCTTCCTACTCATATTCTTCAAACACAAAGCACCTTTTCAACTACTATTTACATCATCTCCCGATTATAATTTTCTTCCTGTTTTTGGTTGTTTATGTTTTCCAAATCTTCGCCCCTATCAATCACAAAAACTTTTCTTTTGCTATACTCCTACCCTTTTCCTTGGTTATGCAAGTCACCACTTGGATACATTTGTTATGATTGGATTACAAAGCGGGTTTATATTTCTCGTGATGTGCTATTCCATGAACATATTTTCCCCTTTGTTAAACCCTCTCTACTATCCACCCTTCATCCCGCCCATATACTACCCTACCATCCTTTAATTTATCTTCCCCCGATTTACCCAACCAGAATCAAACACCTCCCAGGCCCAAACCATGTCCCAGGCTCCAGTTTCCCCCTCCCAAGCCCAATTTAGCACCTAAACTCCATCTTCTTCTTATTTCCTCATCCACAAATCCTCCCCCAATGTTCTCACCACCCCTCCTCCCCCACCATGCCACTATCTCCCATCGTCACCTACTCCAAAACCAACACTTTTCGACCCAAAATTTGCACTGATGGTACAATCCCCTGGCCACCACCAACATGTTCTGTTGCTATAACTATCCCAGATGAACCAACCTCCCATACATATGCTCTCAAATTTATGACTTGGCGAGACGCCATGACTGCCAAATTCAAAGTTCTTTTAGACACCTACACCTGGACCCCTTGTTCCTCATAACTTCTCATCTAATGTCCTCAGTGTCAAATGGATGTTCAAAACCAAACGCTACGCTAATGGCACCTTTGAACGGAGGAAAGATCGCCTTGTGGTTAAAGTTTTCCATCAAATCCATGGCTTGGATTATGCAGAAACCTCCAGCCCGGTCGCAAAACCATCTACCATTCGCCTCCTCATGTCCTTGGCAGCAATGCATCAGTGGTCGGTGTGGAAACTCGATATACACAATGCCTTCCTTCATGGTAACCTGCAGGAGAGCGCCTTTGTCTCTTAACCTCCAAGTTTTGTAAATCCTCAATTCCCTCTTCATATTTGCAAACTCCATAAATATCTTTATGGCCTAAAACAAGCACCAAGATCTTGGTTTTCTAGATCTAGTGATCTCTAATCACAATGGGGTTTTCTCCTTCTCGGGCAGATTCTTCCTTGTTTATTTATCTATCCAATACATCTACTCTGGCCACTTCCTTCACGGATGCCTTTTCGAAACAATTTCCAGTCAAGGATCTTGGCCCTCTCCATTATTTTCTTGCCATTGAAGTTTTCAAAGACAACACTGGGATTTTTCTAAGTCAATCCCAGTATATCTATGACTTAATTCGTCGTGCCGAGATGGATTCTTTCAAAGTAGTGCTCACACAGATGGAAACAACCTTTGTCTCAACCCCTATTACAAGTCCAACATTCAAGAATCCGTTCTGTTTCCGCAGTATCATTGGTGGTCTGCAATATCTAGCTTTTACTCGACCAAACATTAAACAGATTGTGCCAGCATATGTACTCTCCGATGGACCTTCATTGGCAATGTGTTAAACGAATTCTTCGTTACCTCAATACCACGGATGATCTCAGATTCTTCCTGTCTGCACTCCCCGACCTTCGGCGGTCAACTTACTTAGATGCAGACTGTGCGGGAGACCCCTCTGATCAACGATTAACAAGTGCTTATTGCGTTTATCTTGGCAACAATCTCATCTCATGAACCTCCAAGAAGTAACCCATTGTTGCCACTTCTTCAACAGAGGCTGGATATAGGGCCTTGGCAACAACTACTTGTGAAACACTATAGATGCAATATGTTCTTGCTGATCTCTGCATTCGGTTGTCCCATCCTCCCATCCTCTGGTGTGACAATATTAGAGCCATGTATCTTGCTGTCAATCCAATTCTTCATCATCGGATCAAGCACTTGAGCCTTGACCATTACTTTTTCAGAGAACGGGTCAATAACAAATCCCCGCAAGTGGCCTTCATTTCCTATTAAAGATCAAAAAGCAGACATTCTCACCAAGGCTCTACCTACTGCTCGTTTGTGGCCATGATCCCTACTTGGCCTTCTGCCCAGTTCGAATCGAGGGGGGATAGTAACCAGCCATCCAAAGCTTGGCAAAAACACGATTCAATATGAGTCATAGATAGTATAGGACAAAATAGATAGCTCTATAATAGGGACACGTGTACATAGTCTAGAGTATTCTATAGGCTATTATAAATGTTGTACTTGATCCATCAATTCAATGATATGGGAGAAACGTTCTATGAATTCGTAAGCAAGTTCTGACCTCAAGCTCCATTCAAACCAGAGATAATCATCGATCTTTTTTATTTGTCATTGACCGACACTAATTCAAACTTGATTAGTGGTTGGTGGAAATTATTAGATTAGTGGTTGGTGGAAATTACTCATTAAAACGTTGGTTAGATTGTATGCATCTTCTACGTTCGATTTTGGTACTTTCATTACATGAATTCCAATGAATATAACTGCAAGCATATTGATGCTTTTAACTAAATCTTCGACACGTCCTCTATAACCATCAACTAATTTGTATGAGAACATGTGTTGCTTAATGTCGTTTTACTCCTGTCATAGTTTCCTGAATTACTACTAGTTTCGCATGCATCATATAATTAAATAAAAGTGCTTTTACCACTTGCCATTTGATTATCCCTACGAGTTGTTAGGTTATCCATATCAGTACCGCCTTACCAACTGATCGGGAGACCACATATGTAATTGTATTGCGTGTTCGATTGCCAAACCCCTGCCAAATCGGACGTTGTTATCCCTACTGTTGTAGAAAAAGAAAATTCAGTGCAATCAAGTGTAATTACCATCCCATGTCCTTTAATATTTGCTCCCTTTTCTATTTGAGAAGATTTTCTGTATGGTTCCCTTTTACTTATTGCCATTAAAGGAAGGACAAGAATGTACTAACTCGTGTTACACCTATAATTTCAACATCATTTTACACTCTACAATTAACCCATGTTTTCACTAATTAACAAACCAACATAATAAAGCAAATCAGTCACCCTGCAATAAACTATATCAGCACCAACTGTCATATATTGGGGTTTTTGAAAATAATGATGTTAAATAATGTGATATAGCCTTATCCAAATACCAAGATAAAAAATTAGAGAAAAATGCAGATATAACCATATATAATTGAAGAAAGTGCAGATATAACCATGCGCTAATCGAAAGTGCAAATATAACCATATATATTCAGGTTATGTGCAAATATAAACTTTCAGCTTGTTGGAGGCCGGAATACGCTGAAATGACTATTTTTCCCCTCTGTAAAAAATATAAAAAATAAAAACATTGAAATTACTAATCTAACCCTAAACCCCTAATCCAACCTCTTTCCCAATTTTGCTTCTTCTCTCACGTTGGTGACTAAACCCACCAGACTGATTTTTGCTTTTTATCTCTCGTTCTCGCAAGCTTCTCATTCTCGCAAGGAAATGGTTGCTTCACCGGTGGTGTTGTGGATTCGGGGCTAGGACATGACGATGGTGGTGTTGTGGATTCGGGGCTTGGCGATGGTGGAAGCGGGGCTAGGGTAAAGGAGGATGCGGCGATGGCAAGGGTTTGGGGTTGGTGGCGAGAAGTTTGGGGTTGTGTCGAGGAGGTGGCGCTATGGTGGGGTGGCGTGAGGTGGCGCTAGGTGGCATTAGGGTTTGAGGCAGGTGGTGGCGCTAGGGTTCGGGCCAGTTGTTGGTGCTAGGGTTTGCGGCGGGTGGTGTTGAGCAGCGGCGGAGCTTGGTTACCGGTCGGAGGTGGTGGTCAGAGGTGCGAGACTGAGGCAGGGGCGAGGCGGAGATCTAAGCGGGGGCAGGGGCTCAGGTGGTGGCGAGCGGGGCTCAGGTAGTGGCGGGGAGGGGCTCAGGTGATGGCGAGCAAGGCTTATGTGGTGGCGGCGGGGATGGGCTTAGGTGGTAGTGGCGGTGGTGGATTGGTGGTGGGATGGTGGGGCTGGTGGCAGAGCTGGGCGGTGAATGGTGGTGGATTGGTGGTTGGGGCATTTTTGTCTTTTGAAATTTTGTAATAGGTTAGAAGGACATTTTGGTAATTTCTGGTCGGTTAATGGCCGAAAATGACCAGTCAATGCTAAAATAGTAGCTTTAGGATTATATTTGCACTTATGTATAACAACTAGAGTTATATGTGTACTAAAAATCAACTCAGAGTTATATTTGCACGTGTTAATGTTATATTTGCATATTACTCAAAAAATTACTGTGTTCAAGGAAGCCTTTATCTGAATTATTCACAACTTGGAGTAGTAAAGGCTAAAAACCCAAAACAATGGCCGTTAGCTGCCCCCGCGCCGGCGCCGCCTGGTTCCCGTGGCTGGCAACCCGAGCTCCGGCGGCGGCCCTCCTCCTCTTCACCCCCACCAGACACCCTCTTAAGCTCACTCTCCGCTTCTCCACCTCAGCCGCCGCCGACGCAATCGCCGTCGCCGGAGACTCCGCCGCTGCATCATCCCTTCCGGCGACGAAGAAATGGGAATCTTTCTGCAAGAAGAAAGTGGTAATGCGTGTCGGCTATGTGGGCTCCGAGTACCGAGGTATTTCTTTCTATAAATAAACTGTTATGTAACTGGATATTGTACAAAACTGGAAATTTTAGATTAGTAGAGTGCATGTGTTTACATCTTACATTTGATGGAGGTATCCTAGACAGATGCTAAACAGCTGGTTTCTTCAATTACTTGAAGAAAATGTAATGAATGGTTAGATAATTTGAAGATGTACTTTACGAAGGATTCAACGAGATTTTGTTTGAGGATATTCTCAGCTAGTGAATGCTGACTTAGACTCTGAATATCAGAGCTTTATCTGCACTCCAGTTCAGTTCAATTCAGTTTAGATCGCTATAAAGGATCAATTTGATGGTGGTGATGAGAATGTGAGGAAGTTTGGTGACCATATAATAGAAGCATTAATAATCCATGTTATTAGCGTTATCTATCATGATCATAACAAAAACAAAGAAATTGGTCAGTCTGGCTTTCAACTAATCTCTTTTCTTCCCACCGAGGCTAGCTTCCCTCATTCCCGTCTCGGAAAAATCCTAGCAAGACTTACTTTGCAGCATATTCTAAGGCATTGAATGTAGAGGATTTGATCAAAGTTTTGATTATTTTAGTCATATTGTTACTATTTTTCAATACACATATTTTTAAATCAGTTCAGTTTAATTCAATTTAGTTATGGAGAGCATGCCTTAGAATAGAGATGTAAGTGAAATTAGAAGGGAAAGAGGTAGTATGAATGATAGCATTTGTCTCATTGAACACGATGATAGGATATTGTTTATATAGTGGTATAAAGGCTTGTTTGTTGTTCTTATGACCTTCGATTCCAATGGCTAATATTTGAGTTGTGATGTTAATGGCAGGTTTACAAAAGCAAAAAGATCAGGAAGAATTTCCCAGTAAGTTTTCTTTTGCTGTTCATAGTTTCCCGTTTTTCTTTCGCTGTTTGAAGATTACTAAAGCGTTACAGCTTTCCAGTGCAGCCATTGAAGGAGAACTAGAGAAGGCCATTTACAAGGCTGGTGGAATTCGCGACAGTAATTATGGGGAATTGCAGAAAATCGGGTGGGTTAGAAGTAGCAGAACTGATAAAGGAGTGAGTTTTGTTTGCATCTCGGTCGTGTCTTTCTTAGGGTGTGTTCTACATATCTTACGAGTCTTGATCAAATGAACATTTCAGGTTCATTCATTGGCTACGATGATATCTCTTAAGATGGAAATCCCTGAAAATGCTTGGAAGGATGATCCTACTGGAATTGCTCTTGCTAGTTACGTTAATTCATTTCTCCCTGAAAATATTCGGGTTTTTAGTATCTTACCCTCACAAAGGTCAGAACTTTGACATTCTCTTCCATCATCATACTTTTCATGTTCATACTTGCTGATTAGGAGCTCAAGTGAACTAGTAAACTATCTGGCTATGTCAGTTTTGAAGTGCAGAAAGACTTGCGGTTATACCTTAAAACAGCCTCTAGGTTTTGCAAGTTCAGAAAGTGAATATAAACTGACTCTCAGCGTTCTTTTTCTCTAACAATTAGCTAATGTGCTGGGAATTTTGCTAATAACTGGACAGGCATTATAATCTTGCCGCAGCAGTATGTTCTTATCACTTCTTCCCAATAAGTAAAATGAATGTTTTCAAGAATTCATGCATCAGAAAGCAAATCCTATAACCTATGACCTCGTCACAGGTTTTTGGATGAATGCATTTTTTTTTGTTGTTGATAAAAGTAGAAGTTGAAGTACAAAACTTATTTACCTTATTTTGTTCTTTCAGGAGCTTTGATGCCAGGAGAGAATGTGACATGCGCAAATATTCCTATCTGCTTCCAGCTCAAATCATCGGCATAAAGAGTGAATTGACTAGGGCTGAAGTCAATCGTCATCTATCAGATTTTAATGGCATCTTAAAATCCTTTGAGGTCTACATTTAGTCAATAACCAGTTTTCCATGCTATATCTGCATATTTGCAGGTTGCTTACACTGTTATTTTCTTCTGTGGTTATTTTTCCTGTCATTTGAAAAGAAAAAAGAAAATTCCGCCACATTCTGAATATTCTTGGAGCTACAATGTAATGTTTATTGGAAATGATTGTCACTAAATCTGTGTTGGATTTAGTCTCAGTCTGACCATGTATGTCGGTGATGTTTTGTGAAGTATTTGTTCTTAGTAATGGCTCAGACACGGTTGATAAATGCAACAGTCTTTGCCAATGAATTATTAAGTTGTCTTGGTGATCTTGTAGGGAGAGCATCCTTTCCACAACTATACAATACGGGCCAAGTATAGGAAGCCAGTTTATCCGAGAAGCTCCGTTAAACATGATCGTTTGAAGGATAGAAGGGGAGAGCTCTCATCTGACAAGGAATCAGGATCCGAGCGCGAGGAATCTGTTGATGGAGAAAGTTCTGAAGTTAACGGTTTTGAACGTGATAGCATTCAGCATCCCGAAGCCGAGGAAGGGCAAGAAATCTCGAAGAAACAAATTCTGCCACTGGCAAGATGGCTGTATGAACCCGACGAGAGGGATAGACTCAGTTCTTCCCACTTCAGGAAGATCTTCGAATGTCGCTGTGGGAAACTGGAGCAAGTGTCGGGTATGAGTTACGTGGAGATCTCAATCTGCGGAGAATCTTTTATGTTGCATCAAGTAAGTATCTTTTGATGCAATGCCGATACTCTAAATTCCAATTCTCTTCTGTTAGTATTTATAAATAAGTTTGTTTGCAGATACGAAAAATGGTGGGGACGGCTGTTGCCATCAAACGAGCGTTACTTCCTCAGGATATCCTGAACTTGTCTCTGTCAAAGTTCTCGCGGATTGTCATGCCCATAGCGCCATCTGAAGTTCTCATTTTGCGGGGGAACAATTTCGCGTTGAGAAAACGGCCTGGGAAAGTAACAAGGCCGGAGATGACAACAATTCTCGAGGCAGAAGAGATTGTCAAGTCTGTGGATGATTTCTACCATCAGGTAATGTTACCTCAGATTTCCGAGTTCTTGGACCCTGCAAATTATCCCTGGACCGACTGGATAGAAGTGTTGGATGCCAATACGGGCATCCCGGAATCCCAGTTGGAAGAAGTCAGAACTGCTTACAGTGATTGGTGGAAAGAAGAAGAGTTGGATAGAACTGGAATAGAATCAGAATCATGATTTTTTTCCGGGTAATATGACAACTTTTAATAAACTTTGGATCAGTTCAGATTCCAACTAGAATAGGCTGAATCGAGGGTGAAAAATGCTGAGATTGTTATTTTCTTCTGATTAACGATCAAGACATTCATTTGTGTATCATCGATCAATTTTCCGGGTGTGGGAAAATCTTATGTTGATTCAGGCGTTTTCAGAAATTCTTATTCTATTTGGCTTCGAAACTGATTTTTAGCCGAGCGGGTCGACGTATCTCGACATTCCGCTCGGCTATAAACCAGGACGAACCAAACAGGATATCTGAAAACGGTTGAATTCGACACGAGATGATGAGTGAATAAACTAGTGATTGTCAAAGTTGTGTTCATTCATTCATTCATCTGAGAAAATTCTAGCGCTACATTAACCCGATGTGGATGCAACTAGGGATGAATGTGTCCTCTTCAATATTAAAATTTTGAAAAAATAGAGGATGCAAATGCGTTCTCATTATTTTTTATTTTTTTAATTTTGGAAAAATAGAGCATGCATTTAGCAAATGCGTCCTCATCATTTTTTATTTTCACAATCCAATCCAAAATAGAGCATGCATTTAGCAAATGTCCTCATCATTTATTATTTTCACAATCCAAAAACCCTAAATTTCTCCGTACACCATCTGTCGGCAGCAGTCAATTATACTTTGGAAAAGAAAAGAAAATTTAAATATTGGACGCATCAGAATAAATGGTAAATAAATCTACACACAACGACGAAATATCCCATCACCACTATTAATTTTAAACACATTATTTAATACAACATATACAAATGATAAAACTCATTAATTTTTTAAACCCCTATTTGCAGTACAAATAACCAAAAAGGTAAATTTCTCATCCATAATGATAAAGAGTCCGTCTCCTATGAGACCGTCTCATGGTGAGACCAGGTATTAGAGGCAAAATAAGATAAGGGTAAATTAAATTCGTAGGTTAAATCACAATTAATTTGGACTCGGGGTTATAAACGAAAAAGGCAAACAACTTGGGGGATCAAACTACAAATGTAAGAAAACTACCCAATAAACGCGTCTTCCTTCATCTGCATCGGTTGCTCCGCCTCAGTTGCTCCGCCGTGCCTTCTCGTTACCCCCACTGTGCCGCCTCGTTGCTCCATCGTCCGCCTCGTTGCTCCATCGTCCCGCCTCGTTGCTCCGTCCTCGCCTCGCCTCGCCTTCTCTGCCCTCGCCTCGTCTTCTCCGCTGTGTGAAATCTCAGAAATAGGAAGCCCCGCCGGCGTGAAAAGCACTAACGAAAAATGAGCAAGAAATTGAGAGGAAGAAAAACGAAGAAAGAGGAAGAATCACTGTGCGCAAGAAAGAGGAAGAAAAACGAAGATGATGAGCGGTTGAATCAAAGAAAATGAGCTAGAATTGAAGAAGATGGAAGAGAAATTGAGAGAATAGAGAAGAAGATGATTTGAGTTAGAGAGATAATAACGTGGGGGAGGATATTCAGCCGAGAAGGAAAAGAAAGGAAAGGAGAGGAGGGAGAAAGTTTTAGAAAATATGAGAGAATAATGAGGTTGAGTTGATATTTACACATGAACATAAATGTAAAATAGTAAAATTTCACATCCAGCCCCTAGATTTTTATAACTTTAATTAAAAATCACATTTGCAATTAAATCCCTGGTCTCACCATGAGACGGTCTTATACAAGACACTGTCAATTATAAAATATATAGCCACACAATTATTAGCAAATATTATTTAGTTTAAGAAATTGATAGATCGATGGATGTCATGTAAAATAAATAAATTATATTGTGAGTTAGTCAAAATTTTTTAGATATTTAAAAATTTTTAAATAGAAATATTGAAGATAGAGTTAAATAAAGTAAATTATGATTTTAAACATAAACTTGAGTTGCATAATAATATATTATTATACGTATACATTTTTTAAAAATAGAGTCCGCTTCTTGAAAGACGGTTTTTCCATAAGTTATGGAAAGACCAAGGTTTAAGCCACAAATTAGAATAAATCAAAATAAAATTTTCAGATTGCATTAATCGGGTCATAAACTTACAACTACTGCATGTTCCATAATAAATTTTTAATATTGCAAGTAAACCCTTTTACCTTTCCATAATTTCAATTCAACCCTGTATTTCCATAGGCATATGGAAAGACCGTCTTTCCCAAAACTCTGCCTCCAGTAAAAATGGATTTGATCTCTTAATTACTCCAATTCTATCAAATATAATTTTAATAATAAAATAGCGCTCACAATCTGACAGAAAGAGGGAAAGATGATATCCAAGGAAACTTTGAGAACTCACTTTCCAATGGAAGACAACAGCTTCCTTAAATGGACATGGAGCAAGTATACGAGAATGTGGAAAACGAGAGAAAAATACTGTCGGAAGCTCAGAACCAACTTTGACGTTGAGTTCACGGAAGCAACTAATACAGTTTTCCCCTGCCATTCCGTTTCTGCTGCAAATGAATAAATGAAGAAGTAATTTCTGTGAGTTTTATAAGATGCACATGTGGCACGTGAGTGTGCTGATAGTGCAGCACAACAGTACGTCATGATGAAATAAGTAATAATCTCTCCGTTCTCCTCAGACTGACAGCTATTTTCAGAAGATGAGATGTGCGGAATGAATTGAGTGGGAACAGTAAAGAGATGAACGGGAATAATTCACATGTTATTATAAAAGAAAGTGTGATAATCTTTACAACGAAGAACTAAATGAGAAACGTGTCGGCATTAAAAGAGCAGAGGAAATATAGTTGGAGCAATCTGTTTGGTTAGTTCGGTTAACGATCGAGACTTCAGCCTGCTAACTAGCTATGCGGAAGAATCCATTTGCCTCTAGCTTCTTAGAGGGACTATGACCTTTTAGGTCGATGAAGTTTTAGGTAATAACGGGTTTGTGATGCCCTTCGATGATTTGGGCCGCACGCGTGCTACAATGATATGTTCAACGAGTCTATGAGATTGGTCGGATTTGGATAATCTTTGAAATTTCACCGTAATGGGGATTGATCATTGCAATTGTTGGTTTTAAACATAAAATTCCTAGTAAGCGCGGGCCATTACATCCCTACCTCTTGTCGACTGAAAGGTGCAGTGAAATGTTCGGATTGCGGCGTCATAAGTGGTTCGCCGTCCACAACATCAAAGAAGTCCATTAAACTTTATCATTTAGAGGAAGGAAAAGTCATGATAAGGTTTTCGTAGATGAACCTAGTGATGAATCATTGTCGAATTCCACGGACGATCGCGAACACGTACTTTAAAAATACAGGAATCGGAAAGCGCGGGAAACCTAGTATGTCGGCAAACTGCACCAAACCTTAACTCTCGTCCCTCGGCGTGAAAAGCGCTAACGGAAAAAAAACATTGTTTACATGAGTTACTTTTCTGGTGGTATAATCAAAGTGTGTCCTTTTTAACAGCACTTTGTCACCAACAAAATTACATAATCATTTTCAATACGTTAAAATCAGTAATACCACTAATACATGCATGTAATCTAAATTATAAACATTTTGAAATTACAAACTTATGCAAAGTTCTGAATTCATGAATACGACCAAAAAATTATACTACTCCAATATAGATTACTACCTATGCAATTTTCAAAAATTACACTCCCCTTTATGAATCTAAACGGCCACAAGAATCCAACTTTTTTACCTTTCAATCAGCAGAAAATTTTATTTGATAGAAGGTAGGTATTGGGTAAATTAGATTTCGACAGTTTCATAAATTTTATATTTAGTAAAGCAAAAGATTTTTAGGAAAAAGATATTAACTCGTGAATCACGTGGCAAAATCTGATTCGCCCTCGGACCTACCGACAACATTTAGACATGTATTTGAGGGATTGGCACTCGGTCTTATCGATACAGTGAAATTAGCATTAAACCATCCAAAAAATGTATGATGTTGTCACTGAATTTCAACATATTTATGTGGGTGTGTGTGGTTAGAGTTAGCTGCAATAGTATGATTTTGTCTTTTATCTCCAAAGTAATGGTCTAGAATCCATCCATGTCTTGCTCAATTTTTTCATTCATGTCGGCACATGTAACATACAATCCAAAATTAATATGATTAAGCACTGTGTCTAATAAGATGCGAATCCTGGATCAAATCTCAAAACATGCATCTAGAAGAACAAAGATTGGAAAGTGTACGGTGGAGTCGATGTGGTATTAAATTTTAAGGTATCTTGGATTTCTATATTAAAATCAATTGGTATCAAGTCATTAGTGGAGGAAGGGCCATTAAAGGCGGTTATATCGAACCAGAGAATGCAGAATTACCGTTAAATTTTAAGGTATTTTGGATTTCTATATTAAAATCAATTGGTATCAAGTCACTAGTGGAGGAAGGGTCATTAAAGGCGATTATATCCAACTAGATAAGACACTTTATAGAACCGCCTTCTCTGGCTCCACCTTTGATCGAAATTGATCAAAGGCGGTTCAAATAACCGCCTTTAATAGGGTCTGAAAAATAGGACCTGAGTTTGGAACCTATTTATGACCGCCCAAAAATATAGCGATGCAAGACAGATCTGGAGAACAATGGCGAATTAATCAATCAAATTCCAGCAACAACCCCAATCTTATAAGAGCGGGCACCGCAATACACAACAATACAAACAACATAAAACCCTAACCAAAAGACATATACAAACCCTAATCTTATAACATCGGTGGAGGTGAGAGACGGGATCGATGGCAGCGGAGGCAGGGCTGGAGCGACGGAGGCTCAGGTAGAGTGATCGGAGGAGGCTGGAGCGATCGGAGGAGGCTGGAGCGATCAGAGGAGGCTGGAGTGAGCAGCAGGAACTGGAGCCAACGGAGGTTAGGCTGAAGCGATCAGCGGAGGGTGGAGCGATTGGCAGAGGGTGGAGCATTCGGCAGAGGCGGGGCTGGAGCAAGCGGCGTATGGAGGTAGGCAACAGAGTGGTGAGGCGGCAGTAGAGAGTGAGGCGGTGGTGGGGTGGGAGGAGAAGCGACGGTGTGGTGGAGGAGAAGTAAGGGGTGTGAGTGAAGATGGCGGTAAAGACGTGAGTGAAGACGGCGGTAAAGACGCAAGTGAAGGAAATCTGGGCTTTATGGTAAACAAGAGTGAAGGAAATATGACCAAGTATGGGTTCTCAGCCAAAACTTAGCCCATTAAAGGCGGTTCTATACAAAACCGCCTTTTATAATGAAAAAGTGAATTGGGAAAGCACTTCTGAACTCGGAAGTGCTTTCGGCCCTTCAGAAAAAAATTAATTTTAATGGCGGAACCTCCTTTAATTGATTGGAACCGCTTTTAAAATGGCCTGGGAAGGACTTCCGAACTCGGAACCCCTTCCAGACCTCAATTAAAGGCGGTTCCGCATTTTCTTAACCGCCTTCTATCGCCGCCTTTAATGAGCTGCTCTCTACTAGTGAGTGGAGGTGATCAAGATCTTATGGCTATGTTTGGTAGAACTTATAAGCTGTTTTGCTTATAAGAAAATGACTTTTAAGTGTTCGGTAAAGTGCTAAAAATGGCTTATTTTTTAAGTGGAAGTCTTTTGGGGGAAAAGCATAAACTGGTCTCCAATGCTTTAAAAAATATGTCAGTTTTGCTTATAAGCACGACTCTGCCAAACACACTCATATATATCTTTTAACACGTCCCCTCATTTGCCAACGTGGAAACACTCCCCCACTCATATCGGGCAAAATTAAAGGGGATCCACACATCGACCCAATAAACCCAACTCAGGCCCAGGTCCCTAATACCCAGCTCTGAGACCATGTTAAATTTTAGATGAAAGTGTGTTTTTAACCCTATATTTTTGTCGAAAGTGAAAAAATGACCATGTAAAATCTGAAAGTGAAAAATAAACCCTGGATTTTATTGACCAAAATGTCAACGACCAAATTGGCCATAAATAGGTAAAATGACCATTATGCCCCTAAGTAAAAAAATTTTTTTTTTGAAAAGACACTAATAACCTCCTCCCACACCCATCCACATCTCTTTCCCGTC
Source organism: Rubia yunnanensis (assembly GCA_037428765.1). Classification (NCBI taxonomy): domain Eukaryota; kingdom Viridiplantae; phylum Streptophyta; class Magnoliopsida; order Gentianales; family Rubiaceae; genus Rubia; species Rubia yunnanensis. The sequence continues at coordinate 139,360,229 of CM075062.1, read as the reverse complement.
CTGATCTCTCTCTCTCAGCCCCCCACACCACCACCTCTCATTTTCATCGCCCAAAGCCGCTAAACTCATGTCACCGGTGATGTTCCCTGTGTTTCTTAATACTTCGTGGTTACTCGATCAGCTTCGGAGGGTCACCGATGTGATTGAGAAACTAGCGGAGAAAGATGAAGGGAGATACGCGAAGCTAGCAGAGGAAGAGATGAGGAGAGGAAACGCGGGGCTAGAGAAGGGAGAGACACATAGTTTTGATGGGGAAAGGGCGGGGCTAGGGTTTTGTGGCGGCAGGGGATTCGTGGTGGAGGGAGAGACGAAGGGTTTTGAGGGGGAAAAGGGCGGGGCTAGGGTTTCGTAGTAGCGGGGATTCGTGACGGCAACGACGAGTTAGGCGGCGGCGGTAGATAACGATGGCGATAGGGTTATTCTGGGGGTAGGATAGGCGGTTGTGGCGGGCGGTGCATAAACAGTGGCAGATAGGGTCATTCTAGGTGGGGGATAGGCAATGGCGGTGGATAAGCATCGGGAGAGACTAGCGGAGGGAGAGACGAAGAGAGAGATGCAGGGCTAACAGAGGGAGAGAAAGAACTTCGCTGGCGGTGCGGCGACAGTAGATAGGCGGAGACAAGAACTTTGCGGTGGTGCTCGATGGCGGTGACGATGGATAAGAGGCGGGGTATAGGCGTTGGTGGGAGAGCTGCTGATAAATTTTAGCTACTACGCGATAAATTTACTCCGACGGCGGTGGGGTGTAGGGTGTTTGAAGTTGAAGGAGAAGAAGGTTATGGGGTATAAGGGTCATTAGATTTTTAGTTTTAAGGTTAGGGGTATTTTTGTCCTTTTATATTAGGTCATTGTTTGAATTACTTTAGTCAACCCCGAAATAGTGCAATTTGGGTATATTTGCACCATTGCTCAAAATCGTAGGGTTTTACCGGGTCAATTATGCACATTCTCAATTTAATACGGTTATTTTTGCAATTTTCCCTAAATTTTAAGGTATCTTGGTATTCCATTTTAAAACTAATTGGTACTATGTGGATGTGACCCAATACATTAGTTAGTATCCTTGTAAGAAATTGACGTGTGATATATTTTTTAACATGTGTTTATATGCAAAGATAGTTTATTTTAAAAGTTGAGAATATCATATTCTGTTTTTCTCCTTCTAAAATAAGTATCTTTTAGTAGTTTACGAAATACCAAAAGTTACTTAATTTATGAGTAAAACACCTATAAACTCTGATAAACACATTATACTTTCTTTTCATCTTATCTACACTTTTACTTCAAGTAATAGATTAGGTTACGCTATTTAAAGAGGGGGAAAAGGTTGAATGTTGGCCGCCTAATTGCTCAAATCTCTGGTGTAAAATCATGGCACCTGGAGTTGTGGAGTGGAGTCTAGAATTCGTTTTCATTAGGAAAATTAATCCAAGTATTATCATAGCCTTATTTGTCTCCGCTTTAATAGCCTCTTAATCTTCAATAATTGCAAGACTTTAAACATTTTCATACATTTCACTCCAACATAAATATCTTTAATGATGTGCCAAACCCATTAATAAGAGTCCAATTTTCGTTGCTAAACATTTTCAATTATAGAAAGAACACTATTACAGAATCGTTGTTGAAGGGTTTGTTTGACGATTTTATGTTCACTCGTCACTAAATAGTGTCTTTACTGATGCAAGAATTGCCATCATTGTTGCGATGACGAAAAATTGATCATAGGCAGGTCGTTAGCACCTGTTGTAACACTTTTACAAGTATTAGTTTAACTGATGTTGCATTGGATCTAACTTAACATTTTTTGAAATTTAATTAACAATTTTCAATGTTTATGTAACACTTTATTAGTTATTATAACATTTTAAATAAAAGTCGTAAGAAAAGTGTTCACAATATCTCTAACTGGTAGCAGCGTAAGGAGCCTCGATATTCCTTAAGATAAATGAAATCTATGAGACGTCTAATAAGTTAATAACATGTGTTCATGTGCAATTTGAAAGTAAATATCGAATTCATTGGTTCAACATTTATGTTACACCATACGAATCGAATATTAATTGAAAATATATGCAAAATGAAAATGAAACAAAACTAAACTCGAAGAAATAATATCTTTGAAATGTCTAACTCTTCAAAAGCGAAAAAATATGTGATTTGTAATTTATAACTTATGCTAAAAAAAAGCAACTTCTTACTCCATCCGTCCCAGTAGTATTTACACTTTTACTTTTTTGACATTATTCTCTATTAAAGTTTGATCGCATTTTTGAATAGATATATGAACAACATTATTATCGTATAGATATTGTTCAAATCATCGTAATAATTTTAAATATTAAATATTTATTTATCGTTATTATACACAGGTAAAAATATTAACAGTTAAACATTTGTATTGGACAGCGTGCAAAAAACACAATTGCAAAAATAGCTAGGACAGACCCAGTAATTAAGTGGCATTTCCACATTTCACCACATCACCTTTCACAAACTTTTGACAAGTGGCACTTCCAAAGTTTGTCACGTCAACTTTTTAAAAAAATAAATTTATTATTACATTATTTACTTTCCAATTCCAATATATTTCTTGGAAACTAATGATAATTAATCCAGTAACTATACTAGAAGAGTAATTTTTGGTCAAATGACACCCTCACATTTTTTTAAACAAATATATTAAAATATTAATCAAAATATTGCTTCCTCCACCCCATCTTAAATTACAGCCTAATCATTGTACACCTTTCGAGAGACATGTTTGACCGTTAATATGTTTAGTTACGTGTAATAACGACAAACAAAAAGTTACTTTCTAGAAACTACTTGTTACGACGAATTCAACAATATCACGTACGATAATATTATGTTTCATATAGTCAAACTTTGATAGAAAATAGCGTCATAAAGTACGTGGATAATTTAATTTGATAGAAAATAGCGTCATAAAGTAAGTGGGTAATTTAAATTGGGACAGAGAGAGTATTTTATTTTAAATACTGAATTGTATGATATTCTCATATATATATATATATATATATAATTTATCGAGTTATAAGTTATGTCATATTTTTTATTTTCGTTCATAAATACATGCATTGCCGTGAGTGTTATTGACATAAGAAAAGGTAATGATTATTTCGGCCTCAAAATTAGAATTATTTGTACTCCTAAACGGTTGGAATGCATAAAAAATTTGTTGTGTACATCTATGTTTCAGCAGCCAACAACCAAAGCAGGCATGATAAATACATGTTTTCCAACAACAAAATTGGATTCATTATTCACCGTAGAAAAAATACACATATAACTCATAAATTATTGGAGCGCGTCTCTTGAAAGCCGGTCTTTCCATAAGTTATGGAAAATCCAAGGTTTAAAGTGTAAATTAGAAGAAATGAAGATAAAAATTTCGGGTTGCATGAATCGGGTTATAAATTTTATAACTACTATATGTTGCATACTATTATTTTTAATGTTGCAACTACGACCTTTTTCCTTTTATTATTCAAATTAAACCCCATCTTTCCATAAGACTATAGAAAGTCCGTCTTTCCCAAGACTTTACCTTATTGTTAACATCATATTTATTCCAAGTCAAAATTCAAAACAAAAACCACTAAAAACTACCCTCTACTTTGTGAATAAAACTTCCTAGTCCTCCAATAAAGAATCATAGCCAAAAAAGTCCCAAAAACACAAAGCGAACCCCACATCACAAACGTAGTCTCGTAGCACTTCACCCCCACGCATCCTCCTCCGCCAACTCCGTCGCCGCCCTGGTGGCGCCGGTACAGCACTGCTGCGAGATCGCCGAACAGGAACGACCCCACCGGAATATTGGTCACCAGAACGTTGTGGTTCACGCCAAAGTTCTTCGCTCCGAAGAGCTCGGTGGTGGTGGGAATGGAGATGGATGTGATTGCACCGGTGCATAAGCCGATAATGGCGGTGCCTGCGTAAAGACAGAGGTTGTTGTTTACTAGAAGCAAGAAGAAGGATCCGGACAGTGGGATCATTGTCAAGGCGATTGATAATGGCCTTGAAATCACACCGTTTTCCTTCCTAGACAAAACATCACAAATTATTAGTAACGGAGCGGATCCAGAATTATAACAGATGGATAGACGGAGAGTGGATCTAGCATTATAATAAAGGAAAGTGCTTTATTAATAGACATATGTATGCATTTGATATATTCAATTTAGATTTACAGCTTATTTAATTAAGAAATAGAATGAGACATCAGTAAATTTTAAATATGATAAGACGTGATATAAAAGTATTGTCATGCTCTTTTAATAAAAATTACATCTTTTGAATTAGATCAGACTACACGCTCACTTTTTTCAAATAAAATTTCATAGATTTTGGTTGGTTAGATTTCTTATAACATTTCTTTTATACATCATACATCAATTTTAAGCATTAATGTAGGTACAGTAGAAGGAAATATTAATAGGTAAACATGATTTTTGAAAATCGTGGAAAGTCAACTGTGCCACCTTAACAAATACAGTATATAGTAGCAGATGAAGAATGGGAGAAGTGAACATAATTTTTTAAAACATGAAAAAATAAGTGTGATAACAAATAATAGTCAATGAACAATGCAGGATTGTGGAAGAAAACGTTACTTTTGAAAACCATGAAAGAATAACCGTGCTAACTTAACAAATACAATAGTTAATGAAAGATGGAAAAAGGAAACGTTATTTTTGAAAGCCGTAAAAAGTAACAATGTTATCTTAACAAATAGTTGTCAATGAAAGATGGAAGGAGGAAACATAATTTTTATAAACCTTATTTTACTGTGATACCGTAACAAATAATAGTCCATAAAAGATGAAAGGAGAAACATGATATTTGAAAACCGTGAAAAAATAATACCTTAACAAATAGTAGTCGATGAAGGATGGAAGGAGCCGCCCGAAGAATGTGAAGGAAGAGCACAAAGACAAGATCGAAGAAGTCCTCGAACTTCCACGAGACTCAACAATTTGCCCCAAATTGTTAAGAAACACCAATCCAAGAGTTGCTCCAAATAGGTAAACAAAAAAATACAACCAAAAATCCAATCTTTGAACCATTTCCTTAACCCCAATTTCCTCCCTAGACTTAAAACGATCTTCAAAGACCTCTTCAACCCCATTTTCCACCTTCTCCTCCTTCTCATCACTCTCACCATATAGTACGAGGTTGTCAATGGAAGCAATGCTACAAACCCTAGAGTCCTTCCTCAACCAACACTTCCTTTGCATCTTCTCCCGAATCCTCTCGCAGACGGGGACCGCGAGAGGAAGGACTAGAAACAGCCCGATCCCAGCAGCGAATACAATAGGTGGAAATAAACGCGTGACAAAGCTGAAAGAGCTGAGGATCGCGTAAATCCCCGTAGTGATGGTTATGGCAAACATGGCCATGAACCCTGTGGCCAGGTTCTTCAGCCTCCCTATCTTCACATGCTTAGCCACGGGCGAAGCCGTGATACAAATCAAAACGGGCAGCAAAGCATTCAAGAAAAGATAGGTTTTCGCTCTTTCTTTTCGCGAATTGGCACTACGATCATCACCTCCGTTTACCACGTCCACCAGAGCGTTCATAACCTTCGCGGTTAGCCCCTGGTAGCTCGTCGATAGCCCGACGGCTATCTGGCGGTCAAGAGGGAAGTTCTGAATGGTTATAATGTAGCAAACCGTGTTAATCCAACATATGCTGTTTCCGGCGAGTGAAGTCAGTAGAAAAACTTGCCAGTAAGATAATGAAGCTATCTGCTCCGAGATAAAGAGGTATTGCACGCCATAGCCGGTAAGCCCGAGCGTCGCGCCAATCATGAGGACTAGCCAGAGGGGTAAATACACCACTGCGATGCCGGAAAACCACCCGAGTAGTTTTCCGGCGTCGGAGGCTAGTGCGAGGTTGTTGAGTTGGAGCTGGGACAGAGAGAGGAGACGCTTGAGCTGCGACGAGTATGCTGGGAAACTCGAATTCGTGCCACTGATGCATTGCAGCCATATTGCACCGATCAAACTCAGCCACTGCGTGGTCATTGATCGATGGAATATGAAAAGAAATATAATTCTGAATCCGCCACTCAAATTCTGAACGTCTTAATATATGTTTTTAGGGAGTTGAGATGAGTGAAAAATACTAGCTAGTACTAGTATTGATGTTTTTAGTGGGTACGAAGAGCTGAAGCAAGACTCAAAATCAATAGAGAGGCAAAGTGGGACAAATTATATTGGTGGTGGCTAAGCCAAGAATGTGTTCTCCCAATGACCAAGTAGGAAATGACAATAACTATACGCCTAATTTATAAACTATCAACACACAACTAACAAGTACAACAATCACAACGTGTATGCGTATTCAATAAACATATTTAACTACTTATAATAATAACGCACAAAAGGTTAATATTTATAAAAAATATATGTTACGATAAATTTAATTGGAAAAAAAATTATGCAGATTTAACCGGTACACAGAGAGCGCGTGCTATATGTGGCTCAAAATGTGTGTTGCTTTATCATTTCCCATTGCCATTTAATGCTTGATTTTGCATGGTATGTTTGTGGTTGTGGGTATGGGGGAAAGTATGAGCAATGTGTAGTGTGTAAGCGGAAATAAATGACGGTTGCGTCATTGACGACGGAAAACGGTGATTAGGAGGATGTAGCCATCGCAGTAAAGAGGAGATAGCAGTTAATTTGCTTCGCTAGAGTAGGTTTCGTGCCGTCTCCCGTTTTGTTTTGTTTTGTTTTTTCCTTTATCTCCAAACTAACTTCCGTCATGCTCGTGTATGAGTGATAGGTCTAAGTGGTGCGACGATGATCCTAATATTGGTTAGTTCTGGATCACTGTTTATTTTAAGTGGTCACAGCTAAATTTATAATTGTTTGGTACGACGCGTACAGTTAGGTAGTTCGATCAACTGACTACAATCGTCGATTTTTTTTAAAAACCTTTTTGATACTTTTTTTTTTAATCTCTAAACTAACTTTCGTCATGGTGATATATGAGTGATTGATGTAAATGATGCAACAATTCCATCATTGATCAACATAAAATCACCGCTCAGTTTTTATCGTAACTAAATCTACAAGTATTGGGTAGGATATTAATTAGTTTGGTAAGTATCTACACAAGTCATTATATTGTACCTCATCTATGAACTAAATCTACACACCGCTCGCTCCGGTGGTTGGGAGTTGGGTGACCTTTCACGAGGTCAGTGGTTCGACGCTCTGCAGCCGCCGTGTGGGAATGTCCTGAGTTAACTTGGCCTTTGGGCCAAGGGCTGCTTGGGCTTCCTGGTGGGCACCGGGTACGACTGCCCCCAATGGTCCTGGCGCTGGGCTACTGTGACTTACCTCCCACGTGATGGCTGTGGTGTCGGCTGTTTGTGTATGAGTGATTGGTTTAAATAATGCAACAATCCTGACATCAGTCATTTTATGCTACAATTAAACATACATAAATAAGTTTTATCAGTTTGATAAATTCTATAACATACGTCAAATAAAAAAAATTGATAAATTTTCATTATCTTTAAATTAAACGTTTGTCATATATGAGTGATCGGTCTAAACAATGCAACAATCCCAACATTAATCTTAACAATCAATTATTTCGTCGATTAATTAATTGTTGATATATTCCCCCTTATCTCTGAACTAACTTCAATCATTCTCGTGTATGAGTTGTCTAATTAATGCAACTACTCCAACATTAATCATCTCTAAATCACCGTTCAATTAATGTTGCAACTAAATTTATAACGGTTTTTCTAACGAGTGCCCATGGTCACTCGTTAACAACTTTAGATTCCATCGAAAACTGTGTTATTAAATGCAAATCCATCGAAAACTGTGTTATTAAATGCAAATCTATCGAAAACTGTGTAATAGTACATAGGGAGTATAAGAGGTCGTTTGGTATGCGTACCATACACGGTGATTATAAATTCTGCGTATTTTAGGATTGGTAGAACTGTTTGGTTGACGGAAAGTAGTAAATACATGGGAAGTTGTAATTCGGAGGAAATTAAATTTCCCACATAACGTGGGAAATATGTTACCGAGTACCTCCTCGGTCGAATGCAATTCTGCGATGCTTTTGTGTGATATTACACTTTTATCCTAACTATGGCGCGTGAAACGTTATGGTTTCCCTCCTTCACGCGGCAATTTTTTACAAAATCGTTAGATTCCAAAGAAACAAATGAAGTCAACCAAACAACATACAGAAAATTAATTCATAGGAAATATAGAATCCGCATGTGCAACCAAACACGATTTGTGTATATCCTAGAAATTTGATCACGGAAACAACTTCCCATGAAATACAAATTACCGCAGAATTGAATTCCCACATGAACCAAACGACCCCTAAGTTTTTGAGGGATGTCATTAATCATTAACTCTATTTGCATTTAATAATACGATTTTTTATGGAATCTGAAGTTGTTAACGAGTGCTCATGGACACTCGTTAGAAAAACCGAATTTATAATTGTTCGAAAGGATATAGAAAAGTTAGTTAAGTAAAGCACCATAGTACAGAAGTGAACCGTTTACGTTACAAAAGTTTGTCAAGATTTGACTAACTGATTCAATAAGCGAATTAATCTTGTCTCACATGTACAACTAACGGTCCATCACTTGAGGCCCAATCATATTACGGATTGGGCCGATTTTCTATATTTTGGGCTTTCCCTCATTTCCATTCACACAGATGGCCCAGCCCAGCTGCTCTGCATATAAAATCTCCACTGTTATGAAAAACAGAGGAGGAAGAAACAAAGTGCAGTGAGAAATTCGAGCTCATTCGAAATCGCGATTTCCGAAACCCTAGTTCAACCGTTAGCTCCTCAATCTCCGACCTCAATGGCGTCCACCGCCGCGAGCTCGTCTTCTCCGGCGGAGCCGGACAGGCCGGTAATCGTCAGAGTGAAGAGGAAAGCTTCGCAGTCGCGGCTCGAGGCTTTCTGTCGGTTAATTGCTTTGTTTTCTGAATTTCGCGTTATTAGTTTTAATTTTCGATTGATGAATTCCTGAGGAATTATGTGAGCTAATGCCGTGACGTTTTTGTTGGTGCTAGGGCTTGAAATAAGTGAGCGACCGATGAAGCGGCCGTTGATCGACTTTTCGAAGCTCTCAATCTCGGAGTCTTCTGCCAAAGGTGTATTACAGAAGCTTTTGCTAGATTTTGTTTCTGTTACTGTGCTTTACCGTATGTGTAGAAATGAATTGTTGTAGGCTATAATTGTTCGCCGTGGAAGTACTTGATATCGAGCTATTGTGGTTATGACATTGGAGATAGTGGATATATGTTGTGATAGATTGCTTTGAGTGATAAATGCTGAATTAGTTGAAGTAGTATTTGTGATTATGCGATTCATTGATTCAGGGTCACGGAACTTCATAGTGTTGCCGGGGATCAAGTATGGAAAGTGCGGCTGACAAAAGTTTCAGAATGACTAGTAAATAAAAGAACAAACAAACAGCAACCTAGTAATTAGTTGTATTATAATGATGTTGGACTTAAAAGTGTTAACTAGTTGAGGTCATGAGTTGCTAAAGACAGAAACAGAATTTTACAAATATCAGAATGGATTTAGTGATAATTGTAGGGAGATCCAGTAGACAATGTAGCTGATCCTCTGGAAATTCTGTCCTTTCCTGATCAATTTCACAACGAAAAACTATTCTAAGCAATCTTGTGTATCACTATTTAGTATGCCACTATCCTCCAAACTGGATCATACTTTTAGAACTCTGGATAAACCTCCATTTTCTCACAACCACAACTCCACAAGTACTCTTTTCTTTGACAGTCAAATTATAAATGCTATGTTTCTGAATGTGAAGCTTCTCTATCATTTATAGTTGTGGAGTCCAACAGTAGAAAGGTTTTTGTTCAACACGTGGAGACCATTACTACTTCAGAGGTTACTGTTGATATTCTGCGGCCGTTACTGGTAAGTATCATGTCTGATCTTGTGGAGCTGTGGAGCACTGATTACTCGTTTAGCTGTGTTATTGGTTGAAGCTTTCTTTCAGAGTAGAGGCTGTGTGATATGATGAACTGTGTATGTTCCTTGATTCTAAAATTTTGGAATAATCTGATTATTTACTTAATGTTGAACAGGTTAATGCAGGAGCTGAAGCAAAAAGTCATACCAAACGGGCCTTCAAGACAGAGAGTGTGAGGCTGATCCTTCTTGCCATTATTACTTGTTGCACTTTGTGCTTTATGTGTGTGGCCCCTGTGAACATCTTTTCCGAACTTTCAATTGCTATTTTTAAGTATCCTCCTATATTTGCAAAAATTCAAACTTAGGTAAGTGCTTTCTAAACATATGTATAAAAAAAAGATTTGTCAAAGCCACATCTTTTGTTTTTGCTTACCGGTGGATGTGCATTTTGTTTTGATTTTCTATTGAATCCCGGCCTCACTTATTTACCTTTTGAAATGAAATGTTTTATTTTTTACTTTTTGGTTTACTGGTGTGACTCAGTCGCCCAAAAGAAGCCTCTCAGGACCCATGATGTCTCACTTGAGAATTCCCATAATGTCTTCATCTATCTGAGCCTCCACCCTTGTGTTCATCCTCTAATTTTTTAATTTATTTTGGCACATAAAATTGTTCTTATATTTTTTATATATGGCTGGACCTTGTATTGTAGGGTCCCTGAAATAGATGATGTTATTTCTGCAATGTAATTTATTATTCTAGAGGCGTGTTTGAAATTATAATCACCATATGCATTGCTTATGAGTGGTCACTGGTCAGATATTGAGTTTTTCCATAGATAGGCATTATTGTCCAACATAGTTTCTGTTCCTGGCTACTGCACCTAATTACAAGCTATTGATTGCTTTTATAATGTTTGCAGAAACAAGACCAGTTGCTGTCAAAAGCGAAAAAACAGCAAGAGGTATACAAACTACTTTTATTAATTTTAATTTCCTTTCTGTCAACCTCCCTCTCACCTGAGTAAAATCAAGTTTGCTGCAGCCCCTCTGCTTCTTAACTTTTGGGAATGCAATTTGTGTCTTTATTTTTCTGAAACTTTGCAACTGATGGCTCTTTTTCCTTCTGAAGACGATTTATATTTATTTCCTTACCATTGATGATGTAAAACTCTCTGGGTTGGGTGTTGTGCTCTATGGTGTAGATCTTGTCCAAAAATGCTCGCTTTGAGCAAATATGGAGAAGTAGGAAGGAAAAGAGCGAGTCAGATAGTCATGGAGATCTTAATGAAATGTTCCGTCTTTACGATATTGTTCGTGTTGAGGGGGTTGAGGGGGAGGAGAGTAGTGAGTCAGATGTAAAACTGTAAGTTCAGTTTATATTTGTCCCTCGTGCTACTGAGAGACTCCTTAGTTTATTGAAGATAATGCTATGTCCTTGGTTTTTCTTCAGAAGTTCTGAGATGGAGGTCTGCAGGATGATGGCTGACTTTTTGCCTCTCTTGAGAGAAACCATACCTGCTGCTGCTGCTGAGGTCGAATCAGATATTCGCGACACATTAACCAAAAGAGGTCTTGACTTTCATACAATTGCTGTTTCATTCAGTTTATAGGGTTTGACTATCTTTGGGTCTTTTGTTTAGGTTTTGGTTGGATTGGGTAGCTCTATAAATTTCTTCTTCCCAAACTATCTTCATGGATAGGATTTGTGGTGATATAAATCTGTTAAATACTATATAGAAAATCGTAGTTTGCAGTCCTTATCACCAATTCTGTCACTTTCAGCTTCTTGCAAAATGATGAAAATGGATCCAGGATGTTAAGAGGCATTGTAAAAAGTTGATTTTGCCAATTTTGTTGTGAATTCTCTGGAGAGAAAAAAATGATAATTAAACTACATCAATAATGGATATGAGGAAATGAGTTTCCTTGAATGTGAACTGGCTCCCTTAACTCATGCTACACTAAAAACCGATGTTTTTGGTAGATGTCAATGATCCTCTTTTTTAAAATGCATTGCTTATCCACACCCATCATATTCCTCTCTTTTTTCCGGTCTACACTGTAGTGTCCATTCACCCCGTGTCTGATCTGATGGTTGATTTAATGAATTGCAGCATTACCAGATAAATATGTCTATGATTACTATGCTGTTAGGAATGATATGGACATCGTTGAAGAAAAAGTTCCAAGCTTATTTCCTTTGTAAGTTTCTCTTCATCTGAGCAGATCTGATGATATCACCTTTTACTTTGTTCACTTAGACACTCTTTTTTCTTTACCATTTCAGAGTGCGGGTAGAGGATGAAGAATTCTATGAAGGTCCTGATGATTCCGATGGATATCCAACCGATGATTCTAATGGTATGGTGTTAAGAAAAAAATCTTGACTGTCACTAATTTCTCCCCATCTTCCTGCTTGTGAAAAGGCTTATGGTCTGAATTAACAATGTCCGTACTGTCAGCTGAAGACAATCCTTTGAATGACTACCCGGATGAAGATCCCTCAGACATTGAGGATGAAGAAGCAACTGAATCTTCAGGTGGTGAGTCTGAAGAAGGTGAGAGTAGCAGTCAAAAGTCCTCTGAACATGAAGTGTTGGATTTGGATGGTTCGGACCCTCTATCTGAAGAGGACGGTATGCATGATGATTTTGATTCGGAGGCAGCTGACGACGATGATGATGATGATGATGATGATGATGAATATTACTGACTGACTATAGGTGAAAAAAATCAGGCGGTCTTTTGCTTGTGTGTGTCAGCTAAATCTCTTTCTTTAACACTGATTCAGAAAACTTATCTTAGTATATAGCCTCCGCATCTTATCTAGGTTGTGAAGTCTATGGATACTGCTCAAGCATTGCATAGTAGGACAACCTGACAAGGTCTATTTTGGAGTAGGGGTGACGATTTGACAAATTTTGAGGTTTCAGCCCGGTTTACAGAGACAATTAGGACTTGATCGAGCGCAATGTTCTGGCCAGTTAGGCGAACGACTCACTTAATAATCCACTCTTATAGTCATAGCTTCAGCATGGGATCTTGGTTGGGACTTGTGAGTCCTACAATTTTTAACCAAGTTTGGCATAGGAGGGCCAAATTATTTAGCGAGCAATTTAACAATTTCTGACACTGGCGACACAGTTTAGAAACAGTCATACAATCTTGTCATCATATACAACCACAAGTATGGGAGTATGCAATAATTATGACAATCTTGGCGACACAGTTTAGAAACAGTCTAATACAATCTTGTCATCATATACAACCACAAGTATGGGAGTATGCAATAATTATGACTCGATGCAACATAATGGTTCGCAAACTTAAAATTGCTCTCCTATTGTATGAGTAGCACTAATAATTGGTTTTGTTTGTCAAATTTTTGTCGAAGCTGTGCTTATAAGTAATGTTGATTTTTTTAAAAAAAAATGGGAAAACAGAAAAGCATGGGGAGATCGGCTTCGGCTTTTTCTCAAAAAAATAGGCTCGGGATCTTCTGTTACACTTTTGTGTACCACTGTGTGTTACACCAATAAGATTCTGGCATGTGTCTCTCCTAAATTAGCTAAAGTTAGTTTAATTATTTTTATCTAAGTATAATTTATTTAGGAGGGACACATGGCAGAATCTAATTTGTGTAACACACGGTAGTACACAATAGTGTAACAGATGATCCTGAGTCCAAAAAATAGCTTTTGCTTTTAAAATAAGTTGTTTTTGTGCATTTTACCAAACATTAAATAATAATTTGCTTTAAAGTACAGCAGATTAAATTTAAACAATGTAGGATTGGGATTTGAAAATTCCAAAAATAAAACATTAGTGGTTCGTTGATATGTTGATAACATAAAAAAATCTTCAGATTGTGAGAAGATTACATAATTTATAATGGAATTATGACAGTATCAGATCCCTTGGCAGCAATGAATTCTTCCTGTAATGCCGGAGGACCCAAGGGTCCCTTAAGTTTAATAAGATAAAATTACATCCGCCTCCTTAAACTTTTGTACAATTTGAACTAGGGGTTTTAAGTTTATAACAATGATGCTCGAGTCTTTTTATATTAAGGTTATGTTGTTTTCGTTCGAATTGAAATAAACTAAAATTGAGCTGAATTTGTAAAACACAAATTGATCTTCTAAAATGAATCGAAGTACAATTGTGTTCAAAATGACAAGATCAATCAAATTTAGCTTAAAATTAATTTCATTTATCTCTATTATTGTTTTGTTACTTTTCTTAATTTAATTAAATTCAATTTAACTCATGCTAATTCAGCTTGTTTTAGTCGTTCAATTAAAATCATTTTATTTTAATTTAGATCAAGCAACAATAACAAAGGCTAATAGTATGGGTGTAATCATGAAAACATTAACAAAAGTAGAACCGGACCTTTTTTTTCCCCCTTTTTTTAAACAACCTTTCTTGATGTTGGAGTAGAATATCACATTAGAATATGAGCGACTAGCGTAATGGAACTAAACTCCACTTGATTGTGTATTTGATATAGCAAACTAATAAATTCATGTGGCTCATATCCTCATTTGATGATTCAGCACTTGTCTTTCAGTTCGCGGTCCATGCCCACGTTCTAAATTCATGTGTATTTCCCTGTTCACTTGTTCACGTCCTTCTAAAGGTTTGGTGTGCAGATATGCTAAGAGTAATCTCACTACATGATGAACATGCGGTAGTTGTGTTTGAGAGAATGATTTGCAGTAAGTAATTGTATTATTGATAACTGAATATATAGATAGTACAATAGATGTGTAATAAGAAAAGAACTCTAATCATATAATAAATCATAATCTAATCAATAATTCGATTCATCCTAACACCCCTCTCAAGCGAAGTGTCGAATTCTCAGAGACGCAAAGCTTGGATCTGAAGAGCTCAAACAAAGGACGAGAAAGGCCCTTGGTGAAGATATCTGCAACCTGTAGAGATGTAGAAATATGAGCAACACGAAACTTGGCCGAAGAAACCAACTCACGAACAAAATGATAATCAATGTCAATGTGCTTAGCCTGTTTGTGCGCCACTGGATTCTGAGCCGAGAAGATGGCACTGTTGTTGTCACAAAGCAGAAGAGGCACGTTAGAAAGAGGAACATGAAGATCACGAAGCAAATGAGTCATCCAGATGACCTCAGAAGCAGTGTTGGCCAAAGCACGATACTCCGACTCAGTGTTGGACCTGGACACAGTGAACTTTTTCTTCGCACTCCAAGAAACCAAGTTACCGCCAAAGAAGACAACATAGTCATAAGTAGAAAGATGGGTCTCTAAACACCGGGCCCAATCTGCATCAGAATAACCGAGCACCTCCAGAGAAGAAGCTGCACGAAAATTGAGACCAAAATGTAAGGTCCCCCGAACATAGCGAAGAATCCGAGTGACAGCCGAAAAATGATCCTCCTGAGGGTCCTGAAGATAGTGACTAACAGAATTAACAGCAAATGCCAAGTCCGAACGAGTGATGGTTAGATACTGGAGAGCACCAACCAAAGAGCGATATAACATTGGATTCTTGAACTAGGAACTCGTACTGCTGTGAAGCTAAGAATTTGGCAGAAACGGTGTAGAGGCTGGCACTGGATCTAACATACCAGCCCGAGAAAGAATGTCCCAAGCATACTTCGTCTGTCCCAAAAGAAGTCCCGAGGCAGTGGGCGTAACCTCCAAGCTAAGAAAGTAATGTAAGGCACCCAAATATTTAATGGCAAACTCCTGATGGGTGAGATCAATGAAATGCCGAATAAGAGTGGAATCATTGCCAGTTAAAATGATATCGTCAACATAGACCAAAAGATACAACAATGACGAACCACGAGACAACACAAACAAAGAAGTATAAGAAGAACTGCAATGAAAACCAAGCTGCAAAAGATAAGCACTGAAACGCTGAAATCATGCTCGAGGTGCTTGCTTTAGACCATAAATGACCTTCCATAGATGACAAACATAGTCCAGATGAGCGGGATCCCTATAGCCAATGGGTTGCGCCATAAAAATTGGAGAATCAAGAACACCGTTAAGAAAAGCATTATTAACGTCCAACTGATGTAGAGACCAAGCACGCATAGTAACAATAGTAAGAATCGTCCGAACTGTAGAAATTTTAATCACAGGGCTGAAAGTATGGTTAAAGTCAAAATTGGGAATTTGAGAGAAACTCTGAGCTACCAAACGTGCCTTATGGCGATCAACCGAACCATCAGGTTTGTACTTCAGCCGATAAACCCATTTGGCGCGGAACAAGATCCCAAGTATGCTGACTACGAAGAGCAGCCATTTCCTCTTCCATGGAAGAAACCCAAGAAGGATCTTGGTGAGCGGAACGAAAATCAGTCGGTTCTGTCCGAGCAAGAAGAGCCGCAAGAAGTCCGTGAGCATAAATACCTGAATAATCTCAGCGCTAAATAACTCCAGTGGAAGAGCGCGTAACCATGCGAGAAGCAACTGGAGCCAAAACGGTAGAGCTGTGACCAGCCGTGGCCGAGGCGGGAAGGAGCGGACCATCCGAGGGTGAGTTGGAATCGACCGTGGCCATGAGAGTCATGCGGGAAGAAGACGCCCGTGCCCATCCGTAGCTGTGCGGGGAAAAGGCATGTGCCCGTCCGTGGCCGTACGGGAAGAAGGGTCGTGACCGTCCGTGGCCACGCAGGAAGATGGCCCGTGGCCGTCCATGGTCGTGAGGGAAGAAGCCCTGTGACCGTGTGGGAAGAGCGAGCTGGGACCATCCGTGCATAGCCAACCGGGGCCATCCGGGGCGCCCGTTACTGCAGAACGCGGGTGTGAACCATCACGGCTGGGTGCGAACACGAGCGAGAGACCACCATGCATGGGAGAGAGAAGACCGGGCGTGGGCAAGGGCAAGGAGCCATCGTGGCTGGATTCAGGTCGAGATGGCTCATCATTGGGAAACTGAACTTGAGGTGAAGACAAAACTGAGGCTGGTGGCGGTGCCATCCCACAATCTGGATCAATAAAAGCAGAGACATCCAAACCTGAGGAGGGAGACCCAGTTCCCGAAGTCGGAGCTAGAGGAAAATAATCCTTGTCAAATCGAGCATGACGAGTTACATGAACCTTGCCAGTGGTAAGGTCGAGACACCGAAACCTCTTATACTGTGAGCTATAACCAACAAAAATACATGGAATACTAGGTGGAGATAGCTGATGATCAGCAAAGGGGCGAACAAAAGGAAAAACCAGACAACCAAAAGGATGAAAGTTACCATAGATAGGATCCCGCTGATAAAGAAGACCATAAGGGGTCGATCCTTGCAGAACTGGAGTAGGCAAACGGTTGATAATGTAGACAGCAGTGGTGAACGCATCATCCTAACGAGAAATCGGAAGATGGGAGTGAAAAAGCATCATGAGACCCATTTCAGTAACATGGCGATGCTTGCGTTCTGCGTGCCCGTTCTGTTCCGGAGTGGCCGAACAAGAAACCTGATGATGAATACCTTTTTCCGCAAAGTGTGATATGAGTCTGGTGTTCAAAAATTCAGTGCCACCATCACTTTGAAAGAATTTAATTTTAGCAGAAATTGATTCTCAACAAGTGCCTCAAAATGCAAATAAGTGTCAACAAAATATGATTTGCGACGAAGGGGGTACATCCAAGTGAATCTCGAAAAATCATCTACAAATAATGCATAATACAAAAAACCATTCGTAGATAAAACAGGGGAGGGACCCTATAAATCACAATGTATTAAATCAAGAACATTGTCAGCCTGTTTAGGGTTCTCAACAAAAGCCAGCAGTTGACCTTACGCCATAACACAGGGGGCGCAGGTGTGTGGTTTAGGCAACAAAGAAGAAACTGAAAGTAAACCAGACTTGTGTAAACTAGTAATCACTGCACTAGGAACATGACCTAGGTGTGTATGCCACAACTCATATGAATATCGACTCTTATTCTACTGTAAAACTGAAACAAATGATGCATCTCCCCGGTCCAATACGTACAATCCATCCTCACTGTGCCCCCGACCCACGACAGCCCTGGTTACTTTGTTCTGAATGAAAAAATTTTGGTCATCAAATGTAATTAGAACACCCATATCTCTGGTTAACCGACTAATAGACATTAAGTTCTTAGTAATATCTGGCACAACCAAAACACCAGACAAATGCAAGTTCTCAGAAACTTTAGAATCACCAATATGAGATATCATAACTGGAGCACCATTACCAACAAGAACACGAGATTTACCAGTATAAGGAGTGAAACTGTCTAGGCCTGAGGTGGAAATCGCCATATGACTGGTAGCGCCGGAGTCAAGGTACCAATCTGACAGACAAGAAGAAGTACTAGACTGCGAAGAAGAGTGATGATTTTCTGCCAAATGAGTGCTTGGCAAACGACCAATCTGTGCATGCATCTGGTAACATGTCGTCGCATAGTGACCGAGCTGTCCGCACTAGGAACAATGAGGATGACCGCGACCAGGGACCGAACCAGCCGTCTGAGAACCGGAAAATGACTACCGGCCACCACCGCTCCTCCCACCGAGGTAACCGTTGCGGCCACAGCGAGAAGACCACGCGCGGCCGGCTTGAGGTGCATCGCTGGTCTGGAATGCTACCTGTCATGCGGCTGGTCCTGAGTGTCCCTGTAAATTCATCAAAAAGACCTCGTGGTTGGAACAACATTAATTAGAGGAGCAGAAAAATCTTTATACTCAGGACCAAGACCAGTCAAGAACTATATAATTTGATCAACATTTGAAACTGGATTACCCATGACAGACAGTTGTTCAAAAATCTCCTTAAATTTGAGATGAAGTTCATGTACAGTACCAGACTTACGAATACCATACGCATCTGCACGAAGACGAAGAATGGTGGAGGCACTGCTATTCTGATAGATGAGAGCAAGATTATCCCAGATATCTTTGGAAGTGGCACAATCTGGGACTTCCGCAAAAACTTTAGAGGTGAGAGAGGAAAATGGGAGACTACAGAGACGTTGATCTCCATAAACCCGTTGATCGTACTCTTCTTGTGCTTTCAAATGAGCCTCCTGGAGATCAACTTTGCCACTGCCACGCGAAGGAGTTGAGACTGTGGCAGCAAAAGAGAGAGGCTGCGATGGTGGCGGTGGTGGTGGGAGAGTAGGACGAGGTTCAGTGCCATCAATAAAACCGTACAGACCTTAGGGACAAAGGACATAACCTGCTTAACACTTCTAGAGAAGATAATTTGATTGAGTGAGTTTGATCTGCATCATCTAGACCTGAGTGTTGTAGGAGAGTTTTTCTTGAGCCATAGCTGGAGAGGAATGGAGAGGAACGAACCAGAGAGGAGCCGCGCCGAGGAACTGCGGTGGAGAGGAGCCGCGATGGGGGGAACCCGCATCGAGGACGACGGTGGGAAGGAATTTTAGGTTTTAAGGTTTTGGATCAGAAGAGGTTATGATACCATGAGAGAATTATTTGCAGTAAGTAAGGAAAGAACAATAAATGTGTAATAAGGAAAGATCTCTAATCATAATATATCATAATCTAATCAGTAATTTGATTCATCCTAACAGTGCTAAAATATTCTAAACTCATGTGTATTATGCTGTGCACTTGCCCACGTCGTTCTACAAGTTTGGTGCGTTAAAAGCAATCTCGATGGGTTTGAACGTGAGAGTAGACGGTAGTGGTTGCATTCTAGCACGTTTAGGCCACATGATAACAGTTGGTATCATCACAAATTTCAATCAAAATTTAAAATTAAAACCTACAAAAATAGAAATATTATATAGAGGAATGTTTTGAGAAAATCCGTCTTTCCATAGACATATGAAAGATAAGGTTGAATTAAAATTATAGAAAGATAAAAAAATAAAAAAGTTTTAATTACAATATTAAAAATTTATTATACAATAGGCAGTATTTATAAGTTTATGACCCGATTAATGTATCCAATTTTTTTTATTTTGTTAGCTTCTTTGAACCTTATTCTTTTTATAACTTATGAAAAAACCGTCTTTCTAAACACTAACGGACAAAGAAGTTTATTATGGGCACCACGTCAGATAAGCCACCACAAACGTACAAAACTCTTCACTCACTCACACGTCACACTCCTCTGATAGACTGATACCAATCCCTTCAACCCATCTCCATCGCACTCATGAATCATGTGACTCACCCCACCATCAGGTTCTCCTATAAATCCTCACATTCTTACACCAACAAAACACCATCTCCTGAGTGATTCATCACAATGCACAGATTCATCACAATGCACAGATTCATCATCGTCCCAAACAAACTCTCCTCTGCAACTCGTAGATTTCGAACCCACCTTTCCACCTTAGCCTCCTCGCTCAACGAAGATGGCGCTGCCTTTCTCCCCCAGATGCCCCCCTTCGACTACTCCCCGCCGCCCTACTCCGGCCCCGACGCCGCCGAGGTGCTCCGGAAGCGGAGGAAGTACCTCAGCCCCGCCATCTTCCATCTGTACAAGAACCCTGTAAGGAAACGGTTCTGTCTCTTGGTTTTTCTTCTTTTTTTTCCCGTAAAGATTGGATTTTTATGTGTTTTTGTGCAGCTGAATTTGGTGGATGGGAAGATGCAGTACTTGTTTGACGAAAAGGGTCGCCGGTACTTGGACGCGTTCGGCGGGATTGCGACGGTGCAGTGCGGCCACTGCCATCCCGGTGTGGTGGACGCCATTGTTGATCAGGCGAAGAGGCTGCAGCATTCCACGGTGCTGTATCTGAATCACGCCATTACTGATTTTGCAGAAGCTCTCGCGGCGAAGTTCCCCGGTGATCTCAAGGTTGGTCGGTTGATTGATTGATCGTGCTCTGGATTTGATTGATTAAAAGTGGAGCCTTTGTGTTTGATGGAGGTTTTGAATTTCTTTGTGGAGGTTGTGTTCTTTACCAATTCGGGGACGGAAGCGAATGAGCTGGCTTTGCTGATGGCGAGATTGTATACGGGTTGCCAGGATGTTATTTCTCTGAGGAATGCTTATCATGGAAATGCTTCTGGAACAATGGGGGCTACTGCTCAGAGTAACTATAAGTTCAATGTTGTTCAGGTAGTTTTAATGTTTCACAAATTTCAGTTGTTGCTGTTTTTCGAGGTTCTTTTGCTTTATTGTTTGATGAGGATCAAGATGATGTCTGTTAGATATGTTTTCAGACTTCTTACATCATAAATTCATAATCATTTGAGAATACTTGCACTTTTGTTTTTCAATGTTTTGTCTGTAGATCATGGATCTCTTTTATATATCTCCATTTTCATTTTATATCATATCAGAGTTCGTGTGCTATAGTTTTCAGTCTATCTAGCTAGCCTTATATTCCCGGCTTCTCTTACAATGTCTGTGTGATCAACAGGCGGGAGTTCATCATGCTCTGAACCCGGACCAGTATAGAGGTGTTTTCGGGTCGGATGGGCCAAAATACGCTAGAGACGTGGAAGAGATTATCACATATGGAACTTCTGGTCGTGTTGCTGCTTTTATGGGTGAAGCTATACAGGTGATTTATTTTTTAGGCTTCTTTGCTTTCCAACTTTGCTATGAAAGAAATGCATCTTCTTTTTGCTCAATTTTTAGAATTATACTTGGTAGGGAGTTGGTGGAATCTTAGAGCTTGCCCCTGGATATTTGCCCGCTGTTTATAGCACGATCAGAAAAGCTGGCGGACTTTGTATAGCCGATGAAGTCCAGTCAGGTTTCGCTCGTACTGGAAGCCATTTCTGGGGTTTTGAGGGCCATGGTGTTGTACCGGACATTGTTACTATGGCCAAGGTAAAGTCCTTTATGTCTGAATTCTGCTTGGAATTCCCGTGAACGCCTGTTTATCTTCAAAATATTGAAATTTCCGTCTTCCAAAGTGTTCATCATGTTGTTCTTTCAGAAGCTGATTGTGTTGTTAGATGCTAGCATCTCTGACGAGTCCCTTGCTTGCTAAGATGATTTATCTTTTACTTGTTATACATTGCAGGGAATCGGGAATGGAATTCCACTTGGTGCCGTGGTTACAACTCCTGAGATCGCCAATGTCTTGACTCATCGAAACTACTTCAACACATTTGGTGGCAACCCGTTGTGCACAGCGGCTGGCTTAGCTGTTCTCAACGTGATAGAGAAGGAAAACCTTCAGCACAATGCTTTGACCGTGGGATCATATCTCAAGGAACTGCTTGAAACCCTTCAGGAGAAGCATGAAAGTAAATTTCTTTCTTCGATCTGTCTTAAGTTCACGTCACATTAATGATTTCCTAGTTATAACATTGCAGTAACAAGAGTTGCCTGTGTTTTTGTAGTCATTGGTGATGTAAGAGGAAGAGGATTTATGCTTGGAATGGAACTTGTAACGGATCGCGAGTTGAAAACTCCAGCAAAAGCAGAAACTCTGCATATAATGGAGGAAATGAAAGGTTTTTAATCGTTTGATTCCATTCCACTCGTTCGCTAACTAAACTCTCCTTTGTAATATGATTCTGACCATTTCCGTCTTGTTCTAGAGTTGGGAGTGCTCGTAGGAAAAGGGGGCTTCTTCGGAAATGTTTTCCGAATCACTCCTCCACTCTGCTTTAAGAAAGAAGATGCTGGTACGCTTTCGCGACTGATCAGTCCCTTAACTTCACGTATCATTTTCTCCGGTAACTTTTCCCTTACGCGTTACCTCGATGCAGATTTTCTGGTGGAGTCGATGGACTATGTGATGTCGAAGATGTGAAAGATGTTGATGTTGCTGCAGATGGATGTGTTGAAGTTCTGCAATAATAATTTGTGAGAGGAGATGGTGAGACATCACCTCGTTGTCTCCCTCTTCAGTAATCTTGTTCATGTAATGAATTTGTGATGGTTTATGAAAATGGACAAAATGCATTATGACATCATGTTACTAAAAAGCTAATGCATTTTGTCATTGAAAAATGTTCAAAGTTTATCCCATAACTACTCTATTAGTGTGTGAGGACGAATGGCCAAGTGAAAATTTGCCTCCAGTGCGAATGGCAAGGAGTTGTAACAGTTACCTTGACACGAACATCTAAATCGATTTATCATTATAAACACAACAATCTAGTTGAATTATTCATGACATTCTTCAAATCCCTCTTTTTCTAAAGATGTTGACTAAGTATAAGATTACAAAGTTTATTTTAGATCGACTAATCGTTAGACATGTCATTTTATAATTGATTTAACGAATGAGATGATTTGGGGTTTGTTTTTATGTATTGTAATGATATTTTTATATTTTTAAACCACTTTTTAAATGTATTGTATTGTGTAAATTATTATAATTTGACACTAATCTCTGAGGTGGCTGTTAATGATGCACAAAATTGGAATGACTCCGGACATAATATTTTTCACATTTATTTAAAAACTTGTCTAACCGTTCATATGTTTAACAATAAAAAATTACTTTTGAGAAACTAATTATTATGACGAATTCAACAATATCACATACGATAATATCATATACAACAATATTACAACAAAGTTTGATCTATCATAATATCAAATATGAAGTGTGCAGTTTGAGCGAGTATTAGGGGAGTATGAGTTATGATGTTTAGCTAATCTTAGGTAAATGTCAACTTTGATGTGGACATGACAGAATTGCTACACATGGTTCTCGTGCAGAAAACAACATTAAATTTAGTAGATTGTTTATTTTACTTGATTACGTCCTGTATTTTATACTATATAAAATACTCACTTTTTTTAACATTAATGTAAATGACATTGATTATCAAATTTAATTATGGCTGTTATCATTAGCAATTAATTCACAATTAGTGAGAATTAAATGTGCAATCAATGTAATTGATTGATTTGGGATCTGGTTGCGCCGGTCAACGGTCAGTGGCCGGACGGTGGTGGTCAACGCCGGAGTAGTCGGAAGTCAACCGCATTTTCCTGCGAGTAAATAGAAGACGAACTTTGGCGGCGGTCAACCTTCTCCGACGGTGGAGCACACATTTTTCCGGCGTCCTCTCCGCCGCACAACTCCTCTTCTCCGTCGTTCCTCTTCCCTCTCCGACGACGCCGTGGGAGCTTTCGACTTCCGCTCTCCCACCTCGGTTCTCTCTTCTCCGGCGGCGGTCTTCTCCTCCAGCTCTCCGGCCTCCGTTCTCTCCACTCCGATCTCCGCCACTCCCGCTCGTGATTTTCCAAGTCCCATTCTCTCCGCTCCGTTCTCTCCTTCACTCTGAGCTCCTGTTCTCCTCTGCCAGTCCGGCTCCCGTTCTCCTCGGCGAACCGTCCCCCGTTCTCCTCGCCGAACCGGGCTCCGTTCTCCTCGGTGAACCGTCCCCCGTTCTCCTCGCCGAACCGGGCTCCGTTCTCCTCGGCGAACCGTCCCCCGTTCTCCTCGCCGAATCGGGCTCGCTCCCGTTCTCCTCGCCGACTTCGCCCCCGTTCTCCTCAGCCAGTGGTGAACCGGGATTGCTCCCGTTCTCCTCGCCGAACCGGCCTCGCTCCCGTTCTCCTCGGCCAATGGCGAACCGGGCTCTCTCCCCAAACCCAGTTCTCCCTTGAATTTTTCAGCTTTCTCCCATAAAATTTTGGGTTCTCCTTTGCTTAACTAACATCTACCCACATTTAATGTCATTTACTCCATTATACTCGAAAAAGTGTAATTTTTTTCTATAAATTGTTCTGTAAATCTCATTGGGTAAAAATCTCCAAATACTCCAAACAAGGGTGTTGAAAATTCCATGTCTTTGGAGGTAATTTTTCTAATTATTTTTCTGTCGATAAGTAATAGTTAAATTTATGAATTATTAGTTTTTTAAAGTAGAAATTTATGTTCATCTTAGTATTGTAATTTATTAATTGTAATCTAATAATTATTGCAATTTATTAAGTTATTCATCTTACTGTAGTTGAGCACAAGAGGATTTTATTTAAATTTAGGTACTTTAATGTACTGTATTTATTTACTGTATTGCAATGTATAAATTTATTTACTGTATGTATTTTCTGTATGTATTTATTTACTGTATGTATTTATTTTCAAAAATTAATTATTAAACATTAAATTTGTAACGCTAATTTTATATTTTTTTAAACCTTAATTTAAAATGGATGAATGTAAATTTTTTTAAAGTTAATTTATAAACGTTAATATTTTAACCTTAATTTTATTTCATCTAATTTAATTTTTACTTTATTTTATTTTATATAAAATTATTTTTTAACCGTTAATTTAAAATGGAGGAATGTAATTTTATTTTTAAAAGTTAATTATTGAACATTAAATGTTTGACGTTAATTTTTTTTGTAAAATTTAATTTTTGAACATTAAATGTTTGACGTTAATGTTTGAACATTAATTTTTTTCGTAAAAGTTAATTTATAAACGGTAATATTTTAACCTTAATTTATTTCATCTTAATTTTTAATTTATTTTATTTTATATAAATGTATTTTTTAACCGTTAATTTAAAATGGAGGAATGTAATTTTATTTTTAAAAGTTAATTATTGAACATTAAATGTTTGACGTTAATTTTTTTTTGTAAAAGTTAATTTTTGAACATTAAATGTTTGACGTTAATTTTTGAACATTAATTTTTTTTCGTAAAAGTTAATTTATAAATGTTAATATTTTAACCTTAATTTTATTTCATCTAATTTAATTTTTACTTTATTTTATTTTATATAAATTTATTTTTTAACCGTTAATTTAAAATGGAGGCATGTAATTTTATTTTTAAAAGTTAATTATTGAACATTAAATGTTTGACATTAATTTTTTTTGTAAAAGTTAATTTGTGAACATTAAATGTTTGACGTTAATGTTTGAACATTAATTTTTTTTCGTAAAAGTTAAATTTTGAACGTTAATATTTTAACACGGGCTCTCGCCTGTCTGGCCGAGGCACTAATACCTCTCCGTCGTATACAACAACCTTCGTCATTGGGTTGGCTAGCAGTGCTCATCTACAATACAAGATATATAATTATTATCATAACAATTGATTTATTGTAAGAGAAAATAAAATAACATACATATAAATAAAATGTAAAGTGATAGAACGAAACTGTGCATAATTTCAAACAACTTATGGAAAATAATTAATTACATATAAAATACATTATCAACTTCCGCAACAAGTACATTTTTCAATTACTTACTCCCTCTGTTTATTTTTATTTGGCACCTACAAATGGGCACAAGGATAATTGCCCACAATAGACTAAGACAGAAAGCTGCTGAGATTGGAATGTTGGTCCCCTACAGTGGATTGGTTACTGTATAGCAAATTGTTGGCTAATACTTCCCACCTAAATTCTGAAAATGGTGGGAAGATTGGTGCTTGAATTTGAAATTACATGAAATGGCCCATTGGCCAAGGAACAAACCCAAAAAAGACAAGACACAACAAATATATTACATCAAGAACCGGAACATTCACAATTTCCATCCACTTCTCCTTACATTTTCATCTTCTTCCCTCTTCATCTGCTTCCCTCTTCATCTTCTTCCCCCTTCATCTTCTGCCATCTTCATCCCCTGACATCCTCAAAAACACACTTCTGGTTGCAGCAACACAGTAATGCCGGAAAGACGCCTCTTGTCTGAATATCAGCGGCGCGAAATTGGGGAGTTCATCTTGCAAAATTTGAAGGACGGGAAGCTGGTCACCCATCGTCGGAAAGAGGCCGCCCAACGATGGAACACCTCGGTCCGCACCATCAGTCGTCTTTCCAACCTGCACAGAAGACAAGCACAACGAGGGTTGTGTACAGACTGGAGCAGGAAAATGAAAGGAAAAAAGGGTAGAAAAAGTTGAAATCAACAAAGAGCTAGCTATGGCTGTCCCCCTCCCACTGCGCACCACACAAAGGGGATATGCAGCAGCAGTAGGAGTAAGCACTTCCACCATGCACCGTTGGATCAAGGAGGGTTAAATTAGAAGCCATTCAAATGCAATTAAACCACAAATTTCAGCAACTAATCAACTGCACAGGTTATACTACTCACTTTCTCACTTGAAGCATGATACAAGTTCAGGGAAAACATCTTTCATGGATATGCATCACATTATACATATAGACGAGAAATGGTTTTACATAACTAGAGTTGCGGAGAAGTACTATCTTCTCCCGGAAGAAGAAGAGCCTCACCGCACAGTTCATAACAAAAGGTTTATACAGAAGATAATGTTCCTTTGTGCCGTATGCCGACCGATCATCGACAACGAGGGGGAGGTATTGTTCGACGGGAAAATTGGGATTTGGCCATTCACACAAGAAGAGGCTGCAAAGAAGACTAGCAAGAACAGACCAGCAGGTACTCTAGAAACCAAACCAATTCCATCAATCGACCGTGAGGTTACTAAAGCTTTCATGTTGACAAAGTTGGTTCCAGCAATTAAAAGGAAATGGCCCTTACTAGCAAGCACTAATATAACAATTAGACAAGACAATGCAAGACCACATATATGCGATGACGATGCTGACTTTAGATTGGTTGCAAGTTCCGACGGGTTCAACATAAGATTGGGTTTTCAGCCACCGAGAAGCCCAGATTTGAATGTCCTAGATTTGGGTTTTTTCAATGCAATACAAAGTTTGCAGCACAAGACAAAATCACGCAATTTGGATGAACTGATTTCAGCAACCGAAAAAGCATTTGAAGAATTGCAGCCAGAAAAACTAAACAAAGTGTTTCTAACACTCCAATGTGTCATGGTGGAGATAATCAAATGCAAGGGATCTAACAGTTACAAGCTTCCACATATGAAGAAAGATGCACTTCAACTACAAGGTGTGCTACCAGCCGACATAGACGTTGACACGGACGCAGTTAGGCAGGGTTTACAAAGCTTGATCACAGCAAACAAGGCTACAGGTCTTGAGTACATTATTCAGCAACTTATGTGATAGGTATAATAGGTGCATTTTGGTTCTACAATGTGGTTGGATAGTGATAGCAAACATGCAATCGTAATACTAGGTTTTGTAAAGTGTGTTTGCAATCCAACCGTCGTCGTAATGAAAAACATGTGCACATAGTATGACAAATATGTACTTTGCCTCAAACTGTTACTGCTGAGTACACAGTTGGTGAACAAAACAGGCTCACCAACTGGACACTCAGTACAGCCCAATAAATGGCATCTTTAAAGGGACACAAGTTCCTACAGAAATTAGTTTTCACAGTACCGGGATTTTCAGCCGAACAGAAGATGAAAGAAATATACAACCCGTAGCAAATAAGCACACATTGATAGTACGCAGCAGGCACATTTAATACACACAATAAACAGCCACACAAAACGCGCACCAGAACTCAAATTTAACACTTCCAACCCAATCGTTAGCACTAGCCTACGTTACCATTTGCAGCACCGGTATCACGGTTAAAGTTTTCGACGACATACCTACACAGGGAACCAATCCTTCCACATCTCCATTACTGCCTTTGGAGGCAATTTCCCGTAGTCGTCACTCCGGTATTGAGACAGTAGCATTTTGTGGGCCCACGGATGTACCTGCGGTGGGTCAAACACCGGTCAAATCGAGTAAAACAGTTAATGTGGCAGAAAAACTATGACACTGAAACGAGCAAAACTGCTACATGTTGCAGAAATACTGTAAAACTATAACGACCAAACCTGTAAATGTTGCAGAAAAACTGTAAAACCACCTCTTGCAAAACCGTAAACATTAAACCGGAAAAGGTAAAACCGAAACGAGCAGAACTTTGCGTGTGGCAGAAAAACTGTAAGATTGAAACGAGCAAAACTGTAACTGTGGAAGAAAAACCCTAAACCCTGAAACGAGCAAAACTGTAAATGTTGCAGCAAAACTGTGGAACTGAAAACAGCAAAACAGCAAAAGTTGAAGAAAAACTGTAAACCTGGAACGACCAAAACTGCAAATGTGGCAATAAAAACTGTAAAACTGAAACTTTGAAAACGGTTAATGTTACAGAAACACTGTAAAATGGATTTTAGCAAAACTGTAAATGTGACCAAAAAAACTTTACCCCCGACATGTCGATGGCCACTCCATTCAGATCGTACACGTACGTCTGTTGATCGCCATTTTGATCCTCCACATCTCCCATCTTCTGCGGAGTAGCGAAGGTGGCGTCGTCCGCCACCAAGTCCGACGCGTCGTCTTCGTCGGATTCATAAGTGTCAGCCACGCCTGGCCAGCCCTCCCCGTCGATG
The DNA here is from genome assembly GCA_037428765.1 of Rubia yunnanensis. NCBI lineage: Eukaryota > Viridiplantae > Streptophyta > Magnoliopsida > Gentianales > Rubiaceae > Rubia > Rubia yunnanensis. The sequence goes on along the minus strand of CM075062.1, from coordinate 139,331,073 downwards.
AACTCGCGACAACCGGACCGAATCCGCCGTGATGTGAACTTGCTCGACCGCTCGAAGTTTGGGTTTCGAGACCACCTTACCGCCTCGGCCGACAGGCTGGCCAGATCCGCAGGCGATTCCTCCACCACATATGCCGTCGCCCGGAGGTCAGCAGGGCCGTCGCCGGAAGGACCCACGGCGGAGATGACTTCCTCGTCCGGCCATTCCGTCGCCTCGGACGACAGGGTCGGCAGATCCGCCAGCGAGTCCTCCGTCGCATATGCCGTCGCCCGGAGGTTGGCAGGGCCGTCGCCGGCAGGACCCACGGCGGAGACGACTTCCTCGTCCGGCCATTCCGTCTCCTCGACGACGGTGTCGTCGAGGCAGGTCTGAAATACGAGCGGCGACTCCGATTCTCCGGGTAGTGGAAGTTCTATTTCGGGAGGGGTGAAGTTTGGGTTGAACATCGAGGGACGATCTGAGGGAAGAGGGTTACAGTGGCTTCGGCAATTTTTTCGGAGGCGGATGAAACCGGATGCCCAGATCTGCGGCACACCATGGCAGAGAAGAAATGGAGTTTTGACTAGGGTTTCACCTTTCCCTCCTCTTATATAGTGGACACAAGAAATGAGTAGGTTTTCGAATTTGGGCCACAACGTTGGGCTGGGTCAAATGTTGAGCAGCAAAGAAAACGGAGGGAACTGTTAGAACAAGAAATGAATATAGTTGATCAGAAATTAAGGATGGCAACAGCACTAATATACTAGTATTTTACAGTGGCAAAATGGTAAAAACAGAGGTTGTCCCTTGCCATTTTTAGAAAGGTGACAGGGCTGCCATGAAAAAAAAAACTTCCTTTTTTAGCAAGGGTGCCAAATAAATAGAAACGGAGGGAGTACTTCCCATGCAATTTTTTACAAATAAACTACATATTCACTAATGCATAGAAAAAGGTAAATATAACGTAAAAAATCACACTCTAAACAAAACATTTAATTCTTTTCAAATCCCATACAACGAACTATTTATGTTTTTTATCTATAAATTATAAAATAATTTACTAAATCATTATACAATAATTTACTTGTTTAACAAGTGAAATTATTATTATTATTTATTGAAATAAATATTAAAACATATCATCATCATTTACTACAAAATTGTTTTTATAAGATTCAAAATTTTGATTTTCATAATATTGATTTAAATAATATTATATTCTATTATATTATATATACTTTCCAAATTACTACCATAGTTATCATTTTGAAATAACTATTTTTTCATTTTAATTCCAAAGTTCATACAATTCATAATATTAGATTTTTCAAATTTATTTTACTATTTAATTTCCAATTTTTTTATTAAAGAATTTATTTTTCAATTAAACCTTTAAATTTTCTAATATTTGCACCCAAACCCCTCATCTTCCTCATCCCTCCAACTCTAACCTAAACCCTAAACCACCTACCGCCGCCGCCGCCGTCCTCCGCCGCCGACCTCCTCCACCGCCAGCCTCCTCCGCCTTCGGACACTGCTACAGCTCCTCCGCCCGAAGCCACCTCCTCCTCTCTCCTTCTCCTCCTCCTCTCCTTCTCCTTCTCCTCTACCTCTCCTTCTCCACCTTCCCGACGCCGGCGTGCCCGCTCTTCTACACCACGACCCAACGCGCGCCGCCCAAGGCCCGACGAGCGATGCCCAACCGGCCAAGGGCCACCTCCAGTCCATCCTGCTACAGCCCGACACCACCTCCGGTTCATCCTCCTCCGGCCATTTCGCACCACCAATCCGACGGGTAAGAACATTTCTAACACAGCCCAAAGTTTCTAACATTTTCTAACAATCCCCAATTCTAACAATTCTAACAAGTTCTAATAGATTCTAACAGATGGGCAAGAACATCTAACCCATTCGAGATTTAGAAAATCAAACAATTGTACGAAATTATTATTTTTTCTGAATAAATTACGTTTTCTGACGAGATTCAGGCTTCGTACGGTGGCCGGAGGTGGTCGGCGTCGGTCGGTGGCCGTTGACAGCGGCGGTGGGCGGCGGAATCCGGCGAGAAGTGGTGGTTGCTGGTAGAAAGGAGGAGAAGCAATTTTGGGCTAATTAAAAATGTTGTTCTCACAAATGTGGTTCAACCACTTTTATACTACCCAATTTCTTCAAATAAAATTATTTATTCCAAAATATAAATACATGTATTTATACGTATTAAGGCGTAGATAGTAAAATACAGGGCGTGATATAGCAATACCCTAAATTTAAGGTGCAAGTCCTAATCACATAATATTCATATTCATGATTCATTTCATATAAATGAGCAGAATGCACAGAATCAGAATGCAACAAGGTACAATCTCTGGTTCACAAAGCACAAAATCATCGTCCCAACAGCCCATTCTAGATTAGCCTCTCTCAAGAAAAATGGTGGTACCTTTCTTCCACAAATGCCCCCAGCCGACTACACCCCACCTCCCTACACCACCACGGAGATCTAGAACCGTATCTTTCAAGGACTTATTAAATTGTTCGTGTAATTTCATTATATAATTTTCACATATTTTATCAATATACGTTCAATAGTTTATAGAACAGTGAGAAAAGTCAGCGGCCTCTGTATAGCCGATGAAGTTCGGTCAGGTTCCACTCGTATTGGAAGCCATTTCTGGGGTTTTGAGGGCCATTGTGTTGTACCTGATATTGTTACTATGGCAAAGGTAAAGTTCTTTTAAGTCTGAATTATGTTTGGAGTTCCTCTTTACGTTTTCATTAGTCATCTTCTCTAAATATAATAATAATAGAGCTAAAGAAGGTACTCCCCCAATCTCAGCCTATTATGCACAAATTTTTTTTTGTTTGAGATGCCAAACTTTGATCACATATTTGCATAGTTATATAAACAATAATTTTATCGTATGAGATATGGTTAGATTCTCCGTAACATGTAGTTTCTAAATATCAAATTTTTGTGTGTCATTATTGTCCGTAGCTACACATATTTACAGTCAAACATGTTTACTGGAGACTATAAAAAAGTTATGTGCATAATATTGAAGAATGATAAGGAATGAATCTTTTTCCCGATGCTGCAGGGCATCGGGAATGGAATTCCACTCGGGGCCGTGGTTACGACTCCCGAGATCGCCAATGTCTTTACTCATCGATGTTACTTCGACACATTTGGTGGCAATCCTTTAAGCACTGAAGCTGGCTTAGTTGTTCTTAGAGTGATAGAGAAGGAAAACCTTCAGCACAATGCTATGATTGTGGGATCAGATCTGAAGGATCGTCAAAACTCTTCTGGAGAAACATTAAAGTAATTTTTCTCTCTTCGACCTGTCTTATGTTTGTGTAACATTAACCCTTGGAGCCATACTATATACTCCCTCCTATCTGTCCTTCTTCTGTCACATCAACATGCATAAATGTCCGTGAAAAAAAGATAACAAGAACCTTTAGTTGGGACGGAGGTAGTATTCAACATCCGTCCCAAAGTAACATTTCTGTCTGAAATGCCATGAAGGGAGCAGCATTTATGAAAATGCTTTCTTGGCTATAACACAGTAGTAACAAGATTTGTCTCTAATTTTGTAGTCATGGGTGATGTAAGGAGAGGATTTATGCTTGGAATTGAATTTGTAACGGATTGCAAGTTGAAAACTCCAGCAAAGGCGGAAACTCTTCATATAATGGCGGAAATGAAATTTTGCTGATTTTGCTAATTTTCTGAGAAATTTTGCTTTGTTGCTCATGGTAAAAAGCATACACTAACGATTTTAACGTACTCCCTCCGTCCCGGATTAAATTGCACAAGGTCAAAGATATAGTCAAAATAAGAAAACTTTGACTATATATTTGAATAGATATATAAATAATAATATTGTTGTATGTGATATCGTTAGATTCGTCATAACAAGTAGTTTGTAGAAAGTAACTTTTTATTTACCGGTGTTGAGTATTTAAAAGTATAGTAAAACGCATATATGCCCTAGTTCCCTGGTATATTCGGTTTAGGGGCATAGTTCTTCAAAAGTGACAAACACCACCTTGATCAGCTACTAATATTTCCTCATTTAAAGCTTATAAAGTACATCTTTTCCCAAAACTAATACGATTACACAGGTAGTAGGCAAAATCATAACACAAAAAAATTGACCTTCAGAAACACGTCTCTCTCTGACTTCACAGCCTACTAAAACCACCATAATTTGCATATAAGCCCGATATATCATACGTTCTATATAAATGAAAACCCATCATTAAGCATTCAAACAAAAGATAGCTAACGCTAATGACACTGTGTATGCAGAATAAACCGATTACTCATTATTCCATCGGAAAACAGAACAGAGAGACAGAGCCTATGAAGCGTTGGTGTTTGAAACACAATGTTATTTAAGTATAATTGAATTCGACTAGTTGTGAACTCGGGATGTTAAAACAAGTTTGGTGGTGCGGAGTGCACACTTGAAAAAACTATCTACCAGCTTATATTTTTTGGATAAGTATTAAAATTGTGTTGGTTAGACTAACATGTCTAATCCTTGTGTGAAAAAATGCATCATTCCGTATTTATTTATAATTATGACAGACGTGGTGGGTAGTGTCTAATTCCTTGACTGAAAGGATGAAGATGAATTAAGGATTGTGTACGTGATGCAGTGTTGGCAGCATGCCTAACTTACTGCATTGTCCTAGAAGGAAGAAAGGTTATGTCATTTTAGAATTTGTTCGTAATATTTCTGATAGCTACATTGTTTGATGTTGAATGATGAAGTGCTGTGTCTTTTCACAACATTTGTTTCCTGTAAATACATGCGTACACATGCATGGTGTTAAAAGTGAAAGAACACAGAATAGACAACAATACACCAAACACAACAGATTGAAACACAAAACACAAAGATAAATTCTCAGACATACGTAGTGTAAAGTCCTCCGGAGTTGGACTTTTGTATGGCATATTGTGAATACTAGTAATCTGGTGTTTTAACACCACTGAGTGACTTCTGGTGATATGGTGTTTTAACACCACTGCTATCCAGCAGTATTCCAGCAGCAGTATGGTTGATGTCCGCGATTTATGGAGTGAATTATGGGATATAATTGTGCGATCTGATCAGAATATTATGAAGATAAATGATTGATTTCGTGGTCATCTAATTCTGGTAAACGAATATTCCTATAATAGTTAGGAATTGGTTAAGTAGTTTATTTATGGAATAAGTCCTATTGATAATAGGATTGTTCAATTAAATACCAGATTAGCATTAGATCTTTCCTTAGTCTAGAAGTCTATTTGTGGTAGAAGTTCGACAAGGAAAGAAGTCGATTCAAGGCAGGATTGCGATGGGATAAAGAGAAGAAGATTACAACGCAATCAAGTTGACGCGACCAAGATTCAATCTCTACGTGAGAGCTTTGGAGCGATCTGCCTTAGTGTTTGGAGGTTCGTAAACAACCGACCAAGTTCTTGAAGATCAGAAACAAGGAAGTCTTAATTCCTCGGGAGGAGGAGATCCAGGGAGACGTGTTGATCGTGAGGGTTCAACGACGTAGGATCGACAGTGAGGGGAGCTCACAACATTCACTCTGTAGGTTAGCAATGGATTAGTATTTAAGTTAAGCTTCTTGTACTAAAGACTGCTTTCTAGTGAATGGTTTCTGATCTGGGCAAGGCCCCGCAGACGTAGGTGTATTTGCACCGAACTGCGTAACCAAGTTGTGTGTGCACTGCGTATTTTGTTTTGCTTTTAACACCAAACTAATCTTGGTGTTCCAACACCAAACTGTTAAACAACTTGGTATAAAGGTTTAGAAATCAGGTGAAACGGAATTTCACTTGGTATCAGAGCTTGGCACTTGCTAACCCCTATACAGGGAGAGTGAGATCAGGTTTCACCATGGCACCAAAGGAGGGGGCCTCTGTCACGCGACCACCGTTGCTGGAACAAGGAAATTACGCCTACTGGAAGGCACGTATGAAAGTATTCATTGGAGCATTAGATGATCAAGCATGGAACTATGTTGTAAATCAGTACACTCCACCTCCCAGTGACAAAACTAAAGAATCGAGCTCATCAACGATCAAACCATATTCTGAATACTCTACTGAGGAGCATAGAGCTTACATGTCCAACTCAAAGGCATTGAATGCCATCTTTACAGCAGTAGATGAAGATCAATTTAAGATGATTTCAAACTGTGAGACTGCAAAGGAAGCATGGGATGTGTTACAGACGTATCATGAGGGAACAAGCTCAGTCAGAGATTCAAAGTTGCAATACTATACATCGAAATTTGAGGAATTGAAGATGCGGGAAGATGAAACTATCTTCGAGTTTAATGGACGAGTCCGAGATATTGCAAACAAGGCTTTTCAGTTTGGTAAAAAGTACAAAGATCAAAAACTTGTAAGGAAAGTGTTGAGGGCATTACCACCACGGTTCAATATGAAGGTCACAGCAATCAATGAAAATGGAAGGATTGGGATGATGACACTTGATGAGCTCATGGGATCTCTGGAATCCTATGAGATGGAGATGTTGCAAAATAAAACCGGAAAGAAGGAGATGGCTTTTACAAGCACAACCTCTGGGAAGGAAGATGAACATACAGATATTGAAGATTCCGATGAAATTGCTAACATAACCAGAAACTTCTCCAGATTCATGAAGAAGATGGGCAGGAAGCCACAGGACAAGTCAAGCGGGAGCAAAAATCCGAATGCCAACTTCACTCCCAGATTCGGTCAGGCAACTGGTGTTGAAACACCGAAGATCAAATCGGTAAATCCGAATCTGAACAGAAAAATCCAATGCAGAGAATGTGAAGGCTTTGGACACATACAAGCTGAGTGTGCCAATACACTTAAAAGGCAAGGGAAATCATATGCCATAACCTGGAGTGATGATGACGGAGGAGATGATATTAAGGATGGAGAAGAGTATACAAATCATGTTGCTTTCGGCGTATCGCTGGAAGAGTCTTTTGAGATAAATCGCAGTGTGTTGAATGAAGAAGAAAGTGATAGCTCAGATGAAGAGACTAGAAGCATTAGTGATGATGACATTCGCAAAGAAAGTATGGAGATGTATAAAATGTGGTTAAAAGTGGCAGATGAAAACAAAGAGCTCAAGGTTGAGAACAAGAAGTTATGTGAAAAGGTTAGAGTGAATGAACTTGGAAAGAAAAATGCACTTGAAGAACTTGAACAACTTAAAAAGGAATTTGCTGAAGTAGTTCAACGAGCGGAGACAGCAGAACAGGCTATTAGACGTCTCAATACAGGGAAAGCTAAGCTTGAAGATTGTCTGAAAATGGGACAAACTACCAAATTTGGAATTGGGTATGAAAGATCAGTTGATGCGTTGAAAAATAAGGCAGATCAAGGTGCACGTGCTCCAAGAATAATTGAGGAGAATTGCCCCATCAAGAGAATCAGGAGATGCGGATACTGTGGAGTTCCAGGTCATGTGAGAAACAGGTGTTTCAAATTACTTAAGACACTGTCCGTCAACCCAGCATATCGGTATTTCAACACCATTCCAGGATACAACACCGTGCACCAAGTCAACACTGGAGGATACAGGAACGGATCCTTGAACACACATGCAACTCAGAGATCACATCGCATCACTCGACCAGTAAGACAGGTATGGGTTCGAAAGTCTCAAAATATTTGTCTTTCAAGTTTTGTATGTTTTGGAGCACATACAGGAACCTCGTGGTACTTCGACAGTGCGTGCTCAAGGCACATGACAGGAGTTCCTGAATTTCTGTGAAAATTTGAACCTGGATTTGGTGGACATGTTAAATTCGGTGATGGAAAACGAAGCAGAATAATTGGCAAAGGGGAGTTAGAAATCAAAGGGCTTCCAGTGTTCCAAGATGTGTTGCTAGTGGAAGGCCTGAAGGCTAACCTATTGAGCATCAGTCATCTATGTGATAATGATATGACGGTGTACTTTGACAAAGATAAGTGTATTGTAAATCATGGGTCTGGAGTATTCACTGGATCCAGATCAATGGATAAGTGTTATCTACTCGATCAAGATGTCACCTGCTTGAGCTCGAAAAAGGAAGTTAGTACACTGTGGCACAGAAAATTGGGGCACATAAATTATAAATCTTTGGCTCGTATTTCCAGACTAAATGCAGTCAGAGGTATTCCCGAAATCAGTGAAATCAAGGAGACTGTCTGTGGATCGTGTAAGGAAGGAAAGCAAATTCGTATTCCTCACCATGCTGTACATGATGTTTCAACATCAAGACTTTTGGAGCTTCTACATATGGACCTAATGGGGCCAGTGAGTACACCAAGTGTGGCCGGGAAGAAGTATATTTTTGTCTGTGTGGATGACTTCTCGAGGTATACGTGGGTATCATTCCTCAAAGAAAAATCAGAGGCCGCTGATGTATTCAAGACCTTGGCGCACAAGCTTCATGTAGAAAAATGAACCGCTCGAATTGCACGCATCAGGAGTGATCATGGAAAGGAATTCGAGAACTCTAAATTTTGGGACATCTGTGAAACGCTTGGTATACATCATGAGTTCTCTGCTCCCATAACCCCTCAGCAGAATGGTATAGTAGAAAGAAAGAATCGGACACTGCAGGAAATGGCACGAGCAATGCTGGCTGAGAAAAAAATTCATTCGAGATATTGGGCTGAGGCAGTACACACTGCATGCTACACCATCAACCGAGTATATCTGCGTCCGTTTATCGAGAAGACACCGTATGAGATCTGGAAAGGAAAGAAACCAGATGTGTCGTATTTCCATGTCTTTGGCAGTAAGTGTTACATTCTGAAGGATCGAGAACCCTTGGCTAAATTTGAATCCAGGAGCGACATTGGAATATTCTTGGGCTATTCTCCTACCAGCCGAGCATACCGAGTACTGAATCAACGTTCTGGGGTAGTCATGGAGTCCATTAATGTGGTGATAGATGATTCAGAGGAGGACAATGCTGGAGAAGGTGATGCGCTTGATTCAGCCGTTCCTACTGGTGTTGGAACACCAGCTCCATCAACCGGTGTTGAAACTCCAGAATCTGGAAATCTTGATTCTGACCAGAATCCAACGAGACATATGCAGTTAAGGGATCGACCCCGTGTAAATTACAGAGAATTAGCAGGATTATCGTGTTTCATCTCACTCACTGAACCAAGAAGTTACAAAGAGGCTTTGCTTGATGAATATTGGATCTCGGCGATGCAAGAAGAATTGCAGCAATTCGAGAGAAACAATGTTTGGTTTCTTACCCCACGACCTGTTAGTGTAAATGTGATTGGTACCAAGTGGATTTTCAAAAACAAATCTGATGCAGATGGTAATGTCACCAGAAATAAAGCACGTCTGGTTGCTCAAGGGTACACACAAGTAGAAGGGGTTGACTTCGATGAAACTTTTGCCCCTGTAGCCAGATTGGAGTCCATCAGACTTATGTTGGCCGTGTCCTGCATACTATACTTTACTCTTTATCAAATGGATGTCAAGAGTGCATTCCTGAATGGCATAGTAAAAGAGGAAGTTTACGTGGAGCAACCTAAGGGATTTGAAGACCCTCAGTTTCCTGATCATGTTTATAGGTTGAATAAGGCGTTGTATGGACTCAAGCAGGAACCTCGTGCTTGGTATGAGCGACTGACAACCTTTCTAATTCAAAAGGGCTATCGTCGAGGGGGAGTAGACCGTACACTGTTTGTGCTGCACAAGGGGCCAAAGATTCTAATTGCACAGATCTATGTGGATGACATTGTGTTTGGATCTACCGATTCAGACTTGGTGAAGGAGTTCGTTGACTTAATGACTCAAGAGTTCGAAATGAGCATGGTAGGAAAATTGTCATACTTTTTGGGATTGCAGGTTACTCAGGAGAAGAATGGTCTGTTTATCAATCAACAGAAATATGCTGAAAACTTGATCAAGAGATTCGGTCTTACAAGTGCAAAGGCAGTACGCACCCCAATGGCAACCACCGATAAGCTTACAAAGGATGAACAGGGGCAAAGTGTGGATCAGAAATTGTACAGGAGTATGATTGGCAGCCTGTTGTATTTGACTGCAAGCAGACCAGACATCTGTTTAAGTGTTGGTATTTGTGCTCGCTACCAAGCTGATCCAAAGGAATCACATATGTTAGCAGTGAAAAGGATTATTCGGTATATAAGTGGAACAGCAGAGTATGGAGTATGGTTTTCTCGGAACAAGGATTCACAATTAGTAGGTTTCAGTGATTCTGACTGGGTTGGGAATGCTGATGATCGTAAAAGTACCACTGGAGGGTGCTTCTTTGCTGGATCTAATATGGTCAGCTGGTACAGTAAAAAGCAGAATTCTATATCCTTGTCTACAGCTGAAGCAGAGTATTTAGCTGCCGGGAGTTGTTGTGCACAGTTATTGTGGATGAAGCAGATGATGAGAGATTATGGGTTCAATGATGTTGGTTTGACAGTCCTGTGTGATAATAAAAGCGCCATTGATATTTCCAGGAATCCTGTGCAACACTCTAGAACAAAGCATATCGATATCCGACATCATTTTATCAGAGACTTGGTTGAAAAAGGAGAAGTCGCAGTCCAGTATGTACCAACAGCAGAACAACTGGCTGATATATTTACAAACCACTGGATGGTGAGACGTTTGAAGGCCTCAGACAGCACTTGGGTGTCTGTCGAATGTAAGGTACTCTGATCTGTACTTTCTATTGTATTATTTACTGTTGTGTTGTTTCTGTTATAATATGGTGAAAAAGAAAAAAAAATAGAGAAAAATCAAAAGTATCAAAAATATGTGAAGTGGTGTTTAAACACCGAGGACTTCAGAGGGAGAAAAATCAGCTGGGCCGAAAACTTATTGGGCCTAGGTTTGTACTCAGAAGGAAGGAAAAAGAGACTTTTGGGTTTCGGAAAAAGGGGGGAAAAAGGAGAAAGTGACAAATTGATTCCCACACAAACTCAAACTCTCGACTGTTCATCTTCTACGTAGCTCACAGCTCCCTGTTCATCAGAAAAATTTGCCAAAACCCTCGATTTTTGTAGCCCACTCAAAACCCTGTAACAATGGTGAGCTCCACGTTCCAGAAGATGGTCCGAGATTTCGTCAAGGTGCGGGTGCCGGAGAATCCGCGAATTGAAGAGCTCGATTCGGATGTAGATGTGGACGAGCTGTGTGGAGATCGAGTGCAGACACTAGCCAAGTGGAGTGGAAAAGTTCAGAGACGGAAAGCTAGGTTTGATCATTCTTTCGTCTATGATGGAATGTATTTTTGCTCTGTTCTTGAATTTATAGAATGGATGGTACAGAACAGAGATTATGTAGACCTTAGAAAATATAAAATTCTGCATGGCAAAGTTAATGGATTTAAACTTGAGGAGTTATTAACTGGTGGAATAGGAGAGATTAGGGAGATTAGTGAGTATAATGCCAAATTGGTTGGGGTTGGTTTCGGAGAACATTATAGAGTAGGAGATGAAGAGGGTCAATACTTCACAATGTATACACTGATAGCTTCCCTGCACAGGCCAATTATCAGGAATTTGGGGGATAATGTAGTTGTGCAGCCCTGGATAAATGGCACGAGCCCTGGATAATATGTAGTTTATTGGGTTGGCTAGCAGTGCTCATCTACAATACAAGATATATAATTATTATCATAACAATTGGTTTATTGTAAGAGAAAATAAAATAACATACATATAAATACAATGTAAAGTGATAGGATGAAACTGTGCATAATTTCAAACAACTTATGAAAAATAATTAATTACATATAAAATACATTATCAACTCCCGCAACAAGTACATTTTTCAATTACTTACTTCCCATGCAAATTTTTACAAATAAACTACATATTCACTAATGCATAGAAAAAGGTAAATATAACGTAAAAAACCATACTCTAAACAAAACATTTAATTCTTTTCAAATCTCATACAACGAACTATTTATGTTTTTTATTTATAAATTATAAAATAATTTACTAAATCATTATACAATAATTTACTTGTTTAACAAGTGAAATTATTATTATTATTTATTGAAATAATTATTAAAACATATCATCATCATTTACTACAAAATTGTTTTTATAAGATTCAAAATTTTGATTTTCATAATATTAATTTAAATAATATTATATTCTATTATATTATATATGCTTTCCAAATTACTACAATAGTTATCATTTTGAAATAACTATTTTTTCATTTTAATTCCAAAGTTCATACAATCATAATATTAGATTTTTTAAATTTAATTTACTATTTAATTTCCAATTTTTTTATTAAAGAATTTATTTTTCAATTAAACCTTTAAATTTTCTAATATTTGCACCCAAACCCCTCATCTTCCTCATCCCTCCAACTCCAACCTAAACCCTAAACCACCTACCGCCGCCGCCGCCGTCCTCCGCCGCTGACCTCCTCCGCCTTCGGACGCCGCTACAGCTCCTCCGCCCGAAGGCACATCCTCCCCTCTCCTTCTCCTCCTCCTCTCCTTCTCCTTCTCCTCTACCTCTCATTCTCCACCTTCCCGACGCCGGCGTGCCCGCTCTTCTACACCACGACCCGATGCGCCGCCCAAGGCCCGACGAGCGACGCCCAACCAGCCAAGGGCCACCTCCGGTCCATCCCGCTACAGCCCGACACCACCTCCGGTTCATCCTCCTCCGGCCATTTCGCACCACTAATCCGACGGGTAAGAACATTTCTAACACAGCCCAAAATTTCTAACATTTTCTAACAATCCCCAATTCTAACAAGTTCTAATAAATTCTAACAGATGGGCAAGAACATCTAACCCATTCGAGATTCAGAAAATCAAACAATTGTACGAAATTATTTTTTTTTCTGAATAAATTACGTTTTCCTACTAGATTCAGGTTTCGTACGGTTGCCGGAGGTGGTCGGCGTCGGTCGGTGGCCGTTGACAGCGGCGGTGGGCGGCGGAATCCGGCGAGAAGTGGTGGTTGCTGGTAGAAAGGAGGAGAAGTAATTTTGGGCTAATTAAAAGTGTTGTTCTCACAAAAGTGGTTCAACCACTTTTATACTACCCAATTTCTTCAAATAAAATTATTTATTCCAAAATATAAATACATATATTTATACGTATTAGGGCGTAGATAGTAAAATACAGGGCAATACCCTAAATTTAAGGTGCAAGTCCTAATCACATAACATTCATATTCATGAATCATTTCATATAAATGAGCAGAATGCACAGAATCAGAATGCAACAAGGTACAACCTCTGGTTCACAAAGCACAAAATCATCGTCCCAACAGCCCATTCTAGATTAGCCTCTCTCAAGAAACATGGTGGTACCTTTCTTCCACAAATGCCCCCAGCCGACTACACCCCACCTCCCTACACCGCCATGGAGATCTAGAACAGTATCTTTCAAGGACTTGTTAAATTGCTCGTGTAATTTCATTATTTAATTTTCACATATTTTATCAATATACGTTCAATAGTTTATAGAACAGTGAGAAAAGTCAGCGGCCTCTGTATAGCCGATGAAGTTCAGTCAGGTTTCACTCGTATTGGAAGCCATTTCTGGGGTTTTGAGGGCCATTGTGTTGTACCTGATATTGTTACTATGGCAAAGGTAAAGTTCTTTTAAGTCTGAATTATGTTTGGAGTTCCTCTTTACGCCCGTTTTCATTAGTCATCTTCTCTAAATATAATAATAATAGAGCTAAAGAAGGTACTCCCTCAATCGCAGCCCATTATGCACAATTTTTTTTGTTAGAGATGCCAAACTTTGACCACATATTTGAATAGTTATATGAACAATAATTTTATCGTATGAGACATGGTTAGGTTCTCCGTAACATGTAGTTTCTAAATATCAAATTTTTGTGTGTCATTATTGTCCGTAACTACGCATATTTACAGCCAAACATTTTTACTGGAGACTATAAAAAAATTATGTGCATAATATTGAAGAATGATAAGGAATGAATCTTTTTCCCGATGCTGCAGGGCATCGGGAATGGAATTCCACTCGGGGCCGTGGTTACGACTCCCGAGATCGCCAATGTCTTTACTCATCGATGTTACTTCGACACATTTGGTGGCAATCCTTTAAGCACTGCAGCTGGCTTAGTTGTTCTTAGAGTGATAGAGAAGGAAAACCTTCAGCACAATGCTATGATTGTGGGATCAGATCTGAAGGATCGGCTCAAAACTCTTCTGGAGAAGCATTAAAGTAATTTTTCTCTCTTCGACCTGTCTTATGTTTGTGTAACATTAACCCTTGGAGCCATACTATATACTCCCTCTTATCTGTCCTTCTTCTGTCACATCAACATGCATAAATATCCGTGAAAAAAAAATAACAAGAACCTTTAGTTGGGACGGAGGTAATATCCAACTTCCGTCCCAAAGTGACATTTCTGTCTGAAATGCCATGGAGGGAGTAGCATTTATGAAAATGATTTCTTGGCTATAACACAGTAGTAACAAGATTTATCTCTAATTTTGTAGTCATTGGTGATGTAAGAAGGAGAGGATTTATGCTTGGAATTGAGAGCATCTCCAATGTGAGATTCAATATGGCAAACTTCTCTTGCCACGTAAGAGTAATAGACTCTCAAACCTAAATTTACTCTCCAATCCAAGAATCAAATAAAGGAGTCGCAATGACGTGGATGAAAATTCAATTGACATTGTCGATGTGACCTTCTGTATTCAGACTATCAATCTGAGGCTCGCTATTTGCCAAATCAGCATACGGTTAAAAAAATTTATACATGACGGTAAATCTTTGTATTAAAAAAATTATTGCACGTTCCATTAGAATAAATTGCAAATATATATACACACAACCAAAAATTCCATAACCACATTATTTTTAAACAAATGATTCAACCTGATAAAACTCATTAAAAAATTGTAAATCTACTTTTACAGTACAAATAACTTCCAAAACGTAAAATTAATCATCTATAAATCATAAATATATAGACTAAACCACAAAAAAATATACACATGAGATTGAATTTATCAAATATTATTTACCTTTTGAAATTATGCATTTATATATATATTACCACTTTTATATATATATATATATATATATTATCTTACATTTATATATATATATATATATATATATATATATATATAAATTTATACTCAAAAAATTATAAGTATTAGTCTATTAACATTAGAATTCAATTTTTTTTCAAATTCTAAAAAGTAACTATGAATTTATAGGTTATAAAATAATTGAATGATGTATTTTAATAATAATGAAAAATCCACATGTTAAGTGCTAAATATATTCATTTATATTTAATAATATATAAATAATAATGATGCATATATTATAGATTGGCAAAAATAAAAATTTATTTCAATTAATTTTTATTTTTTTACTCTTTCTCCATACAAGTAAAATTGAGACATAAATTAGAAAGTTTCTTAACTCATTGTCTATTTAATAATTAGTTAATTTAATGAGAATAACAAATTAATTTCTAGAATAGAATCAATTTTATTTTAAACATGAACTAAAAATAAGTTAGTGCCGATTAATGTTATACTCGAGTTCATAAAAACTATTTTATTGAACCAATATAATTATTTATTCTTCATCATTACTCTTGTAAAATAATTAGATGCATCCAAAATATAATTAATTGTATGAATATAATATTTGTTGAGATCAAATATAATATTAAAATACAATTTCAATATTATATATATGCACGTCACATAATAATTGGGAGTTTGTAGCATATTCATGTCACATAATAATTATTCATTTGAAGTTTGGATTGGAGAATGATTTCAAATGAGACCCACAGTCGAAACATTTAATATTACGTCAGACTGAAGGTGAATCAATGTTCCAATCAGATTCTACCAGTTGTACCCGTTAAATAAGGAAAACTCTTTATGCATTGGAGATGCTCTGAATTTGTAACGGATTGCAAGTTGAAAACTCCAGCAAAGGCGGAAACTCTTCATATAATGGAGGAAATGAAATTTGGCTGATTTTGCTAATTTTCTGAGAAATTTTGCTTTGTTGCTCATAGTAAAAAGCATACACGAACGATTTTAATATACTCCGTCCCGGATTAAATTGCACAAGGTCAAAGATACAATCAAACTAAGAAAACTTTGACTATATATTTGAATAGATATATAAATAATAATATTGTTGTACTCCCTCCGTTTCTTTATTATTGGCACACTTACCTTAATTGGATATTTCGTTTATATTAGCACACTTTCCATTTTTGGCAAGATTCCTTCAATTTCATCCACTCATTTTACTTTTTACTTTCTACATCTAATTTCATCCACTCATTTTTTCTACCTAAATCCAAGCACCTAAACCTATGGTGCCAATATTAATGAAACGGAGGGAGTATGTGATATCGTTAGATTCGTCATAACAAGTAGTTTGTAGAAAATAACTTTTTATTTACCGATATTATACGTAGTTAAATATATTAATGGTCAAACGTGTGTGTTGGACACTGTGAAAAAAATTCTGTGCAATTTAATTTGGGGCAGATAGAGTATTAGAAAGTATAGTAAAACGCATATATGCCCTAGTTCCCTTGTATATTCGGTTTAGGGGCATAGTTCTTCAGACAAACACCACCTTGATCAGCTACTAATATTTCCTCATTTAAAGCTTATAATGTACGTCTTTTCCCAAAACTAATAGTCTAATACGACCAAAACTAATACGATTGTACAGGTAGTAGGCAAAATCATAACACAAAAAAATTGACCTTCAGAAACACGTCTCTCTCTGACTTCACAGCCTACTAAAACCACCATAATTTGCATATAAGCCCGATATATCATACGTTCTATATAAATGAAAACCCATCATTAAGCATTCAAACAAAAGATAGCTAACGCTAATGACACTGTGTATGCAGAATAAACCGATTACTCATTATTCCATCGGAAAACAGAACAGAGAGACAGAGCCTATGAAGTGTTGTTGTGTTATGAAACACAATGCTAATGAAGTATAATTGAATTCGAGTAGTTGTGAACTCGGGATGTTAAAACAAGTTTGGTGGTGCGAAGTGCACACTTGAAAAACTATCTACGAGCTTATATTTTTGGGATGAGTATTAAAATTGTGTTGGTTAGACTAACATGTCTAATCCTTGTGTGAAAAAATGCATCATTCCGTATTTATTTATAATTATGACAGACGTGGTGTGTGGTGTCTAATTCCTTGATTGAAAGGATGAAGATGAATTAAGGATTGTGTACGTGATGTAGTGTTGGCAGCATGCCTAACTTACTGCATTGTCCTAGAAGGAAGAAAGGTTATGTCATTTTAGAATTTGTTCATAATGTTTCTGATAGCTACATTGTTTGATGTTGAATGATGAAGTGCTGTGTCTTTTCACAACATTTGTTTCCTGTAAATACATGCGTACACATGCATGGTGTTAAAAGTGAAAGAACACAGAATAGACAACAATACACCAAACACAACAGATTGAAACACAAAACACAAAGATAAATTCTCAGACATACGTAGCAACCAAAAACACATGTACTACACCCACGGGTGTACCCCAGTGGTTGGGAGATGGGTGAGATCGCCAAATATCCCTGGTTCGAAACTCGGCAGCGGCAATGTGGGGAGTTATTGCTTTGCAAGGCTCCCTTGTGCGCACCGAGTCTATGGATCGGCCCATTAGTCCTGGTGCTGGGCTACCGTGATTTACCTCTCATACGATGGCGGGGTTCAAGCCTAGAACGGGAGGGATGATCGCCTTTGCCAAAAACACATGTACTCAAAAGTATTCTCCTGATTCAAGCCTAGAACAGGAGGGATTCTCGATTATTTTATCCTCGAAGAGAATTTGCGTAACCCAAGACTGTAATGGGGTCGAATTACTCTTTAAGGAAAGCGTGTTCAATGCGACTCATATCAATATTCAAGTTTCATTACACCAACATTTACCATAATACAATTTTATAAATTTATTTTTACTTCTCCCAAAAGCCAAACCGCTATTTGTTTCTTCTAACATTCTACCACATTCTTAAAGGGTATTTTTTTGAACGTATTGGATGATGAGTTAAAATGGTATAAGAGTGGTGCATCGTAAGCATGATGACTTGTAACCCACAGATTCCACGATGAGTATTTAGCTTTGATACTTTCTGTATAGTAAGCATAGGGTTGTATCGGAGTGGTGCACTGAATGTGTGGCAGTCTATCACCTAACACGGGATGTTCTGAAAAAGTTTGATGCAGCGGATTAAAGCCAACCATCTTAAGGCTGTATTGTCCCATGTAAGGTTCAAAGTCGCTGTTTAAATCAAATTTGAGCAGGAGATTAAGGAAGCCACCAAATTGCTCAATACTTTGATTTTTGGTACTGGTATGCATAGTTTTATTTTAAATGCATAGAAGTTGTCGATTCGTTCTTTCTGTTCCGATTCGTTCCCAAAATTTCACAACTTCCATGCATTTATATCCAGAAAATTTATGGATCGACAATTTTTTTTCATTTTATATCCAGAAAAGTTTATGAAATAGGGTTAGACACTAAGGGGTAATATAGTCTTTTAGAATTTTTTAAAATTTTTAAATAGGGGTATAATAGTCACACAATTCTATCCAAATTCAGGCTTTCATGATTAGATTGGCATTTTCTATCAAATAATATGATTATAATAGCAATTTTTTAACTTCACATAATTATATTGACGTTTTCAACCAAAATATAGTGTCATATGGACACTTAACTCTATCAATTTCTTTACGGTCGATCTTGATCGATATTAACTACGACCACATATGCTATCATGCAGTTGTTCCTTTTATGTTTCCAAATATGTTGACTAGTATATGCTACTTAGACACTCCAAAATGCATCTAAGATGTAAAATTTTTAAAATCATTAAAAATAGGTAAAATTTTGGGAAAAACTATCTTTCCACGTGCAAAGGTTTGGAAAAGATTATGTTTCCATAGACTTATGAAAAGACGGAGTTTTATTGAAATAATCACAAAGGTAAACTTCTTAGTAACAATATTAAAAAATTATTATAGTAATGTAGTAGTTATAAAGTTTATAACTCGATTCATACCATCCGAAATTTTTATCTTCATTTCTTTTAATTTGCATTTTAAACATTGGTTTTCCATTACTTATGGAAAGACTGTCTTTCAAGAGATGGACTCTTTAAAAAAATATGTGTAAAATTTTCAAAATCATTAAAGAAAATAAAATGAGTCTGTTTCTTGAAAGACGGTCTTTCCACAAGCCATGGAAATACCAAGTTTTAAATGGCAAATTAGAAAAAATGAAGATAAATTTTTTGAATTGTATTAATCGGGTTATAAACTTTATAAACACTACACATTGTATAATAAAATTTTAATATTACAACTAAAACCCTTTACACTTTTATCATTTTAATTAAACTCCACATTTACATAAACATATTCTATCTTTTTTTATAAAAAGACGATTTTTCACCGTACTTGCCGAACAAAATTTCATGTTTTATTAAATTATTCCTTTAGATTTCCCCCTTGATCCCCTTCACCTTGTAGTGATCCTTCCCGCGATATCCCCAACGCCAACACGCAAGCACACGCGCCACCCGTCTTCCACGCGATCATCACCTCTACATAAACAACTCAACAACCAAGCTAAAACAACGGACACTAGTATGGGAAGCTCCGCCGCCGTCGCCGTCGAGCCGGAAGATTTTCCGATCGCCGGGAGCTCCCAGATCCCCTACGACCTTTTCGTGACGAAGAAGCACAAGAAAGGACTCTCCTGGAGAAGCTGCATCCTGTTCAAGGATTCTGCCGGGAATTTGCTGTTCCAAGTTCAACGGCCGTCTGACCACCACAAGACTCGGTCAACGGCGAGTTCTCAATCCAATTGCTCCGTCAAATTGCTGCTTGATGCTTCTGGGAAAGCTCTGTTTTCTATTCGGAAACCTAAAGTCAGGTTCCTTTGTCCTTCCCCCTCTCTTCAATTATTCACAGCGTTTTGAATTGAAGCTCTTTTCCCCAAAATTGGGGTTTTGGAATTCAGATTCTGCTCTATTGTGATATTGCATATTTGCTTATTCAATGCCAGTTGAATAGAAAGATTGATAATTTACATAGTATATTAAGGTTCATGGTTCATTTTTCCGCAGAAAAGTTGCCATATGAATATGATCATGTTCAATCAGTCTAGAAAGTAATTGGAATAT
Organism: Rubia yunnanensis; assembly: GCA_037428765.1. NCBI lineage: Eukaryota > Viridiplantae > Streptophyta > Magnoliopsida > Gentianales > Rubiaceae > Rubia > Rubia yunnanensis. The sequence goes on along the minus strand of CM075062.1, from coordinate 139,310,866 downwards.
AATCATTGAAAAAGTGAGATGTTTCCTGAGGCTGTTTAGATCATCGATCACTTCCGGAACGAAATCTGGTTGTTCATGAAGCTGTGTTTTGTTGTTAAAAAATGTTAACTGCATTTGATGCTTTGATGAGCATTTAGAACATTTGGTTTTCGCGGCCTCGAATCAAGAATTGCTTGCATTTAGCATGTTTCATGAATGCTCTCATTCTGATCTTGACTGCATTTGCAATTTGATTTTGTGAAACCTAAGGTAGGTTATTAGGATTTTCAAAATCTGTTTTCGTGCTTCTTGTTTTCGCAGGATGCACTTTGGCAATGCTTCAGGGTCGAAGATGATAGTAAAGAGGAGTTGATATTCAGAGTAGAAAAGAAAGTAGACAAGCTCGACGGAACTGAGTTTGAGATACTTCTTACGGGCGAAAAAGCTGAAGATGTGACAGACAACACTCTGAAAATGAGAGGCTCTCCCTTCAAGAGATCCTGCACCATCTACAACGGCGATTCCATCGTTGCTGAGGTATGACTCGATCTGATAGTTGCGCATTTTTATTTAGATGTTGAAATGCAATTCGAAGAAACTGTGTGATGATTGGTTTTGGTATTTTAGCGCGTGAAATTATCGCTCCAAGAAGTGTTGGTCCATGGATCGGATTTCTGTTCTTTTACGTTAAGGATCTTTGTACTCGGTTTTCATGATGTAGTGATTGATTCTTGTTCTGAATTTGATGCAGACAAGCCTTATGTACCAGCTGGGGATACGGAAAGCCTTTGTTCCGAGGAGTCAATTTCGAGTGACGATTTTCCCTGGACATGGTGATATTAGCTTAGTTGTAGCTATGGTTGCCATCTTTTTCTATGGAAGAAAACTGTGGATATAATGCTGTGGAAACTGCACAAATTTGTTGCAGGGTTTAGTGTTCGAATCCATTTTTTGGCATCCACTGTTTCAGACAGTGAATACACATGGAACATTGTAGCACAGAAATTGATGTAATAGGATGTGATGAAGAAGAAACAAAGAATACTAAAGTCATGTTCCCTAACTTATTTAACATACTCCCTCTGATCCTCTTATATTGGCCAACTTTCCATTTTGGAATGATTTTTTATTTATGTCTCCTTTCCCTTTTGGTAAATTCTAGAATGTTTTCATCCACTCATTTTACTTTTTACACTTTCAATACAATCTCTACCATTTATTTATCTTTTTGAAAAAATTTGTGCCCAAAAGCTGAGGCCAATATAAGAGGACCAGAGGGAGTATATACACTTTATACCAATTTAGTTACTTTAGTTCTGTTCAGTAAAAAAATTAAATTGATTATATTTAGCTTAGTTTAATTGCTTATTCTTATTCTTTGTTGTATTTAATTCAATTCAGTTAAAAATCAATTCAAGAGAACATGGTCTAAGAGCATGTGTAATGATGGTTTCTTAGCTTTAAGAAACCGCTCTAGAAACCAAAAACACTCACAGTGGTGGTTTTCTAAAGAAACCGCCCCATGGTTTCTTCTGTGAAAATCGGTTAAGAAACAGGTGAGGGCCAATTCTTATTATTTTATTAAGTATTTATTGTAATTTATCTAGTCATTCTAATGGGTTAGTATTTTTAATTTTTTTTTAAAAAATAATTTGTATTATTATTTATTTTTAAATAACAAATTAATAATTTCTTACAAGAAAAATGAAATTTATTTTAATTTTTTATATAATAAAACACGAAAATTGGGGGAAAAGGTAAATTATTTATAAAAAAATTAATAAAACGAAATTCAATTATAAAAATTATAATATATTATTAAATTTTACATTCAACTCAAATTAAATTAAATGTTAATGATAAAATTAATGAGTAAGATAGAAAAAAAATATGAGGGGTTCATGAATAGTATATTGTGGTTTCTTGCCATTGTAAACAAAATGTGATTTTTTTAAATGATTTTTTAAAGTGAGATATAAGAGAGGAAATGTGAGAAATAATATATATATAATTGGTAAGAAATGTCTAGTGATTTGAACTAGGACACTTGGTCTAATGGATCATACAATATTTTTTTGAGTGAACTAGCGACACTTAAGGGATCATACCACAAGTTCGTTTGAGTGAACCAGAGGCGGAACCAATGGTACGCGAGGTAGGACTCCAACCCTACCTAGATCGCCGGCCGAAGGTAGCAGCAGAAGCAAAGCATCTCCCTCTCCCTCAGTTAGTTCCCTCTGCCGAGAGCCGTCCGCCACCAGGTCTCTGCCGCGGCGCGGCCGGAAGCTGCCTCGTCCCGCCGCCTCTCCAAACCACCGATAGACTTCTTCTCTTTATGCTAAGATTTATTAATTTTAGGGTTTATTCTCTTTTTTATTTTTTTGCTTCAAAACTTAAATTTATGTGAACATGATTTTTAGATTGGATGTCGAATTGAAGTTATATGGTTGTATGATTGTTGAAATTCAGTTGAATTGCATATGTATGAATAATAAATTATAATTGTTTGATTTATTTTGTATGTGAAATTCCCAGCTTATATTTTTTCTGGGGTTTTAGATCTTTTGGTGATCCGGGTTCGTATAGATGATACTTGTGTTATCTGTGTGTGTTTGAGTTGAGTTTCTCCTGGGTTTTGCTGGTTTGATTGAGTGGATGAATGAATGGATGATTTAGCTTGTGTGTGCGAAGGGCTGTAAGCCTGTAAGTGTAGGGGTTTAGTGTTTCTTGATGTGTGTATGGTAGATTCTGAGTGATGATTGGTGTTTTAGTCGATCTTGCAGTGATTTTGGGAGGTGGGGTTTTTCTCTTCTCTTCTATTTTTTTCATGTATGTGACCCTATCCGCATTTTCACATGTAGTTTTATCTATTGAGGCAGAAAAGTTCAAATTTTGAATTTATTGTCAATGATTACGTCAAAGAGTTGATGAATTTTCACTTCCTTTGGTTATCTTTAGTCATTGAAGGCATTAAAAATAGTTTAGCGGAGTGATTGTGTTCGTGTTCTCACTTTGTTTTGATACAGAAAGTGTGGTAAAGAAGAGGAGTACTTTTCTGTTTATTTGTTCCTGATGTTGCTCGTGTTTTACTTAGGAGTTCTATTGGCAAACTTGTTGATTTTGACCAATTTTGATACTTAAGGAGAGTATTAAGTTCACGAGAGCTGTTGATCGATGCAGTGAAAATGAAATTGTCATAATCGATGCAGTACTCGGTTTATTTTATTATTTAGTATTTTTCATTATTTTTGAGTTAAATTTTTAAAATTTAAATTTAATTAATATTTATCAGTCTCCCCTAAAAAAAATCCTGATTCCGCCACTGGAGTGAACCACAATCAAATTCCTTATTGTTTATCTATTGACGATGACACAATAACGGATTGATTTGAATTGAATAATAGTTAAGTCCAAATGAAGCGCCCTTTTCACTAATCAATTGCTTACAGTTTATTAAAATATAATTTATTTATGTTATAGTTTTTTTAAAGAGATTATGTAAAAGCAACCAAAATATATATTAATATCATAATCTATGACATAACTAGGAGACGTCGCTATTGAATCTATTGAAATTCAGTGGAGCCTGAAACTCCATCCATTTAAATAGTTAGTGACGTCCTCCCGAAAACACTTAAACGTTGCACCATCGACGAGGAACCGCCACGATCTCACCATCATCGATCACCTAAACCTCTCAGTTATAGAGAAAGTGGCTTACCCCTAACCAAAGGTCAATTCACAGTTATTTATGTTATAGTTAATGGAGTCCGTCTCTTGAAATACGATTTTCCATAAGTTATGAAAATACCAAAGTTTTAACTGCAAATTTGAAGAAATCATGATAAAATTTTCTGGGTGCATTAATCGGGTTATAAACTTATAACTATTGCACGTTGCATGATAAATTTTTAATATTGCAACTAAAACCTTTTATCTTTCTATAATTCTAATTCAACCACGTCTTTCCATATACCCATGAAAAGATGTTTTTTTCCCAAGTCTTTACCCATTTAGAGCTAGTCTCTTGAAAGACGGTATTTCCGTAGGTCATGGAAAAACCAAGGTTTAAATTAAATTAGAAGAAATGAAGATAAAATTTTTGGGTTGTATTAATCGTGTCATAAAACTTATAACTACTGTACGTTGCATAACTAAATTTTAATATTGCAACTAAAACTTTTTACCTTTTTATTATTTTAATTGAATCTCGTCTTTTCATAAGTTTATGACAAGACAATATTTCCTAAAACTTTGCGTAAATAAAAATAGAAGGTGTGTCAAACTTAGAACGAGAGAGAATACAAGACAAAGAAACATTGTTGGTAAACAATTTGATCAAGAAATTGAAGGAGAAATGCCAGACAAATCACGATTACAGGAACTGGATACACATTAACACAAACGCAACATTCCATGTACAAGACAGAAAGATAGTGACATCATGGTATGCATAAGGGATTAGTGAAGGTATGTGGCAAGGCACATGTTCCCTCCAGAAACTCTCGGCAATCCAAGTGGAGCTAGTCGCCATACATGAAGCAATGGCAAGCACAAGGCAAAAGATAATAATGAGCATTTAATTGCAGATTAACTGTGAAATGATGCTAAATCACGTTCAAAACTTTCCAAACGATTTGCAAATATGGTTTTTCTAATGAGTGCCCATGGACACTCTTTAATAATTTCAGATTCCATTGAAAACTGTGTTATTAAATGCAAATAGAATTAATGATTAATGACATTCATCGAAAACTTACACTTCCTACTTATAATCATTAACTCTATCTGTATTTAATAACACAGTTTTCGATGGATTTACATTTAATAACACAATTTTTAATAAATTTACCTTTAATAACACAGTTTTCGACGGAATGTGAAGTAGAAAAACCGTTGCAAATATACAGGTAGTAAAAGTATCTTGGTCTGGTGTAACAAACGCACACAGCATGACACGTAATGTAATGAGTGGCCATACACCCACGGGTGTACCCCAGTGGTTGGGACATGGGTGGGTAAGCCAATAATCCCAGGTTCGATCCTCGGCAGCGGCAGTGTGGGGAGTTCTTGCTTTGCAAGGCTCCCTTGTGCGCACCGAGGCAATGCCAAGCCCATGGGTCCTGGTGCTGGGCTTCCGTGATTTACCTCTCATACGATGGCCTAGGTGTGGGCTGGTATGGGCCGCTGAGGGCGAGCGGATTGATCGCCTTTTGCCAGTAATGAGTGGCCATATGTTATGATACAAGGGTTTGACTGCTTGTTTTTTTAAAAAAATGAAAAAAAGGAGGAAAGTGTTCCCCCAGGAAAGAACAAAAACAAAGCAGTAAAAATCGGCGACCCAGTACAAACATAAACCCTACATGAAAATCAAACTGGGGCTTTTCTCGCTTCAGCAGGCAAGCTTTCCCGCTTTCGACTGAATCCATCGCGCTGAAAATTCGGAAGAATGGGAAAACCTAAAGGAGATGCAGCAAGGAGCAAGTACCGTCCTTCCAGCAGCAGGTCTTCATCATCTTCTTCACATGAATCCGATCATTTTTTCCATATCTGTGTTTGAAAGTCAGTGAAGCTTATTTTCTGTTGTTGCAGTCAAGCTGCGTCGCTTTTACCCTCTGGTTCCGCGTCGCTGGGGTTTGGAGGCTATGTCGGCAGCTCGCGGCTTGAATCAGCTCTTCCAGCCGAGGCTTCCAGTGCATCTTTGGTACGGTCGGTTCTCCCCGTGGTTTTCGAAAGTCGTGTTTTAGAAGTAGGATGTCAATACATGATTTGGAATTTCGATAGTTTGTTGCAAATTAGTGTTATATGTTCCCCCCGTGATTACGGTTTTGTTCCACTTCAAGTCTTCAAAAGTCCCGTTATAGAAGTAAAATGTCAATGTATGATTCGAAATTTTGATAGTATGTTGCATATTTGTGTTATATGTTCTCCCCGTGATTTCGACACCGTTCCACTTCAAAAGTCCTGTTGTAGAAGTAAAATGTCAGTATGTGATTTGGAAATGAGATAGTATGGTGCAAATTAGTGTTGTATGTTCCCTAGCAGCTCACTGGACCAAATAATGCGAAGTTGTACATGTTCAAATGGACTGATAATACAAAATCGCACATTGTGTAAGTGAAACTCAATGTGTGAACACAGATAGTTGTATTTATGGGGATGGATCTGTATAGGCACGTCTTAATTCACCTATTATTATTTGTTTATAAGTTGGGATCTTGCGAAAAATAGGCATTTGTACACTCATACATTCAAATGACTGAAATAGTCAAATTCAAGATTATCAATTGCATAAGCAAGACTCTACATGTGGAACCTAGGGAGTGCGAGTAGTATTTTGGGTGATGGGTCTATATAGGCGCGTCTTAATTGGCCTATTATTATTATTATTGTATGTTCCTAAGTTCTTCCTGACTTCGAAGGTCATCTTGCTTTTGGTTTGACAACTGGTTTCGTGCAAGCAGGAGGTAGATGGCGAATTGGCACAACACTTGAAGAGACTGTCCAGGAAAGATCCCACTACCAAGGTAATTGGATTCTGAAGCTTTCATGCCTTCGTTGCTTCTTGTTGCTCTCACTCTGAAAGATGGTTACCAGTAGATAAGCTTCTAAAGCAAGTCACGTTGCCTTATATTGGTGTGATAGAAACTGCTTCCTGAATTTGATACTAACTGCAAAATAACAGTGAGAATGTGGTTTTTGCACGTGACAGATAAAAGCATTAACATCACTGTCTGAGCTAGTCAAAGAAAAGTCAGCAAAGGAGATAGTTCTGATAATTCCACAATGGGTATGCTTCTGCTTCTGGATTGGATAAGCTTATTAAATCTTGTTTGAGCTCTTGCTTTTGGCTGTGGTTTGTTGTAGCCCGTTTCTGATCATGCATATGATGGCGAGAAGTCTTCTGGAATCATATATCTGTCCTTTTGGTTTTCTTTTCTATATGGGTTTTGTATCCATGGCTGCCTTCCCCTCCCCCATTTTATTCTATAGTCGAGCTTTAAAAATGAAACCAAAAACAATGTTTTACTTGCCAAGTTCAGAATCAGCAAGCATGTTTACAGATTTTTAAGCATGGGTTAGGTAGACATTATGCTATCTGTGTAGTATTTCCTCTTCTAAGGAAAATTATGCAATCTTATTAGTTTTATCTTGTGAAAACAAGTGATGCTACTAAACTGTGAGTGAGTGACTATGAACTTGGTATCACTTCTACGTTAGTTTGGATAAATGATTTATTTTAGAGCGACTGAGGTGTTTTATTGGTGAGGTGACTGCTCAATGGGGAATGGAATTTCTTCTAAGAATTGACTTCGATGTAGTGCAGATGGCCCATGTAGTGTTATGTGTTATATTATAAGCTCACTATAATAAAGAGCTGACCTCATTTTTTGTGCTTTTTAATGTTCAGGCATTTGAGTACAAGAAACTCATTCTGGATTACAACCGGGAAGTTAGGCGAGCAACTCATGATACAATGACTTGTCTTGTCCGTGCTGTTGGGTGTGTTAACAAACATGTTTTTTGCACTTCATGATTTTTTAAAGTTGAAAAATAATCTCAGTTAACTCCCTTTAAATGCCTGGTAGTTTTACTCCCCTTAGTCCTTGGAGAGTATTTCATTAATCATATTTTATGCATTTTACAGAAGAGATTTGGCTCCACATCTCAAATATTTTATGGGACCTTGGTGGTTTTCTCAATTTGATTCAAATTACGAAGTTTCTCAAGCAGCTAAAAGATCGTTTCAGGTTTGCTTCTTTTTGCAATGCTGTTCTTGTGGTTAATTTCTCTCTCTCTCTCTCTCTCTCCAAGTCTACAGGACAGAATCTATGTTAAATTATTATGTTTGTTCCATATAATTTTCTGATTGTTCATTGTTATTAAACAGTTGATCAGCAACTGGTAGTTGTCTTGCTCCTAACGTTTGATATTGAATCAGGCTGTATTTTCAGCTCCAGGGAAAAGACTGGAAGCATTAATTCTTTGTACAAATGAAATATTTATTTATATAGAGGAAAATCTGAAGTTAACACCTCAAAGTATGTCCGATAAAGTAACTGCATCTGATGAATTGGAGGAGATGCACCAGCAGGTATTGTTACTATGCTCTCACATATACTCCATTATTTAGTAGCATTCAGTCTATTATATATTAAATATTTGTGTGCTAGGACTGAATCTCTGTAATTTGTTAAAATGTGATTGCCGTAGTGACATAGTCCCTTTTGCATCTCTGTTTTGGAGTGAGGTGACCAAGTCAAAGATGTGCATTACTTTGTTTCTCTCTGATGTTGATGTCTGTTAATTTATACCATCTCCACTCGAAAGACGTGTTTACTAAGACAGTTGAGACTAATACTGAAAATTTATAGTGGAATGTAGTGACTGGTGATGTTGTGAGTATTAGATCCTTATCTTATTTTGGATGAGTGGTAGTAGTGTAAGTCAAACCCTCTTTGCAATTTGCTTATTGCTGGAATTTTACTGTGCAAACCATCTATCATTCTTCTTGACCCTGATTATGGTGCTAAGCAATACTTTAATGGAAATCAGGTGATATCATCGTCATTACTTGCTTTGGCCACCCTCCTTGATATTTTGGTGTCTCTGCAATCGGATAATAGGCCAGATTTTGAGAACATAGTTGCTGAACTAAAAAATGCTTCAAAAGCTAGAGCCAATGCAATAGCTCATGCAGAAAAGTTGTTTTCCGACCACAAGTATTTTTCAGACTTCCTAAAATCTCAAAGCTTCAGCATACGTTCAGCTACATATTCTGCACTTAGAAGCTTTATAAAGAATGTTCCTCATGCTATTAATGGAGAAAACATGAAGTCTCTTTCGGTTTCAGTTTTGGGTATTTTCCAGGAAAAGGATCCAAGATGCCATTCTCCAATGTGGGAGATGGTATTACTATTTTCCAAAAAGTTCCCTGAAAGTTGGATGTTGTTAAATGTCCAGAAAATCATTTTCAACCGCTTCTGGCATTTTCTTAAGAATGGCTGCTTTGGCTCCCAACAAGTATCTTATCCAGCTCTAGTTCTATTTTTGGATGCAGTACCGCCAAATGCAGTAGTAGGAGAGAAGTTCTTTCTTGAGTTTTTTCAGAAGCTGTGGGAGGGAAGAAGCCTGTCTTATTCTTTAGACGCAGACCGACTAGCTTTTTTTCTGACAATGAAAGAATGTTTACTGTGGGCTTTACAAAATGCTTCAAGGTGGGGATGCAGCAGCATATGGTTAATAGCTATTTTTGTGAATTCATTTCCCCCCCATTTTCAGTTGTTCCTCCATGTTTCCATTCTCACGGAAGAAAACATAGTTTTTGCTCATCCTTGTGTATTTCTATATGTGAAACAGATATTGTGAAGGAATAGATGCTACCCAAAATCTAAGGCGTCTTCTTGTCAACGAGATTATATTGAAGCTCTTGTGGCATGAGTTCTTACAAGTAGGAAGCTTGAAAGATCAGAGCACAATTCTATCAGGATTCCCTGCTTATTCTTCTGAGGATGTAGTTGAGTCTAAGGACAAGGAAAGAGAGGAAAACCTCCAAGTCAAATATCCTATAGGCTATCAACAGGATCTCGGGAAATGTATTGTTGAGATTCTTTCAGGGGTCTATGCGCTTGAGAAAGCCCTACTTTTAACGTTCTCCTCTACATTTATTGATCATTGCCGCAACGTAATACAGCAACTTGAGGGTTCATCTGGAAATATTGAAACAGTCATCTTATTTTTGTCAATACTGGATCTGCACGTGGTGCGGAAAGGTGAAACATGGCCCTTTGAGAGTTTGGTGGGGCCAATACTTCTTAGAGCTTACCAAGATACCAAGGTACTTGAAAGTTACTTTTTATAGAGGTTTTCATCACCTCTTCTTTCTCACTTCTATAAGATAAATCTTGGATGTCTAATCAGCCAGTAAGTTTTACAAGGTTTGGCTACATTCTTGGCTCGGATACTAAAATTTTGTGTTAATTTTATGACACGTTAATAATACAACTTGGTCTAGATCCTCTGTAAATTTACCACAATTTTTTCCACTCATATTCATTTGGAAACATGAAAATGAGAATACAGAAGCATGTTTTGTTTTTCCTCTGCATTTATGTGAGACTTGTCCAAATTTAGACATCAAAATATCCATTATGCAGGGGAGTCAATCAAATCCCACTCTTCTACATTGTATATTTTTCTTTTATTCATTACTACTCCCGTTTTTTCTAACACCAGGATTCACCTGAAGCTGTGAGATTTATGGTAACAGCGGCCCACATATTTGGACCTCGCAAGATTATACAAGAACTTGCTGGCATTGACTCAGGGAATGAGCAGTTTTTAAAAGCATTTAGTGAAATATTTGTCCCCTGGTGTTTGGAGAAATGTAGTCGCTCTACAGGTTCCAAATTGGACTTCATGTTTGCTTTGATTGACCATGAACATTTTCTAGAGCAGTGGAACACTATTGTTATGCATGCAATACCGCCAAAAGAGAAACCATTGAGAACTCTGGATGACAAAATAGCCACATTGGCAATGTTGATGGAGAAGGCAAGGGAGAGAATTAAAAAGGTGAAGGGTGTAAAAGGCTCTCAACCTGAAGACTGGCAACATGATGGTTTAGACAGTGCTGCAGTATCTGTTATTAATTTTAAACCACCATATGGAACTTCTGAAGTTCGATTTTTGCGGTATGTGCTTCACCTCTGTGATTATTTTTTAAACAGGAACCTAGTACTCGTTGGTCTTTATACATTCAGTAGAAACTAAGTCTTTTGTTGTCTTCTTCTTTTGAACCTAACTCATTAAGTTGATAATCGTTTGCTTTAATTGAAGAATCATTCAAAGCTATTTGAATAAGGCCCTGTTCTTTCGAGCGGATGTCTATTAAACTGAGCCAAAACTAAACATAGTGAAAAAAAAGAGGAAGATCAAAACTAAGCTAAATAACATTAATCCAAAATATACTGAAGTGCAGATATGGGCTGGAAAAAACAAGGCCTAAATCCTAAAAATTGTTAAGTGGTTATTTGTTTTGAAGTTTCATATTTGTCTACAAGTATCGATTGTGTAGCACTTTTTCATAATGTGTTGAAGCTTCATCTTATATTGTTATCTCTCACGTTTGTCAGGGCCCTTGTTGGTGGGAATACTGAAAAAGAAAGATCCTTTTTGTCTAAAACTACCTTGAACATGGTATTTGAAGAAATTTTGAGAAAGCTGCTATCTTTCATTACTGGCTCAAATTTTTCCTGGGCCAAGAATGTGGGTTCTTTAATATCTCCCCAGGGAAAATCATTAGGGATGTCTTTTGAGTCTTCTACTTCAGCGCTGGATGAAGCTCATTTTGCTCGTGAAGTACTGGGTAGTAGTTTCTTCTGCTTGATGAAGTTAGATTCTGAAAGCAAATTAGTTTCTGGTGTCCTGGCTGCTATTTTTGTGATTGATTGGGAGTTTAGTTACTTAACAGCCTTTTTGAATGGTGGACTTGATGAAAAATGTATAGATCTGTTTAAGATGAGAATGGCTTTCTGCGAATCCATGCACACCTTCCGTGGTAATATAAGCAACGAGCTCTTAAAGAGCCTGTGTAGTGAAGACCGTATGAACCTGAAAAGTATATTGGTTCATACTTTACGATGTGCCATACTGAAAGAAGATAAGGTAGACATCGACAAAAGTACCTCCCTGTATTGCCTTTGGTTACAGGAAATCATTGAATGCTTGTGCATTGACCAATTTGAGGAGCAAAAATTGTTAGATGAGTTATTTAGTCAAAGTGATTGCTGGCCCTCGTGGATCTTGCCTGATGGAAGTTCTCAAGGAAGATCAGCTCGGTTGAGATCTGACTACACGCTATATAGCGTAAGTGGTGTGAAGTGAAAATTTTTGTTCCAATAGGCAGTCAAATTATTTTCAATGAGCCTCTGTGCATACATATCTGTAAGTGCCTGAGTAAGATTTGATAACTCACATAGCTGACTCCTGTGTGCAGGGATCTGGGAATCTTAAGTTTGTTAATGTGATTGACAAGCTTATATCAAGAATTGGGATTCATAAAGTCTTTGCTGGCACTACATCACATAATTCTTCATCTTCATCGGAGGATCCTAATAAGCATCTCACAAGTGTAGAGTTATGCAATTCTCGTTCTTGGCTTGCTGCTGAGATGTTATGCACATGGAAGTGGCAATGTGGCAGTGCTTTGAGAACATTTTTACCTCTCCTCTGTGATTATGCAATGAGTAAAGACTCTTCTCTTGATGATGGAATCTTAGATTCTGTTGCTACCATTTTGCTTGATGGGGCTCTTGTGCACGGAGAGAATGATGAACTTACTCTTCGAAATATGTGGCCCGGTTCACATATAGAATTTGAGAGCATCAGTGAGCCTTTTCTTAGAGCTCTCACATCATTATTCTCTAATATTTTTCTTAGAAATTTATGGGGAAAGGATAAAGCTGAGATTTACTTTAATATGCTTAGAGATAAACTCTATATTGGTGAAACAGTGAATTTGAGTTGTTTGAATGTTCTTGCTGCTTGTATGGATGTTCTTATTGCACCATTGAGCATTTCATTGGATGCTTCCGTTGCTTGTGATCCACCCGGTTCTTCTGGGGAGCTTGAGGTGCATGCTGCTATTGTGGGCTGGCTAAAGAAAGCTTCACAATTCCCTGCCTTAAATACATGGACTACTGGAAATGGTATTGACTATTCACTATGATATTAGAATGGTTACAATGAATTCCCTCATTCTGAGTTTAATCAAACATGAGTTATATATGTGAGAAGTCAAAATAATTAATGATCGACCTAGAACACCAGAAACAAGCATGGTCACCGATAAGGCTTCTCTTCGTTATAATATTTTTAAAAGCTGAGGATATGGAATGACTACTGTTTGAGTTTGGGTGTGCAAAGAGAAGATAATTTAAAACTACAAGTTAAATGAGGATGTGGACATGATAGCGGCACTGAGTGTAAAGGAAAGAAAATGCAATAACCCTGGAGGTTGAGGTTTCAATTGTTATAGTTGTTGACTTTTTACCCCCTCTTTTTTTTGCAAATTAAATTCTGGATTGTGCTGTCACATTGATAAATTTTGAACTGTAACTTGTTAGCTCGGCAAAGCTGCAAAATTTTGCTATTTTAAAATTTATAATAGTTTTTACTAGGTTAAGGGGTAGTAGGGAAATTGTTATGATTTATCTTGCAATTATTCTGTGTCTCTGAGCTACTGGATTAACTTGTTGCTTTAACCCAACTTGTAATTGCAGATATGGAGGGTTGGTTTCACCTTGTTATTTCCTGCTATCCAGTTAGAGCAACAAATGGAGTGCAAGGTTTAAAAAGAGCAAGGTACATCGACTCTGAGGAAAGAGTGCTTCTGTTTCAACTATTTCAGAAGCAAAGACAAAAGTCTGGTGCTTTATCTGTGATGAACAAATTGCCAGCCGTCCAAGTGCTGTTATCGAAGTTGGTACTGATTTCAGTTGCTTATTGCTGGGAAGAATTTAGTGAAGATGACTGGCAATTTGTGTTGTATCACTTGAGATGGTGGATTGAATCAGTTGTTGTGATGATGGAAGAAGTTTCTGAAGCCGTCAATGATATTATTAGAAACAGTTCTAGTAATGATTCTGAAGATACTTTAAAGAAGCTTGAGGTTGCTGTGTCACATGCGGATCACTCTGCAATAAAAATTGCAAGAAATGCCGTTGCTGCATTTTGCTTGTTTTGTGGTGACCAAAAGAATGAAGAAGCCCCTAGCTGGGAAGTTATGAAAGATAGAATTCTTGAATCCGTTCTGCGTCTATATTTTGCCACTGGTATTGCTGAGGCAATCGCAGGGACTTCCACTGAATTTTCTGCTGTTATAGCAGAATCTAGGCTTGAGCATTCGCAGTTCTGGGATTTAGTTGCATCATGTGTTTTAGAATCATCATCAACGGCAAGGGATAAAGCCACAAAGTCAATTGAGATGTGGGGTTTAAGTAAAGGGCACATTAGTTCTCTATATGCAATCCTGTTTTCTTCCAGACCTCTCCCTTCTCTGCAGTTTGCTGCATACAATGTTCTTTCTAATGAACCTGTATCCCAATATGCTTTTATAAGCCAAGATTTGGTAGAGTTTTTTGGCGATACTTCCGTTAATCAAGATTCTGGCCCCACCGATTTGGCTTCAGAACAAAATTTCCGCTTGAGAGAAGAAATTTGTTTCATGTTTGAAAAGTTCCCAAGTGAAGTCTTTGAAATGGATTTATTGGCCCCTGAACGGGTAAGTAATACTTTGATCTATCAAAAAAAATATTCAAAGTTGTTTTTTTTTCTTGTCGAAAATTGGGTAGCTCAAGCTTCTTTAAAAGCATGTTTACATTGTGGTCCCAGCAATGAGTTGATCGAACCTGACTGGATAATAAACAATCTGTTACAAAAATTGATGACTCACTGATTTTGGATTATTCTTTACAGGTGGATACATTTATTACTTGGGCTTTATTGCTCTCATATGTAGTGTCTTTGCCCTCGTCAACACCCCTCAGGGAGAAGATTATTCAGTATATAAAAGATGCTGCTGATACAGTGATAATAGACTGTCTTTTCCAACATATTCCATTGGAATCCTCTGGGGGATCCAGCTCGAAAAGGAAAGAAGTTCCAGCGACAACATCACTGGCAGCAACAGCAGCCACACTTGCAATCACCACAGGATCTGTACTGTCTTCTGTTGAAGCTATTTGGCCTGTTAAAGCAAAGACAATGACTTCATTGGCTGGTGCAATATATGGCCTGATGCTTTCTATTCTCCCAGCTTATGTTCGAGAGTGGTTTAATGATATACGTGACCGTTCTCGTTCATCTATGATCGAATCCTTTACAATCAGATGGTGTAGCTCGGTGTTGATAGCAAATGATTTAACTCAGGTTTGTTTAGATGTTTAAAAATCTACCAATTGCTTTCTTTAAGTGAGAACATGCAATGACATCAGTTTTCCAATATTTTTTACTTAATAGAAAAGCTTGTAGCTATAAGTTTTTAGTTTATGCTATCTCTGTTAGGACAAGTATTCTTGTATCCAGCTGGGATTTCACTTGTTAAAAACGTGAACTTGCATGTGCAGATCAAGAAAGCTAATATTGGAGATGAGAATTTTTCTGTTACTGTGAGCAAATCAGCCAATGAGGTTGTGGCTACCTACACAAAGGATGAGGCAGAAATGGATCTTGTAATTCGACTTCCTGCATCTTATCCACTTCGACCTGTTGATGTAGATTGTCCGAGGAGTCTCGGCATTAGTGACGTGAAGCAGAGAAAATGGCTGATGTCAATGATGCTATTCCTCCGCAATCAGGTATCTGCTATCCTGCAAAATCCAGTTTATCTGATTTTCTTTTGAAGCTTCTTAAATTAAGGGCTTTCATGAATAAAGCTAGCTCAGCTTATTAATGAGAAAATCGCAGTTCTAGTTTAAAGTTCATGGATAGGCTTTCAATCCCTAACCTCTCAACATTGTGGTCCCCAACGTGTTGACAGGCACAAGTTGTTTATAGGCACAAGTTTTGGGTTGTTAGATGGTATATTTAGGCAAGATAATGGTGCATAATAATGACTTGGTGGGAGATAATTTGTTCCTCTATCAGTCTGTCATCAACAGTGGTTTGCCCGATATTTCAAAAAGAAAAGAGATGCATTTCCCAACGTCGAGACTAAATTGTCTAGAACTTTGCGTTTGCCTTCATTTGTGTACCTCTTAACACTTTTTCGCTCCTACGATGTGATGCAGAACGGAGCAATAGCTGAAGCAATACGAACGTGGAAAAGCAACTTCGACAAGGAATTTGAAGGAGTGGAGGAGTGTCCTATCTGTTACAGTGTAATCCATACTTCTAACCACAGCCTCCCACGCCTCGCTTGCAGAACCTGCAAACACAAGTTCCACTCTGCCTGCCTCTACAAATGGTTCTCAACTTCTCACAAGTCAACTTGTCCACTATGCCAGTCCCCTTTCTGATCTCAAGATTATGCATGTAAGATTAGGCACACTTCGGCTTTGCTGCCTCGGGATTTTTGACTGTGAAAGCTGGCTTACTTGTCAGTTACTTTTTTTGTTTGTTAGTACCATGTATCAGGATGCTGTTCCTCGAGCAATATTCAGACACCAACCTTGGTAGTGGAAATGAATCGGGAACAGTCAGAAGCAGGGATGGATCAAACGTGGAGATTGAGGAGGTATGAGCTTTTGTGCTGTGAAGTTCTTCTCGATCCTGCTCCCTTCACCCTGGGAGTTGCCAGCTGCATCTATGGAAATAAGTTTGCGCTGGTGAGTTCGCATACTCAGAACTTTCTTAGATGGAACGAGTACTATAATACCTGCTTGTGTACTTTCGGGTGTTGTCATTAATCGGTTTGTGTTTCTCTGTTGCAGTTGGCTACTTTCTGGTGAGTGCTTCGTTGCTCCGGTTCATACTTTCATGGCAGTCGGATGAAGGTGCGGAATCTGGAAATGTATCGAATGCGTAGAACTTGGAAAGTTGGTTGAAAACGTGGGCGTAGGCGCAACTTGTAGAAATAGGTTATTAGTTAGTGATATTTTGATGTGAGCTTTATCTTACGCTACCAGTTTTGATTCCGTCATCTGGATGAATGTTACTACTGCACTAGCCTTTTGCAATCGAAAATCTGGAGTATCATCTTACACGGTCAAAATGCTGAAACCGAAAATCACCGAAAATAATGAGATTTCTGGCCCAAGTAATTGCTTTCTTTTATAAATTTCATACTTGATGGGCTTGTCTATTTTACTTGACACGTAATTTTCGAAGCCGAGGAGTTGCAGGTGGACTTCAAAAGACACTTTTATAAACTGCAAAAAGTCTTAATCCCTCCGTCACAAAATAAATTGTAGGTGAGAAATTTGGCTGCAAAATTGAACAGTAGAAAATTGGCAGTTTTTTAGTACGAAAAGCTGAAATTTGTACTTTGATGTGACTGAAAAATTACTGTACAAAAATGGGTTAATTGTTACTTATCCCTGACGGGAACAGTCTATTGAAGCCAATTGAAGCCATTGTTCACGAAGTTGAAAATTTAACCCTAACATCTATAAATAGGGGCATTTATTACACCTTCCAAACCAATCAAACAAAAACTAAAGTACAGCTCTCAGAAATATTTTGGCCAGTTCCTGAAGAACTGGCTAGACACAAAAAACAAATTCCCTCCTTAAGTTTCAATTCATCATCGAGTAAGGCTGTGATGGTTGGGGTAAACCTGACAGATGATCAGAGGCAGGAAATAACCCAATTTTTGCTTCAACACTTAAAAAATGGGCAGATTGAGCGGCAACAGAGACTGGAGGCAGTACAGAGATGGTCATGTTCAGTTCGAACCGTCTCTATTATATAGGCGCATGTGAAGCAGCAGCTTCAAAATTCAAAGAGGCATGGGCGGTGTGGCAGAACCAAGAAACCGATCGACCTGGAAGCCTTAATAGCAGTGCCACTAAGGTACCGGCGAACCTGTCAGAGCACAGCAGCACAGTTGCATGTTGGAAAAAGCACCATACATAGGGCTATAGCAAGCAAGGATATCAGAAGCCGCACTAATGTAGTGCATCCACAACTAAGTTTAGCATGCAAAGAATTAAGGCTAGAATGGTGCCTAAGTAAACTAGAGTGCAACATGCAGTTCCAGCCCATGGAAAATGTCATACACATCGATGAAAAGTGGTTCTACTTGACAGAGGCAACAGCAAGGTATATTCTAGGTCCCAATGAACCTGAACCATATAGAATCACTCAAAGCAAACATTACATTCCAACACTCATGTTTTTATGTGCTATGTGCAGACCATTACTTGACTTAGAGGGTAATGTAATGTTTGATGGGAAAATATGGGTGTTTCCATACGTGGATTATGTAGTAGCCAAGTACATGACTGTAAATAGATCTAGAGGAACCATGATTCTCACACCCATATCATCCATAACTAGAGACATCATAAGACACAAGCTGATTCATGAGCTGATACCAACAATCAAGGTAAAAATAGCCAGTTTGGGCAAGCAAAAATATTTTCATACAACACGATAATGCCCCTTGTGACATATTTGCAAATGACCTTGAATTTCTATCTGCAACCATCTCAGATGGGTTCAATATACAGTTAGTGTGCCAACCATCAAAATCACCCGACCTAAACATTCTGGATTTGGGGTTTTTTGCCTCAATTCAAAGTTTACAGTAGCAAAACCCTAGTCAAAACCTAGATGAGTTACTACACGCTGTGTATGGTGCATTTCAGAGATATGATCCAAGAATTATTAACAAGATTTTCCTAAGTCTACAATGTGTCATGATGGAAATCATGAAATGCAGAGGTGGGAATGAGTTTAAACTGCCACATATGGGAAAAGACAGACTAAAAAGGCTTGGTATGCTGCTCCACAAATTAATTATTGACCCTGAGCTAGTAAGGGGTTGTTTGGAACACGTGGTGGCTGTTGGGAG
This sequence comes from Rubia yunnanensis, assembly GCA_037428765.1. Classification (NCBI taxonomy): domain Eukaryota; kingdom Viridiplantae; phylum Streptophyta; class Magnoliopsida; order Gentianales; family Rubiaceae; genus Rubia; species Rubia yunnanensis. The sequence goes on along the minus strand of CM075062.1, from coordinate 139,292,370 downwards.
AACAAGGCACATTCAAGACTTGCTGATCAGTATGGAGATGGTTTAGATGTGGTTGTGATTCTAGATTCAGGTCTAGGGTAAACATACCAGTTAGTTTTGGTAAAGGTATGTTTATAGGGCAACCTTGTAAAAGTTGGGAGGGCTAAACTCCATTCTGTATGCATGAAATTTGAAAAACATGTGTTTTTGAACATTTATGTTTTAGAACTAAGGCAGAAAAACATTAACCAGAATGTAATGGATGGCTTGACACACACAGTCATTTCGTGGCAACAGACACTACAGGCTGTCATCCATGTGTTTTTAACAAACACGACTGCTGCCTAATTGTGAACAAACAATATCATCATAGGTTGCTATCAACTAATACAGGGTCAAATGGGCAAATAATTTCAGAGTTGAGTTTAATCACATCATGCCCCGCTAAGATCAAATCAGTTTTGAGGCTGATAGGCATGGCTGCATGTTTTAATCCTTCATCACAGCTACATCATTAATCAAGGGTTCAACCAGCACATAAACATGCCATCACAAACAATTTCAGAAGCTATGATATATCATATAAAATGCAGTTAATATATGCCTAGCCAAGGTCAGTGAGTTTTGGAAACATCACTGCATGGCTGCATATGAGAACCACAAACACATACACATGCATAACTTTTACTGCTCCATTATTGCTCCTGATATGAAACATGCCTTGCCTGACTTAGGTTCTGCATTAGATTTAGATGAAAAATGGGGAACAGCCACCCTGGTTTCAGCTGAATCTGAGTCAAAATCTGAGTGGTTGTACATTTGATCATAAACAACACACATATTCAACTACCCAGCATAAAAAGTAGCGCACAGGCTATCACAGACAAGTAGCACACAAGATATCACAGACAAACACAACACCAAGTAGTTGCTCTATAAAGCAAACTTGTAGTAAAAGGTAAAATGTTAGTACATTCTCAATAATATTAAATTCCAAAGCAAGAGCAGAATTGAAAGGGATCATTTATTACAAACATGTGAGTAATAAAACTAATTTCCAGCATCAGAATCACTATGACGAACATATCCAATCCAGTTACCAAGATATTGACATGCCCCAGTTTCCCAGAAACCAGGCTCACCATACTTAGGGAATTCATTACCCTTGAAGTACACTGAAGGATGTGGATCACACCAGGATTTAGAATCAGATTTATCATAATTAGGGGGTTGTGTTTCATCAGAATCAGGGGGCTGTGTTATATCAGAATTAGGGGGATGTGATTCATATGGATTGGGAGGCTGTGTTTCATCCGAATCAGGATATGAATCTGAGTGGTAGAGGACAGCTTCAGGTACAGGACTAAAATGTGTGGCCACAGGGGTATCCCAAGATTCAAATGAATCAGTATCTAGGACATGGTACTGGGGTGAGATAACTTTACTTCCCTTTGTTTGTGACTCAATGTCATCAAGGCCAACAAATAATGTGGGATCAATACTCGCCTCAAACTGAGAGTCATACTCGGATTCACTCAAGGATTGGCAAGGGGCAGACTCACCTTGCCCAGCCATGACCCTATCACCATGATCCATCAGGTAAGGTAGACATAATGGGTGGGGATTGGGTTTCAGATGCAAAGAATGACAAGCGAAAATTTTAGTTCTCTATGACAAGGGGTAGGACTAGGGTTTTAGATACAAACGGCACAAGGAAGAGACAATACAGTATTAGTAAGGTTAAAGTTAGACACGACTAAAATCTCAGAAAATCTAGAACAACAATATGCGAGGGCTTAAGACATCACAAATGAACATGAATGAGCGTAGACAGTTTTCAAAAATCCTAATCCAACACGACATCATAATTAAGAATCTCATAATAGAAAGAATGAGAAGAAGCATGCATTTCACAACTATATTGTGATTGAATGAGAGCGTTGGCCAAGGTCAGAATTAAGAAACCAACAGAGCTTCAGAACTTATTCATAAATGAGCATTGAAAAGTATCAGAAAAAGACATATACATCACATGCAAGCATTTTTCATATCATGTGTTTTTTAAAAACTCAAAAAAATAGCAAATGACACCCTAATGAAGTCAGATCTATGATTTTAAGACTCCACAGAAGAAGAACAGTAAGAACAGGGGCACTTTAGTCACAGATCTGGCAACAAAGTTCAACAAATCCGCTAATAATCACAATTTAAGCATGCACTTCTTATCAAAAAACACAAAATACAACGAATCTAGGATTAAAATAACCATAATAGGAAGAACACCACAAACAAGGGCATATCTGTCTCAAATCTTCCAAAAGGCTTCAACATATCCAACGAAAAACACAAGAAAATTGGGGGGGGGGGGTTTCAAGTCAAACAATTCAAAAACACATAAAATCTTCACATGTAGCCGGTTTTATACTTCAAAACTCAAGATCCGTGTACATTTCAACGGTTTTAACACACAACACACAAAAAAATAGAACCCGCAAGTTAAGAAGTAGTCAAATGAGTTCAAAACCCACTAAATGAACGAGCGAAACACAGACCGGGACAAGAAAATGCTGTGATAGAAACCAACGGAGCAGAAATCACGTTCATTTTCGAAACCCTCGACAAAAATTTGACAAAACCCTAGTTTGGAAACCCAAAAGGCTGTGATAAAAACCAAAAACCGAGCATCGATTAATAAAGGAGCATCGACAGAAACATAAAAACCAGAGATTAACAAAATTTCTTCAACAATTATCAGATGGGGAGGAGCTAGGGTTTGAGAGGTTTGAGGGGGTTCAGAGCGAGGCTGTGATTTTATAGACAGAAAAGAAAGAAATGAGATGTAAATGGAGTGTTCAGGAGTAATGGAGAAAGTAAATGGAGCGTTGGGAGAGCAATAATGGAGATTGGGAAGAGCAAAAGTTAGGCATGTGATAATGTCTGACCCATTTTCAAATGGGTCAGCTCTCTTCTCAAGGACGCAACACGCGTCCCGGAATGTGGATAACAACCACATTAAACAGGTTTAGAGGCTGTAATTTTGCAAAGGCCCAGGGGCATTTTTGTCTTTTCACCTGTGGTAAAATGAGATGAATTGGGTAAGTTCTGACCCATTGCAATTTAATTGGGGACAACAAAAAATGGAAAGTATGTATTTTAATTCGGGACAGATGGAGTATATATATCTAAAACGTAGATGTAAAATCTGTAAAGCCTCAACTTATTTTTTAATTAGTAAACAGTAGTTATCTACCTATTGACTATTTTATTTGATTAACTGATCCACTTATTAGTATTTATTTGGGTAATATGTAAATATAACCCTATATGTTGGAAAAAGTGTAGATATAACCTCGAGTTATTTTTTAGTGCAAATATAACCCTAACTATTATACATATGTGCAAATATAACCCTAAAACTATTATTCCGGCATTGACTGGCCATTTCTGGCCATTGACCGACCCAAAATGACCAAAACGCCCTTTCAACCTAATACTAAAATTAAAAGGATAAAATTGCCCTTTTCATCCAACATTGCCGACCAGAGTTAAGAACTCAAAATCTCAACAGAGGACAGAGAGGCGTCAGACATTGTTTTTTGGGTCAACAAAACAGAACTCAATAAAATTACCCTTTTTCATCCAACATTTCCGACCAGAATTAAGAACTCAAAATCTCAAGAGAACTCAATATCCCTTCCTCCGACTCTTTGATGTCTATAACCACCGCCTCTCTGATGTCTATAGCCACCTCCGCTGTTATTAGCCCTGCCTCACCGGAAAATCGAGAGCCGGGCCAAGCAACGAAACCCACCTGAGCACACCAACACCACCAAAGCCCCGCCATCACCTGACCTCTGTTCAGCCCCGCCCCGCCCCGCCCCGCCAACACTAAACCCACCACCACCTGAGCCCCCGTCACCACCATTCTTCCCTCCTCCACCACCTAAACCCACCTCCACCACAATTCTTCCCTTCTCCGCCACCAGACCCACCACCATTCTTCCCCCCTCCGCCGCCTAACCCACCACCATTCTTCCCTCCTCTGCCACCATCGGTCACCATTTCCGGCGCCGCTCAGCCAAGCGCCGAAAAATTGAGACCCACTGCCCCGCAGATCACCAGCGACGAGGCCATAAAATGGAGAAGATGAGAAGAAACACCAATTGGGAGAATGAAAACGGAGAAATTGTAAATGAAGATGAGAAGAAGATGAGATCGGCTAGTGGTTTAGGGGTAGGATTGTAATTCCAATGTTTATTTATTTATATATTTTGGGCATTACTATATCTCGCCCTGTATTTTACTATTCTCGCCCTAATACGTATAAATACACGTATTAATATTTTTAAAAAAATAAAAATTAAAAACCCTAAAATCCTCTCCCCCTTCCCTCTCTCCATTCCATCCGGCCAGGTGCCGCTGCCCGCCGCCCGCCGCCCGCCGCCCGCTGCCCGCCGCCCGCCGCCCGCTGCCCGCCGCCCGCCGCCGCCGGAAATCCGCCGGAAAATCGCCGGAAAACGTAAGTTTTGGAGGATTTTTTTTAGTTTTCGTGCGAATTTTTTTTGTTTTCGTGCGAATGAGGGGTTTAGTTGTAAATATAAGAAAATAGGAGGCTTCACTCTTAAATTAATTTATTTCATAAGATCATAGGAGATTAAGATGTAGAATAATTCGGAGAAATCTAATATTAGGAATTTAATGAATTTTGGAATTAAAACGAAGAAATTGTGTTTTTTAGAAATTATTTAGTTCAAATTTGGAAATGATTACTATTTCCGTAATTTGGAAAGTATATGTGACATAATAGAATATAGTTCTATTTAAATAAAATTTATTAATCCGATGTAAACAATTGTGTAGTAAAATTATTATGATATGTTTTAACAATTGTTTCCTTGACTGTTAATAATAGTGTGATGTGGTAAAAAAATAAGATTATTTAGTAATGTAATTTCCAATTTGTAACTTAAAAAAATGTCAAGTCTGAATCATTTGCTTCGCGTCCGCATGGAGCTTGCTGCTCTGTCTATGACCCTCGGGGTACACTGAGAAAGAGTGGTTGTGCATCCCTCGCCTAGGATCCTTGCACGGCACTACATTCCAACCATCCCCCGTGATGCTCTGTTTCAAGACAATCGCGAATGGGCAGTCACAACTTCTGGTCGAGCTGCTACTCCGTCGGACTCTACATCCTTATCCTTTCGGCCCCGATTGCAAATGCAATATAACCTCAGCGGACCATTCCTATTCTGTTTGTAGGACTTCGTGACAAGTTCAAATCCCACCTGCAGAGCAATCCGTTGCAGCATCAACATTAACGTTACAATAATTAAAATTAACGTTACAATAATTAAAATTAACGTTACAATAATTTTTACGTTACAATTAATAAATTAAAATACTCAGATGAGCATAAATTAAAAAATTAAGATGAGCATAAATTTCTTTCTCCCTAACAGCTAAAACATACACGTAATGGAAAAAAAATGAAATAACATTGTGGCTAGAATTAATATTACATTCTTACAGTACAACAAATTAAAATATCAAAATAACGTAAAAATACGTAACTTAACGTTACAATAATTAATAGGACATAAATTAGAAACAGCATTACGTAACAAATATTAATAGGAGATAAATTCATAGGAGATAAATGTACAATAGTTTCTACGTAACAGTTAATAAATTAAAACACAAAGACGAGCATAAATTTCTACGGCAAAAATTATTCAATTTAACAACTACGTAACTAATTAGTAAAATTACCTCCGAAGACATGGAATTTCTAACACCCTTTCCGGAGTAATTTTTGCTCGTTTTGGATAGCAAAAAATTTTGAGTGCCCTCAAAATGAGTAGAATTCGTGCTAAAAAAAAAAAAAAAAAAAAAAAAAGGCACGGCTCGCGCCCAGGCCACGGCGAGCCGTGGCTCGCGCCCGGACCCCGGCGAGCGGACCGACGGTGGCTCGCGCCCACCGCACGGCGAGCCATGGCTCGCGCCCGGACCCCGGCGAGCGGACCGGCGGTGGCTCGCGCCCGGACCCCGGCGAGCGGACCGGCGGTGGCTCGCGCCCACCGCACGGCGAGCCGTGGCTCGCGCCCGGATCCCGGCGAGCGGACCGGCGGTGGCTCGCGCCCAGGCCGTGGCGAACCGGAGCCGGCGGCGGCGGGCGGTGGTCCGGCGGCGGCGGACGGTGGTCCGGCGGCGGCGCCCGGTGGTCCGGCGGCGGCGCCCGGTGGTCCGGCGGCGGCGCCCGGTGGTCCGGCGGCGGCGCCCGGTGGTCCGGCGGCGGCGCCCGGTGGTCCGGCGGCGGCGCCCGGTGGTCCGGCGGCGGCGCCCGGTGGTCCGGCGGCGGCGCCCGGTGGTCCGGCGGCGGCGCCCGGTGGTCCGGCGGCGGCGCTCCGGCGGCGGTGCCGGAATTTTTTTAGTTTCAGATTTTGGATTTTTTTTTTGTTGAATTTTTTAAATTTGAATTTAGTTTAATTTAGTTATTGAAATTAAATTAAAAATATATACTGTATACGTATTAGGGCGAAGATAGTAAAATACAGGGCGAGATATAGTGATCCACTATATTTTTTACAAAGGGGCAAAATAGTCTTTTCAGTGTATTCTGGCTTTCAACTGTCAAAAAAGGTTATATGTGCACGTAACCCGAATAGATAGGGTTAATTTTCACTTTCAATTAGCACTGGATTATATATGCACTTTCGTCAATTATATAGGGTTATATCTGCACTTTTCTCTATTTATTATTTCCAATTAACCAGAGCTGGTTTAGAATTTGGGCCATATGGCCCATATATGTCTTTCTAATTGGGCTTAAATGAACAAAAACCCAAATACAGGCTAAACATAAAAATCCCATCTCCTTCTTCCTCTCTCTAAACCTCCAAAAACCCCTCGCTCAGCTCCCGGCAACAACCTCCCAAACACCCGTCAGAAATGCTCCGATCAATCCTCCGGTCACGCGCCGCCTCCCACCACCAACCCACCCTCACCGCCGCCACCTCCGCCGCTCAGCTTACACATTCCAGAACCTTCTCAGCCAAGAAGAAGTCCAAACCAGCAGCCCCCGCGAACCTCCAGCAGCAAGCCAACAAGAACCACTCCAAGAAGAAGGGCAAAAAGGACATTCCCGACGGCGAAGCGAAGGCCCGGGGCGGCGGAGGGGATGACGGCCAAGCTAATTCCGCCAGTGAATTGAGCAGCCGGATCAAATCGGAGCGTAATCGGAGCCTCGCGCAGAAAGCAGGGAACAAAGCCCTAGACGTGGGCCCCAACGGGCGGTCCCTCTTCACCAACGTCGCTTCGCTCTCGCAGCTCAGTCGGAAGGACGTTTGTCATTACATGGAGTTCAGGTGAGTTGAGCAGAAATGATTTGTGTGGATTGTGGAATGTCTTTAACGCCGTCGTTTTGATTTTGTGTGGGTTTTCAGTGACGAGGAGCTCCGGAAGGTGTTGCCGGAGGGATTGCCTCCGGATATGCAGAAGGAGTTCGATGATTCTATGCGCCCGGCTTTACTGATTCGGCAGAGTTTTCTGGACCTCAGAGATAACTTCCGGCGGATTGTGGATCCTCCAATGTACCTTACTTCCAAAAGTGCGTTTTCTGTTCTGTCAATTTGTTTTTCTTTTCCATTTCCCGTGCTTCATAATTCATGTGGAATGAAGGATGGGAATGTTAAGTATTGAAGAACATACTCTGAAAGTGCATTCATTTCTAATGATTTTTCCAATTATTAGTTTTCGTTGGAATAGTTATACATTAGTGGACTCTATGGAGAATGGAGGGAATTTTCTTGTATTTTTAGATGAGTTGAATTGAGAAGTTGTGGCAACACTGTTCTTCGTAGTCTCAGTGAGTTGCGGACGAATGCTTGAGTTGGTACTTTCACTAATAGATGATAGGAGTGTGCTGTTACAAAGGACGTTTTTTTAGTAAAACAGTGTATTTTTTCCATGGTAATGTGCTGCTCTTTACAATTATAAGGATAATCACAATAGAGTAAGAGAAGTGGACTTACTGTTGTCTTTTACTTAACAGTTCCACAAACTAGGAGAAAGGCTGTATTAGATGGACCTCGGAGCTGTGGGAAGAGCATTGCATTGGCAATGCTTGTTCATTGGGCTCGTGATGAAGGATGGTTGGTTTTTTATGTTCCCAATGGAAGACAATGGACTCATGGTGGGCTGTTTTATAAGAATCCGCAAACAGGTTTATGGGACACCCCTGTGCAGCCCGTTAATATCCTTCAGGTAGGATTTTGTTTAGTTATTTTTATATTGTTAGTGTTCTAGGTGGAGAGATGGATAAGTTGTCTGTTGTGTCTTGAAATTTGTTGACTTCATCCGGTGGAGGCTTTTTTGCTTAAATCTGAAATAGATCTTTTGGTCTTGGATCTATGTGCATTTTTGTTACTAGGGTACTTTTTAATTTACTCTTGTAGAGTATTTTGGTGCTAGGACTGTAGATTTATCTATGTTTGCTTTTGCTTTTGGTGGGTATTAGGTTCTGATCATCCTAAATGGTATTTTCTCTCCTAGGACTTTTTGAAGTATAACCAAAAAACTTTGCAAGAACTGCACTGCAAAATCACTGAGCCTATTCCATTAGGGGAGGGGGCTGGTGTTGGATTTTTGAGGGGAGCTGATACGATGCCAGTGCCTGAAGGATCTACACTCTATGACCTGGCTCAAATTGGAATTAAGCAGACACATGCTTCTGTTGGAGCATTAGTTCGAATGAGAGAGGAGTTATTGCTTGTCGATAAATATCCTGTACTTTTTGCTATTGATCAAGTAAGCTACATTTTCTTGTGATGCTTGTGGTATAATTTCCCAATTTCTAAAATTGACACATTTGTTGATTTCCTTTGCTTTTGTAGTATAACAGCTGGTTCACATTCAGTGAGTATGGGGAGCCTGTTACTGTTCGTTCTTGTCGTCCTATTCACGCCAAAGAGCTCACAACTGTAAGTTTCTGATACAAAGAATATCCTCTTAGCTTTTAGAACTTGGAGGCAAGAAATCTTTTTCGCGTGATTGGACCTTTACTTTCTCTTGTTAACAGTTATTTTTTAAAAAAAATATGAAGGACTGCCCACTTCTTTGTTTTTGTAAAATTTTGGCTGGTGCCTCCATTTAATTAATCTTCATGAATGAAGGGACAAATGAAGACTATGGAAAACTTGGGTAGTGGAGTTAATATGCTCTATATTAAACTCACATAAGAAGGGAAAACCTAGAACGTCCCTTTAAATTTGTTTTTTAATCTTTTTGACCTAGAATAAGAGAGAACCTGTTAGCCTTATCATTTCTCTCTATTTTCTGTGTAGCTTCTTTTGAATGCATTTGCTAGGTCTTCCTGTCAAATTTCTCTTCTTAAGCTTCCTTTTTTACTTCGAGTCAATTGTTGCCTTGTCTACTTGTAGGTGAATGCATTTAGGTCCATGATGCACAAGAATCTGATGATGGTAGGTGCTTTCTCACATTCAACAGCAGTTGGAAAACTGCGTCAAGAATTACCAAATGTTCCCCTAGATGCTCGCATCAACATCCCCCGATACAGTTTGGATGAAGCTGCCGCTGTCTGCCATTATTATGCCAGGTATACTATTCATTGCTAAATTTCTAGGTCTTCTCTGTCCAGTCTCTAATGTCAGTTTAATGGAATTTTGAAATGAAATTTAGCTTCCCTTTGAGAATATAGAATTCCAGTTAGTTTCCTTTGTGTGTGGGATCTGGATTTAAGGTCTGTTAATGTGATGGAAAATCAAGAAGATATTCTATTTGTCCATGAGTCTTGAGGGCTTAGATTCTCTGCATCCATTATATTTATGCGAATTTGGTGAGAAAGATGGTTTTTCTGTGTGAGTGTTTGCATATGACCTTGATTAACATCATTCACCTAATTGCACATACTACATATTTTGGATGTAACCTTAGCTTCACTCGTGCTCTACGGCAAATATTGTTTTTTGAGGTTTCCTCTCACGGCCTTGTACTAAAATTTATTTTTCTTCTCCTGTATCACAGACAAGAGCTGGTAAACCAAGATGCATTTTCGGAGGATAACTGGAAAAAGATATATTATCTCGCCAATGGCAACGGAACAGAGATGAGACGGCTAATGCCATTAATGAGGTGATAATGGAAATTTTCAAGGTGTAGTTTACATAGGTTCAAGTACTACTCTTTCCACAGGTCTTATCTTTTCCGGGGCTCTGTACCATAGTCGTTATTGGCAAAAGATGCTGGCTCCAGAGCATTTTTGAGCTTCCCCATCTTTCAGCAGTTGGAAAAAGACCTTTGCTTTCTTTTGGTACCAAGATACCTTCTAATGTTAATACTGCTAGATGAATTTTCCCCCGGGGAAAACCATGAAATTCTGTAGAGTTTTATCTTCTCAAGTGTAGTTCATCAGAACATAGAGTAATTTGCTCGCCAATTGGTATAAAAAGGAGGATTGCTATCTTCCCAATACTCAGGTCATGAAAGTTTTTGCAACACCTTTCAATGTAACATTGTAAGAAGTGCACTATTTTTGTTCATTTAGGGTCATTTACTTAATTTGCCAAGAAATGTAATTGATTCTGAACGAATTTATGGTGCGGCATGTATCCGTATTATTACTTGAATGTTAATTGCATTTTGTTGTCAACCTATGTGGGAATTTCAATCCAAGTATAGATTTGATGAAAAATATGGTGGCACAAAACAATATCAAACGAGTTTTTCATTTAAAGAAAGAAGAATAATGAAATAATTAGAGTAATTCTAAATTATGCCTTTTTATTTCATTTTTTTATAGTTCGTATTTCACCAAATTTGAAATGGAAATAGAACATATTTAATATAAGTGTTTAGTGTGTTTTTGGCTCATTCATTGTCCGTGATATTTTCCTATACTTTTTTTGTCCAAACAAATCAACAAATAAGGTGGAAGGATGGTTGAAATAACACCCGTGGTAGAGAGAATCACTGCAAATTTGCAACGACCTGTCAGGCAGCAACACAACCACTAAATACCGCAATAATAATCATAGGGGTAGATGGATTGTTAGCAATCGGGGTGGAGGGATAACAAGCTTCCGCAAGGGTGGAAGGGTTGCTAGCTGTGGTGGATGGCTTGCTAGCGGGTAAGATTAAAGAGTTTGCTAGTATAAGTGCCCAAATGTGGAGGGGATATTAGCGATCGAGGGGGAGGGCTTGCTAATGGATGGGTGTGAAGGGACTGCTAACGGGCAAAGCTGATTGCGGGGGTGTGAAGGGATTGCTAAATAGCTAATAGGCACCTACCCTGCACAGATTGCACTGTCGTATACAGTTTTTCCGTGAATCTCTATCGCACAAAATGGTTTAACAGGCATGTTTTTTCAAATTTTTCATCAAAAAATAACTATTAGACTTCCACCGTTACATAAACACAAATTCAGATCCTAGAATTTTAATGAATAATAATATTATACATAATAACGTCAAAAGTGTTTCATTTCATACTTTCATCTAGTAAAGATTAATGCATGACGTGTTTAATTAGAATAATAATAAAGTCTTTGGGCCTTCTATAGCGCTGAAGAAACTCTCTCATCCAAAAGAAAGCCCATTGGGCTAAAAACAGAAAATGAAATAGCCAAGCACACACCACACCATTTAGTAGGTGCTGGAAACTCAAAAACCAATTTCTGGATTCTCGACCGCCATAACCAGCTTCAGTTCTCTCCTCCTGTAAGCTCTAGGGCTAAATCAGACTGCCCAGAATCCCAAGGAAGAAGACGCAAGAATGTTGACAGCTGATATTCCTCCGAATCAGACCATCTACGTCAAGAACCTCAACGAGAAGGTCAAAAAGGAAGGTAGTAAACGAATATTGAATCAGCTCTTCAATTTTAGTTTCTGGGTTATAGTCTGGTTTGCAGCTATCGGGATTGATTTTTTGAGGACTGAATGTGTTTATTAGGGCTCCGTGTTTGTTTAATTAGCTGTGTTTATGCTGGAATTTGAAGAAATTTAGGGCCCGTCTCAAAAACCCTTTTCCAGTTTACAGGTGCATTAGTCAGAAAAGGGAGAGATTAGTTTGTTTGTGCATAACTATGGATGTATCATAGCTTTGAGAGATTAGTTTGAACCGGGCAAGAGCAAAATTCGATGGATTCAGTGTACATTTGAGCTGTTATCAGTGATGAATTATAAAGAGTTGAGTTCCTTCAGTTTAGTTGAGCAGAATGGCGTCGTATAATGTTTTGTTTGTGATTGTATTGGCGTTGTATAATGTCTTGTTTCTAATTGCATTGGCGTTGTATAATGTCTTGTTTCTAATTGCATTGGCGTTGTATAATGTCTTGTTTCTAATTGCATTGGCGTTGTATAATGTCTTGTTTCTAATTGCATTGGCGTTGTATAATGTCTTGTTTCTAATTGCATTGGCGTTGTATAATGTCTTGTTTCTAATTGCATTGGCGTTGTATAATGTCTTGTTTCTAATTGTATTGGCGTTGTATAATGTCTTGTTTTTATTGAGTCTTGATTGTTTTGAAATTTGATGTGATGTTGATATATTGGACAGAGTTGAAGAGATCTCTTTACGCGTTGTTCTCGCAGTATGGGAGGATCCTGGACGTTGTTGCGCTGAAAACAGCCAAGCTGAGAGGGCAGGCTTGGATTGTTTTTAGCGAAGTGACTGCTGCCAGTAATGCCGTGCGACAGATGCAGAATTTCCCCTTTTACGACAAGCCTATGGTGAGTTTTAGAGTTAGGGAGTTTAATGTAGTGTTTGTGCCTTTGTGGTGATTAGTTTACTTTCTCGGATTTTAAAACGATAGAAATCGAAAACCATTTATTATCACCTTCAATGGATGTGTGTGTATCGTATTTTAGTTACTTCTATGGTTAATAAAATGGACTTTTTAAATGATGCAGCGGATACACTATGCTAAAACAAAGTCAGATTGTATTGCTAAGGCTGAGGGCACCTTTGACAGGAAGAAGAAGCTAGAGGAGAAAGGTAATGGCACCCTGTAAATCCGTCTCTTTCTTATCACGGTCAATGCTATCCTTTTCGTCATTCCCTGTTTCCATTTTATGTAAGTTCTATGCCTCGTATTTCCTCTTAGTGCATGCTGTAATCTGAATAACTGGTGGTTGATACTGGGTGGTTGGTTAGTTTTACTAATCAAAGTTTGCTAATTTGTTTCTTTTGGATCAATACAGCTGACAAGAAGAGGCGTATGGATGAAGACCTACCGAATGCCTCTACTAATGGTCCGCGAGCTGACAGCAATGGCGGCCCAGCTGTAAGTCGCTCCATCTATAGCTTACTTCATTTGTTTTCCCATGTCCATAATCACATTAAGCATAGATGGTAGTTCTTTTGCCTATAGACTCCTACATTTACGTGCTGTTACTCATTGTTGCTTGCTTCCTACCCGTATCAAGTTTTTCACGACTTACACGTCTGTTGATGTATTCTGCAGGCTCCCTTTCGCCCGGGAAGGCCTGGTGCTCAAGAACCTGTTTCTGACCCGAACAAACTGCTCTTCATCCAGAATCTGCCATATGAGACAACGGGGATGATGCTCGAAGTGCTTTTCAAACAGTACCCTGGTTTTGTGGAAGTTCGGATGGTAGATTCGAAACCAGGAATTGCCTTTGTGGAATTTGAAGATGACATTCAATCGTCGGTCGCGATGCAGGCTCTTCAGGGCTTCAAAATAAAACCCCAGAATCCCATGTCAGTCACTTATGCCAAGAAATGATTGGGCTTGTGCTTAGGAATTGCAATAGCTGAGTAGTTTTGGGATGTATTGTAAAACTGTTTTTCTTCTTGTTCTTTCGGATGTACTTTAAAACTGTTGATTGATAATATTCAGTGACAATTCCTTGTTCCCAGACTCCTAGTTTTCATGCCGGAACATTAAAAAGTCACTTCTCCGTATGATAATATTTATATATATTTAGTTTGAAAAGAACACTTAAATTTAAATTAGGGTAATATGCAAATATAACCCTATATATTGAAGAAAGTGCAGACATAACCCTGAGTTATTTTTTAGTGCAAATATAACCCTAACTATTATACATAAGTGCAAATATAACCCTAAAGCCATTATTCTGGCATTGACCGGCCATTGACCGAGTGAAATTGACCAAAATACCCTTCTAACGTAATACAAAATTTTAAAAGACAAAATTGCCCCCCCCCCAACTTTGCCACTAGCCCCACCATCTCACCACCAATCCACCACCAGCCACCACTGCCACCAGCCCACAACAACTGCCACCGTCAACTTGCCGCTGGCTCGCCACCACCCCACCCATGGAGCCCCACCACCGCTGCCTTCAACTGTCGTCTTCCACCCCCAGTGTGCCGTTCAATCCACCCGAAAACAACAAGATTCTGATGCCACAAATGTATCAAAATATAGGGTACTATGATTCAACAATGCAAAATTTATTTCCAATCCACAGCTACCAAACATCGCCGCTGAGCACCAGCGACTCTGCTTGAAATTCACCCAATTGAAATTTAAAAAACCCTAAATTAAGCAAGATGTGTGCTTACTTTGAGGCTCGATGCTAGCCAAGGTGTTCAAAGTTGCGAATGTTTTCCAATGCCCGACACTTAGTCTTCAAATCGACGTTGGCGTCGCGCTGACATAGGACCCGCCGCCATCCACCGCTCGCCACCATCTCCATCTTTCTATATCTGGTCAGCCTTCCTCGATGCCGATGCAACTCTTCCTCGACGTTGTCAGCCTCTTATTCGACGCCGACTCCGATGCCCTGCCTTTCTGCGAGTCGGCCTGCCACCAGTTAGCAAGTTCAGCAGAAAACAGGCTTGGGCCGGCGGCGGCCCGATGATGTTGCGCGCGGCGGAGGAGAGAAGGCAGTACCTAATCGGAGAAGACTCTTCCATGGGCAAACCAAATTGGAGAAGAAGCCCAGCTGCCTCGAGAACAAGAATCAGATAATAAAGAAAGGGGAAAGAGAAATGTAGGGAGAAGAAAGGGAATAAAGTCATTTCATATTTTTCTATTTTATTTTTATTTTTTAGAGGGGTAAAATAGTCTTTTCATTATAATTCAATCTCAAGCTGCCGGAAAAGGTTATATTTGCACATAAACTAATTATCTAGGGTTATATTTGCACTTTCAATTATCGCAGGGTTATATTTGCACTTTCGTCAATTATATAGGGTTATATATGCACTTTACTCTTTAAATTATGGATGGAGCAAATATATAACAGTTTTATTGTGAAGAGAGGGTATATAATTTATAGAAATAAACGCATAGCTGATCCTTAGCTCTTGGTTATATGTCTATAATTATGTATTTTTGAAAGTGTTCATACAACTTTTGACCATAATTGATGTAAATAACTTAACTAATCTAATCATTGATCGGTGTTGATTTGAAAATTTTTAGCAGAGAGATAATGTAAATGACATAAATATCCTTAGGAGTTTGGCTATTTTTTCTGAACGAAAAATAAGACCTCCATTTTTTTTAAAAGTACCCACATATTCCATCGACATCCCTAACCCAACATCACCCTTTTAGCACCTTATCGTACCACCAACACTATTAATTTCAGTTGTGCCACACACTCTCCCCTTTCGTGCCCTACCACTCCCATTCCCCACTGATTTCCTTCTCCGTCTTGTCCTCGTCGAAGATTTCAAGTGGTTCCCAAATCCCAATAGACACCACATGTACATATTTAAAAAAAATATTTATAAGAGAAATGATGATGATGGATAAATTACTAATTACATCAAAAGTTATGCTTAGCGAGTATAAATCAGGTATGATAGGAGGAGATACGACAAATATAAAAATAACATTCACACCTAATCTATCATCCATGACGTGTAACATCCATGTTCTAACATTCCCACCGATTTCCTTCTCCGACTTGTCCTCATCGAAGATTTTAAGTGGTTCCCAACAGACACCACATGTACATAATCAAGCACCCCTATTCGGAGTTTCGTTTACTTTATCTTCCCTCCTATGCACACCATTATTTCAAATTCATACCTGTTGATTTCAGTCATCGCCATCATTGTGGAGATGATATTTTTTTCGCCATCACTGCGGAGATGATATTTTTCTCACTTCTCATGATGTGAGAGAAATCGAGTAGTCCTCTGGTTTAGGAAGTCTTAGCAACCGACAAATTAGGTCGAACTTACCACAAGTTTCTTCAACTCTGAGACTGGTGTTGCTGAATAACTCTTCCAGAGATATCCTATGACAACACAATGACAACTTTGAATCTTGTGGGAAAGTGTCGTGGATGATGGAAATTGTGATACCTTGTTGTTTATGTGAATGCTCGCATTCGTTGGTCGAGTTTGGTCCCACTCTTCTCCTGAATTCATTTCACGGCTTTTTGAACTATTTCTCTCCAAAATATCTTAAAGTGAAACAATCTAAATTCAATTGTATGAAAATGGCAATCACTGATCAGTATTCCAAAAAAATTTATTTATAAGAGAAATGATGATGATGGATAAATTACTAATTACATCAAAAGTTATGCTTAGAGAGTATAAATCAGATATGATAGGAGGAAATACAACAAACAAAAAAATAACATTCACAGTCAATCTATCATCCATGATGTTCTATCTCCCCCAATATCTCCCTCACCTCAATCTCATTGGATAAAATGTGGAATAGTATTCCATCAAATTTCGCTCCACTATCATCGATCAATTTTTTTTATACAATACATGTTCTCTCTATTTCACACACTTATTAATTTTGATGAAGTTAAGATTTATTTTCATCAATTTCACTATACAGTATATCTTTTCTATAATTTCATATTTATTGTACCGAACGATGTGGAGTGTTAGTATACTCTACCGGAGTAAGCTAAGTCAGAGGAAACGGAAGATGGGAAACGAAAACCAGGAAAGGGCTGAAAGCGACAGAAATAGCGCGTCAAAATATCCAAATCCAAGCCGCCACCCTCACAGTCAAACCCACGAGTTTTGACCAAAAAAAAGTTTTTTTTTTGGCTTAACTGTGGGTCTTCTTTTTCCACGGTCAAACAACTCCGGAGCTTCTTAGAAAACTTCGAACCCACCAATTGGATTTAAACACAAATGCCTAGCATTACGTATATTTCTTGAGGACAAAGAATACACCAGACAAAACTACATTATTATGGAAGTTATTCACACAACTAGTGTAGAAATAGCAGTAAGCAATAGAAAATTTAGAGGGAAGACAAAACATGGAAAGAACAAAGTTAGAGGGTAAACTAGAATAAATGAAGATAAATTTTTTGGGTTGTATGAATTGGGATATAAATTTTATAATTGCTACATGTTGCATAATTAATTTTGAATATTGCAATTAAGGTCTTTTACCTTTTATTATTCTAATTAAAGCTCGTCTTTTTTCATAAACCTATAGAAAGGTAGTTTTTCCCAAGATTTTGCCAATTAATAATACTACTTGTAGAAAATAAGGGTAATGATCTGTCCTTTTATTTATGACCCCAGGGTACAAAATACCTATACAAGCTAGGAAAAGGAAATAAAATCTAATTACAATTTCAAGTAATATTTATATTCCTTAACACCCTCTCTCAAGTTGGAGCATGAAGATCAGAAATGCCCAACTTGCCAAGTATGAATGAAACTAGTTACGTCCAAGAGTTTTGGTAAACAAGTCCGTATGTTGATCTGTAGTGCGGATATGATGAGTAACTATAGTACCAGACTGCACAAGATCCGGACAAAATGACAATCAACTTCAATATGCTTTGTACGTTCATGGAACACTGGATTTGCTGCAATATGAAGAGCAGATTGACTGTCACAAAACAAACGCATAGGAGCAGTATGCGCAACCCCTAAGTCTTTCAATAAAGACCTAAGCCATAACAACTCACAAAAAGTAACAGCCATAACACGATACCCCGCTTCAGTGGAAGATCGAGATGGTAGGTTGCTTCTTGGTCTTCCAAGAAACTGGAGAATCACCAATCATCACAAAGTAACCGGAAAGAGAACGCCAGTTAATAGGGCAAGGAATCCAATCATAATCACAGTAAGCAGTCAATTGTAACGCACTACGGGAAGAGAGAAATAAACCTTGACCATGATGACTCTTCAAGTAGTGCAACACACAAACTGCAGCTTGCCAGTGAGGAACACAAGGGGACTTCATGAATTGAGCAAGTGTGTGAACCGAATAACTAAGCTCAGGATGTGTGATGGTAAGGTATATCAGGCGCCCAACCAGTTGCCTGTACTGCTCAGGATCATGGTAAAGCGGGTCATCAACACGCGCCCGATCGTGTTGGTGCTTCATCGGAAAGTCAGTCGGTTTAGAGGCAAACAAACCTGTGTCAAAAATGTCCAAGGCGTATTTCCTTTGCGAAAGAAACACCCCCTTCGGTCTTCTAGCAATCTCTATGCCTAAGAAATACTTAAATAAACCAAGATCTTTCATGTGGAAACAAGAACTCAAGTATTTCTTGAACTCGGAGATGAGTGCAGAATAACTATCAACAATGACCAAATCATCCACATGAACCAGAACATGCAAAGAAACTGATTCACAGGAAAATGCAAACAAAGAGTAATATGTCTTACTTTGAACAAAACCAAATTCTTGTAAAGCCTGAACCAATTTGGCAAACCAATTTCTAGGAGCCTGACAAAAACCGTAAAAAGATTTATAAAGGGGGACATACATGACCATAGGGCGCAACATAGCCTGGTGGGGGTAGCATAAAAACCTCTTCGTGAAAATCACTATGCAGGAAAGCATTATGGACATCCATCTGGTGCAGTTCCCAACCACGAATGACCGCAACAGATAAGAATAGGCGAACGTAACTTATATTCGCAACCAGAGCAAATGTCTTAGTATAATCATCCCCTTAACCTGGCGATTCCTGAGAACCATTAGGCTCGCCTTATGAAGTTCAATAGTACCATTTGACTTAAAATTCGTCCGGTAAACCCATTTGCAACCAATCGCCTTCTTACCCAGAGGCAGAGGGGCCAAATTCCAAGTTGATTACGCTCAAGGGCAGTAAGCTCTTCAGTTATATCATCTCGCCAATGAGCATGCTGTGATACCTCAGAATAAGTGGTGGAATTTGCACTAGATGTTACTGCACCCGAAAATCTAGAATGCATACTAGAAAAATTATCACAATTTACATAATCAGTAAGAGGATAGAGAACACCTGAGGACGGTGATGATGCATGAGTGAACGTAGAAGTTTCAATAGTAAGAGCACATGCGTAATCATCACACTTATAATCTTCCAAATAAGGAGGAGATTGGCTAGCTCAAACACTCTATCTAATAGGAGGCAACTTAGCGGTGGGAGGAGATGTCGGAACAACCAACGAAACAGGCGGCGAAGCTGACAGAAGCAGACGGCGAGCGGAATTAGTCGGGGCCAGAGACACCGCATCGGGCGGCAGAGCAAAAGGAGTCACCAGAGCTGGCGGCGCATGAGGCGCTTGATCGCCGTTCGCCAGTGGCACATGAAGCACAAGAGGCGGTGGCATCCCAGGCGGTGCATCATCAGGACGGGCCAGCAAGGGTTACTGGTGATCTGGGTCGGTTGCCGAAACTGGAGAAGTGGCCAGCGGTATAGGCACGGTGGCATCCAGAGGTAAGGGTACGATGACGGCCGGTGGTAAAAGATCGGCGGCGGTCGGTGGGACCGGTGGTACAACAAACTGGCATGTGACTCCGGCGGTAGTGAAAGGTAACCGACAGTGAGGTGGTGGCGCCGCCGGGATATACGGAAGAGGTCGATGTCAGAGTTGGTGCATACAGGAATTGGTCTTAAAAAAAATCGGCATCCCGACTGTTAAAGATAATGCAGGATTCCAGGTCGAAAAGCGATAGCCTCTCTTTCTAGCAGGATAACCAAGAAATAAACTTCGCCGACTTCTTAGTGCAAACTTGTCGCTGTATCTGGGAACGTGAGCAGCAAAACACAAGCATCCAAATACCTCTAAAGATGAGTAATTTGGAGCATGTCCATATTGCATCTCAAAGGGACTGCGACCATTTTCGTTGGTGTCCGGTTAATCAGGTAAGCAACAGTAAGAACACATTCTCCCCAAAACTCAATTGGACGACTAGCTTGAAACACGCACCACATTGAGTAAATGACGATGCTTTCGTTCAACTCGACCATTCCGCTGTGGTGTATCAACCATAGATGTCTAAAAAATTATCCCAGATGCAGCAAAATGAGATCTCAAAGGCAAACATTCAGTCATGTTGTCAACCCAAACACACAGTATAGGTTGGCCCCATTGATTCTTGACCAGAGCACAAAATTCCAAAAATCTAGAAGCTACTTCTGACATAGCCACTAATAAATAAACCAAAACATCTCGGGAATAATCACCAACTATGGTAAAAAAATAAAATGCACCACTAGAAGATGGTGTTCTATAAGGACCCTAAACATCACAATGTATTAGTTCAAATAATGCAGTAGCATTTGTAGAACTCAGTGGAAAACAATATCTAGTCTATTTTGCTCTATAACATACAGAGCAAGGTATAGTAGTATTATTTGTGCTAAAGTCAAGAGTAGGAATAGAATACAACACCGTAGATGATGGATGGCCAAAATGTTGATGCCATAAATTAGATGAAGAAATTGAAATAATTGTCGGAATAGACTGCAGGGTATGATGACGAACGTGAGAATCCAACAGACGAAGCCAATAAACCCCCCCTTGCTGTCCACCCACACCAATCGTTGTCCTCATACTGATTTTATGTAAAATGCAATAATTTTCAGTAAACAAAGCTAGACAATTTAAGTTAGATAACAGCCTAGAGCATGACAATAAATTGCACTGCAAAGTAGGTATATAGAGCACATGAGTAACGGTGACATCACCAAAGCAAATAGAACCATATTGTGTAGTTGACGATACAGATCCATCAGGCAGTATAGCATTCACAAAATTGGTAGCAGTAGTAATATCAGTCAGAGAACCCTTGTCCCCAGTCATGTGATATGAGGCTCCAGAATCAAGAATTCAGGGTAAAGTAGACTTACTGAATCCATGGTCAGATAAAGAATTAAATTGGTTAAATAAATGTATGGTCGTACTCCATTGGTTATCAGATAGAGCAAGACCGAAATCAGTTTGTGTAGGGATGCCAGAGGAAGCGGCCGCCCCAAGCCCTTGCTGCGATGTCACTGCACCGACAAAAAGAGCCATAACACAAATGGCAATCTACTGTGATGTACAATGAAAATAAAGTAAGTGAAGAATTTTTTTGTTGAACCAAGGCCAAATGGAAGAAGAGAAGCGCGTCTCTGTGTGGCACATGGAAACACGTGCTCTGAAGGGATAAAACACACCTAGTACAACCGCGCGTGGACACACGTGCTATCGGAAGGTCATGCGCGTGAATCTCACGCGCGCCTCTTTCGGTCTGAACTGGAGTCCAGATGGTGTAGAAGTAAGCCGGACGAAGCAGAAGCAGGCCGGACGGAGCGGGAGCTAGCCGGACGGAGCGAGAGCAGGCCAGACGGAGCGGGAGAAGGAGCAGGCCGGACGGAGCGAGAGCAGGACCGACGACGAATTAAGGCCGGCAGTGAGCAAGGTTAAAATCGGGGTGGGCTGAAGAGGGAGACCTTTTTTTCCAGCAGAAAGGTAGTTCGGATCGGCGGCGCGTGAAAGTCACACACGGACGACGGTGGAAAATTTAGGACGGTATTTTAAGGTCTTAGGTTTCAGGATTTTAGGCTCTGATACCATATAGAAAATAAGGGTAATGATCTGTCCTTTTATTTATGACCTCGGGGTACAAAATATCTATACAAGCTAGGAAAATGAAATAGAATCTAATTACAATTACAAGTAATATTTATATTCCTTAACACTACTTTATTACCATTAAACAAATATCAAAAATACTACAAGTTGAGTTTTTATAAGTATGAGAATACTTTGGTAAAAAAGAAACGTGCAGAGGTGTTAAACTGAGAAGTCAGAACGAGAAAGGAAGATGACTTTTAGAACGATCAGGTTTAATTTTTTAAAAATAAATAAATAATATAACATATATAATAGTTAATAATAATTGTCAAAATAACCGATTGTGCCATGTCAGAGATGACCCTGATTATGGAAGTGCTTAGAATAGCGGAACATCTTGAAGAAATCTTGAAGAAGGTATAGAAAAGTATAACCCTTTTTATTACGATATGATTCGTGATAAATAAATTACAAAATACTCCATTGTTCCAATTTCAGATGCAATTTAATTATTCATTTAGTTAAACTTTCTCATTTTGACTCTAAAATTGAATTGATATATAAGTATAAATATTAGTGTGTGATACATTGTTAGATTCGTTATAACATATATTTTTAAAATATCAAAATTTCACAACTTTTAATTACCCTTAGTGAAAGATATTAATAATCAAACATTTTTCAATTCAACTATTAAAAGTCAAAAGATGAAACTTGAATTGGGACGAAGGGGATATAAAATTAGTACTCTGACTGTCTTGTTATTTATGACATACTTATTATAGATGAATGTTTTCTTCTATTTGTCACTATTTCCATTTTTGTCAAGATTGCTTCAATTTCATCAACCATCCAACCTTTTACTTTCTACATTCTATTTTATCCACTCATTTTCTTTACCTAAATCTAATAATCTAAATTTATGGTGCCATAAATAAAAAAATGGAGGGCGCAACTCTTTACTAATTCAGTTATTATTTTTTTATAATGTCGCACTCTGTATTTGTAGAGAGATTTGTTCATTTCTCAATAGCATTGTGTGTGCTATATTCAAATATCTAAATTTAAGAGATTAGTATCGTTCTGTTCGCATCTTCTCTCCCGGGGGCTTAACAAAAAATCTTGCACAGTCTCTCCTATTCTTTTTCAATATTTTTTTCCCATATGAGAATAACAATACGAGAATAACAGTTTATTTTAATTTATATTTTTGTTATTCAATAAGTGTGAGATTTATCTTCAAAAATTAGTTTTGTTCTTCAACTTAATCGATTAAATCGTTGTGTTCATAATGATAACTCAATTTAGTTGTTCACGTTGATGTATTGTTTTCGATCTGCTTATTTAAATCGTGTGCTTGCAATTTTGTTTGTAGTTTTATTTTTGAGTTTCCATCAATTTGAGTTCGTCAGATCTGTTTTTTTTTTTAAGGTATTTACAGTTTGGACAACATAGATTGTGGTTGGATCGAGTGGTGTTGAAGCTGTAGAAGGTCCCTGTTTGGCGCAGTGATATTGATGCGTGATACGCTGCTCTCTGCTAAGTGGTCATTATTTTCACAGGAAGCCAGCTAATATCCCCGAGGACGATGTTACGGTTTTTTTATTAGATCCCTGATCTGTAACAGTACAGATGGCAGTTTGATTGACATGTAATTTGAATATCCTTGCAACATATTGGTGATTGCTAGAGATATTAGTTGTGTTGGATATTGGATATCACTTCCACTCATTGTAATCGCCACTGAGCGTTTTCCACTACGTGTAAATTTATGCATCATTTTAAAGAACGCCCTCTTGAAATATAAAAAAGTATAAAAGTAATGTATTCTAGAAGGCATGGCATGGCCCCATCAATTGTCTGTCATATATATCTACAGCACCTTCGCTCCAATCAAACTCTTCCCACATTTCTTCAAACAAATGGCTGCTTCTCCCACACCATTAGACCCCTCCAATTTCTCCTTCATGTCTTCCTTCGCCGACCTCCTTTCCTCCGGCGACTTCCTCATCTCCCCCGCCGCCGCCGGCGGAGCCACCAAAGGAATACCCAAGTTCAAATCAACTCCGCCGCCGTCTCTGCCCCTCTCTCCACCGCCGGTTTCTCCGTCCTCGTACTTCGCCATCCCACTGGGAATGAGCCCAGCTGAGCTCCTCGACTCCCCCGTTCTTCACTACGGCTCCAACGTATGTAGAAAAAAACCTTAATCTAATCAAACGTTCGAATGTTTGTTCGATTCTTGAACAGAGCTTTGAATGTTTTGCTTTCTTGCAGATTCTTCCCTCTCCGACAACTGGGTCGTATCCGTTTCAGTCACTTTTCTGGAAGAACAACTCCGGCGACGGCGTCAAGCAAGAGGAGAAGACCTTCCCGGACTTCACCTTCCAGCCACCAACGGTAAGTTTTGCTGTTTTCTTAAACTGAACACGATAACGAGAACATGAGGGCTCCAGCCCGGATGAAATTTACGGGAAATACGGAAGTAAAAAAAATTTAAATTGTTTTTATCAGTTTTCTTTGATATAAAGAAAAATTGAAATTCCGACTCCGTCTCCGCTACACATAATATCAATTGGTTTTAAAATGGAAGTTTTAGTACCTTCGGATTTAAGATGGCAACATAGATTGAATTGTGTGTTCAATTTTCAGGGGCAAATGGAACAGAAGCCATGGAACCAGACACAGGTGTGCGTTTCATCGGAAAATACTCACCGGAGCTTCTCGCCGGAGATCGCGAGCATTCAGAACATCAACCACAACCACCAGACGGCGAGCGAGCGGCGGCGATCGGAGGACGGGTACAACTGGAGAAAGTACGGGCAGAAGCAGGTGAAAGGGAGCGAGAATCCGAGAAGTTATTACAAGTGCACATTTCTCAATTGTCCGACGAAGAAGAAAGTGGAGAGGGGGTTAGATGGGCAGATCACTGAGATTGTTTACAGAGGAAGCCATAATCACCCCAAACCTCAATCCACTCGAAGATCATCCTCGTCTTCGTCGGCTTCTTCGGCGGTGGTTCATCCTTTTAATTCTCAGCCTCATGATGTCCCGGATCATCAGTCCTACGTGGGCTCCACCGGAGTCGGGACGCCGGAGAATTCTTCCGTTTCCGTCGGGGATGATGAGTTTGAGCAGAGCTCGAAGAGCAACGATCGGTTTGATGACGAGGAACCGAATGCGAAAAGATGGTAATTGAGAATCGGTTCTTTTCCAGATTGAATCGAATTGTATGCAAGATCGTTTTTTGGTAGGATCGGGACAGTTAGGATCGAATCCTTAAAAATTGAAGTGTTATTTTTTGACATCAAAGTTTTAGAATCGTTTTTGTTAATTTGAATGATAAGATTCGGATCGAGATTCTGATTATGGTTGTGCATTTTTCAGGAGAAGGGATCAAAGTGAAAGTGAAGGGATTTCTGGTCCGGGGAGTAAGACGGTTAGGGAGCCTAGGGTTGTGGTTCAAACTACTAGTGATATTGATATTCTTGATGATGGCTATAGATGGAGGAAATATGGTCAAAAAGTGGTGAAGGGCAACCCTAATCCTAGGTAACAACTTCAATCTTAATTTGCTCTTTACTTATCTAATTTCATGCTCTTTATGCTATATAATTGAAAATAAGGGGGTCCACCACACATTTGTTTTATGGTTCTATGAAGAATTGCTGAATGTAACACGCACGAGTCGTTGCAAGGTAGCACCACTAACCTCACAGTTAACCTAGTAAGAAAGATGATCCGTGGCCCGTGGGTAATATCAACAGTTACAAGTCATCTTTCTTGAGGTTGACGTTGAGGCTGGTCATGCTAGATTGCAAAAACTATCGCCTGATTCCCCTGTATGTTGCACTAAATGAAGATACTCTTAGTACACTAGGCCTTTAGAGGACTCTGATACAAGGAACATTGGAAACTTATGTTTAAAATGAGAGTGCTCACAATAAAAGTCCAAGTTCACAGCAAATAAATACTCGTTTTCAGTTATATTGCATGAAGACATTCAGATATAATCTCACTAACGGGTAAAAAGTATCATATTTTCTTGAAATTTATGATCTAATCAAATTTGGTAATTCTTCAGGAGTTACTACAAGTGCACAAGTCCAAGTTGTCCGGTAAGAAAACACGTGGAGCGAGCCTCCCACGATCTCCGGGCAGTCATAACAACGTACGAGGGGAAGCACAACCACGACGTCCCGGCTGCGCGTGGCAGCGGCGGAAATTCCGTCGCCAGGCTGGTGCCCCCGCCGATGGCAATCAGACCGTCGGCAATGCTTCATCAGTCCAACTACCCGGCGGCTCCGGCGCCGGCTCGCCGGAGTGAAGGGCACGCGCCATTCACACTGGAAATGTTGCAGGGCCCACCCGGCGGCAGCTATGGCTATGGTGGATCTTACAGCTCGGAGCAAGATCCCAGAGACGACATGTTTGTGGAATCAATGCTTTGTTGAAAACATTGGAATCTCAGATTCAATGAATTTCATCTTGTGAAATTATTTTATTGCTTTTTTTTGGGGGAATCTAATAAGTTTGTACATTTACAAGAAATATAGGAGATGCTGAATTCTAGCACTAATGTATGTGTGACAAAAAAAAA
Source organism: Rubia yunnanensis (assembly GCA_037428765.1). Taxonomy (NCBI): domain Eukaryota; kingdom Viridiplantae; phylum Streptophyta; class Magnoliopsida; order Gentianales; family Rubiaceae; genus Rubia; species Rubia yunnanensis. The sequence goes on along the minus strand of CM075062.1, from coordinate 139,266,007 downwards.
TTTTTTGTTGTAGTTTGAGAAAAGGAAATGGCTTTTTCTTAATATAAAAAAAATGGATTGTTTTCTTGCAAAATAGAAACTTCGTGCTCATTTGTCTGATGAGCTGTTTAAAATCCATCCAAATTGGCAAGTTGAGAAATTGAAAGGTGACCCGAATATAGCAAGTTGAACAATTAGGTGGATGTGTGGTAGTGACTAATGAGTCTAATGAATGAGAAGTTATTCACTATAATGGTGCAGCTTGAGACAATTAATAGAAACAATTATATTTTATGGAATAGTGTCTATTTGAAGAATATTTAAAAATAATTGTATACAAATAAATTATAATTGATTGGGTGTACAAGAATAACAAATGGAGACAGGGGCGGAGCTAGGTGGGAGCTTAATTGATTGGGTGTACAAGAATAACAAATGGAGACAAGGGCGGAGCTAGGCGGGGGCTGGAGGGGGCTCCTTGCCACCACCGAGATGAAATTTTTGAGAAATTAGGGCGTAATTTTTTTAAAATTTTTTTTCTCAGCCCCCTCTAATTTAAAGAAAAATTGATTTTTTTTTCTCTTTACATATCAATCCCCACTACTAATGTTTTCTGCCTCCTCCCCTGAATGGAGAGGTCATAATATCTAACATTGGTGAGCAAGTGGAAAAGTTAAATTTATAACAATGCGTATTTATATTTAGACTAACAGTATTGACACGTATTAATTTTTAGTTTAATCGATTAAACACATTGTTTTTTCATGTCTATTTTTTTAAAATTGAAAATATACTCTTTTCTTAGGCAAGATTATGTAAACTTAATTAAATTACATATAAACATTTTATTGTGTTGATATGATTGGACTTGAATATACCACCGCTTGAGTTTATTAAAATTCAGTAAAGTCTTAAATTTCATTCATTTAAATAGTTAGGAGAGTTCCTTAGACCGCTCAACTGCATACCACACCACCAACGAGCCACCACCATTGAAATTTGAACCACCACAATTGCACTTTATGAGAACAATTAGCGGCCACACCACCACTAAAATAGGAACCACCATCAAAACCATAATCACAATAATTAGGTTAATCAGTCGCATAAAAAGCCACGTTGAGAACCACCACCACCTACAACATGAAAAACTACATTAACAACAGATTCAACACAGTCCCTAGCATCGAATAATTTCTATAATAACATTACTTTTAGAAAAATGAACAAGGTTTAAAAAAACAACTTAAATGCCAAGAGATACTCCCTCCGGTTTTTTATATTGACATCATTTCCTTTTTTGTAATGTTCTTTTTATATTGGCACATTCCTCTTTTGATAAATCCTAAATTATTTTCATCAACTAAATATATTTTTTACTCTCATAATATAATCTCTTCCACCCATTTTTTTTTAAAAAAATATATCAATTGTAAGAGTGCCAATATTTTAGGACAAGGGGAGCAGTAGTATAACACAAAGATTTGTATGTGACGTCATGAGTTACTCCCAGCATGATGTAAGCAATAAGGCGGTGGATGTGGAAATAAAATTCAAATGGTTGTAGACCGTACACGTTTGCCAATTAGTCAACAAAGTAAAGTTTCTGGAAGCAAAACGTCAGGGGTTACACATGCATTATCCTAATCCAAAAGTAATACCCATAGTAATAAAGGAAATAATTGTAATCTAGAATACCTTTGCATTTCATTAACTTTGTCGTACTCCCCGTCCTACCTCAAATTATATGGAATCTTTTTAACGCTCATTAAGAAATCTATCTAATCGTTAATAACGGCAAATAAAAAGTTACTTTTGAGAAACTACTTATTATGACAAATCCAACAATATCACGCACGATAATATTATTGCTTATATATTTACTTAAATATGTGGTCAAATTTTGATAAAAAAAGTGTCAAATAGTAAGTGTACAATTTGAGTTGGGACAAAGAGAGTACTACTCCCTTCGTCTCAGGGAAATCTGCACTCTTCCCTTTTTTGGGTGTCCCACGCAAATCTGCACAATTTCCCTTTTAAGTAAAATTTCACATGCCATAAGACAACACTGTCCTTACAACTTAAAAGTTTTACAAACATTCTCCACTTTACCCATCTGCCTAACATTCATTCCTCCGCCGCCATCGTCTGTCGTCAACCTCCTTCATCACTCACCGTGTCTCCGCCACGACTCCCCTCCCCTGCTTTCGTCTTTGCCACAAGCTCCGCCTTCTCCTTTTTCACCTTAAAATCCATTTGCACCACCTCCCATTTAACCCCATCTGCCTCTAAGGCCCCCGTCGGAACCCTAGCTAACCAGAACTCCGCCCTACACACTACAAATTCAGCTAAAAATGGATAAATCACAAAAAAACACACAACATTTACAAACCGTAAACACACTCAGAGATTTCCATCCCAATGCTAAAAGGAAACATTGATGTACGTAATAGTCACAATCGAACCCTAGCTTACCTCCCTGCGCCTTCGGCCACCGCCTCTCCCTCCACCATCACTTACCCGACCACTGCCTCCGAAACTACCCTCTGCCGACGCTCACAGCCCATCGGCCCATTTACTACCTCCGCTACCACTTGTTTGCTTCACCGCCGCCTCTCCTCTCAGCCCTAATTTCTCCTCTGCCACCACCTATTTTCTCCTCCGTCACCACTTGTCTGCTCCTCCTCCACCACTTATTTGCTTCACCGCCTACTCTCCTCTCAACCCTAATTTCTCCCCCGCCACCACTTGTTTGCTTCGCCACCTCCTCTCCTCTCAACCCTAATTTCACCGCTGCCTCGACGGGGGACGGAGGCGAGGGGACGGAGAGGACGAAGGCGAGAGTAGGAGAGGATAAAGGCACAAATTGAGAAGATAGAGGCAGTGCAGGCGAGAGGACGATTGGAGAGAGGAAGAAAAGACAGGGGCATAGTAGTCTTTTCACCCAGGGGAATTTTGAGAAGAGATTTCTCTCTCTGCAGGTTCCCCTGGGACGAGGGAGTAGTTTTTTTTCATTGTCTACAATAAATATAATGATAAAGTTTTGGGAAATATCGTCTATCTATAAACTTATGGAAAGTTAATTTAATTATAATAATAGAAAGGTAAAAATATTTTAGTTACAATATTAAAATTTTATTAAATAACGTGAAATAGTTATAAATTTATGACACAATTAATGTAATTAAAAAATTGTATGATAAAATTTTAATTTTTAATTTTAATTTTAATGTTTCTATAATTTATTACGTAGAAAACAGTCTTTTTAAAAGACAGACTCCAATCTAGAACAATTGAAGGGAAGAGTGGTTTGAACCGGTCAAGGGTTCCCTTGGTGTAAGGGATTTCTTTGTGCACACGTTGGTCAAGGTCAACTCTTCACCCACTCTACCACTCTTTAAAAAAAATAAATTAAAACCTCCTCTAAAAGAGGTTGGCCAAGCAATATGTTAGACCTTAGCAAAATTATATATGGATGTGAAAAAGGAAAAGCAAATTGATGGATGTGTTTTCACTTATGATCCTCTACACCCATAGTGTTGAATCGATGGTGGTTGGACAACCACTTATCTCCTCAATCTAAACAAAAGTGGTGATATTTAAATAACTTGAATCCTCGTGAGTAGCCCTGGTGAGACGTGGATGAGAATTGTTTTAATAGCCCGAGGGGTCAGTTGTTGTGAATCTTGACAGTATGGACTATCATACGATCACCTGCAGTTGCGATTTTGGCCCTGGTAGAGATGTTCCTTGGGTTGAGTTCACTGATTTGATCTTCACTGAGGGGGCAGTAGGTGAATGAGCCAAGAAATGGGCTGCCTGGTTCTGTTCTCTATAGATATGTTGAATACTGATATGATGAACTTGAGTGGCCTAATGAATTTGCCATACTTCTGATGCCACATTCCATGGAGTGAGAGATTTCCTTTGCAGGATGTGGACCGTCTGCAAAGAGTCCAATTCGATAATTAGCGGAGTGAACCTTTCTGTAAACAAACATGTATACCCCAGTGGTTGGGGGATGGGTGGGTAAGCCAATGATCCCAGGTTCAATACTCGGCAGCGGCAGTGTGGGGAGCTCTTGCTTTGCAAGGCTCCCTTGTGCGCACCGAGTCCATACCAAGCCCATTGGTCCTGGTGCTGGGCTACCGTGATTTACTTCTCATACGATGGCCGGGGTGTCGGCTGGTATAGGCCGCTGAGGGCGAGCGGATGATCGCCTTTTGCCAACAAGCTCTTATTTCAGCCTGCAGTGGATTTAGGGATCCGTTCAGATTTCCTTTTCCCAGATAAAGAATCTGAGAGGAAGAGTCTCTGATTATAAGATCTGCAGTAGCCATGTTAGTATGAAAAGCAACATATGAGTTCAATTTAAATCCTATATTCGGTGGATTCTATTTTTAAGATTTAATGATTTTCAATTTTGGTGATCTAGATGTCTGGAATATACCTCTATCAATCATGGGTTTACAGTCTTCGTTGAGCAAGCAACTGGGGGTGCATTGCAAAGATAGAAATACACAGATTCTGAATATCCATTTTAAGAGCTGGGATATGAGGTTTGACATCATCATAAATCATTTTATTCCTACTTTTCCTTATAGTCCATACCACCAAATTCGGAATGACATAAATAAGGTTGTTTTTAGCCTTTGACCAGAGCCAATACAAAACATGAAAGATGTGATTAAAGTGAATAGGCCTAATGTTCATAATTTGTCAAGAAAGGTTATTTTTCTGTTTATCACCCTCAAGATTTATACACTTAGACCTGCAAGTTGAGGAAAGTATAATTATGCAACTAATATAATACCTCTGTCAGTTATGGCTTACTTATTTTTTTCACGATATTCAATGATCATGTTTGACCTTTAATATCTCTAGCTACGTATAATATTTTCGCATATAAAATTGATATTTAGAAAATAGATTTTAAGATGAATATAAGAATATCTCATATGATATTTTAATTATACATGTATTAATTTATATTCAAGGTCAAAGTTTACCAAGTTTGAGTTTGAAAAAGTTAATAGGCCAATAATCTTAGGACAGAGGGAGTATGGAGCAGAGAAAGTCTCGGTGAAGGCTGTCTTTCCATAAACTTATCGACAGTCCACAGGGGATTTTACCTTAAATGTTGTAATTTTTTTTATAAAACTTAATTATTGTATTTTATAAGTTAAAACAAATAATTATATGTATTCGAAGGTGAAAATATAAAAATATATGATATAAAAAATATTTTCAAACATTCTAAATTTTATACTCCCTCCATTTTTTTTTCATTGGCACACTTACTAAAAGTGGTGTTTTTTTTAATTGGCACTTGCTATTTTGGGCAAGTTTAAGGTTTTTACATCCACTCATTTTACTTTCTGTTCTTTCAATTCAATTTCATCCACTCATTTAGCATCTCCTCAATTCTAACACCAAAAGAGAGGTGCCAATGAAAAAAAATGGAGGGAGTATGTAATTTAACAAACTCAGTGTATAAGATAAAAAATAAATTTCCTATCCATAAGGTTATGGACAGACCGCCTGTCAGGAGACCCACCCTATGGAGTATTTCTCAGTTAATTTAAACGATTTTAAAGTAATTTTAGTTTTTTTTAGTAAGTTGTAGTTATCATATATATTCATTGTACTCCTTCCGATCCCTTATTTATGGCCTCTTTTTTGCAACTTTTCCTCAAAACATGTTTGACCATCGATAACTTTAGTTGTGTATAAAATTTTACTTTTTAAAAGCTATACTTTACAGATAATCCAAATACATCTCACATAATGTTCGTTATTGTGTACAACAAAACTACCGATGGTCAAAATATCATAACAAAAATTCTGGTCAAAGGAAACCATAAACAAGGGACCATAGTGCATAAATACTAATTAATAGTTCATCTCCAACATCATAATTTACTGTTTGTTTAAACATATTTTCATCCACCTATTTTTAATAATCCATCTATTATCTATGACATCATAACTTTAAATATTTGAATTAGGTAAATAAAATAAATGGATGAAATTAAATTTAAAAAATAAAAAAGAGAATCTATAATTGTAGTAGCTAAATCAAGAAGTTTTTAACTAAATGTCCTCCCCGTAACTTGGCATATAGCTAATGTTAATAAAATGGAGGGAGCACTCCCTCTGTTTTGTTATTTATAACACATTTATTATAAATAATTTTTTTATTTTAATATATATATTTTTGGTAAAATTTCTTTAATTTTATCCACTCATTCTATTTTTTACTTTTTACATTTAATTTCATCCACTCATTTTGTTCAGCTAAATTCAAATACCTAAATGTATGGTGACTTAAATAAAGAAACGAAGGGAGTATATATTTTTCATTGCTTATAGTTATGGCCCACCATGTGATGAAACCATCTCTATCTCTATGTATATGGTTATTCCATATATTTCACTTGTCTCAACAATAATGATATATTTATTTTTTCAAAGTTAAAGTTGATAAATTTTGACCATAAATATAAATTTATATGTATATATAATAAATATATCATGGGGTATATTATTAAATTCATATTTACATATATTTTTTAAGTATCAATTTTTTATGCTAAATTGGTATATGTAGCTAGAAAATATTGATGGTCAAACATTATCATTGAAAACTATGAAAAAATAAATATTCGATTACTGTTGAGACAAAGGGAGTAAAAAATTAGCAATTAAATTTGGTTTTACTTCATCCCTTCATCCCATTGTAAGTATTCTATTTTTTTGCATGAATATTTATGCAAGTTAATGTGGTCGAGAAAATGGAGATTGAAATGAAGTCGTTAAATTTAAGCCCAAATAAAAAAATAAAGGAAAAATGTAAAAAATACCCTATTAAATTGAGAAAGCGAGAAATGATCTTGTAAAATCTGAAAATGCTAAATTAACTCTAAGTTTTTGTAAAATTGTGCAATTATACCCAAATTGAACTATTCTAGCATTGACCAAAGGAAGTCAGACATTGACCATTTATGAAAAGATAAAAATACCCCTAACGTTAAAACTAAAAATTTAATGATCATTGTATCCCTTAACACTAAGCTACTTCTTCTTCAACTTCAAACGCCCTAAACCTGCCGCTGCCGAGCACCATCGCCATCGCCGCTACCGAGCACCATCGCCATCGCCGCCGCCTATCCACCGCCACAACACAAAGCTTATAAATCGTGATTCCATTCGTCGAAGAAATCAAATAGATTGACCCAAATGAGGATCTACCCCTCTTCAAGCATGACTACCCTTCTTACTCTTCCCTCATCTACAAGCTTGCGCGCGCCGGAAACTTTGAGCGCCACCGAGCCTCCGCAGAGCTCCACCGCCACAACACACAGCTTAAATCAGGATTCCAAAAAAGAACATTCACATCCCTAGCTCCTCCTCCGCCAATAGCCCTAGCTCTTCTTCCGTCGCCCAGAACTCTGCCCTAAACCCTAGCTCCTCCTCCGGCTGCCACCACTCAACCCGTCCCTAGCCCAGAAACCCTCCAATTCCTCCTCAACCTCCGCCGCGCTCTGGTTTTTGGTATCTGCGCCCTCTTCCGCCGCTGGAGAACAGCTCGATACTCACGTCGACGATGACGATGACACCGCGAGAGCTGTGTTATTAACCGTGGCCTAGCCGGGGTTGCCACCACCGGCTTTAGCGGCAGATTTGGTCCTGGTACTTGTGGCGAACGAGCTTCGGTTAGTTGGACGTCGAGCAAATTCTTCGACGGGGAAGAGAAAAGAAAGAGGCCCAAAATTTTGTTTTTTTGTTTAAAACCAAGGGCATTAATGTCCTTTACTTTTTTTTGTTTTTAAAATGTTTTAACAGAAGGGTAAAATGGTTAATTCAACAATTTCCAGCCATTTCCGTCGTTGACAATTCAGCCAACGATTTTTAGGGTTATTTTCGCACTTTCAGTTTTTACAAGGCCATTTCTGCACTTTTGTATAAAATATAGGGTTAAAAACACATTTTTCTCAAATATAACAATCTTCGACTGAACCAAATAAAAATGAAAAGTAAAAATTTTATGTAATAACAGAGGAAGTGCATACATCAAAATATTTGGAATTTCCTTTTTCATATTAGAAATATTTTGATTTCATTTGTTCTAAAACTAACGAAACAATATGAGGAATAACTCGTGTCTTTCATTCTTATTCATCAGTATATATAACCACAAAATACAAGAGAAACCAAAAATAAGTCAACCTCCTAAACTATCGAACTTTACATAACTAAATGATTCTACAATATTTACTTTTCTAACACTCCCCCTCAAGTTGGGGCATGCAAGTTACTGATGCCTAGCTTGCGTAACAGAAACCCAAACTGATGATGACCAAGTGTCTTCGTTAAGATGTCAGCTAACTGCACACCTGCAGGTACATATGTGGTGGAAACATTCCCAATTTGTAACTCATCACGCACAAAGTGACAATCCACTTCTATATGCTTCGTCCGTTCGTGGAATACCAGATTTTTAGCAATATAAAGTTCCGATTGGCTATCACAAAACAACTCCATCGGCCCATGATGAAACACACCAAGGGAGCGTAGTAAGCTCTTTAACCATTTTAACTCACAAGTGGTAACCGCCATGGCCCGGTATTCAGCCTCAGTAAAAGAGCGAGACACAGTGGGTTGTTTCTTTGTCTTTCAAGGCACCGGTGACCGCCTAAGAAAAATAAGATAACTAGACAAAGAGCTGCGAGTGAGTGGACATGCCGCCCAATTACTGTCACAAAAAGCATTTAATCGCAGATTCCCAGACGTAATAAAATTCCTTGACATGGGCTCCCTTTAATGTAACGCAAAACTCTTATCGCCACTTCCCAATGTGCAACAAGCAGATTACTCAGGAATTGAGCCAAGGTGTGTACAACATAGCTCCAATCTGGTCTAGTAACCGACAAATACACTAGATGTCCAACCAAGCGCCTATACTGATCAGGATTATCACAAGAAATCCCCGTCGCATATGCGAGGCGATGATTCTGCTCCATGGGGGTCTCAATAAGCTTACACCCTATCATTCCTGCGAGCCACTTCAATACCCAAGAAGTACTTTAGAATGCCAAGATCTTTCATATGGAAGCATGAACTAAAATATTGCTTGAATCGAGCGATTACATCATTAGAAGACTCGACAATGATCAAATCATCCACATGTACAAGGATGTGCATAGATACATCACCCTTCAATAACAGAATAATCCACATAAGACTAAACAAAACCAAACGGACTCAAAGAATCTGACAACTTAGAAAATCACTGTCGAGGAGCTTGTCACAAACCATACAAAGACTCACGTAGAAGACACACCTTGCCTGGCAGAGGACTTCGATACCTAGGAGAGAGCTGTATATAGACTTCTTCTTCTAAATCACCGTGTAAAAAAGCATTTCACACATCCATTTGATGTAATCCCCAGCATTTTGCTACTGCAACAACAAGAAAAAAAGACGTAATGTTCCCCTTTTAGCAACATGAGCAAACGTTTCATTGTAGTCTATGCCTTATACTTGACGATTCCCAAACACAACAAGATAGCCTTTGAGGCGTTCAACATCGCCGGTGGATGTGTATTTGGTTTTGTACACCCAGCTGCTACCAATCGCCTTCTTCTCGGGAGGCAAATCTTCAAGAGTCCAAGTACCATTGCTCTCGAGAGCATCAATTTCGTCTTTCATGGCTTGTTGCCAACCTAGAAATTTCATTGCCTCTTTGAAAGACGTATGATCATTTTTTTCTGTAATGGATACCAAAAAGTGTTTATGTTTCACAGAAAATTTATTGTAATCAACATAACAAGCTATATTGAATTGTTTATCTGAGGTAACAGACGAAGGAGCTGAAGTAGCAGGGGGCAAAGGGGGTCTATTTGTCAAACAATGGTATTAGTAACATAACCTCGCAACCATGTAGATGGAACACGGGAACGAAGTCCTCGACTAAGAAACTCATTCTCGAAAGTAGGTGTTGCGGTATTCGCCTCTTCATCACTCCCCCTTAACTGTCACATTGACTTGAAGAGTACAGACAAGAAGAAAAAGATAGACCCCATTACACTGCTCCCCCACTCCAATCAGGCTCCTCAAAGTCTGGTCATGTATGGTACATAGCTTGTCAGTGAAAAGAACAATAAATTTCTGTTTTTGCAAAAGTTGAGACACAGATAACAAATTACAATTGAGAGCGGGAATTTATAGAAAATGGTCCAAAAATAAATAATCACTCAATTGAATATGTAAAGTCCTCCGGAGTTGGACTTATGAATGGCATATTGTGAATAGTGGTAATCTGGTGTTTGAACACCACTGAGTGAATCCTGGCGATATGGTGTTTAAACACCACTGCTGTCCAGCAGTTTCCAGCAGCTGCGGTGTTGATGTCCACGATTTAAGGAGTATATTATGGGATATAATTGTGCGATCTGATCAGAATATTATGAAGATAATTGATTGATTTCGTGGTCATCTAATTCTGGTAAACGAATATTCCTGTAATAGTTAGGAATTGGTTAAGTAGTTAATTATGGAACAAGTCCTATTGATAACAGGATTGTTCATTTAAATACCAGATTTGTATTAGATCTTTCCTTAGACTAGAAGTCTATTTGGGGTAGAAGTTCGACAAGGAAAGAAGTCTAATGAAGGCAGGATTGCGATGAGATAAAGTGAAGAAAATTACAACGCAATCGGAGAGGCTTCCACGACTATTCTCTACGTTGAGAACTTTGGAGCGATCTGCCGTGTTTGTTTGGAGGTTCGTAAATCAACCGACCAAGTTCTTAAAGATCAGAAACAAGGAAGTCTTAATTCCTCGGGAGGAGGAGATCCAGGGAGACGTGTTGATCGTGAGGGTTCAACGGCGTAGGATCGACAGTGAGGGGAGCTCACAACATTCACTCTGTAGGTTAGCAATGGATTAGTATTTAAGTTAAGCTTCTTGTACTAAAGACTGCTTTCTAGTGAATGGTTTCTGATCTGGGCAAGGCCCCGCAGACGTAGGTGTATTTGCACCGAACTGCGTAAACAAGTTGTGTGTGCACTGCGTGTTTAGTTTTGCGTTTAACACCAAACTAATCTTGGTGTTCCAACACCAAACTATTAAACAACTTGGTATAAAAGTTTAGTAATCAGGTGAAACGGAATTTCAATTGGTATCAGAGCAAGGCACTTGTTTACCCCTATACAGGGAGAGTGAGATCAGGTTTCACCATGGCACCAAAGGAGGGGGCATCAGTCACGCGACCACCACTGCTGGAACAAGGAAACTATGCTTACTGGAAAGCACGCATGAAAGTGTTCATTGGAGCTCTAGATGATCAAGCTTGGAACTATGTCATAAATCAATATACTCCACCTGCTAGTGACACAACTGAAGGATCGAGCTCCACTGCCACTAAACCATTCTCTAGGTATTCCACTGAGGAGCATAAAGCGCACGTGTCCAACTCAAAAGCATTGAATGCCATCTTTACGGCTGTGGACGAAGATCAGTTTAAAATGATTTCGAACTGTGAGACTGCAAAGGAAGCATGGGATGTGTTACAAATTTACCATGAGGGAACAAGCTCTGTAAGAGAATCAAAGCTGCAGTACTACACGACCAAATTTGAAGAATTGAAGATGCGTGAAGATGAAACTATCTCCGAGTTTAATGGACGAGTCCGAGATATTGCAAACAAGGCTTTTCAGTTTGGCAAAAAGTACAAAGATCAAAAACTTGTAAGGAAAGTGCTGAGAGCATTACCTCCACGGTTCAACATGAAGGTCACGGCAATAAATGAAAATGGAAGGATAGGAACAATGACACTTGATGAACTTATGGGATCTCTGGAAACGTATGAAATGGAGATGTTGCAAACTAAAACGGGGAAGAAAGAAATGGCGTTTTCAAGCACAAATACTGGAAAGGTTGAGTATTCTACAGATAATGAAGAGACGGATGAAATTGCAAACATAACCAGGAATTTTTCCAGATTTATGAAGAAGATGAGCAGGAAACCACAAGAAAAGTCAGGTGGGAACAAAAATCCAAATGCAAACTCCACTCCACGATTTGGTCAATCTACTGGTGTTGAAACACCAAAATTCAAATCGGTAAATCCGAACCTGAATAGGAGAATCCAGTGCAGAGAGTGTGAAGGTTTTGGACACATACAAGCTGAGTGTGCCAATACACTCAAAAGACAAGGAAAGTCATATGCCACAACCTGGAGTGATGATGATGGTGGAGATGATGTTAAGGATGAAGAGGAGTATACAAATCATGTTGCATTCGGCGTATCAATGGTGGAGGTAGAAGATTTATGCAAGGAAGGTCTCAGTATGGTGAATGAAGAAGAGAGCGGTAGCTCAGATGAAGAGAGTAGAAGTGTTAGTGATGAAGACATTCGCAAAGAAAGCATGGAGATGTACAAGATGTGGTTAAAAGTGGCAGATGAAAACAAAAAACTCAAGGCTGAAAACAAGAGGTTAAGTGAGACTGCTAAAGTGTATGAATGCGAGAAGGAAGAAGCAACTCGAGATCTGGAAAAACTCAAGAAGGAATTTGCTGTAGTGGTGCAACGAGCAGAGGAAGCAGAACAATCCATCAGACGCCTTAATACTGGGAAAGCTAAACTCGAAGAATGTCTAAGGATGGGACAGACGAGCAAATTTGGCATTGGCTATGAAAGGACAGTGAAAGAAGAAAATCATCAGACAGATCAAACTGAACCAGTTGCAAGAATAATTAAGAAGAATGGTCCTACAAAAAGGGTCAGACGATGCGGATACTGTGGAATTGAAGGTCATGTAACAAACAGATGTTTTAGACTGATGAGAACTCGGTCTGTTAACACAGAATATCGGGGCATGCACACCACCCCATATCGATGTTTCAACACCAGTCCAGTTCGAGGATTCAACACCAACTTTGAACATAACACGCACAAATTCAACACTGGAGGATACAATACTGGATCTCTACACGCACGGGTTAATCTGAATCCGCAACAAGTCATTCGACCAGTACGTCAGGTATGGGTTCCAAAATCTCGAAATGTTTGTTTTTCTAGTTTTGTATGTTTTGGAGCACATACAGGAACCTCGTGGTATTTTGATAGTGCGTGCTCAAGGCACATGACTGGAGTTCCTGAATTCTTGCAAAAATTCAAACCTGGATTTGGTGGACATGTTAAATTTGGTGATGGAAAACGGAGCAGAATAATTGGCAAGGGTGAGTTGGCGATTAAAGGACTCCCTGTGTTTCAAGATGTATTGCTTGTGGAAGGTCTGAAGGCCAATCTATTGAGCATCAGCCATCTATGTGACGATGATATGACAGTTAACTTTGACAAAGGAAAATGTATTGTGAACCATGGGACTGGAGTATTCACTGGAACAAGGTCAATAGATAATTGTTATTTGCTCGATCAAGATGTCACATGCTTGAGCTCGAAGAAGGAAGTTAGCACTCTATGGCACAGAAAATTGGGACATATAAATTACAAGTCTCTGGCACGTATTTCCAGACTGAATGCAGTCAGAGGTATTCCTGAAATCGGTGAAAGCAAGGAGGTTGTGTGTGGCTCATGTAAAGAAGGAAAGCAAATTCGGATCCCACATCACGCTGTTCATGATGTTTCAACGTCAAGACTTTTGGAGCTTCTACATATGGACTTAATGGGGCCGATCAATACACCCAGTGTTGCAGGGAAGAAGTACATTTTTGTGTGTGTGGACGACTTCTCGAGATATACTTGGGTATCTTTTCTCAAAGAGAAATCAGAGGCAGCTGAAGTTTTCGAGACCTTGGTGTACAAATTACACATTGAAAAGGGATCTACTCAGGCAAGAATTGCCCGTATCAGAAGTGATCATGGAAAGGAGTTTGAAAACTCTAGGTTTAATGACATCTGTAAGACACTCGGTATACACCACGAGTTCTCTGCTCCCATCACACCGCAACAAAATGGTATAGTTGAAAGGAAGAATCGAACACTGCAGGAAATGGCCAGAGCAATGTTGGCCGAAAAGAAAATTCATTCTAAATACTGGGCTGAGGCGCTTCATACAGCATGCTACACCATCAACAGAGTATATTTGCGTCCATTTACTGAGAAGACACCATATGAGATTTGGAAAGGGAAGAAACCTGATGTGTCGTATTTCCATGTTTTTGGCAGTAAGTGTTATATTCTAAAAGATCGTGAGCCGTTAGCTAAGTTTGAATCTAGAAGTGATGTCGGGATATTCTTGGGATATTCTCCCACCAGTCGAGCATACCGAGTGCTTAATCAACGTACTGGAACGGTCATGGAATCTATTAATGTGGTGGTAGATGATTCTGAGGATGACAGAGTTGGAGAAGGTGAAGTGCTGGAACCAGTGTTCCCTACCGGTGTTGAAACACCAACAGTGTCAACTGGTGTTGAAACACCAGAAACCGAGACACCTGAACCTGAACGGCGTCCGTCCAGACAGATGCAACTTCGGGATCAACCTCGTGTAAATTACAGGGAATTGGCAGGATTATCTTGTTTCATATCACTCACGGAGCCGAAGAATTATAAAGAGGCTTTACTCGATGAATATTGGATCTCTGCTATGCAAGAAGAATTACAGCAATTCGAAAGAAACAATGTTTGGGTTCTTACCCAACGACCTGCAAATGTCAATGTGATCGGTACCAAGTGGATTTTCAAGAATAAATCTGATGCAGATGGTAATATCACAAGGAATAAAGCACGCCTAGTTGCTCAAGGATACACGCAAGTCGAAGGCATAGACTTTGATGAGACTTTTGCACCTGTAGCCAGATTGGAGTCAATCAGACTGTTGTTGGCTGTGTCGTGCATTCTGGACTTTACTCTTTTCCAGATGGATGTCAAGAGTGCTTTCTTGAATGGGGTCGTGAAGGAGGAGGTGTATGTGGAGCAACCTAAAGGGTTTGAAGATCCACAGTTTCCTGATTTTGTCTATCGATTGAATAAGGCACTATATGGCCTCAAGCAGGCCCCCCGAGCATGGTATGAGCGACTGACAACCTTTCTGATTAAAAAGGGCTATCGTCGAGGGGGAGTAGATCGGACTCTGTTCGTACTACACAGAGGTTCAAACATTCTGATTGCACAGATTTATGTAGATGATATTGTGTTTGGATCCACCTCTTCAGTCCTGTTAAAGGAGTTTGTTGATTTAATGACTAATGAATTCGAAATGAGCATGGTAGGGAAACTGTCATATTTTCTGGGATTGCAAGTTATTCAGGAGAAGAATGGTCTCTTCATCAATCAACAGAAGTATGCTGAAAACTTGATCAAGAGATTTGGTCTTACAAGCGCAAAAGCAATACGCACTCCAATGGCTACTACTGATAAATTGACAAAAGATGAGCATGGACAAAGTGTTGATCAGAAAATGTACAGGAGTATGATTGGGAGCCTGCTGTACTTAACAGCAAGTAGACCAGACATTTGTTTGAGTGTTGGTATTTGTGCTCGCTATCAAGCAGATCCAAAGGAATCACATATGTCGGCAGTGAAGAGGATTATTCGGTATATCAGTGGAACAGTGGAGTATGGAGTATGGTTTTCTCGAAACAAGGATTCACAGTTAGTAGGATTCAGTGATTCAGACTGGGCTGGGAATGCTGATGATCGTAAGAGTACTACAGGTGGATGCTTCTTTGCTGGACCGAATCTAGTCAGCTGGTATAGCAAAAAGCAGAACTCAATATCTTTGTCTACGGCTGAAGCAGAGTATTTAGCTGCTGGAAGTTGTTGTGCACAACTTTTGTGGATGAAGCAGATGATGAGAGATTATGGGTTTGATGATGTAAGTCTGACAGTGCTGTGTGATAATAAAAGCGCTATTGATATTTCCAGGAATCCTGTGCAACATTCGAGGACGAAGCACATTGATATTCGTCATCATTTTATTAGGGACCTGGTTGAAAAAGAAGAAGTTACAGTCCAGTATGTGCCAACAGCTGAACAACTTGCCGATATCTTTACAAAACCTCTGGATGGTGAGACGTTTGAAGTACTCAGGCAACACTTGGGTGTCTGTCGAATGTGAGGTACTCTGATCTGTACTTTCTGTTGTATTATTTATTGTTGCTTTGTTTCTTAGTTAATATGGTGAAAAAGAAAAATGAAAAACCGAAAATACCAAAAATTTGTGAAGTGGTGTTTAAACACCGAGGACTTCAGAGGGAGAACAATCGGCTGGGCCGAAAGAAAATTTATTGGGCCTAGGCTTGAATTCAGAAGGAAAGGAAACGAGAAGGTCTGTTGGGTTTCGGAAAAAGGGGGGAAAAAGGAGAAAGTGACAAATTGATTCCCACACAAACTCAAACACTCGACTGTTCATCTTCCTCATAGCTCACAACTCCCTGTTCATCAGAAACAGTTGCCGAACCCTCACTTTGTGTAATCCACTCAAAACCCTGCAACAATGGCGAGCTCCAAGTTCAAGAAGATGGTCCGAGAATTTGTCAAGGTGCGGGTGCCGGAGAATCCGCGATTTGAAGAGCTCGGTGTGGATGCGAATGTGGACGAGCTGTGTGGAGATCGAGTGCAGACACTAGCCAAGTGGGGTGGAAAAATTCAGAGACGGAAAGCTAGGTTTGACCATTCTTTCGTCTATGATGGAATGTATTTTAGCTCTGTTCTTGATTTCATAGAGTGGATGGTGCAAAACAGGGGTTATGTAGACCTTAGAAAGTATGAACATTTGCGTGGCAAGATTAACAATTTTAAGCTTGAGGAATTGTTGACTGGTGGTATAGGAGAAATAAAGGAAATTAGTGACTATAATGCCAAACTAGTTGGAATAGATTTCGGTGAACAGTATAAAGTTGGAGATGATTTAGGCCAATATTTTACTATCTATACACGGATAGGGTCCCTGCACAGGCCTATTCTCAGACAATTGGGTGATGATGCTGTGATTCAGCCCTGGATAAAAGTGGTGAAATCCACTGATGTAGCTATGGAGATGGTTTGCGTTGATGAGTCCCTGAATCAGACTCAAGAGTCACTCAGAAATTTGCCTGTTCCGGTTTTGGAGATTAGTGACAGTGAAGAAGAAGAAGGGTGTGGTGAGAAAGTTGATACAGAGGAAAATCCGATGAATGAACCAGGAGATGCTTCTTCGCTGGATGAGGCTCTGGCGACATTTATGAGATCCGAGGAGGCTCTGGCAGCATTTCTTGGATCAGGTTCTGAGAAAGAAGGTGATGAAGATGTGGGAGTAGATTCAGAGAAGAATACTGTTGGAACTGTGGCTGAGGATAAGAATGAAAATACTGAGAGGCCAGAAGAGGAGAAGTCAGAAGGAGTAAATTTGGACAGCACTCATGTGGAAGGAGACACTGCAGTAATGGGCTCTGGTGTTCCAACACCAGGAGTAGATTTGACCGAGGAGCATCAGATCTCTGTGCTATTTGGAAGTGATGTTGAAACTACACCAGAGACAAGTCCAGCTCAGGGACTTAAGAGGAAAAGGCAGCAACATGGTGTTGAAACACCAATTGCATCTGACACCAGATCTTTACCTCAGATGCCTGAGATTGTTGAAGAGAATGTGGCCTCAGCAAGTAAGAAAATTCGGAGATCAAAGCGATGCAGAGACAAGGGCACAGCTGAAAGTTATGATAGTGACGAGCCTATTGGACAGAAGCTGAAGAGATTGAGAGCAGAAAGGAAGAAGAAATCTGCAGAGAAAATAAAGCCCAAAGTACTGCCAGCACCTGAGGTCAGTAAAGCCATTAGCAGTGAATGGTATGACAATGATGTTCAAGACAAGTATGAATTCATCAGTGGAAGGAAAATCCTAGCCGAGAGACCGGCTGATGCCAAGAAATTTGAAGACTGTGGCTTTACTGCTTTTCTCAAATACCTTAAGGTGTTTAGAGCTGCCACCTGCTTTGCAGAGTTCAACAAACAAATGGTACTGGAATTTTATTCAAATTTGAAGGAAGAATCTGAAGATGAAGACTCTGGATGGTATCACAGAGTCTATGTGAGAGGTAAAATCATTGCTTTTTCTCCTGAGGCTGTAAATAGGTGTTTGCAGCATGGCAGTTTCAAGAACTCTCAATCGGTGTTCCAACACCAAGCTCCAGAAAATTTTGATGAGGTAGCAGTTGAGCTGACAGGAGGAGTGGAAACTAGTTGGCCACTTGCTGGGAGACAACAAATACCAGCTTCAAATCTGACTTCCAGGTACTACTGTCTATACATGGTTGCGGTGCATAACTGGATTCCTTCAGTAAACAGCACCATGGTTACAAAAGAAATGGCAACGCTGCTGTATAGTCTTGGTGCGAGGCAACGAGTGGATTTGGGCAGACTCATATTTAATGACATTCTGGATTGTGCTCGTAAAACTAGGAAGGAATCACTTGTCCATCCGTGTATTATTTCCATGATACTGCTGAAGGGAGGAGCAGGTGCAAGAGAAACAGATGAGATAATCTCCACTCAGGCGTTACGACCAACACTCAGGACTTTGAGCGGTCGGATAGTGAAGGATCTACCCTGGACACCTCCGGCGACTACTGGCTTGGATAGAGGAGCAGCTCGGCTGAAAGCAATTGAGGCAAGGGCAGTTGCGTGTCATGAACTACTAAGTCGTCATCAGGCTAGTATTGCAAAGATTCAGGGGGAGATTGCAGACTTGGAGGCTGAAAGAGCAACTTTATTGGCAGAAACTCAAGACGGATCACATGATGGTACTTCGGATGAATCGGACGATAGTTTGGCCTGATTTGTTTTTAGTGTCCTTGTCATATTCATGAATTCAGGGGGAGAATTTGGGATTCTTGCAATTTTTGAATTGCTAGCTGATTTTATGGTAATTTGTGCTATCTGGTATTCTGGTATTTTACAGTTATTATGCTGCTTGGTTTTCTGGTGTTCTATGGTGTTTATGCTAATGTGGTATGAATTCACCAATATGCCAAGGGGGAGATTGTAAAGTCCTCCGGAGTTGGACTTATGAATGGCATATTGTGAATAGTGGTAATCTGGTGTTTGAACACCACTGAGTGAATCCTGGCGATATGGTGTTTAAACACCACTGCTGTCCAGCAGTTTCCAGCAGCTGCGGTGTTGATGTCCACGATTTAAGGAGTATATTATGGGATATAATTGTGCGATCTGATCAGAATATTATGAAGATAATTGATTGATTTCGTGGTCATCTAATTCTGGTAAACGAATATTCCTGTAATAGTTAGGAATTGGTTAAGTAGTTAATTATGGAACAAGTCCTATTGATAACAGGATTGTTCATTTAAATACCAGATTTGTATTAGATCTTTCCTTAGACTAGAAGTCTATTTGGGGTAGAAGTTCGACAAGGAAAGAAGTCTAATGAAGGCAGGATTGCGATGAGATAAAGTGAAGAAAATTACAACGCAATCGGAGAGGCTTCCACGACTATTCTCTACGTTGAGAACTTTGGAGCGATCTGCCGTGTTTGTTTGGAGGTTCGTAAATCAACCGACCAAGTTCTTAAAGATCAGAAACAAGGAAGTCTTAATTCCTCGGGAGGAGGAGATCCAGGGAGACGTGTTGATCGTGAGGGTTCAACGGCGTAGGATCGACAGTGAGGGGAGCTCACAACATTCACTCTGTAGGTTAGCAATGGATTAGTATTTAAGTTAAGCTTCTTGTACTAAAGACTGCTTTCTAGTGAATGGTTTCTGATCTGGGCAAGGCCCCGCAGACGTAGGTGTATTTGCACCGAACTGCGTAAACAAGTTGTGTGTGCACTGCGTGTTTAGTTTTGCGTTTAACACCAAACTAATCTTGGTGTTCCAACACCAAACTATTAAACAACTTGGTATAAAAGTTTAGTAATCAGGTGAAACGGAATTTCAGAATACAACCCTCCTTTGTTGCACTAGTACTTTTACCATTAAAGAGCCCAGCAGGTTCAGAAGGTTTATCGTACAACTCAACAAACATATCAAAATTACCGCCATGTGGTTCAAAGCTCCTGTATCTATTATCCATTGATCAAGACATTTCTTACCATGAAGTTTGGAGTTGAAGTAAAAATGGAACAAGTCTTTAGAGCCGCGACCAATTGTTGAACCTGAGAATCGGACAAAGTAGGAAGACTTGTGCGATCGAAGTCGCTCGAACCAGCACCTGCTGTTTGCCGGTTGCTGTCTATGGCTGCAGCAAAATTTCCATGCCCACACCCGCTATTACGTCCACCACCACGGCCCCAGCGTCCACTACTAGTGCCTCTGCCATGACCGCCAAATCTTTTAGGCCAACCAACCAGATCAATGCAACGCTCCTTATCGTGTCCTTTTTGACCACAATGTGTGCAACTACGAGGCTCAACGCTTTCACCAAAAGTCTGTCCTTGCACACGACTAGCGGCCTGTCCGTCAACAGCAAACCCAACAATGTCACCACGAGAAGCGTGGGATCAACGACAGTCAAATGACGCTCAGTCGCTAAGAATTTACCATGCACATATGATAAGGAAGGCAAATGATCCATCATAAGCAGCCTTTCAACCACAGTCTTGTACTTAGAACTATCAAGGCCAATAAAAAATTGATGCAATATTTCATTCTCAAGCAACGTATTGTAATCCCCAGCAACGGAACAGGTTCAAGTGGGTAATTTAATGGCACTGGCTAATTCATCCCACAACGTGCGCAAATCCCCATAATACTCAGACACCGAGTGCTCACGTTGTTTACAATCACCAATACAACTTTTTAACTCATAAACGCGAGACCCATTACGTTGCCAATACCGCTCACGTAAATCATCCCACAACTCATTCACATTATCGGGAAAAGGAATAGTCTTGCGAATAGAAACATCTAGGGTATTGAAAATTCAAGCGACGAGCATAAAATTAACAATTCCCCACTGTTCAAAATCGTGAGATTTAGAACCAGGAGGTTTAATGGACCCATCAACAAACCCAAATTTATTCTTTACTCGTAAATTATTTCGCAAAGAACGAACCCATTCATCATAGTTTTGACCATTCAACAAAATCAGACTAAGAACCGAACCCGTACCTTCTGAAGGATGAAGATAATAGGGAGTGAAAGGTTCATACTTTCCGGGAGAAGTAGACGTTGAAGGAGAAGACTTGGGCTGATCATCATCACCCATCCTGTGAGCAACCAACCACCACCACGCGGCTCTGCAAACAACCAAACACCACCACATGGCAGTCAGGCGAGAAAGACGTACACCAGGAAATTAGGGGAAAAATCCTTAATTTATTGCTCTGATACCATGACGAAACAATATGAGGAATAACTTGTGTCTTTCATTCTTATTCATCAGTATATATAACCATAGAATACAAGAGAAACCAAACATAAGTCAACAACCTAAACTATCGAAATCAGGGTTCCTTATGATCACCAGGAAGTGATGACCATGTGATTGACCCTTGGACGACATAATTTACCTCCTCATCAACCTGTAATGTTGGATTGATGGGGCCCTGCGGGCGAGGTACTTCGCCTAAACTATCGAACTTTACATAACTAAATGATTCTACACTATTTACTTTCCTAACAATTTGTTTGCATCAACTTGCAATTACCAAATGCGGTTGAAACCAGGCGTATAATTTACGATACTTAAAGTAGAGGGTCCCAATTCCCAAACTTTAAATTATGCACCCCATAGATTACAGCTAATGTTTATATTGCTTTTGGTGTGTTGTGTTTTATCTATTCATTATCTTTCATGTCTTTCACTATTAATCACTATTTTAATCTGAAAATCTAATTTTATCATATGGCTAAAAGGCAAAGAAGGGAACCTTTTGCGATAAAGTCATAAAGGTTAAAACCTTTTGGCAAAGGGGCACAATTAAAGCATGTGAACGGATTGAGAAAACAATGACTTACTATATTTTATCCACCTAAACTAAAAAAATGGCTGGTCTCACAAGTGGATAATCCGACCTAATCAAAAGGAATTTTTATTCCAAAGTTAAAATAGCTTTAAAAACTCAATCAAGATCCAATATTTGCCTATGATAATATTTATTTTTACTATCAATTGAAATCATTTAAATCTAAATCACAAAAATGATATTTGGCATTTTTAATGAAATGAAGAGAGTATATATTTTGTGAAATGGAGTTATGGTTACTAAAATTCGCTAGAAACTAGCGGTCCCTTTCCCCGTCGTACATGTAGATTCATTCCTTTTTACCTGATTTAAATTCACAACTCTTTTGATAAAGAAAATAGAGTATTCGATTGGAACACCAATCAAAAAAAAAATGCAATTACATAAACAATTGCTTACATAAAAAAAAATCAATCACATAATCAAATAAATCCAATTCCAGTAACATTTTGAGACCCCATAAACAGCTTTTAGACCACTCCACATTCATAATCTGATCCCTAGGGACAAAATCCAAAACAAAAACCACATCAATTTCCTCTCATTTCCTATGCATTTTCTTCTTCTTAACATGGCAATTTCTATCATGAATGCTAGTGACACAACCTAACTTCCTCTTCATTTCTTTCCATACACTTCCTCCACTCCCTTTCTTACCATGAACTCCTCTCCATCCACCATTCTCAATCTCCCTTCTCATCACATGACACTCCCTTTCAAGCTCCATAACCTTGCTCCCCATCTTCTCCATCTCCGCCTTCACCTCCTCCTCGCTCCCCTTCGTGCCAGTCTCATCCTCATCATCGTCCTCCTCCTCCTCCTCCATCTCGTACTTCATCAGCACCTTGTCGTTCAGATTCGTCCCTTTTTCCTCCCTCGGGAGGGTATCCCTGAGTTGCAATTGGCGCACGAAAAGTACCTACATTCATAAAAAAAACGCGTAAACATAATGATCCCACTTGATTAAAAAATTTAGGGTTCAGAGTTTAGAGCCACCTGAACCACCACCCTGATAGGCAATCTCTCGTTCTGCGCAGCATGGAGACAGGCTTCCGGGGACATCTTGTTGACATCAAGCACTTTGCAAATCTCCTCCCTCTCCGTTTCTGTCAAGTACTTATGCGTGTTGAAGTATACATCTATCGCGCGATAAATCCCATCAGAAGTCTTCTGAATCCCTTCTGAAACCACAGATGACAATCCAGCCAATGTCACAAAAGTGTGCATTTTCAGATCAATGTCACAAGAAATATCAATCAGAAACGTTTCTACAAGCTCAGCCACCGCGATCAATTCCCGACCATCTCCTCCACTATAGTTGTTGAAGAAGATTTTAAGGATTCTCTTGACACATTCTGTGTCGTATTTTTCAAGCGTCGCGTATCCCTGAGACGGGATCAGAAGATCCTCTGCAGTTGCTTCTTCCAATTGCTTCCCAATCCTCATTTCGAATCCACTTTTGCAATCCTCATTTGCATCCAAAACAATGGCAGCTTTCAGCATTTCAAACAATGAAGAACAGTGCAGCATTTTTACCTCATTTGGTAACATTTTTTCCACTGATTCAATGATCCCTCTTTTTCCAATCCCATTTCCCTCTTCTTTCAGCTCCAAAAGTACCCATCTTTTCGCGTAGCGAAAAACCGATGCACTAATATATTCCAACGGAACCTTTCCCTGAATCAACCTGTTTATGATAAACTCATAAACTTCTAAACGCAAAATGCTTAAATCATCCTCACATTTCAGCTCCTGAGAGAACAGCTTCCTCCTAACATTTCCATAATCGCGATCAATGTCATCTTCTCCATTCGATCTAGGGTTTCCAACGGGTTCTCCAAGCAAACTCGGCTTACACAGCGCCTTGGAAATGATGGACTCAATACAGGCCGCCACGAGGCCCTGATCCAGGGCGTCCTGGATTATGTTTTCCGCAGACTTTAGGGCACGAATGGATCGGTTCCAGCACGAAAGGACATAGCCCCGGAAGAACTCGATTGCCTGTCCGAGCAAATTGTTTCTGCAGTGCTCTTCGGTCATTTCCAGGTGCTGAGCTAGACAGGCGACATGGATAACGTTGTCAGTCGACAAACGTAGGTTGCAGCCATGGCAGAATCTTGCAACATGCTCGAACATTACAGGGTCAGCTAGGGCATTAGGTAGAACGTAAGAAAGATCCAGGGATGGAGGGTTTTTTTCGAGCAATGGCGCCAGCTTCCCTGATTTTGCAGCTAGAAGATCCTGAAACAATTGAAACCGAATCAAAAGTTTTAAAAAAACCTTAATCTTAAATTATGATCTTGCTTGCGTTCAGATACCTTAAACTCTTTACGATGAATCTAACACTATATCACGTTATAATGTCCTTACTGGTTAACTTAACCAATTTTGACCAAATGAATAGTATTCACTCACTGCGTTTTCAATTTTAGTCTGAAATAAGTTTCATCAATTTTTTACCATGCATATGAGGAAAAAACACACCAATAGAATTCAAAATCAAACATCAAAGCTGTAAAAAGAAACACATAAAAATTGGGAGACTATATAGCATAAATTACTGTTAGAGAATGGGAATTCGTTTTACTCCAATAGTGCATATAATTCTTACCTTGCCAACACTAAAGGGTGCTCCACCGACCAAAATTTGCAGTTTCGATGGTTCTTTTGATTGTAAGCTACCGGAAAAAGGAAGAATAATTCAAAGATGAGTTTCACATTCAGAAAGAGAAGGTGAAAACGAGGAATTTGAAGATAAAAACTAGAGAAAAGTAATGGAATCCATTTTTTTACCTGGTTGAAGATGATTCTGTCAACCTGGCCGCCATTGAAACTGAGCTTCAGTTGAAGAGGTAATTCAGAAACCTTTTGGGTTTAACGTAGGTGAAGTGATTTATGGAGTGTATTAATGTGTAGTGTACCGTTGAAAGGTTGAACATTCTACCTAAATATGAGGGATTCAGTTAGCATGAGAAATATGTGGAAAGACTATGACTGCGTACCAGTAACTAAAGCCTTCAGAATAGGATACACATCCATTAGTGCTAAATATCCTGGTCTTACCATGGCCATTTTCTCCGAGAAATATTTTATGTATTTGTATACTCACTCTCTCAAGGGATGGTAGTGGGGCGGGTTTAGGTGGAGGTCTGTCCCGCATCCGGTGGGGGTGGGATGGTTATCGGTATAAAAATCATACCCGTCATGGGTAGTGGGTCGGGTGTGGATATTAGTTCACACCCGTCCAGTGGCGGAGCCACATGGGGATTGGAGGGGGCTCCAACCCCAACCAAAAAAAATTTACGGAGAAATATAGGGAGTAAATTTGAAAAAAAAATTCTGCCCCGTTCGATATAGGAAAATATTGGGAAATTTTTTTCTAGCCCCCGCCACATATGTATCCTGGCTCCGCCCCTACACCCACCCCACCCCACTCCACTTAATCCATTATATACCTGCTAATTTAATATAAAATAAATTCTTTATTTATTCATAAAGTCCGTCTCTTGAAAGACGATCTTTCCATAAGTAATGGAAAGACCAAAGTTTAAAGCGTAAATTAGAAGAAATGAAGATAAAGTTTTTGGGTTGCATGAGTCGGGTTATAAATTTTATTACTACTACATGTTGCATAATAAATTCTTAATATTGCAACCTAGATCTTTTACCTTTTATTATTCTAATTAAACCCCTTCTTTCCATAAGCTTATGGAAAATCCGTCTTTCCCAAGACTTTGCCTAATTCATTTTGCACATATCTTACATATAATATTTCCATGTAAATATATTTATTAATATTAATATAAAGGTTACTATAAAAAAGTGAATTTCAGCTATTTTGGAGATATAAGTTGGATGAGTACAATGGATATAAAGTGGGTAGGGAGACCCAAGTGAGTGATTGGGCGGGTATGAATTTTGTATAATACCCAATGGGGCTAAGGTGGATTTTAAAAAATTGTCCCCGCCATGGGTGATGTGGCTGGTATGGGTATGAAAATTTTAGGTGGGTATATGTATGGAATCTATAGATGTACCATAATCCCCACCCCGCCATCCCTACTCTCACTCTATCCCTCTAGAACTTGCTTATTTACTTTTTCAAAATTAAATTTTGTAAACTTTCACCCTAAATTTTAACTAATATATTTAATAAAAATATCATGTGGGATCTTGTTAGATTTTTCTTAAGGCAAAGTCTTGGGAAAAATGGTCTTTCCATAAACTTATTGAAAGATGGGGTTTAATTTAAATAATGAAAGATTAAAGGTCTTAGTTGCAATATTAAAAATTTATTATACAACGTGTAGTAGTTATAAAGTATATAACCCGATTCATGCAACACAAAAATTTTATCTCGATTTCTTCTAATTTGCACTTTAAACCTTGGTCTTTCCATAACTTAGGGATGAAACGTCTTTCAAGAGACAGACTCTTGTCTTAAAGTCTATTTTCTAAATATCAATTTATTTTCGAAATCATTATATGTAGTTAGAGATATTATGATCAAATATGATCATTGAATACCGTGAAAAAGTAAATAAGAAAGAATTAATGGGACGGAAGGAGTATATTCTTTTTGAAATTAATCATTCATAGGTGGGTAAAGCATTCAGTAATGATTATAATAAGTAGAATTGACATCCAATTGAACTAGTCTTTATCAATAACTGATTTATTGGAGGAATGTGTAAAATACATGTTAACCAGAGTGATAGTTTATACTGTTATAAAGTAGCATCTAATAAAATCTGTAATATCACCATTAGGATATTAACTTGATTCATATGGAAATATTGTAATGCACTAATACTGCTATTGAAATACACATTAAATACGTACTCCCTCTGTTTCTTTAATAGTGGCACATCACTTTTGGTATTAAAATTTAGGAGATGCTTAATGAGTGGATGAAACTGAATTGAAAGAAGAAAAAGTAAAATGAGTGGATGTAATAACCTTAAACTTGCCATAAATAGAAAGTGTCAATATAAAAGAAACATCCAAAATTAGAAAGTGTGCCACTATTAAAGAAACGGAGGGAGTATATCCTGCATACTTTGATATAACAGGAGGACAATATAAAAGGTTATTACGGCTAGCCCTGGGCCGCCTCGACCACCCGACACTACAGGCCCGGTCAGGGGGGTAAGTCACGGTAACTAGCTGTCAGGATCCAAGCTAGGGTCGTACTCGCAGCCCACCAGGAGCCCCACCCGCCACGTGGCCCGAAAGCCACGCTTTGCGCAAGGACAACCCACACGGTAGCATACGAGCCTCGATCCCGGAGTTCCCCCCTAAATTCACTTGTCCCAAGCAACTGGGTACACCCGCGGGTGTACAGGAGGACAATATAAGAATCGTGCATTCGTTTTCGACTATTTACTTCGGCATATTTGTATTTTCATTTGCATTTTTTAACCATTTAGGTTTTGTTCTTTCCAATTGATCTACATTTCAACTCAATTCAATTCAATTTTAAAGTGATACTATCGAGTTTAATTAATTTTGGTCTTTCATTTTTTTATGTTTAGTTTTAATTCAGCTTAGTTTATTTGAAAGTTAATTGGGAAGAATAGAGTATTAGTGCGTAGAATCATTTGTAAATTAAACTTTTACAAAAAATTATACAGCATATAATTTCAATTATATTATAGAATCCTGAGGTACAGATTGAGATTACAATATATTCCTGAGTACCTATTTTTACGCTTCTAAAGCTTCGAAAGGAGAAGCTGCACATCGGATTCGGCTAAGTATCGAAACGCCGATTCGGTCGGATGAATACTATCCCAAAATAGAAATTTGTTTGGGTCCCTACAAGTGAGGGCCAATTCATTACACAAAGGTCCAACTTCAAAAAGTCCAGTGCCACAACAGCCCCTGTATGTTTCCTCAAACCCTGGAAATTCCAAAACCCATCTTATTCTTTTGAGTCAATCGTTAGAATGATCGTAACTTTAACTTGAAAGTCCATGTAAGGTGAGAAAGTGTCAGAAGAACTCTAACTTTGCGATGTATATGACCATCTGACCCCGAGTGCCATTGACTTCAATTGTTAACGGAAGACTTGACTAGAGTTTAAGGAAATGACAATTTTACTCCTGGATTATGGGAGCAGGGGTATTTTTGTCATTTCAGGTCTAGTCAACACCCAAATATATGAGCCCACGTTGGAACAGTTACAAAAAGGTTATAACTGCGCATTTTGTTATAAAGTTAGGGTTACGCTAACACTTTCTCATTTTGCAGAGTTATATTGACACTTTCAGCCTAAAATTAGTGTTAAAAGCGCAGAAATCCATATCCTTTTTTCTTCACTCAAAACACCAAAGAAAAAAAGTAAACTAAAACGATAATCACAAAACACAAGTTCTATGATTATAGAAAAACATACCGAACTTTTTCGGATTTTCGATCATCTGCATCATGCGAGCGTATACGTCGGAAAACAGGATTATACTGCCGGGAAGTGTTTTCTGAATCTGAGGAAGAAGTTCGATGAGTTTGAGATTGTAAGAAACGGCGTCCTGATTTTCTCTATCAACACATTTGTTTTTCAATCTTGTAAGCTTGAGAGTCATTTGGATCGGGACACAACCCATCGGAGGGAGGCTGGAGATCACCATTATCCGGCATCCGAGATGGTATATTTTCTGAAAAATTGAACAGACGTAGGTTATGTTTGGTGGAATTGTGCTTACGTATTTTTAAAATGTGGGACATTAACTTATGTTGTTTCTTCTAAATGCTTTCATCCGTCCCAGCTAAAATTTCTCCGAAATAAGTTCACAACCTCTGACAAACACGTTGATTGTTAATATGTTTAACTACTTATTATAATGGATCATAAAACTTTTGATATATAGATATTACATGCTACGACCAATCTAACAATAGTTACTCATATATTCACTCAAATATATGGTAAAAGTTTGACAATTCGGATTGATTTTTTTCTTCTATGCAACTCAGAGGCGGATCTAAAAAAAAAATGATGGGTCATAATTTAATTTGGTGCCTCTGTGTCTGATGGTAATATTAGAACTCCAAGAAATTGTAAAATTTATTGGATTATGGTTGGTCAAAATTTTAAAATAAATAGGGGTATTAATAAAAAAAAGAGTATATATTAATTAATTAAAAAGTGAAAAATAAATTTTAAAGAAAAAAAGTAAGATAATTGCCTTACCTTGCATAAGGCTGGCTACGCCTCTGATGCAATTTTAATTAAAACAGAGAGAGTAGCTTTTTTAGTAGTTTATCAACCACCTACAACTTAGGCGAATATACTCACAACATGGTGCAAGGCCGACTTAGAGGGTGTTCGAGACAGTGGAAGATCTACATGGGGAAGAAAATTAGGAGTAATTTTGAAAAATTTAAGCAGCCCCCTCTAACATGAAAAAATATTGAATTTTTTTTCTTATCAGCCCCGTCATATATATTTTCTAGCTCCAAAATAACATATAGTATCAAATATCACCCTCATTTATAAAGACTCAAAAATATTCAAACCCTCTTTTAGTTTTTTCTTTTGTAGCCTAGCACCAACCATAAAACACTGAAATGACCATAACATAAAAAATGTGAATATATGAGAAATTACCCTAATAAAAATCGTGAGCTTGTGTTGCAAATAATCTTGGTAACTGGAGATGTTGAACTGAATCCTTCTTGCATTGGGTAAATCATAATAATTATAGATATGATCAAGAGCTCCAACAGTCACAATCACTAGAGCTCCGGCAACAATTCTCCTCGCCTCTTTCTCTCCGGCGATACCAACCAGCCTCTTCACATACTCCTTAAAATACTCTACTTGCTCCGCCATCGAGATGACCCCGGAAAGTGCCGTCGTCATCTCGTCCAGGCCGGACCCCGCCGATGCAAAGCTGACGCCAGTTCGCAGCTCTGCATCGGAGAGGCCCGGCAGAAGGTATGGCGGAACTGCCTCCTTAAGGCAAAGAATGGATGCCAACATGTCTGGCACGAGTTTACCGTTGGAGAATCTCCCCGTCGGAATCCGGCCGGGGAAGTTGTCGCCGTATGGCGGGTGGTTTCCCCGGAACGTCGTCGGAATGTAGTTGTTGTTCCCCGGATCCAACGAGGAATCGCCGAAGGATAGGATTGCGGGGAATGAGAAGTTGTGAACGTTGCATTTGGCACTTGTTTGGACAATGAGATAGAAAATTATAAGGAGATTTTTCATGGTTGTGATCATGCAAATTTGCATCGGTCTCTAATGAGCAATTTGGTTGGTTTAGCAATTGAGTTGAGTGAGCAAAAGGGTTTGTATAGATAGATGGGAAAAAACGCACTCTAACTGATTTTAGGAGTTTGCCATTGGGGAACTTGAGTGAGCTCTCTAGCTCAACTCACTGGCAAAAAATACAATGGTTGATGAGCAATTGACGTTTTAAATTTTCTTTTATTCCGGAAACATGTACACTATAGGGACGATTATAGTAAGTGGAATTAGAACCGTCACCTTCTTCTCTAGGCTTACATGATGGTAAAATGGTGTTGCTGATTATAGTGAAGTCGTCTGTGCGGTGTTGATGTGATAACTCTTTAATGAAATGATTCAATCTAAGAAAGATTAAAATATTCTTGTAAATATCTCTTTGATTGTAGTTGGACGAAACTTAACTAATTTAGCATATACAAGAGAAGTCTATGGTGTTGACTTGTCTCATTAACTAGTTTGATGGTTAAAAGTGATCGAAATATATTGAGCAGCTATCAATTCTGATTGATTTTTCAAAAAAGTAAAAGCCTTCAAAAAATGAGAAAATATATTGAGATAGGGTACTATGGCCTGGGGAATTTCGTTAGACCAGCCCACAGCTCACCTAAAGAATTTTCATGACATTCGGCTCAAATCACTTTGGGCTAGCCCATTTTTGCATATCTAACACTTATTCCCAAAATAATAATAACGAGTGCTCCATTCGGTTCACTTACTTTTGAAACTTGGATTTAGAATATGTACGATTAATGGTATAGAATGTATTGAAAGAGTAAAAAATAAATAATCTAAAATTTGCTAAATAAGGAAGGAGTCAATGTTAAAAAATCATCCAAAAAAGGAAAGTGAGTCAATGTTAGCAAACCGGAGGGAGTAGTACTTTCCTTCAAGCTTTTGTTAATTGGAGTTTGGTTCAATAATTTATCCTCCCTCATCTTTACGTAAAAACTGTGAATTTTAGAGTAATTTTTTAATAAAGACTAATATATGAATGACATATGCCATAGTTCAATTCATAAGTGGGTGATAAGGTGCAATGGTGGTGGTTCCACCAAAGGCTTTCGTATTGGTGGTTCGCTGGTGGTGCCACTGATGTGATTTTCCAACCTATAAATTGTCGATGAATGTGCAATTGTGGCAGTTTATTGGTGGTGCAACAGATGGAGTAATCATTACAGTTTAGACCTACATTTTCTATTTTCTACTATATTTAATCTTAATTTGATTTAATTTAATTTAGTTTATTTCAGTTATAATCGAAATAACATGGTCTAAGTACAGACATTTGAAATTATGTCGGTCATAATTCACAAGCTACAGCATTTGTAGAGAAACTGTATTATACACATTATTTTCACACTTAATATTACACAAACATTAAAAAAGAAATAAAATGTTTAAGAAAAGTATGGAATAAGCTTTTTCATTAGTTGCTCAGCCAAGTAACGATATGTTGATTCTCCCGGATGAATACTGTCCCAGAAAACGAACCGGGTTGGATCGCCACAAACCGGAGTCAATTCATTGCACAAAGGCCCCGCTTCAAGAATCCCAGTGCCGCAACACCCCCTCGAGGTTTCAATAAATCCTGAAATTTCCCCAAAACAATTGTTTTCTCACTGAAAAGGACAAGAAGTCACATCAATCCAGGGCTATTTTGAAACACATACCGAAATTCTGTGGCATTTTGATCATGTTCAGGAAGTTGGTGTATGAATCTGCAAATAAGATTTTGCTGCCCGGGAGCGTTTCCTGGATTCTTGGAAGAAGTTTGATGAGTTTGAGGTTGTAAGATTGAGAGTCCTGATTTTGCCTATTGATGCATTTTCTGAGTATGGATAAACCGGCTGTTAATTGGATTGGGAGGCAACCGATCGGAGGTAAGCCGGAGACCACCATTTTCCGGCATCCAAGTTCATATAGTTCCTGATAAATTAATCACATAACAAACTAAAATGAAAAAAAAAAAGTGTTCAGATCACAGTCATTTGATGTTTTAAAGTTGCATATGTAAAAAAATATGTTTTTGCATGGTGGCAGAATCATGACAATATCTTATGGGAGGCTCAATTACAATCCAAAAAAATTCTTTGAGAAGTAGGGACAGAAGGGGTGGCGAAACCCGAAAATCTAATGACACCTTAACATTAATAATTTTGGTCAACTTGCAAAAATTAATATATGCAAATACAACTGAGAACGGCAGGAGGGGGGGGGGGACTGAAATGTAGGTAACAAAGGCCTGATACATAGGACGTTTAAATTTTTCTTTTATTCTAGTACATAGGACGTTAAAAAAGAAGAAAAAGAAATTAGAGGACAACGAATGCATCCTCTTCATTCACGTTATAAAAAGGAAAAAAAGAAAAAAAGAAAAAAGAGGACGCATTCCTCATATGCATCGAGTCAAAATTTTCACCCTATTAGGGTCCGAGTCGAATTTAATAACTAAAAAGCAGTCAGTGCAACTATTTCATATTATCACCTTTTTTTCATTTGAGTTGATCTGAACTATATTATATAATAATCATATGTTTTTCACTTTCAAATGAATCGAACCATATGAACTAAACCGAACTGAATTGAAATTAAGCAAACCACCGAATGATAGTAAGAGGAACGAGACCCACCTTAATGAAGTTCATGAGCTTGTTCTGCAAAAAATCCTGGTACCCAGAAACGCCGAACTGAATCCTCCTCGTCGGTATATCATAGAAGTTAAAGATAAAATCATTAGTTCCGGCACTGATAATCACCAGAGCTCCGGCGAGGATCCTCCGTGCCTCCTTCTTTCCGACAATCCCCACCAACCTCTGCACATACTCCTTTAAGTACTCCGTCTGCTCCGACATCGGAATCACTCCCGAAACCGCCGTCGTAACCTCGTCGAGGCCGGAGCCTCCCGACGCGAAGCTGACGCCGGTGAGAAGCTCCTCGTCGGAGATATCCGGCTGTAAAAATGGCGGCACCGTTTCCTTTAAGCAGAGCATGGATGCTAGGAAATCCGGGACGAGTTTGCCGTTGGAGAATCTGCCCGTCGGAATCTTTCCCGGAAAATCGTGTCCGTACGGCGGGTGGTTTCCTCGGAACAACGTCGGGATGTAGTTGTTGTTGCCGGTGTCGACTGTGGAATCGCCGAAGATCAAAATGGCGGGGAATTTGTTGGGGAATGATGAGTTGTGAATCTTGTGATTGCATAGTTTGGTGGATGTGATTTTGGTGCAAAGTTGGATTAGAAGGAAGAAAATGAGCAGATTCTTGGAAGCCATGGTTATGGAGATTTTTGTTGATTCCTTAATCTATTTATTTTTTCTCTATGTTGAAGAGGATAAAGGAATGTATGTCTTGGGTTGAAATCCAAAGAAATCCAGATTGCTTTCTACATAGAGAATTGTTTGTCTTACATTGAAGTTTAGAGAAATCTAGGTTGCTAAGTCTGATTTTATTTTCAATTCAGTTTACCTCGATCAAAATATAAAATGTTTGTTGATACTATTTGGTTTAGATTATTCCTGTTTCCACTGTATTATTTAAGTACAGTACAATTCAGCATGATATCAGTTTGAGAAAACTAGGACTTAGTAGTCGGTGGCAAAATCATACTCAAAAATTAGGTCGGCTTATTGATTAAGATCATCAATTGATCGAAAAAGATAACATTTTTACAGATAGATGGAGCAAAATACTATAAAAAAAAATCATATTATTAATGTCACAACTATAATCATGTTGACGCGATTTCATTAAAAAAATATAGGTTTTTGTTATAGACTCTGACCTCTCGATTTTGTTTTTCTCAACTTAAATGAAATTCAGTTACATTAATCATATAAAATATATTTGAATTCAATTCATTCAATTCATTTCAATTCAAATCCGTTGAAATTAACGGGGAGTGAAATGGCTCATTCGGAGTATAATAGGCGTTAAGGCGGGGTTTGTTGTTTTGTTGCAGAATGTACTTTTCAATGTCCAAGTCGAATCTATGAATGGCACAAATATCTATCTACACTTAGTAACAGGACAAATATATTGCTGCATAACGGCCGAAGAAGATAGTAACGTTGTTTTTCTGTTTTCACACGGATTGGTGAAGTTTTTGTTTGAGAAAAATCCAAGGGTAATATGATAGTTTAAAGGCCTTTGGGATTTACTTGCAGAATTGGTCTGGTTATTTTTAGGGCAATCATGTTTTCTAGTGGTGATATTTCAGTTTTGGACTTGAGGATTTGGTGTGAATGGCCAGATAAACTCCATTGCTTGGATAAATTTAAGATACTCCACATGTCCCAATTTAAGTTGCAATTTTACTAAATAAAAGTATAGATATAACTATGTGCTAATCGAAAGTGCAAATATAACCCTATCTATTCAGGTTATGTGCAAATATAACCTTTTCAGCCTGTTGGAGGCCGGAATATGCTAAAATGACTATTTTGCCCCTCGGTAAAAAAATATTAAAAAACATTGAGATTACAAATCTAACCCTAAACCCCTAATCTCATCTCTTTCCCATTTTTCTCCGTCTCATCTTCATCTCCATTTGGGAAATTCTAATTTTTTTCTCCGATCTCATTTCTCGAATATTTGCTTCATCTTGTCTCCTCCTTGGTTGGAAAGTGGATCTACCTGACTTTGGCATTTCTTTGGCTCGCGTTTTTGGAAGCATAACCAAGTACGAATTCCGGTGACTTCTCCCGGCCATTTTCTGGGCTTCAACACGGCTCCGGTGTCTTGTCCCGACCGTGGTCATGGAAGATTATTGAACGGACCCGCTCAAATTTGCTCAACCGCGATGCATCTTGTTGTGTTTTTGCTGGGTTCCCTTTTAGCCCATAAAGTTTGATGCAACCAGGGTTTTCGGCGTGTTTTTCCGGTACCTTAGGAGGCATGACAGTGCACTAGTTTGATTGGTGTTTTTATTAAAATTGGACCTGCTTTGAATTTTGAGCAGTCCGATGGAGAACAATTTTGGACGGGTAGGTTTTTCAGATTTGGATGATTTTTGATGTTTAATATGCATAAATATGTTGGTATTCAACGGATGTTTGCACTGATTTTGGAGAAGACTATGGATTTTGGACTGAATTTATATGTTGGTCGAGTTTGGATAAACTTTTGTTTGGATCTGTTTTGGTTTGTATCAACATGGAGAATTTTGCTATGTTTTTATTGGGTTTTGTTAAGCACACAAATTTATGATACAATCTCATGGAGGGCGTGATTTCTCGGCAATTTTGTAAACACTACAGTTCCAGATTTGGTTTAATCATTTTTCCGGCGAGCTTAGGCATCATCATGGTAATTCTAGCTGTCTTTCTCGGTGTGTTCATCACTGGCCGCCGGTTTTTGGGCACATTATTTGGTTAACGGCAAATCATCGTTGGTGGCAGGCAGAGCTCTAAGCCCATTCTCCTTGATCACCTTCTCATCTGGGTGACGGAGTCCGGTGTCAAGGAAGGCTGATGGCAGGGGTTGAAAGGGTGGTGGTGGCGGCGGTTTGAAGGCAGTGAAGGTGGTGGTGGTTGAAAGGTGGTGAAGGTGGTGGTGGTTGAAAGGTGGTGAAGGTGGTGGTGGTTAAATGGTGGTGGTGGTTGAAAGGTGGTGGTGGTTGAAAGGTGGTGAAGGTGGTGGTGGTTGAAAGGTAGTGATGGCATGACGGGTGGTGGTGGTGGCCTGGTGGTGGCCAGGTGGGCGGGGGTGGTGGTGGTGGTTGGCGGAGAGGGTAAAATTATCCTTCTCATTTAAGGCTTGAGGCAGAAGAGTATTTTAGTCTTTTTAAGTGGGTCAATGGATGGAATTCGTTAGTCAATATTGGAATCATGGTTGGATGGTCATATTTGCACTTTCATTCAATAGTCAGGGTTATATTTGCACTAAAAAACAATTGAGTGTTATATCTTCCCTTTATTCAACATATATGGTTATATTTGCATATTACCATTTTACTATTTGACAAGTCAATAATGTCAAACTTTAACCACGTATTTGAATAGATACATAAACAATAATACTATCATATGTGATATTTCTGGATTCGTCATAATAAGTAGTTTCTAAATATTAAATTTTTATTTATTGTTATTTTACGTAGTTAAACATATTAGCGGTCAAACATGTTTCTTGAAGACCGTGAAAAAAAATTCTATGCAGTTTAAGATGGGACAGATGTAGTATGCATTGTCCCTCCCGGAGCATACGATAAATTGGAAGGATACAGAAAAAAGATTATTACTCCATCTTTCCCAGCTGAATTTGCACAAGCACTATTCATTTTGTAAAAATTGATTAATTTGAAAAGTAAAAATAGAGTAATATATAAGATAATATACTATCATGTGGGATCTTGTTAGAATCATCGTAACATCTATTTTTCATAATATCAACTTTTTATTATTTTTAAATGTGCATAAGTAAAGATATTAACGGTCAAACATAATTTTGATCAACTTGCAAAAGTCAACATGTGCAAATACAGCTGCGACGGAGGGAGTACAAACCTGGGGCAAGAATGACACACAAATTTAGACTAAAGAGGGTGAGATTGTGGTGTTTTCGACACAAAAAATGAGATTAAAGATGGTGAGATTGTGGTTTGTTGGTGTTATAACGTTTGGGTGTTCAGTGGAGCAGTCTCCACTGAATTTCAATAGATTTATTGGTGGTGGCTCCTAATATAGTTCTAGAGTTGGATATTTATATGTAATTTTGTTGCTCGTAATGTAATCAATCTTTTTAAAAAATTATTAGGGACTCAGAGCATCCACAATGGTTGCTCCTGAAGCAAACTTTTTTTAATAAGGAGCACTCTTATTTAATGAGGACCATTGTGTTGTTTTAAGGAGTTGGTACCTCTTTATTTGTGAAATGTCAACCAATCATTGAATGACATTTAACATAGCTAGTTATATATATATTTTAATTAATTATAATTTAAAATGAAAAGGAAGTGACATGAATGACACTTAAAAAGTGCTAATTAAATTCACTACCGTTGTGGATACTTTCAATTCTCGTAAATTGGTTACTCAACTTCTTTATATAAGTTGTGTTTATTAGTTTTAATAACAATAATTTATTTGGGAGCATTGATATGTTATATTTTCTTAGGGAAAATCCATAGGTAATTCTGTTATTGTAATTGCAGATATTACCTTCTAATTACTTAGTGACACATGAAATGTTGCTTATAATTAAAAACATCAATTTGACACAGAGAATGTTGCTATACATAAACGTCATTTTGACACATAAATAACTTAATGAGACATAAAATGTTGCTTATAAAACGTTAATTTGACACATAAATATAATTAGTGACACAAAAAGTGCTGCTTATAAAAACGTCATTTTACACATAAATGTAATTAGTGACACAGAAAATGTTGCTTATAAAACGTCGTTTGACACATAAAATGCAATTGGTGACAAATAAAAAATTTGCTTATTAAAACTTCAATTTGACATATGAAATGTAATTAGTACACATAGTGTGTTGCTTATATATTCATTTTGAACTATAGAACGTACTTAGTGACACAAAAAAGGTTGCTTTAAAAAATCAACTTGACACATAAAAGTTTGCTTATAAAAACGTCATTTTGACACATAAACAGTACTTTGTGACACATAAAAGGTTGCTTATGTAAGCGTCATTTTACACACAAAAAGCACTTAGTGACACATAAATCGTCACTTAAAAAGTCATTTTGACACATAAAACGCACTTACTGACAAATATAATCCACCAAATAATCACTCACCCGAATAGTAATCTGAATGTTCTGGTGCAGAAAATCCTGATAACCGGTAAGCCTGTAATCAATCTGCCTCGCCAGAGTCTGGTAAACGTTCAGTATCAGGTCACTAGTTCCGGCCAAAATGGCGGTGATCGACGCTTCCAGAACATTCCTCGCCTTCACTTCCCCAACGATGTCTTTCAGCCGCCGGACGTAAATCCCAAAATTCTCCACCTGTTTCGACAGCGGAAGAATGTCGTCGAAGATCATCGTGAGCTCATCGTAGCTGGTGCCGGTCCTGATCTCCTTCCCGGAAATACCTGGGTCGGCGAAAGGCGGGATCAAATCCTTGATCTTAAGCGCAGCGGAGATGAACTCCGGGAAGAGCCTCCCGTCGGAGAATATTCTGGTGGCGGTCCGACCGGGAAACGATAAGCCGTATGGTGCGTGGTTGGCTTTGATCGGTGTGTGGAGGAAGTTGTTGTTGCCGGTGTCGGCGAAACCGTCGCGGAAGGTGAAAATGGTGGGAAATGGTCTTGTGTCGGTTTTAATGTGGGCGAAGGAAAATGCAATGACGGAGAACTGGAGAATCAGATTGGGCCGAAGGGTGGGGCCTGCCATGGTTAATTGAGTTATGGTAAAAAATAGAGCGAACGACCTCATAGCCCCTCCAACTATCGTCATTTGACACTTTTGGTGCCCCATTGTTTTCGATCAATTTCATCCCCAAACTAAAAAAATTATCCACTTATCATACTTCCGCCCATTATGTCCGTCAATTTCTCATTTTGCTCTATTTTCTGAAGTCAACTTGACTTTTGAAAGGGTAAAAATGTCTTTCCTGAAATGTCCATCTAACTTCCTAAAATTGGGACGATTTCATTGTTTTGGACAACACACCCAGAAAAACCCTTCCAAATTCGCGAACCACCTCAAATTTCAACCTTTCCAAATTCAACTTCACCCACTGCTCGGTATGTAATGGTGCAATAATCGTTGAAGTTCCATTGCTGACTTGCACTGTTGGTTGAATTTCGAAAATGGCGTGGGTCGTTCGTTCAAGGGGTGCTAAGTTTGATCATCAGAAGGAGTACGGTAAGCTTCGATAACTCCTTAATCCTCGAAAATGTATGATATCTGCGCATTTGTAACCAATGCTTTGATCTGGCACTGTGTTTCCCAGGGCTAGGGTTTCTGTTATTTCGATTTGGGTCACTTTGTTTTTGGGATTTGAATACTGTAAATCAAGGTGTCTCACTCTGTTATTTGTGCGCTGATGATTTTGTCATATGTTTGTGGTCGAAAAAAGTTTATTGTTGGAATGATCTCATTGAATGCATGTATGACATGATAATTTTTAGTTTTGTTTCGAATGTAATGATGAAAATCAATGGGTTTCATTGATGTGCAGAGGGTATGTCTGATACTTTTTCCATCGAGCTGGGACATGGAGGGCAGTTTGTAGGTGGTGAGGTAATCCATTATGAGGGAGGAATTGTGGATTTTGTTGACAATGTCAACAAGGACATGTTCTCACTGGAAGAGTTTAAGGAAATGTCAGCTGAGATTGGGGTGGAAGGGAGGTTGAAGTTCTGGACAATTGAACCTGGTTTTCCTATAAACCTAGGATTGTATTGTATACATGGGGATGTAAAAATCAGGGAGATATGCACATGGATGAAGTGCAAAATAACTATTACTGTAATTTGTGTTGCTAAGACTCGTGAGAAAGGGGTGGTGGCTGGTAGTGGAGCAATTTGTGTGGAAGATGAGATGGAAAAGGATATTATAGAGATAGATGTTGCTGATGGTGGTGATAAAGGTTTAAGGGCTGATATTGGAGTAATTAGTGTGAAAGACGGGATGTGAGAGGGTACTATGTAGAAATTTGTGGCTTGGAGTGGTGATAAAGGTTTAAGGGCTCGGAGTTGTGAGAAATGTGGTGCTG
Organism: Rubia yunnanensis; assembly: GCA_037428765.1. Lineage (NCBI taxonomy): Eukaryota > Viridiplantae > Streptophyta > Magnoliopsida > Gentianales > Rubiaceae > Rubia > Rubia yunnanensis. The sequence continues at coordinate 139,226,160 of CM075062.1, read as the reverse complement.
ATAGTGGTGAGAAAGGGGTGGCTGAGAGTGGTGAGAAAGGTTTAACAGCTGAGACAAGTGTGAAAGGGGGTGCTGAAATTGAGGAAAATAATGTGGGAAAAGTTGCTGAAACTGATGGGGGGGCAAGGAGTTGAAACTGGAGTAGGTTTTGAAGTGGAAGAGGTTGTAGTTTCGGAGGAAGGTTATGAAACAACAAACAGTAGCACAGATGTAGAACTCTTTACTAAGATGACAAATTTTGTGCTGATGATTACCTTGAGAAGTGCTCGTTGAACAGTGATAGTGAAGTGAAATAAAGGTTGATGAAGATGAGGAGACCAATGGTTTGAAGGTTGATAAGCTGACTGGTGTTGATGCAGTTGTACTTGACTGGACTGCAAGGCAAGCAGGATTAGATAATGCTGGAGATTTGGGCAGCAACAACGAAGAGTTTTACAGTTGGCTGGACTCTCAATTGAGTCAATTAACACAGTTGGTGGATTCCCATGGTCGGGCTCTTGAAAATAATGGGGCTGGGAGTGGTGATCAGGAAGCATATGTTCCCACTCAGGCCGCACTGGAGCAGCGTATGAGTCCTGAACTAACTGAACCTACTATACCCGCAGAAGACACAACTGAACCTGCAAAAAGAAACAAACAGTGTTAAAATAGGGAATGGGGAAACTAGAAAAGGAAAAGGAAAAGATGGATTTTGATGATATATTGGATGAGGATCATGATGAAGATAGAGGAATCGAGCAGGAGGGTAATAAGGTGGATGAAGGTAGTGATTGTAAAGGCCAAGATGAAGTACAATTTGTTGATTTCAACCCAAAAAGAGACATTTTTAGGGCCCAATTTCATATTGGGATGCGATTTTCCAGCTCCGAGGAATTCAAGGAAGATATTCAACATTATGTTGTCTGGAATAAGAAGGACATTAGTTTCCCAAAAAATTTAAAGCACCGGGTCAGAGCTAAGTGTAAAAATTTATCTCCTTGGCTTTGATTTGCATCAAGGATCAATAAGTTCCGTACTAGTGACCTGTACATCAAGACATACAACGAGGAAAGGAGGAAGTCAACTGTAAAAAATTGAGAAAGACATGTTTACCCCTTCAAAAGTCAGGTTGACTTCAGAAAATGGAGCAAAATGAGAAATTGATGGACAGAATGGATGGAAGTATGATAAGTGGACGAGTTTTTATTTTGGGGATGAAACTGATCGAAAAAATTGGGGGGGGGGCAAAAGTGTCAAATGGCAATAGTTAGAGGGGCTCTGAGGTCATTCGCCCTAAAAAATATTTACTGTTTTGTTTGGATATTGTTAAGCATGGAGTGGGAGTGTTTATATGGTAGAAGAAGGATGTGGAGGACTAATTGAAGTGGGAGTAATACATTTGATGTAGCTATTAAGAAGGATTATGGGTTTGATTTGGGTGTGTTTCATGAGGATTGAAGACTGAATTGAAACAGATGTGTTTGCTTGCTGAAACATTCTTGAATGTTAATTACATGGTGTTTTTTTTGTTTTCATAAAAAAATAACATACTCCCTCCGCTCCAGCTCAAATTACAGCCCAATTATTGCACATCATTCGAGATACATGTTTGACCATTAATATGTTTAGCTATGTATAATAACGACAAACAAAAGGTTACTTTTTAGAAACTAATTGTTACGACAAATTCAACATATCACATACGATAATATTATGTTTCATATATCTATTCAAATATGCGGTCAAACTTTGATAGAGAATAGTGCAATAAAGTAGGTGGGTAATTTGGGCAGGGATATAGGGAGTACTATAATATTCGACTCGTTGACCAGTAATTCTTTAAGCATATCACTGTCAATACAAATTTTGGCACCCTATCCTAATAAAAAGGGTTCAAATTTCTAATCTCTCATATCTAACTACAGCACTGCCCTACAACTATAGATAGGAGCTAGCTAAGTCTATGAAGTCCGCGGGATTTCATAGAAATTGATTGGTTTCATCAATAAGCCACGGCGAACCTCTCTGTTGTCCTCAATTTCCAATCGCTTCCTTAATCCATTGCCAACTCCCAGGCTTATGAACTGATCAGCTTGCCCTGCTCAATCTTCATTCAAAACTCGATTTTGGCCTTCTGGATGTTGAGCCTTCTTGTTGTCCACGACTTGATTCTTACCTTCTCGATGTTGAGCCTTCTTGTTTTCCACGCTGATGTTGTTGATCCAAGTAAGACTTTGTATGTTCCCGCTGCATTTTATCTAGTTTTGTTTTATTTTATGGAAATCATGAATCTTATTTACTTGAGGAGTATTGTCTCGCAAAAGCACAGGATCTGGATAAGACACCCTGTAAGCTATTTTGAGTACCAATCTTGGATCGAGAATGTTTATTCCATTTCCTAGAAAACCCTCACCATTCTCCACAAATGAGGGGAAAGAGTTTTGGTACAGCCAATACGTACCCTTTTCAATTTTAAACTCATTGTCTTCATCGGCTTCATAGAAGCCGAAAATTACCACTGCATGACTACAAGGCATTCTTCTCAGTTTCATTGTAGCCAGGGAATGACCAAGGTAAAGAGTATTAGCTAAATGAGGGTAATCAACTATCATCATAATAACAGCAACAACAGACATTATTTGACAAATTAAGTCTCTAATCCTCTCAATACTTAACTGATCTTTCAATATTTGAACCTCGGCTAACCAGTGGAGTGCATAATTATCCAATGGTAGGCCAGACCTTGGCTTTCTTTTTGGATTGTCGATGGCTTCATTTAATATTTCCATAAAAGAATTACGTGGCTCTTTTTCGTAACTACCCATGTCATGATATCATTCTCAAAATTCTGATTGGCGACAATGGGAAGAGATGATGGAATCGAGGCATTAAGTTCAACTTGTGTGATTATGATATTGTACTCTACTTGGTGTGAAATTATTACAAAACTACATCCATATTTTTTTTACGTGAAGGGGAGCAAAACTATGTTGCAGTTGAGACCATCCCAAATGTAATTGAACATTTTTCCTCTTTCGGTAGCAAACTAATCTTGTGAGTAGCAACAAGGTAGCATGAGTTTGAGAGTGGTGGTAGAGAGAGAAAGCTTGAGAGTGAGAGTAGAGAGAGAAAGCTATGCTCAATTAGAACCAGGATCGAATGTTTGATTAGACGATTACTAACATGGTGAAATTAAGTCGTTCTAAACTCAATTTTGGCCTTCTGAATGTTGAGCCTTTATGTTATCCATGACTTGATTCTGACCTTCCCAATGTTGAGTCTTTTTTTTCTCCACGTTGATGTTGTTGATCCAAGTAAGTCTTTGTTTCTTCCCGCTGCATTTTAACTAGTTTTTTTAATGGAAATCATGAATCTTCTTTACTTGAGGAGTATTTCCTCACAAAAGCACAAGATCTAGATAAGACACTCCATAAGCTATTTCGAGTACCAATCTTGGATCGAGGATGTTTATTCCATTTCGTAGCAAACCCTCCCTATTCTCCACAAGTGAGGGGAAATAGTTTTGGTACAACCAATACCTACCATTTTCAATTCCAAACTCATTGTCTTCATCGGCTTCATAGAAGCCTACAATTACCACTGCATGACTACAAGGATTTCTTCTCAGTTTCATTGTAGCCGGGGAATGACCAAGGTAAGGAGTATTAGCTTAATGGGGGAAATCAACTGTCATCATAAAAACAATGGGTATTCTTTGACGAAATAAGTCTTTAATACTCTCATTACTCAACTCATCTTTCAATATTGAGTGTACCTCGACTAACGAGTGGGGTGCATAATTATCAACTTCAATATTAAGCCATGCGTTTGACCAACTTCAATCCACCTTAAATCCTCTCCTAAACCTAAATTAAACAGCTCGGGCCTATTTGTGATTTCAGCCAAATATAAGGGTATTTTAGGTATTTTGGGCCAAGTCAAATGGGCCTATTTTTGGCAAAATTTAGACTTTGCAATTTGAGTTGGGACACCCTTAAATGGAAAGTGTGGAGTTTGAGCTAGAATAGAGGGAGTACCAATCTTGGATCAAGATTGTTAATTCGATTTCCTAGCAAACCTTCCCTATTCTCCACAAATTAAGGGAAAGAGTTTTGGTACAACCAATACGTACCTTTTTCATTTCCAAACACACTGTCTTCTTCGGCTTCATTGAAGCCAACAATTATTATTGCACTACGATGCTTTCTTCTCAATTTAATTGTTGCCATAGAATGACCAAGGTAAGAAGTATTAGTTAAATGGGGATAATCAATTGTAATCATAGTAACAGAAACAACAGGCTTTCTTTGACGAAGTAAGTCTTTAATCCTCTTATTACTCAACTGATCTTTCAAAATTAAGTGTACCTTGGCTAACCAGTGGGTGCATAATTATCCAATGGTAGGCCAAACCATGGATTTCCTTCTAGATTGTCGATGGCTTCATTTAATATTTCCATAAACAAATGACGTAACCATTATCTTCTCTTTTCCAGTGCTACCCATGTCCTGATATAGTTCTCAAAATTCTAATCGGCGACAATGGGAAGAGATGATAGAATTGGGGCATTAAGTTTAGCGTGAGTGATTCTGATATTGAAGTCTACTTGTCGGGAAATTGCTACAAACCCACATCCATCATCTTTTTGTGTGAGGGGAGGCAATAATATGTTGCAGTTGAGACCATCCCAAATGCAGGTTAACTTTTTTCCTCTTTCATTAGCAAACTACTCTTGGTGAGCAGCAACAAGGTAGTGTGAGCTTGAGATTGATGGTAGAAAGAGAAAGTTTGAGAGTAAAAGTAGAGAGAGAAAATTATTACCAACTGGAGCCAGGATCGAATATTTGTATATACGATTACTTACATGATGCAATTAAGTTGTTCTAAACTCGATTTTGGCCTTCCGGATTTTGAGCCTTCTTGTTGTCCGCGGCTTGAATCTGACCTTCCCGATGTTGAGCCTTCTTGTTGTCCAGCTGACGTTGTTGATCCATTTAAGTCTTTGTATGTTCCCGCCGCACTTTGACTAGTTTTTTATGGTCACCACAAATCCTATTTACTTGAAGAGTATTTCCTTGCAAAAGCACATGATTTGGATAAGACACTTCATAAGCTATTTCGAGTACCAATCATTGATCGAGAAGATTTATTCAATTTCCCAGCAAATATTTCCTATTCTCCACGAATGAGGGGGGAAATTTTTGTACAGCAACATGTACTTTTTCAATTCCAAACTCATTGTCTTCATCGGCTTGATAGAAGCCGACAATTACCACTGCATGACTACAAGGCTTTTTTCTCAATTTCATTGTATCCGGGGAATGACCAAGGTAAGAAGTATTAGCTAAATGAGGGTAATAAATTTTCACCATAATAACAACAACAAGAAGCATTCTTTTACAAAAATAAGTCTTTAATTCTCTCATTACTCAATCGATCTTTTAATATTGAGTGTGCCTCGGCTAACCATTGGGGTGCATAATTATCCAATAGTAAGCCAAACCTTGTCTTTCCTTCTGGATTGTTAATAGTTTCATTTAATATTTCCATAAAAAAATGGTGTGGCTCTTTTTTCGGTGACACCCACGTCCTGATATAATTCTTAAAATTATGATATTGTGGCAATGAGAAAAGATGATGGAATAGAAGCATTAATTTCAGCGTGAGTGATTTTGACATTGTACTCTACTTGTGCTACAAAACTACATATATCCTCTTTTTTGCATGAGGGGAGACAAAACTATATTCAAGTTGAGACCATCCCAAATGTAGTGAATTTTTTTACTCTTTCAGTAGAAAACTACTCTTGGTGAACAACAACAAGGTAACGTGAGATTAAGAGTAATAGTAGAGAGAGAAAGCTTGAGAGTTAGTAGAGAGAGAAAGTTATGCCCAACTGGAGCTAGGACTGAATATTTTTATATACGATTACTTACCTGGTGCAATTAAGTTGTTCTAAACTTGATTCTGGCCTTCGGATGTTGAGAATTCTTGTTGTCCATGGCTTGATTATGACTTTCACGGTGTTTAGCCTTCTTGCTGTCCACGCTGACGTTGTTGATCAAAGTAAGTCTTTGTATGTTCCTGCCACATTTTAACTTGTTTCTTATGGAAATAATGAATCTTCTTTACTTGAGGAGTATTTCCTTGCAAAAGTACAAGATCTAGGTAAGACACTCCATAAGCTATTTCGAGTACTAATTTTGGATTGAGAATGTTTATTCAATTTCCTAGCAAACCCTCCATATTATCTACAAATGAGGTGAAAGAGTTTTTGTACAACCAATGCATACTTTTTTCATTTCCAAACTCATTGTCTTCATCCGCTTCATAGAAGTTGACAATTACCATTTCATGACTCAAGCCATTCTTCTCAATTTTGTTGTAGTTGGGGAATGACAAAGGTAAGCAGAATTAGCTAAATGGAGGGGGCGTAATAAACTGTCATCATAATGACGACAAGTTGTCTCTAACAAAATAAGTCTTTAATCCTCTCATTACTCAACTGATGATAAGTGTACCTTGGCTAACTAGTGGGGTGTATATCCAATGGTGGGCCAGACCTTGGCTTTCCTTCTGGATTGTCGATGACTTCATTTAATATTTTCATAAACAAAGTGGCCACCATCTTCTCTTTTCTGGTGCTGCTCACGTCCTAATATAATTCTCAAAATTTTGATCGGTGACAATGGGAAGAGATGATAGAACTGGGGCATTAAATTCAGCGTGAGTGTTTATGATATTGTGCTCTACTTTTTGTGAAATTGCAACAAAACTATATCCATCCTCTTTTTGCGTGAGAGGAGTAAAAAAATATGTTGTAGTTGATACCATCCCAAATGTAATTGAATATTTTTCCTCTTTCAGTAGCAAACTACTTTTGGTGAGCAACGACAATGTAGTTTGAGCTTGAGATTGATAGTAGAAAGAGAAATTTGAGAGTAAATGTAGAGAGAGAAAGTTATTACCAACTGGAGCCAGGACCGAATATTTGTATATACGATTACTTACATGATGCAATTAAGTCATTCTAAACTCAATTTTGCCCTTCTGGTTGCTGCGCCTTCTTGTTGTCCACAGCTTGAATATGACCTTCCCGATGTTGAGCCTTCTTGTTGTCTAGCTGACATTTGTAGAAAATAAGGGTAATAATCTGTGTTTGTATTCATGAATTTATGATACATTATATAGTAGTACAGGATACCTATACAAGCTAGGAAAAGGTAATAGAATACAATTACATCTATAATTAAGGTAAGAATACAATTCTAATTCTAACTCCTTAACACTCCTCCTCAAGTTAGAGCATGGGGATCGAAAATGCCAAACTTGCCAAGTAAAGAATGAAACTGGTTACGTCTGAGAGCTTTAGTAAACAAATCCGCAGGTTGGTCTGCAGTACGGATATGTTGAGTAATTAATGCACCAGATTGAACAAGATCCCGGACAAAGTGACAATTAACTTCAATGTGCTTGGTGCATTCATGAAAAACTGGATTGGCCGCAATGTGAAGAGCGGATTGACTGTCACAAAACAATCGCATAGGAGAGGAGTGCGACACCCCAAGTCCTTTAGTAAATACTTAAGCCATAACAACTCACAGCAGGTAACTGCCATAGAACGATACTCCGCTTTAGCAGAAGACCGAGAAATAGTAGGTTGCTTTTTGGTCTTCCAGGAAACCAGAGAATCACCGACCATAACAAAGTAACCAAATAGCGAACGCCTAGTAATCAGACAGGCAACCCAATCTGAATCACAATAAGCAGTCAATTGTAAAGTACAATGTGAAGAGAGAAATAAAGCTTGACCAGGATGACTCTTCAGGTAATGCAACACACGAACTGCAGCTTGCCAGTGAGGAACACAAGAAGACTTCTTGAATTGCGCAAGAGTATGTACCGAATAACTAAGTTCACGATGACTGATAGCCAAGTATATCAGACGCCCAACCAAGCGGCAATACTGCTCCGCGTGCCAAATCATGTTGTTGCTCCATCAGAAAATTAATTGGTTTAGAAGCAGTTAAGCCTGTATCAGATAAGATGTCCAAAGCATATTTCCTTTGCGACAAAAACATCTCCTCCGGTCTTCTAGCAATCTCTATACCCAAAAAATACTTAAGCAAACCAAGGTCCTTCATGTGAAAACAAGAACCCAAGTATTTCTTGAACTCAGAGATGATTGAAGAAGAACTACCAACAATGACAAAATCATCCACATAAACCAGAACATGTAAAGAAACTGATCCACGAGAATAGACAAATAAAGAGTAATCGGCCATACTCTGAACAAAACCAAATGCCCGTAAAGGCTGAGACAGTTTTGTAAACCAATTTCTAGGAGACTGACGACGACCATAAAGAGATTTCTGAAGGCGACAAACCTGACCAGGTGGAACAGTGTAGCCAGGCGGAGGACGCATGAACACCTCTTCATGCAAATCACCATGCAGGAAGGCATTATGAACATCCATCTGATGCAGTTCCCAACCACGGATAACTGCAACAGACAAAAACAATCGAACAGAACTCATCTTTGCAACCAGAGCAAAAGTCTCAGTGTAATCAATTCCTTCAACCTGGCGATTATTAAGAACCATGAGGCGCGCCTTGTGACATTCAATAGTACCATCTGAACGAAACTTTGTCCGGTATATCCATTTGCACCCAATGTCATTCTTATGCGTAGGTAGAGGAGACAAAATCCATGTCTGATTTTGCTCCAGCGCAGTAATTTCTTCAGCCATAGCATCCCCCCAATGAGAATGACGGGAAGCCTTGGAATAAGTAGTGGGATATGCACTAGATGTTACAGCACCCAAAAATCTAGAATGTATACAAGAAAAATTATCACAATTTACATAATTAGTAAGAGGATAGAAAACACCTGAGGAAAGTGACGATGCATGAGGAAACGTAGTCGAATGGGGGGTCTTCAGTAGTAAGGGCACAAGCACGATCATCAAAGTCGTAATCTACTAAGTACGATGGAGAACGACGAGATCAAACACTCTGTCTTGCAGGTGGAACCTCAGTAGCGGAACCATCCGGTACCAGAGTAGCTGGTAAAGTAGAGACCAAGGATGTAGCATCACCGGAAACTGGCGGAGAAGTACCGGCAGCGGATGGTGAAGGTAGGCCGGCGGTGGCCGGCATGGGTGAACCGGCATCGGGCGGTAGATGACTCATCGGCGGTGGCCTGTTGGCGTTGACTGGCAATTACCGACCTGCGTTGACTGGCATTGACCAGCCAGCGACGATCGGCATAGACTGGCCGGCGACTGCCGGCGTTGACTGGCTGGCATTGACTGCCCTGCGATGACCAGTGTTAATCGGCCGGCGGTGACAGGCGGGACAGCAGACGGCAGCAGCTAGCCAGCGGCGGATGGCAGATGACCAACGGCGATCGGCGGTGGTGGATCGACAACAGAAGGCGGAACCAAAACTCTGTGCAGCTCCGGTGAGAAGGAGGAGGAATCTGGCGGTGGTGTGGTGGCGGCGCCAGGTTCATCGGATAAAGTAGATGCCGGAGTTGCAGAGTACGGGAACTGGTCTTCAAAGAAATCAACATCCCAACTTTTAAAGACCACTCGGGAGTCCAGGTGAAAAAGGCGATAGCCTTTCTTTCCGGCTGGGTAACCAAGGAACAGACACTGCCGACTTTGTGGTACAAACTTGTCACGATATCTGGGAACATGAGCAGCAAAACACAAGCATCCAAAAACCTTTAAGGATGAATAATTTAGAGCTTGCTCATAAAGCAACTTAAAGGGAGTACGACCGTTGAGATGCTAAGTCGGTGTTCGGTTGATCAGGTAAGCAGCAGTAAGAACACATTCTCCCCAAAATTCAATAGGAAGATTGGCTTGGAACCGTAAAGCACGTGCCACATTGAGTAAATGACGATGCTTTCTTTCAACTCGACCATTCTGTTGTGGAGTATCAACCATAGATATCTCAAAAATGATCCCAGGTGCAGTAAAGTGAGATCGCAGAGGCAAAAACTCAGTGCCGTTATCAGCCCAAACTCGTTGAATTGTTCTTCCTCACTGGTTCTTCACTAAGGCACTAAATTCTAAAAATCTAGAAGCTACTTCAGATTTAGCTACTAATAAATAAAGCCAAACAGCTCAGGATTAATCATCTACTATAGTTAAAAAATAAAATGCACCACTAGAAGATGGTGTTCTATAAGGTCCCCAAACATCACAACGAATCAATTGAAACAGTGCAGTAGCATTTGTAGAACTTAATTGAAAACTATGTCTAGTCTGTTTTGCTCTATAACATATAGAGCAGGGTACAAAATGTTTATTAATGCCAAAAGAAAGAGAAGACGACACCGTGGAGGATGGATGACCAAATCGTTGATGCCATAAATCAGAGGAAGACACTGAAGCAACCGTAGGAAGAGACTGCAGGACAGGACGGTGAATACGGGCATCCAGCAGACAAAGCCAAAACACCCCCCCTTTTTGTTCACCCACGCCAATCACTCTTCGTGTACTGATTGTCTGTAAAATGCAATAACTTGCAGTAAACAAAGCTAGCCAGTTCAGGGTAGATAACAATCTAGAGCATGACAGTAAGTTGCATCGCAATGTAGGTATATATAAGACATGCGGCAGAATAAAGCCACCAAAACAAAGAGATCCATATTGCGAAGTTGATGAGACCGAGCCATCAGGCAGAACAACATTCACATAATCAATAGTAGTAGTAAGATCAGTAAGAGAACCTTTGTCACCAGTCATGTGGTATGAGGCTCCCAAACAAGGTATCCATGGTAAAGTAGGCTTACCTGACTCATCGCCAGTAAGAGAATTAAACTGATTAAACAAGTTCAGGCTAGAGCTCCATTGGTCATCAGAAAGGGCAGGGCCAAACTCGGAACGAGCAGGGACACCGCCGGAAGAGGAAGCTGCCGCCACTAGACTTGGCAGCGACGTGGCAGCTCCGGCAAACGGCGGCAGGAGCGGGAGATCGGCGGAGCCTCCTGAACCGGCGGCGGTGCTTGAAGGCCAGGAAGGTGGCACCAATTTCTTGCTTTTCTTGAACTAGTCTGGGACACCATGTATCTGGAAACAGGTATCTTTATCATGACCTTTGCGAAGACAATGGGTACAAACAAGATTCTTGCGGTTGGCAGCAGAAAGAACAACTGGCGAAGAACTTGCAGGTAGTGAACGTCATGCAGCATACGCCATGGAGTCAGAAGAAGGCTCACGAGCTCGAATGATAGCTCTGTGATTCTCCTCCCGAGCAACAAGTGCATACACTTTCATGACAAATGGCATTGGATCAAAGCTTCATACCATCGGCGAGAATAAATTGTGCCTTCAGGTCATCCCACAGATCCTTAACTGTGGCAAGCAAACTTGTAGAAGATCTCAATGCCGGATCCAGGGTTTGTAAAATCCAGCAGATAAGAGTAGCATTAACCCCAGGCCAATCGGCAACATCAGGATGATTATCCTGGGGTTTAGTAATGGATCCATCAATGAACCCAATCTCGTGCTTGGCCAGGAAAGCGCGACAAATCGCATTGGACCATTCAAGATAATTTTCTTGACCTTTTAGCATGGTCTGTATAAGTTGTAAACCTGGACCATAGCCAGAACCAATGAAGTAAGGATCAATCGACATACGACCAATCGGTAAAGTAGTACGAGGGCCAGATTGCAACTGCAGCTGCTTGAGTAAAGCTGTAATCACATCATAACCACTCATATCCTGAAGCTTCCAACCCTCAGGAGTATCAAAACGGGTATGTTCTTCAGAGCCAGACATATTGTAAAATCAGGTACAGATCAGGAGCACAAGACACACCGATGCAGAGTAAGCATCGGCGCGTGGAGAAGGGCAGCGGTCGTCGGATGTTGGACGGTGGCGATCGGCGGTCGGCGGTCGGCGCGTGGTGGTGGTCTTTGCGTGGTGACGAGATCAGCGGCACGTGGACGTCGGACAGAGGTTTTAATGCAGTGGAAATTTTTTATTCAAGGTTTACAAATTTTAGGCTCTGATACCATGTAGAAAATAAGGGTAATAATCTGTATTTGTATTCATGAATTCAGGATACATTATATAGTAGGACAGGATACCTATACAAGCTAGGAAAAGGTAATAGAATACAATTACATCTATAATTAAGGTAAGAATACGATTCTAATTCTAATTCCTTAACTACGTTGTTGATCCATGTAAGTCTTTGTATGTTCCTGCCGCATTTTGACTAGTTTTTTATGGAAATCACAAATCTTATTTACTAGAGGTATTTCCTTGCAAAAGCACGGGATCTGGATAAGACACTTTATAAGCTATTTCGAGTACAATTCATGGATCGAGAATGTTTATTCAATTTCCCAACAAACCCTTCTTGTTCTCCACAAATGAGGGGAAACAATTTTGGTACAACAATTGGTAATTTTTTCAATTCTAAACTCATTGTCTTCATCGGCTTCATAGAAGCCGAAAATTACAAATGCATGACTGTAAGGCTTTTTTCTCAATATCATTGTAGCCGAGGAATGACTATGGTAAGGAGTATTAGCTAAATGTGGGTAATAAATTGTCATCATAATATTAACAACAACGAGCATTCTTTTACGAAGTAAGTCTTTAATCCTCTTATTACTCAACTAACTTTTAATATTAAGTGTGCCTCAGCTAACCATTGGGGTCCATAATTATCCAATAGTAAGCCAGACCTTAGCTTTCCTTCTGGATTATTGATGGCTTCATTTAATATTTCCATAAACAAATTACGCGGCTCTTTTCCAGTGATACCCATGTCTTGATATAATTCTTAAAATTATGATCCGTGACAATGTGAAAAGATGATGGAATCGAGGAATTAAGTTCAACGTGAGTGATTCTGACATTGTACTCTACTTTTCGTGAAATTGCTACAAAACTACATTTGTCTTCTTTTTGCGTGAGGGGAGGCAAAACTATATCGAAGTTGAGACCATCCCAAATTTAGTTGAAATTTTTTCTCTTTCAGTAGCAAACTACTCTTGGTGAGCAGCAACAAGGTAATGTGAGCTTAAGAGTGATAATAGAGAGAGAAATCTTGAGAGTGATAATAGAAGGAGAAATCTTGAGAGTGACAGTAGAGAGAGAAAGCTATGCCCAACTGGAACCATGATTGAATATTTGTAGATACGATTACTTACATGGTGCAATTAAATCGTTCTAAACTTGATTCTGGCCTTCCGGATGTTGAGTCTTCTTGTTGTCCACAGATTGATTCTAACCTTCCCGGTGTTAAGCCTTCTTGTTTTCCATGCAGACGTTGTTGATCGAAGTAAGTCTTTGTATGTTCCCGCTGCATTTTAACTAGTTTTTTATGGAAATCACGAATCTTCTTTACTTGAGGAGTATTTCCTTTCAAAAGCACAGGATCTGGATAAGACACTCCTCCGTAAGCTATTTCGAGTACCAATCTTAGATCGGAATGTTTATTCCATTTCCTAGCAAACCCTCCCCATTCTCAAAAAAATAGGGGGGGGGGAGTTTTGGTACAGCCTATACATACCCTTTTCAATTCCAAATTCATTGTCTTCATTGGCTTCATAGAAGCCAACAATTACAACTGCATGACTACAATGGTTTCTTCTCAATTTCATTGTAGCCGGGGAATGACCAAGGTAAGAAGTATTAGCTAAATGGGGGTTATCAACTGTCATCATAATAACAACATCAACATGCATTCTTTGACAAAGTAAGTCTTTAATCCTCTCATTACTCAACTGATCTTTGAATATTGAGTGTACATCGGCTAACCAGTGGGGTGCATCCAAACCTTGGCTTTCCTTATGGGTTGTCGATGGCTTCATTTTATATTTCCATAAACAAATGGCGTGGCCATCGTCTTCTCTTTTCTGGTGCTACCCACGTCCTGATATAATTTTTGATTCTGATCGGCGACAATGGGAAGAGATGATGGAATCAGGGCATTAAGTTCAACGCGAGTGATTCTGATATTGTACCTGGCGTGAAATTGCTACAAAACTACATCCATCCTTTTTTTTACGCGAGGGGAGGGAAAATTATGTTGCAGTTGAGACCATCCCAAACATAGTTAGAACATTTTTCCTCTTTTAGTAGCAAACTATTTATGGTGAGCAGCAACAAGGTAGTGTGAGCTTAAGATTGAGAGAGGAGAGAGAAAGATTGAGAGTGAGAGTAGAGAGAGAAAGATATGCCCAACTGGAGCCATGACAGAATATTTGAATGTATAGATTACTTACATGGTGCATCTAAGTCGTTCTAAGCTGTAGCATCAGAGACAATCATTTTGGTTAATATGTAATTTGAATATCCTTCCAACATATTAGTTATTGTTAGAATTTGTTAAATATATATGCCAATTCTTCTTTATCTAGTCACAGACTGCATTTTCAACTACCTGCACATGTGGGTACTCAAATGTGTGGATACCCGTAAGCACAAGTACCCGAATTTGAACACTCCCATGCACCGAGAAGTGACCATTAGCATATTGACTTTTATACACCATGATTTAACTCATCATCAAGATGCAATGTCGCGTTAAAGGAATCATAAGAGTAAGAAGCGTCATCTTTTTAACGTGTCATTAAAAGTTCAAGTCTAACTCTTAAGTTTTCTTCACATCTATTTAACTCTTGTTATTCGCATCATTAAAATAAATTCTTGAGCTTCTATCCATTAAATAAACTCTTGAATTTCTCTCCATTAACTAATCTTTTGAAATTGAAGAAGTTATTCCAATAATATCACTGAGAAAAGAAGAAAACCTCCAAGTTGAAAGAATGATAATTACAGTTATTTTCCCGCGTAAAAATTAGAGAAGGGCCTATGAGTGTTGTGGGCGCTTTTGTTTTCCAAGGCCCAAACTGATATGGATCCTTGTCTATAAAATGAAAATATGTACATTACATAGCATATGACCCACGTAAAATATGGGCTATATATAGTAAACACTAAATTGTTTTTTAGTCCCCTACAAAGTATTATACCATATTTTGGTCCTCGTTTGCAAATCAATCCTTAGACGGTACCCAATAAATTCAAAACGATATATTTTGGTCACCAGAGATGGTGTTCAAGTAAGGCTAGATGGTTTTCCGGTATAGTCGGGGGTATAATGGTAATTTTACTAATTAAAAAATATTTTCAATTAAAATTCCTAATTTAAACTATTATCTTTAAAATTCCTAATTAAAAACCATTTTGAATTTAAAACCATTCCCGCCACTTTCTTTAAAACGTCTTCTTCCTCCGCCGCCTCTGCCCCTGCCACTTCCTCCGCCACCCTCTCATCTGCAAAGGGGATACTAATCACCTCATCTCTCTTACATCCACCACCTACGGTTCTCTCTCCCTCGTTGACCCTCCCAAAACTATTTTTGACCCCAATAATGTGTGAAATCCACAGCCTAGATCGCGAAACCCCAAAGTATGAGTGATTCTAGTGACCCTTTATCCCCAGACTCGGTTATCAACACCTGGGAGCTCATGGAAGGGCTGGACGAGCTTGATATTGATGTCGTTGAACGGCCCCTAGAGTTCCTAAAAAAGGTTCAGGAAAATGGGTTCAAGAAAGATCTAGATGCCAATAAGTATGAGTTCGTTGAGCACACAGATTCTAAGCCCTTATGGCAGCATTTGTTTGAGGAGTCTCTGCTTGCGAAATCGGATCCCGATGTTGCGTCCAGTTATCACAGGGCATTGTTGAGTATGCAATCTGGCGGTGATGATGAGGATGGGGATGTGATTATGATGATGATGATGATACTGATTCGTCATCGGCGAGCTCCGATAAAGAGGAATAGGAAGAAGACAGGGAGAATCAGGTGGTTCCATGGGCTTCTTGTTGTCTGTCGCCGTCTGTTTCCTCGGCAGCGCCGCCTCTCGCCACCTCTTCTTCCAGCGGCGAACAGGAATCGCTCTCCTCCATATTCCAACAACGGCGACAAAGAAGACGTCTATTTTTTATTTTTTTATTTTCTTAAACTCAGGGGTGTAATGGTTATTTTACACATTTTGACCAATTTTACCATTGACTTTCTCTGAAAACCACCTTTGGGGACCAAACAAATTGTTTTGAATTTGTTGGGTACCGTCTATGGGTTGATTTGCAAACGGGGACCAAAATATGGTATAAGATACTTTGTAGGGGATTAAAAAAAATTTAGTCTATAGTAAAACACAAACTACATACTCCCTCTCTTTAATTGTGTCTTACTTTCTCTTTTATCACTATTCAAATACAGTTGATAGTTTTATAATTTAAATATGAAAAAAATGTTTTTATAACGCTACCTAGTTGATATAAGTGCTAATATAACCTTTCGATATTTTAAAGTGCCAATATTACCCTATCTAGTAAGTGAAAGTGCCCAATATAACCTTCTCCGGCAACTTTTAGCTGGAATTTTATAAAATTACATATTTACCCTTCTAGAAAAAAATTAAAATACTAAAAAAAGGAAATGATGTTATTACCCTTAGGCTCATCAATACGCCGGACCGCCGCTGGATTACGTAGGGTTATATCAGCACATTATGAAAACTATAGGGTTATATCAGCACATTAGTAAAAAATGTAGTGTCATATTAGCACGTACTATAGAATATAGGGGTTTTAATGATATTTTATTTATTTTGCTGTGTTTAGTCTGGATTGATGATTTGATGACCTTTGATGTTGTGTGTGATTGTTATTTTGCTGTGTTATTCGACTTAGGGCTTTTAATGTTGATAAGTTTTTAAATGAGGCTATAATACGTGATAATGATTTTTAATATTAATGATGGTGTCATGGTGTCAAATTTTATATTGTATAAGATATTGTTATGATGTTATAATGGTGTATATGATGATGTGGTCGCCCGTTAAGGCCAACCGAGTACCACACACTTAATATTTATAATATGTGCTGATATAACCCTATAAATTTTAAGAATGTGTTGATATAACCCTACAAACATTAGGAATGTGCTGATATAACCCTACAAACATTAGAAATGTGCTGATATAACCCAATAAAATTTCATAATGTGCTGATATAACTCTACATGTTACGGCTGCGGTCCGAAGGCGGTCTAGCAGCGGTCCGACGGTTGTCCGGCGAACTATAAGGGTAAAATTATCCACCTAATTTCAGAATTAGCCCAAAAGGTATTTTGGTCAATTTACATAGAGTCAACGCCGGAAAATTGAGGTCAATGCCGAAAATGGGGTCTGAGGGTTATACTGGCACTTTCATTAACTAGTTAGGGTTATTTTTGCACTAAAAATTATCATAGGGATATATTGACACTTACTCAAGTAGATAGGGTTATATTAGCACTTATCCAAAAAAACAATTGCAAAAATTATGCGTAACAATAAATTGTAAAAATTATGCATTCTAAATATATGTGTTATGATGAATGTAGCAATGACTCACATGATAATTTTCATATTTATATATCTGTATATTTTAACCATCCAAACAATATCAACTTTATTGATGAATAGATAACTAAAACACACATAGAGGGACAGAGGGAGTACATATATGTGTCAAGTCAGGGTTGGGGGGTGGTAAATGGGAGAACGGGTCAAATATGGGTTATGTGATATGGGTGATTCATTTGGACCCATTTTATGATGAGTCAAAAAATGGGTCGGATCAAAACAGGTTGAGTTAAACTCGATCAATTTGTGGGTCAAAAATCACTTAACTCACATGTTGAAAACAGGGTAAACTTGCGGATTTCAACACATATAAAACCATATTGGTTTGTATATCAATCGATATGGGTAAAACCCTCGGGTTTCAACCCATATATTGACCTCATATGGATATATCAATTCATGTGGGTAAATCCACGGATTTCAACCCATATGGATAAACCCGCGATCACACCGCAAACCCAACCCACTCGATCCATATTTTTTAATTACCTATTTGATCCATTATTCATTTAACTCATTACCCATTTTATCCATATCGACTCGGGTTATGGTTCTATTTTGCCACCCCCTAGCTAGGATGCAAATTAAAAATATATACTTTTTCGCTTCACTAACATTGGCTCAATTTTTATATTTGGTTGATTTTTTATTAATGGTTAATGTTTCCAAATTTAGAAGGGGCAAAAAATGTGAAGTCCACAATGTCCTCACATTTACACTATCAGAGAACCTTTAACTTTTGCACTGTTTAAAAAAATCATATATCCTTTCAACCCATGATTATTCTGACCAATTATTCATTTCATCCATAAAAAATACACTTCTCCTAAAATTAAATGTCATTTAAAAAGAGACTAACATTAGTGCATCGAAGAGAGTAATATCTATAAACTCGAATCAACTTTGGGATAATTTGCTTTTAGCGACATTAGTGGAGCGAATTTTGGTGGAGATTCGCCTCATGCATGCTTGTTCCAATAAAACTGAGGATGGAAACAATGCTTAATTATATGAACGAGAATAAATATGGTACTCGTCGCGTTGTAGAAAGTGGATTGAGCGTGGATAATAGTTTATATCACCTCATTCAATATACTTGCTAAATTAATATGTAATAAATGATAAAATATTCAGAAATGAGCACATCTTATCTACAATATCTCTTATAAGTACTTAAGTCATGTTCTTCCGTTCTTATCTGCAGTTCAGTTCAGTCCAGTCCAGTTTGCTAGAAATTTGATTTGATGCAATTTAGCTTAATTAACCATATTATTGCTATCTTTTTAATACTCTTATTTTTAGTTAACTCGGGCAAAATTAAGCTCTAGATAACAAAGTTTTATTCCCTCCTTCCCTAATTAAACTACACACTTACTATTTGACGGTCAAGGATGTCTAACTTTGATAAAATATTTGAATAGATATATAATCAACAATATCATCATATGTGATATTGTTGGATTCATCGAAATAAGTAGTTTCTAAATATCAACTTTTTCATGAGCCGTTATTATCGTAGTTGAACCTATTACCAGTCAAATATATTTCTCTAAGATCGTGAAATATATTCTATTACAATTTAACTTGGGACAAAGAGTGTTTAAAGTTTTTAATATCAAAATCAATATAATAAAGTAAAATTTATGCGTGTATGAAGATTTAGGTTGGATAGGTTTCATGAATTTGAAATGGATGTAAATCTCGGGGTTAATTTTAATATTGTATTCACCATGTTGATGGGCAAAAGTATTTCAGGTGAGCGCATTCTGCACCCGTCTCATCCCAATGTTATCTCTACCTGCTTCCAAGAATTGCTTCTTCTTAGCTCTAAAATTGTTTTTAAGAAATATCATATTTTTTATAATAGTTAATTTGAACTGAACTGAACTGAATTAAAATAAAATATACCTCAAAAAAATTAAATTAAGTAAAAATTGCAAATTAAGATAAATTTTAGAATAAAGTGCTCATATAACCCTATTGTAACCTCCGCTTCGCTCTGCTCTGCTCCACCTAGCGATTCGACGGAGATGGCAGCTGACGAGATCTCCCTGCCACCGTAACTCAATTAGGGAAAAGTACGGCGCCGGAGAGTTGGGATTTCGGAGCATCAATCGGAGAAATTGAACCCTCGTTACTGAGCTCGACGATTCAAAAGGTGAGTGCTCTCAGATTTATTGTCGATTTCTGGGTTTGGATTATGTGTGCTGGCTGTTCTTATGGAAACGAGCGGAGTTTTGAATCATCATCGATTATGTGTGCTGGCTGGTTTGGTTTTGATTTATCGTCGATTATGTGTGCTGGCTGGTTTGGATTATCGTCGATTATGTGTGCTGGCTGGTTTGGATTATCGTCGATTATGTGTGCTGGTTGGTTTGGATTATCATCGATTTCAGAATCCGTCGGGATGGGTTTTGATTTTTCTTGGCTGGAACTGGCCATTTTTCCAGATTGTGGCCGCCGCCGGTGGCAGAGGTGGTGGAGCGGTGGCGGAGGTGCAGTTGTTGTTGGTTGTGGTCTGGTGGCTCATTTCCAGATTCTGGCCGACGTCGGCGGCGGAGGTGGCAGTGGTTATGGTTATGGAGAAGAAGAAGAATCTAGGGTATTTTAGTTAATAGATTTGTAATTTAAAGGTTAGGGGTATTTTAGTATTTTTGCATTTGGTCAATGCCGGAAATAACAAAGTCAATGATGGAATAGTGCCATAGGGTTATATCGGCACTTCTGATGCAAAACACAGGGCTACAATAGCACTTTTCAACTTCACAGGGTCATATTAGCACAAACCTCCAAAACATAGGGTCGTATCAGTATTTTGCCCTAAATTTTATCAAAAGTAAAATTAACTTAACTAAATTAAATTAAATTGAAATAAAGTGAAAGATGAGAATAATATGCCACATTCCACAACATATGGAAAACTCGTTCTAACACCCACACGATCGACCAAGTGGTTGGGTGCTTGATCTCAATTCCCGTGATCAGGGATTCGATTCTTAGCAGTCGCAGTGTGTGAGTTTCCTCTAGTGGAAGAGCTCCTTGTGGTCACCAAGTAAAATCCTGGATGAGGTGCTCGCCCTTAGAATACTGTAATTTACCTCATTATCGATGTCTGTAGTGTCAGACAGATGGGACCACGAGGGCGAGGGTATCGATTTTGGAAAACTCGTTCTTCTCGTTTTCTGACCACTGCATAGTTTATGGGATACGATAGGAGCATATCTCCCATTGCAAAACCAAATCCAATCATGCATGTAAATATTCAAATTTCTAACCTTTCGATCTTAAATATCCCAGGAAGATGGACACGAGCACCAACCAATCTTGTTCGATGTTCACAAGGAGTAATAAATACCAAATAAATAATTATTTATGCGTACATAACATAAGGCCATGTTCTACGAAAATTATCTGAACTTCAATTTAGTTCAAGCATATTCAATTCAATTCAAATAGCGTATTCCATCCATTCCAGTTTAAAGTGTATACTTCACTTTATGTCAATATTTCCTGTCTAATTTTGACAACATATTTAAATAGATGTATAAACAATAATACTATCATATGTATATGTATGGTTGGATTCATCGTAACAAATAGTTTTACAAAAGTAACTTTTTGTTTTCCGTTATTATACGTAGTTAAGCATATTAATGGTTAGACAAGTTTCTTGATGAGCGTGAAAAATATTCTGTGCAAGTTGAGGTGGGGCAGAGGGAGTATGTTCGATTCAATTCAGTATAGTTCAACAAAAATTAAATTTGATGGAATTTAGGTTAAATCAGTCATATAATTACTATATATTTCTCAGCATACTTATTATTAGTTCAGTTCAGCTCGAAGAACATGGCGTAATACAGTACTACTATCTCCCGTTTTCTAAGAGTGTTATTCTTTCCTACTCCAGACGAGTTTTACCAAATTACACACAAAATTTTAAAAGTGATGCTATTTTTCTATCACAGTGTTTCTTCAATTTCATTCACTCTTTCAACGTTTTCAATTCTCGGCTCAATCTTCTCCACGCATTTTATTCACCAAAATTCGGAGCAGATAGATAAGTTATGAAGATTGAGGACAGGGAGTTGATATAACTTATACCTACTAGATCGAATTCAAATCTATAAACTATTTGTTTCAACATGCACTGATCTGGAGTTGCATGATCACATCTCTAAACTTTCACCAACTCGAGATTTTCTTCAGATTAAGACTAAATCTTCTGGCAGATTTTATTATTATTGTGACCAAATATTTTCAATAATGCAGCACGTCCAATTAATTAAAAAAACATTTTGTGGTACTATTTTGTACACCTCCACGAACAAGATAGAGAGGAAGGGGAGAAAAGATCGAACTCACAATACGCAGACTTCATTTTGTGTGGACTGGTTGCATTTGATCGAATGAGGTAAAATTAAAAATGATGTAAAATTAGAGTAACTAACCTAAACTAAACTAAATAATATTAATTTATAATATTATTTATTGGACAGAAGAAAAGTAAATGGGACTCAAAATATGGTATGGATTGTTTACCACACACAAAACACAATACCCATGCAAGTGTCCTAAGAAATATTATTTCCGTTTAAAAAAATATATATATGTGAAGAATTTAAATGGAAAGAGTTTACTACAAAAAAAAGTGCAATAATCTTTAAATATGGATAATACTCCCTCCGTTTCTTTATTAGTGGCACACTTGTCTTAATGGGATGTTTATTTTTAAATGACAGATTTTTCATTTTTGGCAAGATTCCTTTATTTCCATCCGCCCATTCCGCTTGTTACTATCTACACTGAATTTCAACCACTTATTTTCTTCACGTAAATCTAAACATCTAAACGTATGGTGCCAATATAAGTAAAACGGAGGGAGTATAAAAAGAGTGACGGTATTAGAAGATGACACTTTTTGGTGACACAATACAATTTTGATGATGTAGTATGTTGGGAGAAAGGTAATAAGATACAAAATTTGAAGAATGTTACATTACATATAACTCTTGGAGGACCCTATTTGACCACTACCACCCCAACTATACGGCGTTATTTCATCGTTGCATTTTGTCCTAAACCTAATAACATTCAAAACTTTTTGTACTCATTTAATAATTATTGTTACCCCTTTTGATTCCTTGTAGGGGAACACAAGATTGATTGCCGTTTTATTGGGATACATGTCTCTTATAATTTTGTGCTTTTATGGGTTAGTTTACAAAGTTTGAATTTTAAAATTGCAATTAAGCAAAATGAAGTGAGACGGGGAGTATTGATTATGAAATAATATTGAATCCGAAAAATCATTGTCATTTATGATTATAGTGTTTTCCCGTCATGTCTCTACTTTCCACAATTATTCTTGATCCCGGCATCCCTCCTATGTTAGTTTAAAAGTAAATATGTCATTTTATATGGGAAAAAATAATTATATATCAAGAAAATTGTAAGAAATTATTGTGGCAGCTAAAATCTGAAGTTTACTGACTAATCGCTTAAAAATACAATGAGACCGGAATTTGATAAACTAATGAATATTATAACAAATTAATCATTCAAGCGGGATTTTCTGCCAAGATTTACGTCAGATAATTTGTAATTAAATTGATATCTTGAGCTGTTAGAGAGTGTCAGTTAATAATTAGGTTAGGTGATAAATATCATGAAGATCAAACTGATAAAGTTCTGCCGTACCAACCCAATCTGCATATTTTTTAGTCAACTTTCTAATCACACATTTGAGAATAAATTTGAATTAGTATATAAGCATCAATATCATGTAAGATATTGTTAGATTTCCTGTATTATGTAGTTTTTAAATATCAAAATTTAATACACCAGTAGTAGAAGTAGTTAAAATTATTGATGGCGAAACATATTCTTAGAAAGTTGACAAAAAATGTTCACATTCGAATAGGACGAAGAGAGTAAGTAAAACCACTGCGATGGGTTCCATTAATCACAGTACTGTATCATTAATTAATTAATTAATTATGCATTAGTAAAATTAAATAAAAATGGAAAAGTACACGATATCCGCACGTTCATTCCGCGGCCCGCTCTTTGGACGTATATGTGAAGTTTAAGATCATGGCTTGGCCCCTCCATACTACACTTTTAAATTGAACTCAATTAAAATATTGATAATTTGAAGAAAAAAAATTTATTTTATTTTATTTTATCGAAATTGAGTTGAATTGACAGATGATATGAACTAAAATGAAATAGAGGTGGTCTTCAAACCGGTGATATATTTTTAAATTATTGATAGTTTACTGTAATTTTTAAAATTGCATACTAAATTTAAGTGATTGCATTATTCGATCATATACAAAAATGAAAGTACATAGTATCATAGAAGTATAGAGGAGTCTCTCCCTTTCTAATTTAATCCCAAGCAGAGGACGATCCATGTTGCAGTTACAGACTGATAATTTCATTAATCGATCCCTAAGGATTATACTTTAGATAAATGATTGATGATTAAATACACACTTTCTTCATTTCATTAATAATGATTCATTTCTTTATTTTGGATGCTTTATTATAGGTGTCCTACACATATAATATAAGAATTGGATTACTCTCCTCCGTTTATTTTCTTTTTAAAAAAATGCTAATATAATAATCTCAATTATTTGATAAGTGATTATATGACTTTTAATTTCTAGTAGAGATTTAATCTTGATTTTGATTAGTGATTATATGGCATGTGTTGTTTTGTTGGTAAGTTGAAATGTGTAGAGGGAATTTGTTATAATAAGTCAAGTTGTTGATTAGATTAGATGTGTTATAGATAAGTTTGTTGACTAGACTAGAGTCATACATGTTAGAATAAGTCAAGTTGTTGATTATATTTGATTTGTTATAGATAAGGTTGTTGATTAGACTAGAGTCATACATGTTAGAATAAGTCAAGTTGTTGATTATATTTGATTTGTTATAGATAAGGTTGTTGACTAGACTAGAGTCATACTAGTACTAGCCATCGTTGTACTCTATTTATTCTCATCAGTAATACTAGATTCAGTACAGGAAATTATTCTTTCATGGTATTAGAGCAAGTTCTTATCCTAAACCTTATATCCTTTTTTCCCCTTCTCTCTCTCTTTTCCGACCAACCATCACCATATTCCGGCGACTTTCCAGTCAATTTTCGACGAACTCTCGACCAAGTTTTGGCAGTCCTCCGTCCACTCTCCTGATGTCCTTCAGCGGGGCTTCTTCTCGGCATCATCTCTATTTCCCGGCGGACCCTCTCCATTTTTTGGCGATTTTCATCGTCGACCGACATCATCCGCGGCCGTTTTGATTCATCACCGGCTCCTTCGCTGGCCGCGACTGCTCCTCTGGTCTCTCCACCTCGGCCTCGCACTTATCGGATGGCTACTCGATTAGTGACTGGGGCTATTAAGTGCAGAGATTATTCTAATATCGTTGCTCACACTCTTACTGCTACCTTACTTGCTCAATCTGAGCCCACGGATTATTGCACTGCTCTTCAGGATCCGGCTTGGGTTTCTGCCATGGATGACGAGATGAGAGCTCTCCATGGCCAGCGCACTTGGGATTTGGTGCCTCGACCTTCCACTAGTGGAGAAGCCTTGATTAAAGTCATGCAATCAAAGTCGATTCTTGAGGAATAAAATTTAATTAAGATCCGAATCAAGTTTCGAACTCGAAACTCCATCTTCAGTCCTGCATTTCATTTCAAAGTCGGCTTGATATGGATCAAAGGCACTTATGCCTTTAGTGAAAATGGATTAAAGGTGGTTCGATTATAGAACCGCCTTTAATGGAATGTCTTTTAAAAGCCACTATATAAATGGAAATCCTAATTTCCATTCCTTAACATTATTTTTCCTCACCCTCACTTTTCAACTCCAGCGCCTCATCTCATCCCTCACTTTTCTCTCATCCAAGTCTCTCCATCCCTCACTTTCCTCTCATCCGCCGCCTCCATCAAGCCTAAAACCTAACTCCACCACCACCTCACTCAATCTGCCACTGTCTCACTAACTCGACCACTACCTCACTCACTCCATCGTCGCCTTCCTCACACTGCCACCCCTTCGTCAAAGCATCATCCCTTCCACTGCAGCGTTCGTTTCTCCGTTGCAGCGTTCGTCCCCCCCCCCCCGTTGCGTCGATGCCTCCGCCGTGTTGTCGCCTCCGCCAAAGTAGATCCACCGTGTCGAGTTCTCCCTTACGCCATGTTGTAACCTCCGCCGGAGTACATCTACCGCGTGGAGTTCTCTTTTCCAATCCATCACCATTGCGGCCATCCACCATCGTTTCAGGCTTCCTCACCACCGCGACCCTCCACCACCGCCTCCTCTCATCCCTCACTTTTCCCTCATCCCTTCCTCAGCTTCACAAATTTTTTTATTGTGATGATATTTAATGTTTGATGTTCAATCTTCGTATTTGTTCTGTGATTTTGGTGATTCTGGTTCCAGGTCTGTAATTTTACATTCTGCCAAAAACCTGGGTTCCTGCCGGACTAAGTTCCAAACTTGGAAATGACTTCGAACCCCAATTAAACTTGGTTTTTGGAACCGACTTTGATTGATTTTGATCAAAGTCAGTACCAGAGAAGTCACCTACAAAATGACTTCTCTGGTCCCTTAAAACCGACTTTAATGAGGCTGCCTCCACTAGTGTTCGGACACCAACATCGTTGGCTCCAAATGAGTTTATCGACTGAAGTATCGACCAGATGGCACTACTGAGCGTCATAAAAGCTAGACTTGTGGCACAGGGTTTCTCACAAATTTTGGGTTTTGACTTTGACCATACTTTCAATCCAGTGGTCAACGCATCCACAGTTCGTACTGTTTTAGCTATTGCTACGATGCACTCTTGGCTTCTTCATCAGCTGGATGTTAAGAATGCCTTTCTAAATGGTGTTCTTGATACTCCAGTCTATATGGCGCATCACGTTGGTTACAAGGATCCGCTTCACCCAGAGTATGCCTATCACTTGTGGAAGGCCATTTATGGTCTTAAGCAAGCTTTGCGAGCCTGGTTCCAGCGATTCAGTACTTATCTGGCTTAGCTTAGTTTTATTTACGATTCTGCTAATACTTCTCTATTTGTTCTATCTCGGGGATCGTCACTGTTGTATCGTTAGTCCACGTCGACGACACCATCCTTACATGCAACAATGCGACTCTGCTCCGGCAATTCATCGATCGGACGCATCGGAAGTTTGCTATCAAGGATTTGGGCACTCTTCACTACTTTCTTAGCCTGGAAGTTACACCCTCAGCCTTGGGTTTATTTCTTGGCCAAGCTAAGTATGCCAGGGATATTCTTACTCGAGTCGGGATGTCAGATGCTACACCAGTCTCTACTCCATTTGTGCCAGGATTACAGTTACACAGCTTCACCAGTTCTGCTTTTGAGAATCTGACACTTTATCGCTCTCTTGTTGGGGCTCTACAGTATCTGACGATCCCTCATCCATATTTGGCCTTTGCGGTCAACACAGTCGGTCAGTATCTTCAGGATCCTCGTGATGATCACTTTGCAGCAGTTACTCGGATTCTTCTATATGTTTGGGGGACTCTTCATTTTGGCATTTCATTTCGATCAGCCAGTTCTCCCGAGGTTCTGAGTTGCTCAGATGCTGATTGGGCTCGTTTTCTGGAGACTCGATGATCCACTTATAAATATGCTATTTTTCTCGTTGTCTGGAGAATAAGTCAAGTTGTTGATTAGATTAGATTTGTTATAGGTAAGGTCGTTGACTAAACTAGAGTCATACTAGTACTAGCCTTCCTTGTACTCTATTTATTCTCATCAATAATACCAGAATTATCACAGGAAATCATTTTTTTTAGAATTGAGTGAGGAGAGTAAAAAGTTGAATGAGTGGTTGAAAAAGATGTACTTTTTTCAATAAATGGAAAGGTAATAATCTTAGAAAAACATACAAAAATGGTAAATGTGTCAGATTTAAGAAAACAAAGGAAGTATGAGATTTTGGTCAGTGCCAGTAAGAAAATAGTGGAAACTAAGATTTTTTAAAACCGTAGAACATTTTTTAAAAAATTGTAAAAGGGGAAAAAAGGAATTCAGAGAGAAGAAATTATCATATTTAGTTTACAAGGAAATCGGATTTAAGAAGTGAGCTTATGCAGGAATCCAACGACAACCTTCGCTACATATTCGATTTGAGGATTTGGACATTTTGCCGGAGGGGGAGATGGGCGAGTGGAGGTGGAGGTGGAGCTGGCTAAAGGCAGAGGGGAAGCTGGACGGGTGGAGGTAGAGAGGGGCTGGGCGGAGATGGATTTAGAGCAATAGAAGTTAAAATATGAAAATAAGGGGGAAATGTGTGTAAAAAATCAGAAAATAAGTTAGGGTCAAATTCATTTTTACAACTATAGTCACCGTCGGAAACTTTGAAGTCAACATCGGTCTTCCGCAAGAGGGTTATGAGTGTTTTAGTTAACGTCGGTCTTGAGTATATCTGCACTATCAAAAGGCTGAAGATTATATCTACACTTTCAAGAAATACAGGGCTTACCAAACTAGGTTCCCTAAGAAAAGAATCTTTATATGTTTCCCTTGAAAAATTTAAAGTGCAAAAAAATAATGGCAGCCACTTTTGATAAATCAAACAAGGTATCTTATGTGAGGTGAATCAGAACAAAAGTATTTGTGTATCAGTAAGGAGAATAGAAATAATAAAATATGATTTCGGCTTTTAGAGGTGTGTAACCTTATAAATTATTCAAATATTACTCGATTTAAGATATGTATACCGTATCGAAATATTCATCTTACCATAATCAACTTGGTATCTCGTCACACTTCCTTAAGTAATCTTCGATACACATCAATATCACAATAATACTAAATTCAAATGTTAGTAGAATTATAATGACAGCGGTACAAATTTGAATCTCATCGAACGTAAAGAAGTCGGGATTTCACTCCTGTTGGAGTAAAAAACCTCCCAAAGAAGGTACGTACTTGGTTGATAATATTCCCACAAACAGAACAGATGGACTGCTCGTGGTTTCCTATGATTAAAAGGGTTGGTTAACATAATTGGGTCCTAAATTTTGCTTAAACCTTTTCATTTCATTGGGTCGGTGCAGGCTGTCCCATCATTAACTTGTGTACTTCTACTACGAAGTTGCTTCCTATTTTATATGAATATTCGCAAATTAATAGTTATTAATCCGAAATTAGTTTTCTTTCACAATTTTAATAAATTGATGCACGAACATAAAACATATATTTGTATGTGCTTTTTTCGTCTTAGTGCAGCGTTTCTTTTGGTTTGAATAGTGAAATATGAGGAGAAAATTAAGTGAATGAGTGTTAATATCACTTTGGTCTCTGGAGTTTATTTTTTACCATTTTTTATTATCGAACTTTTAAAACAGAAGAGGCGAGACCATTTCGTCAGATAAGTCCGTTAAAATTTATATCCGTTTCATCACATGCTATTTGTATGGTAAAGTCAGAGGCGAAATTGGCTTTTAATCTTACTTACAAAGATATTCAGTCTTTGTTTGACGAATTAAACTAGTTCATTAAAGAGTTATTATCTCACTGCCGCACAGAGACTTCTCTATGACCATCGACTTCATCCTACCATTGTTTAATTGGAAAGAGAGAGGAGGGGACAACAGCGCTCGAAAATGTTATCTTATTTAGGGATATATTTATTAATAAAATTTTATAGTAGTTAAAATTATTCACTTTTAACTTTAAATTAATTATTAATTATTGGTAGCATGAGCGGGCAGAAAATTTATATGTTAGCGAATGTTGTACATGTTGGTGTGAGACGAATCAGATTCCACCACAAGTTTCATAAATTTCTCATTTCTTCCTTAAAAAATCTCTCACCAAAATACGTATGGAATTCGTGTAATACGTGACAGAATTTGAATCGCTCCACGCCTATGCAAACAATATTTACTAACGTGTTATATCAGGCTGAACATTACTCAAAAGTATTTTCAATCACAGAATCATCCATAACTAAATTAATATCACTCTACGTGCATGGGCGGATCTATATGGGGGCTGGAGGGGGCTCCAGCCCCCGCCGAGATGAAAATTACGGGGAATACGGGTAGTAAAAAAATTTTAAAAATTTATCAGCCCCCTCCAATAAGAGAAAAAATTGAATTTTTTTTTACGAACAGATCAGCACCCCGCCATCAGTGTATCCTGGCTCCGCCCCTGTCTACGTGTATATACTAATTCTATGCACACCCATTATTATTCATTGAACGTAATCATAGAACAAGAATGAGCAAAAAAACACACACAGCCGTCCTTTCTCGTTAGTTTTAAGGTTAATGGTAGTCATAATCCATATAATGTGGTAACTGTCTGATCTTGTTCCAAACCAGCAGAATGTTAACTTAAGAAGTAATTATCGTATGATCTCATCACTAATTAAACAGGATTAGATTGTTTTGTTTTCTGGTTTAGCTGATGTCTCCGAGGAAAAAATCCATCCAGTTATCATAAATTATGAAATAATCGTAATGCAGAGTATATTTTTTTTTTACTTAAATATTATATA
The DNA here is from genome assembly GCA_037428765.1 of Rubia yunnanensis. NCBI lineage: Eukaryota > Viridiplantae > Streptophyta > Magnoliopsida > Gentianales > Rubiaceae > Rubia > Rubia yunnanensis. Next base: position 139,196,168 of record CM075062.1, on the reverse strand, counting down.
TTTATTTTAATACAAGATATCATATAAAATAGTGTAACATTTAAAGGGAATATATATTAACTATACTCTCTTTGTCCAATTTCAAACTGCACACTTTAACTTTCAGCAGTTAATTTAAAAAATATTTGATCCTTAATATTTTTATTAGGGATAATTTTTTTTTTAAAAGTTGATATATATATATATATCGTAACGAATCTAACAAAGCATTACTCAACAATAATTATAACTTATGTAAATGTTGTTTCTTTACAAAACGTAATCCCCAAAAAATACTAATGATTGAGTTATCTTTTTGCTCTCAAAGTATTTGCATGAAACTATATCTAACTCTAAAACAAATGAATTAGACATAATTCTACTCCCTTTGTCCTCTGCCTGTATTTCTTTACAATCATTATCACACCATTAAGAACATATTTTATATACTACAAATACTTGTTATGATGAATTTAACAATTTCATATACTTGATAATATTATTGTTCACATACCTATTTAAATATGTGATCAGAATTTAATAGAGAATAGTATCCAAAGAGTGAGGGTAATATGGGCTGAGATGGGGAAGTACTAAACTATTACTCACTCGTCTCATCCCAAATTTGTCAGCAGTATTACTTTTAAAGTCAACTGCATCAATATTTGAATATTATATTTTTTATTCGGTAAATAGGCAAACTCTTGGGAAAGATCGTATTTTCATAAACCTATGGAAATATGACGTTTAATTAGAATAATAAAAAGTTAAAGGATTTTAGTTGTAATATTAAAAATTTATTATGCAACGTGTAATAGCTATAAGTTTATGACCCAAATAATGCAACCCAAAAATTTTATATTCATTTATTATAATTTACCATTTAAGCCCGTCTTTCTACACCTTATGAAAATATTGTCTTTTAAAATAATGATTCTTTTAAATAACATGATAATAATTGTAGTGCAAATAGTGGGAGATATATATTTTTTCCATAGGAACGCGTCCGAATACATAATATAAAATTTGTTTAAAGTACCAAAAGTACAGTATATTCTTATTTTTTGGAAGCATAAATTCATTGAACAGAAAAAAAAGAAGAAGACAAAATAGAGACAATACTATTCATTCCCCTTTGGATCAAGCACAGCTGTATTTCTTTGGGATTTAGCAATCTGAATCGGAATACTCACTTATTCCATCCACACCTAACCTATGCTTTGCCTCTGCATTAAAATTTAGAGAAAAGTGAAAATATAATCCTATATAATTAAATGAAATGCAGATATAAAATGCTATTTAAAAGTGTAAATATAAATATGTCTATTCATATTATGTGCAAATATAACATTTTCACCCGGTTTGAGGCCAGAATACATTGAAATTACCAATTTGCCCCTGACAGTTTTATAAAAAAACTGAAAAAATCGTCATTTATCAAATAACACAATTACCCCATTGGCATTAATACCCCCTTTTGTGTCACCCTCATTCATTCTCTTTCCTATTTTTCTCCGTTTTCATCTTCTCGGATCATCCGCATGCAGATCCTCCGCACGCTGATCCTCGTCGTGTCCCGGATCCTCCGCACGCAGGCATCGCCACCGAAGAGGTCGCCACGGTATTGGAAGAGCCCAGTGATGCAGATTCGAGTCGGCGTACGCCAAGGTTGTCAATCTCCAATTTAAATCTGGCGTCAGTTCTTCATCCACCCACAACTCTCTCCCCGCTGTTTAATTTGTTGTGTAAATGGAATGATTGAAATGAAAATGCTCTGTTTCAAAGTGGGGTCATTTTCATTCATTGATATTTACAGTTTTTTCATTGTTGTTGAGGTTTTTATGAGTATTTATCTGATTAAATTTGTGGGTTTTTCTTGCTTAGTGATTTGGCTGGGGAAAATTTGAATCTTTGACAAATTTAAAACCTGGGGTTGGCCATTTTTGGGTTGTGAGTAAAGTGGTGCTATGTTTTTGTGAAAGAATTGATTTGTTTTGCCTTTATTTATCTGTAACTTGATATTTTTGCTATCAACTCACATATGACAGGGGAGGTGGTTCCAGGTGGGTGGTGGTGGTGGCCTTGTGGGTGGTGATGGTGGAGCCCGGTGGGTGGGTGGGTGGTGGTGGTGGCTTAGCAATGGAGGTGGAGCCAGACGGGTGTGGGGTGGTGGCGCAGCCACCTGGGCTTATCTGCACTAACGGGAGAATGAACGGGCACTTTTTAAAAAAAGGATAATATGCAAATATAACCCTATATGTTGGAGAAAGTGCAAATATAACCCTGAGTTGTTTTTTAGTGCAAATATAACTCTAACTATTATACATATGTGCAAATATAACCCTAACTATTATACATATGTGCAAATACAACCCTAAAAGCCATTATTTCCAGCATTGACTGACCAGGGTTATATTTGCACTTTCAATTATAGCAAGGTTATATCTGTACTTTCATTATTGCAGGGTTATATCTGCACTTTCATCAATTATATAGGGTTATATATGCACTTTTCTCTTTAAAAATACAAGGGAAATTTTCATATGGTTTTTTGTGGGGTCCGTGTTAAAAAGAGCAAAATTGTCCTTCCAAATCAAGGGTTCGGTCATAAGGGTATTTTAGTTATTGCAAGTTGGTCAGTGGCCGAATTCTGATGGTCAACGCTGGAATCATGGTCGGAGGGTTATATATGCATTTTGCTCAACATATAGGGCTATATCTGCATATTATCCAAAATTTTATAGTCCTTCCATTTCAAAAATAACTTCATACTTTTCCTTTTAGTTTATCTAATAAATAATTTTTTTATATATAATTATTAAGGTATTAAATTCACCATCATTAGATACCATCAAAAATAGCTTTTGATTGGTAATACATGCCAATATAGGAATTCCTATTACGCTATCACAATGCACAAAAGTGCATGTCATGGGTTCAAATTCTATCACTTGAACCATCGAAATTTTATTTGGTAGGAGAATTTTTTTTGTAATTGATCATTCAACGTCGTAATTTACCATCTCATCAACTCGTGATGTTAGGATGACGGTGCCCTAAAAACGAAAGAGGAATTTTCTCATGTTGGGAGTTCTTGTGGGCTTCAGAAAATAATCACTAGATGATTAACCCTTGAACATCGTAATTTACCTCTTCATCAACCTGTAGTGATGGAATGATTTGATCACAATGATAAAAGATTTTGCCTTTCACTCTAACTAATTGAAACAACCAACAACTAATGACCATTTCTCACACCGAACCATTATTATTTTTTAAATGGAAATGAAGTTCAAGTTAAAGAGTTAAGTGCAATTTCCGTACCTAATTATCTCCTAATACGGGTCCCCTACTAATTACAACCCCCATGCTCCTGCCACTAGGCCCACATCATATTCCATAATTACCACCTAATCACCTAATTAGTACTAATTTTCTCGTTACTTAATCAGTAGTTCTAAAGAAAAACTTTATCTGGACCACAACTCACATGTTTTACATTTGTTAAAACTCCTAGCTTAATCTCTTTGACCCAAAAGCTAAAAAGATACGTATAGAATTAGTAACTTCTGGATTGCTCAACCAAATGCGCGCAATACAAAGCAAGTCAGATTCTATTATAATTGTGCTTAAGAGAATCATTGGATTACATAAAAGTAAAAAAAAGGCCTATTAATAAAGTTATTTGCACATTCAAACCATTTGAAAGGAATAAAGCTCTGGAGTTTTCCCATGTGGGAAGAATGTAAACTAATTGACGCGATACTCGGTCTCATCTTAAATTACATCCTAATTATTATACACCGTTCAAAAAATATATTTGATCGTTAATATATTTAGGTACGTATAATAACGACAAATAAAAAATACTTTATAGAAACAACTTGTTACGACGAATTCAACTATGTCACGTGCGATAATATTATGTCTCATATATCTAATTAAATATGCGGTCAAACATAGTATCATAAAGTAAGTGGGTAATTTAAGCTGGACAAAGGGAGTATTATTTTTTAAAATTTACATATATAAATGATGCATATATTTTAAATATTTTACAAGATCAAAATTTTCAAGTAGTGTATGAAGATAGTTTATTTTAAAGTGAATGATTTTCATTCGATTTGCAATGAGTGAATCAACTATTAATCGTCCATAGTCTTTGTAATATAGTGGCTAAATTGATAAAACAAATATTTTTGACATTTTAGTAAAATAAATTAGAATATTGATATTGATATTGATAAACAAATAGTACTAGAGTTTTGTCTTATGTTAATGCAATTTAATTAACAACGGCCGGCATTTTAGTTGTTAGGCTCTCTTCGTTCGATTTCATCCGCATTTCATTTTAGTTCAGTATGAATTTAATTTTGGTGAAATTAACTTAATTTAATTATACATTACTATTTTCAATCACTTATTTTCAGTTCAGTTCATTTCAGATAAGAGAACAAGGCTCCATTTTGAGTTTGAATTATTAGGTTATCTTCTCTTCATGTAATTCTTTTGGATTGAGATTTTTACTGTGTAGTTCAGTTTTAGAATATTATTATTTATTAATATATTACTAATTTTAATTCAATTTAAATTAATAGAAATCAATTGAAAAGAACACGACATGGGAAAATATTGCCTGTGAAATGGCTTCATTTCAGTAGAACAAAATTTCAAATCAAAACTATTTAACTTAGTTTTAGTCTATGATATTTTTAATAATATTTAATTTTAGTTCAATTTAATCATGTCCAATTCACTAAAAAATAGTCAGGAGAATATGGCCTTAGAAAAGAAAATTATAAACCTACTAATTTCAACATGAAACGTCTTGACTGAATAAATAAATAAAATAAAATTTATGTAAAATTTATTACAAGAAAAATTAAATTGAACTCTACTGAAATAGTATAAACTGAACCAATATCCAATTGAACTAGAATCCGTCTTTTGGAAGACGATCTTTTCATAAGTCATAGAAATACCAAGGTTTAAAGTGCAAATTAGAAGAAATTAAGATAAAATTTTCGGATCGCATGAATTTGATTATAAACTTTATAACTATTACAAGTTGTATAATAGAATTTTAATATTACAACTAAAACCTTTATAACGGTTAGTTCAAGTTGCCATTGAACTAGTGGATTGCTATATCACGCCCTGTATTTTACTAGTTACGCCCGGTATTTATACTATTTTATATACAATATATATTTTTAATTTAATTTAATTTAAATAATTTAAATTATTTAAATAATTTAAATAATTAATTAAATTATTTATTTATTTATTTAATTGTTCTGCCGCCGCTGCTCCGCCGCCGCACCGCCGCCGCGCCGCTCTCCTTCTCCTCCGGCCGCCGCCGCCGCCACTCTCCTTCTCCTTCTCCTCCTTCTCCTCCTTCTCCTCCGCCGTTCCTCTTCCCTCTCCGGCGACGCCGCGGCTCCGTTCTCCGTTCGCCGTGTTCCGTTCTCCACTGTTTGGGCGCGAACCGGCCGCCTTCCGTTCGCCACGGACCGAGCGCGAACCAGATGGTGTCCCGTTCGCCACGGCCTGGGCGCGACCGGGCGCCGTTCCGTTCGCCACGGACCGGGCGCGATCGGGCGCCTTCCGTTCGCCACGGACCGGGCGCGAACCGATCGACGACGGAGAGCTTCGATCGACGGCGACGAAGGAGGAGAGACGGAGGGGTTAGGGCTTTGCTCGGTGGCGGTGGCGGAGAAGAAGACGAAACCGCCGAAGAAGATGAAGAAGAAGAGAAATAGGTGGCAGCGGCGCTGTGCACGGCGGTGGCGCTGGAGCACGTAGCGGCGGAGATCGGTGGCAGCGCGCGGTGGCGCACGGCGGCGTGGCGCGCGCGGTGGCGTCGCAGGGCACGGCGGCGCGCGGTGGCTCTCGGCGGCGCAACGGTGGTGCACGGCGGCTCGGTGGTGGCTGTGGTTTTTTTTTGTTTTTGATTTTGATTTTTGATTTTTGATTTTTGTTTTGATTTTAAATTTTTGTTGCTGATTTTTGTTTTATTTTAAAATCTTAATATTAGTATTATACATATATATGCGTATTAGGGCGTAACTAGTAAAATACAGGGCGTGATATAGCAATGCCCTTGAACTATGCACAACCTAATCCAAGAAAAAAGAAGAAGTGGCATTTATGTCATTTCAAATCCTACCTCGCTGTTCAATACGGCAATACCCGTACTACCCCTTTTCTCCTATAAAAATAACCAAGTCCTCTCCCATTCCATTTCCATTCCCATTCCCATTCATTCATCGCATTACCGATCAAATTCCGATCAACTCCCGGCCAGATACAAACTCAACAGATTACAACCATAATTCTCCGGCAAAAGTTCGCCGGAAAATCACCAAAGCCATGGGAAACAGCCTAAGGTGTTGCATAGCCTGCGTTCTTCCCTGTGGGGCCCTAGATTTGATCCGGGTAGTTCACTTAAACGGCAACGTCGACGAACTCGCCGGTCCTGTGACGGCGCGTGAAGTCCTGAAGGCGAACCCGAATCACGTGCTCAGTAAGCCATCGTCACAGGGAATGGCTCGCCGGATTCTGCTCCTCTCGCCGGAGACGGAGCTGAAAAGAGGCAGCATATACTTCTTGATTCCGGAATCTTCCTTGCCGGAGAAAAAGAAAATCAAGAATCTCCCCGGGAAGTCCTTGTTGTCGGAAAAGAAAACCAGCAGCACCACCGCCATCCACCACCACCACGATAGCACCACCGCCACTGTTGCCAGAAACCACAGTGACAGAGTTAAAAAATCGGAGAAGAAATCGTCCTCATCTCGCCGGGATCACCGGAGAGGTAGAGTGGCAGCTGTATGGAAACCTCATTTGGACAGCATCTACGAGGATTAACTATGCGCGTAGTTAATCCTCGTGATGGCCATGTTTCTAATGCTAAAATTGGTATTAAAATTCGGACACGATATTTATAGTCGTGATCGTATTTCTAATACTAAAATTAGTGTTGAAATTCGAGCATTCTTCGAAAAAGAAAGTTTTTTGTTTACTTCCCTTGTGATTGGGATGGTAAATTTCATGAATTTGTGGATATTTTTAAATTTTACTTTTGTGATTGAAAAAATCACAAGTTATATTCTGCATGTATTAGTAGTAGAGCAGATCTATTCGGAAAGTTTGATGATGACAAAATGATCATTGTTTGCCCTAAAGGACAAAAAAGGAAATAAGAGAGTTGGATTGGTCTCTCCATTTGTTTATTTGAGGATCATGTATATTCAGCTCTCATGTAAAAATTCTTGGGGTTGTTTTTGTGATCTATATATGTCATTGGAATAATAATCGAGGAATAATATTTATAAACTCTTGGATTTGGAGATTTTATTATTATTAATTGGTGGTTAATTACCTTTCAAGGTTATTCATACTTTCTGAATTTGGAATTTAGATCTCTTGATTAGGGTAAACAACATTTCTTTACTAGCACACACTCCTTCCGACTTATCAGCAGGAATAAAAATGAAATATGGTGAAAATAGGAATAATTGACCAAAATGTAGTTAAATAGTGAAAAAACTCTCGTGCTAAACAGATTAACGGTGTGATCAACATGAAAAACCTTGTTTTCATAACTTTTAGAGTTAGAATAATTATTTATACATTATATTACATTTTTAAATAATTCAAAGTGATGAGAAACTCGCAGTAATAAATATCAAATCACATCATTAGTTACATCAATTATAAAATGACTCATCTGACGATTAGTCGGGCTAAGACAATGATTTGTGTAAATAGTATTAATCTAAAATTTTGTTACATAAATTGAATTGAAATGCTGATAAACTTGAGTAAACAAAACAGAGTTCTTGCCTAGTATAATATGATGTCCTTTCTAACTTATCTGCACTTCGGTTCAATTCAATTTAATTCAAAATACAACTCCTAATATATCCTCTCCTTACAAAAATTTAGACTAAAATACCACCCAATTAGCCAAGTGCATGATACAAAATATAGATTGGAAGTCGAGGAGTATAAATATGATTAAGATCAAAGTACATAGTACTAACGTTTCTCCAACTCCACCTTAATCCCACGTCCCAATAAAAAATACTTCTTCTTAATTAAATTAATTTTTGAGAAGTTGTCATCTCTAAAATGATTGGGTTTGTTAGCTTTAGGTGGAGGTTTATCCTTTGACTTCATGTAGGAGAATAAATTAATCACCGAAAATTATTAGTATTATTAATTGTAATACTACTAATTATTATTGAACCAAGTAATCAAGTAATGTATGTCAGACTGAAATTAGTAAACAGGCAGTAGTGCTAGCTTGTGCATAGGCAAAATAAAACCTCATATTTTTTAATTCATTTATTAGAGATATGTTAGATCAACAATAATTTTAATTACCTATAATGATTAGTTAATAAAATTCAATATTAAAAAAAACATAGTATAAAGAATTTAATCATATCTCACATATCGTTTATATGTCACTTGTTTCTTTAAGACTAACACATTTTTATTTTCATATATTTTCTAAAGGTGTCATTTTTATATAAAAATAAAACAAAAGTCAATCATTAGTTATTTTACTCAATTTCTTCTATACATTTTATCTTGAGCCCGTCTCTTGAAAGACGGCATATCCACGAGTCATGGAAAGATGAACGTTTAAACTGAAAATTTAAAGAAATAAAAATAAAAATTTTGGGTTGCATTAATCGGATCATAAGCTTTATAACTACTGCACGTTGCATAATAAATATTTAATATTGCAACTGAGAACTTTTACTTTTTTATTATTCTAATTAAATCTCGTATTTCCACAAGCCTATAAAAATGATCTTTCCCAAGACTTTACCTTTTATCTTACTTAAACATGATCGAAAAAGTTACTCCCTCCGTTTCTTTAATAGTGACACACTTTCTAATTTGAGATGTTTCTTTTATATTGACACTTTCTATTTATGACAAGTTTAAGGTTATTACATCCACTCATTTTACTTTTTCTTCTTTCAATTGAATTTCATCCACTCATTTAGCATCTCCTAAATTCTAACACAAAAAATGATGTGCCACTATTAGAGAAACAAATGGAGTTATTGAGGTGGAATAAAGTTTAAATGAGACGGAGAGTTCCAAAACAAAACTTAAATAAATGTACACAAAACCTATTATCTTACCCTCCCTCCATTTCACTAACAGTGACACTATAAATTTAGCTGTTTGAATTTATGTGAAGAAAATAAGTGTATGAAATTGAATTTAGAAAGTAAAAAGTCGAATGAGTGAATGAAATTGAAAAAATTTTATCAAAAATAAAAAGCGTGACAATATAAATGAACATCACAAAAAGGAAATTGATACTCCCTTCGTTTCACTAAGAGTGACACACTAGGTTTAGGCTCTTGGATTAATGTGAAGAAAATGAGAGATTGAAATTGAGGGTAGAAAGTAAAAGTAGAATGAGTGGATGAAATTGTAGGAATCTTGCAAAAATTGAAAAATATGTCATTTAAAAAAATATCCCAATAAGGCAAGTGTGTCACCCTTAGTAAAACTGAGGGAGTATCAATAATAGAGAAACAGAAGGAATACTTGATTCGTCGGATGAGCAAATAACCTAAATTAGTTCGGATGAGAAAGCGTGTCTAAATGCATGTGGTTTCAAAGTGAATCTTGTCAGAATCTGAGCTGTTTGGCTGGGTATTCCATATGCAATCTAGTTGAGTTTCTTAACATTACCAACACTCCGAAACCAACCAGTGGCCAGGGCTCATGTCCGCCCCATGAACACCCCAGGTTCGATTTTGGTGTGGGGCAAGTCTTTGGAATTCAGTCTTCAATTACATCGTATTAGGGATAGGAGCCTCACTTCGTGTGAGTTGTGTGAGAGTCTTACCCCACCTTTGTGTGAGATACAAGGGAGCCCCACCCCATTTGTGTGGAATACCATGAATTTATTTAATGAGAGGGAGTACAAACATTTGTTTTAAATAAAAAACACTCCGAATTGTCTTATCATTAGTTAACATTTTCAATTGCGTCTGGGATGGGTAAAATCAATACAGTACATGTAAATTTCCGTTCTAATCAAATGTTCTTTTCACTTTTTTTTACATGGGTATTAATGTTACTTATATGTAAAGAGAATGGGAGAATAAAATGAGGTGGCTAAATCTCAGACATAAATTTCAGTTCTCGGTCCAAATAAAGAAATAGTCAGAATATAAACTTTTAGATTGGACAGACGAAAATAGAAAGTAAGAATGTGTAATTATGACGGAAAGAGTATACTAAATCATTTATAGGGCATTTATTTTCTTCAATTCGCGCGTGCCAACCACACAACTACTATAGATGTAATAAGATCCCACATCATAATCGGTAATATCATTTTTATACGAGTTTTTACATCATCACCCAGAGTAACTATGACGAATGTAATAAAATTTATGTGATGACCGTATAACTGTAGTATTATTGTTTTTTATATCTGTTTATATATGTGATCCAAACTTATAAATGTACAATAAAGGTATGAAAAAGAGAATACCTTCAAGTTCTCTCCAGTTTATTTACACATCATCCTTGTTCAATATTTCAGCTCAATTTATTAGGATTTTGGATTGGTTCTGTTTAATGTAGTTTTGGTTTATTGTTATGAATTTTTACTATATATATACTTGATTTTAGTTCTGTTCAGTTAAGTTCGATAAGAAATAAACTTGGAAGAACACAACCAATATAACTAAACATATTTCTGAAACTTTAAAAAGAGATACAGATAAAGCTTTAAATGAAAGCAGAAATCACTAGATGCTTAGTGGTCAAAGAGTTATAGTCACTTCCTCTGATCTTTCAAAAATAAGTACTATATTGCTTCCTTGATATCCTCATAGTTAGTACAAATTAAGTACTCCTCTGTTCCACCCGAATCTACATACTTACTATTTGACAGTTAAAGTTATTAAACTTTGATTACATATTTGAGTAGATATATGAGCAATAATATTATCATGTGAGTGAGATATTGTTAGATTCGTCGTAACATGTAGTTTCCAAATACCAATTTTATATGTGTCGTTCTTATCCGTAGTTATATATATTTACAGTCAAACATATTTTTGGGAATCGTAAAAAGATTCTATGGACGGAGGGAGTACCATAAACCACCTTTAGTTGATTTATTTAGTAACCAAAACTGATCAAAAGCAAAATCATATGATAAAACAAAGTAAAGTACCCATGAACAGTACATGATGGAAGGCTAGGAGACAAGAAGCTCAATTATTTTTAGTTTTAAACCTCAGTAAACGACAGAATTACTGAAAATGGGGGTTTGTTTAAATGGTTAAGTTCATTGCACTTCACAAAAATAAAAAAGATTTAGGACTGCACCGTACGCTAAGCCAAAACAACCTGGCAATTAAGTCTTTTTTGGAAGGGCTAATTTGAAAGTTCTTCAGAACTCACATGGAGATCTTCACTCACACCCATACCACATTCTCATTGGGACAATCACTGGCTTATAAACGACTCACCAATAATGTCACAACTTCCCCATTTTAACCGCCGATGATTACTTATAATTGTGAACTATAGTATTTGTAAGATCAAAGGGATAGGGCGGTGTGTTATCGAACCCGCTTTAACATTGAAGTTAGACGGTGTTTTTTGGGTCTGGGCGGCTGAAAGATATATCCAGTTTTGTCACTCAGTTTTTCGAGTTTATGGAGTTTTGAGAATGATTGGGCTGGTCTTGGGCTGTTTCACTAGTGGAGAGTGGCTTATTAAAGGCGATTCCAAGAAATTTCCTAGGAACCGCCTTCTGAGACATCTTCCAAGCTTGGAACTGATCGATTCTGGACACCTTGCCAAATCAAAGGTGGTTTTTGATCTTTGGAAGATGACTATTGAAGAACCGCCTTCCACTGTAGAGATTCAAAGACGGTTATTGAAGAACTGTCTTCCATTGTAGAGATTCAAAGACGGTTGTGCCAAAGTGACTTCTAATGCATTTTTTCCGAGCTTGGAACAACGATATGAAACATGTTCCGATTGAGGAACTGCTGTGGTCCAGTCCGTTTAAGCACGAAACAGTTGCCGAGCTTGTAACTGTATCTGATCCAAGTTATGACTAAGGAACTTATTTCAGATCATGCTTCCGAGTTAGGATTTAGAATTGGCTCTTTGTTGTTTAGTAATATATTAGTTCCGAACTTGGAAATTAAGGAGTCATGAATCTATTAAAAATTTAGGGGGGCTATTCACAATAAAAATTAAGAAGACATTGGAAAGAGGCATAACCAAATCTTTGTGATTCTGGTGGGATTATTTGTGAAGGTATATTCAAGTGATTCATTCATTTTAATTCTTTGAAATCAATTATATTAGGAATGGGTTGAATAAGGGTTATTTATCTTGAAGTTGTATTGTGAATTGAAATGATATTAATTAGGGTTATGTTGTGTGATATATTTGTTTTGAACCACACTCAAATATAGGTACGCATGCACCTAGTGCCATGGATGGATTGGAACTCATAGGCGGCGATTGTAGAAACTCACCCGATTACCTTCCCTTGGTAGAATCGTTTGTTGTTTTGGCTTTCGAACATGCCTCGAAGAACGGCGAGGTCCAGGCACGTTGCCCATGCAAGGATTGTAAGAATGATGCATATGTTTAGAGAAAGAAGTTGCATGAACATCTTATAATGCGTGATTTTCAAACTAGCTATACTAATTGGATATGGCATGTTATGAAGGAGTAGATTTTGTTGGAGATGATGGACTCGATGGTTGACGATGTTGCTAGAGAATTCCACGGTAAACCCGAGGCCCTTGAAGCGTTGATCAATGACAAGAAGACCGCATTGTATGTTGGGTCCAAACATTCTGTTTTGAGTGCAACATTGACAAAGGGATGACTGAGACACTTGGATTGCTAAGGGAATTGCTTCCTGACGGTAATCTTATGCCCCGATAGAGCGTATGCCGCAAAAAGGATTATTTGTCCAATGAGATTGGAACTGGAAAAAATACATACTTGTCCCAATGATTTCATGTTGTACAAGAGGAAGGGGGACGCGGTTAGAGAAAATTGTCGGGTATGTGGTGAGTCTCGATACAAGTTGAAGTGTGGTGAAATTGTTGTGGGTGCAGAAGTTGGTTTATACTCGAAGAAGAAGATCCCTGCTAAAGTTTTATGATATCTACCTATTATTCCACGTTTGAAGAAGTTTTTTTCTTGCAAAGACAATGGTAAGTTAATGCGATGGCATGCAGGTAGAGTTAGGCATGGGGAAGGTGTGATTAGTCATACGTCAGACGTTGAGCAGTGGAAGAAGCTTGATGCCCTTTACTCTGATTTTGGCAAGGAGCCTCGTCATTTGAGGTTTGGTCTGTCGACTTATGGAATGAACCCATATGGTAATATGAGCAGAGCACATAGTTTATGGCCTGTAATGTTGGTAATATATAATCTCCCCTCCTGGCTGACCATGAAACAGAAGTATGTTTGGTTATTGATGATGATTTTGGGGCTGGGGAAACTTGGTAATGATATATATTTTTATCTTAGTCCCCTTATTGATGATTTGGTGACGTTGTTCAATGATGGGTGTTGGACTTACGGTGGTCATGTGCGAGAGTGGTTCACGTTGAAGGGCTTGTTCTGCACTGTAAATGATTTTCCAGCTTATGGAAATTTATCGTGCTATTTAGTGAAGGGGCATTACGCGTGTCCCGTGTGTGAAATGGAAACCTCATTTGGTCAACTTAAACACGGTTGTAAAACTGTTTACCAGGGTCACAAAAGGTTTCTTCCAGAGGGCACCCTTGGCGTTCTGCGAAGAAGTGGTTCAATGGGAACATTGAGTTACGTCCACCCCCGATACCACAAACGAGGGATCAATTTTTTGAGAAAGTTAAAGACTTTCCAAATGTCTGTGGGAAAGGGAGGCAAAAATATTTAGTAGATGGAATTTGGAAGAAATGTTCAATTTTTTTCAAACTCCTTTATTGGAAGGATTTGGATGTCAGACATTGTCTTGATGTGATGCACATCGAGGCAAATGTGTGCAATTTTTCGGTTGGTACACCTTTGAATACCCCTGGGAAAACTAAAGATGGTCTAAAGGCCTGAATTGGCATGGTCGACATGGGTATTAGAGTGACTTTGGGTCCTATTATGGACGGTGACAAATGTTATCTCCCACCTGCATGTTTCTCTATGTCTAATGCAGAGAAGAAAATGTTTTGCAAGACCCTGAGTAGTTTGAAGGTGCCAGGAGCATATTCATCTAACATTAGTTCATGTGTATCGGTGAAGGAGTTGAAGTTGGCAGGACTGAAGTCACATGATTGTCACAATTTGATGCAGGAATTGAATTCCATTGCGATAAGGTCTTCTTTTCCCCCACATGTAAGACAATGCATTACTAAGATTTGTTTGTTCTTCAAGTCAATTTGTTCTAAACGGATCATTGTTGCAAAACTTGACCGGTTGTAGGCGATGAATTTTGAAGTGCTATGCCGAATGGAGATGTACTTTTTGCCATCATTCTCTAACATTATGGTCCATTTGATTATTCATTTGGTTTGGGAGATCAAGCTATGTGGTCCAATTTTTTTGAGATGGATGTATCCTTTTGAACGATAATATGAAAATATTCAAACATTTTGTGAAGGATAGATATAGGCATGATGCAAGTATTGTTCAACGATATGTGAAAGAGGAAGCAATAGAGTTTTGTACTGAATGCTTGAAGGAGGTAGATTCGGTTGGTGTTCCGAGTTCTAGACACGAGGGGTGGTTGGATGCTCAGGGTGTTCGACAAGGTAAGCTACTCAGCCCTAGTGCAGAGGATTTGCGTGCTGCTTATTTATATGTACTTTGGAACCACGATGATGTTGTTCCATACATTGAGCTTCATATGAATGACATACGGGGTGCATTCTTCATTTAATGAAACTCGCGTTCTCAAACAACACACCAGAACATTTGCATCTTGGCTTCACGCTCACGTTTGCAGGAGTAGACACCCTAAAAAGGTTAAGTGGTTAGCACGTAGATCACTTAGAATGGTTCTTTCATATGGAGGGTATGACATTAATGGTTTTACTTTTGCTACCAAATCAACAGATGATAAGGGTGTTTCCCAAAACAGTGGAGTTTCACTAATTTCCAAGGCACTCCATGTTGCTAGGTCTGGGGACAAAAATCCAATTTATGTGAATACATGTTACTTTGGAACCGTAGTCAAAATATGGGAGCTTGATTATGTGACAATGCGAGTTCCCGTATTCAAGTGTGAATGGGTAGATGTCAATAGTAGTCAACGAACAGAAGACTGGGGATTCACTCTCGTTGACCGGAGCCGATTGGCTTGGAAGGAAGACCCATTCATATTAGCAGGTCAAGCACATCCAATTTGTATGTGAAGGACCATGTTAACCCTAAGTGAGAAATTGTTGTCGAGGGTAAAAGGGCATTTGTTAGCGCAAATGATTTTGAAGATTTCATCAGTTCTGGTTCAAATGCTTTTACAGGTTTAAATGAAGATGATATAATGCTTGAAGAAGATGAGACGAGTTTGTGCATGCATTTGGGAAGGTCAAATCATGAGGAGGTAATTTGGGTTGATGCCCAAGGGAAGATTTCCAAAAAAAGAAGGAAAGCGAAGAAGAAGTTGGCAAAGAAAAAAAGGAAATCTAGGTCTTGATTGTTGGATCCAGGAGTTAATGTTTTTGATGGATGGCCATATGACCCGAACCATTTCTGAGTTTGAAACATGTTCGTGCCAAATGGTCATCAGTCAATGTTTTCTTTGTTTTACCTTGAGTTTAATGGTATGCAAGGTTAAACATTATGTGCTAAAAAGAAAACACAATTCGTGCACTACACATACTAATCTAAGACAAATAATTTCATCATTTACTCGACAATAAGAAAGAGTTTTGAATTCTTAAAATATAGCATCCAAACTATAACAATAACTAAACTTGTCACAATGTTCTGGAATCCTTACAACATGTTACATAGATAAGCTTCTTTTCATCCGGGCCTTTTTTGACTCCTTGAACGCTCTCTCACAGGCACAATGTTTCTTCTCTAGCTTCCATATGTGTTCCCTTAGTTGGCAGACTTCGTTGTGCAACCATTTGTAGTTTGTAGCAGTTCTTCATGCTCTTTATAAATCCAGGGCCAAACTCTTCTGCATTACCATGTTTTATATAACAATTAATAAAAGTAAATATTTACAATTTAACTATATTTTAGGGAAGATTAGATTTACCTTCTTCAACTCATGCTCTCTTTTGAGGCAAGGCATTTTTAAGTGGTTTGTGATGCCACTTGTTCTCATGTAGTATCCACGGTTTCTTATCAAAATACTGCTTGTCAAAGTACTTGCAGGCCTTTTCCTCACCATGAAAGTCCAACCCCTCTACACCTCTCAAGATCGAGGTAATCAAGTTTCCATAGGGTAGATTCTTGATAATTCACTTTGTTGTAGCTACACAAACCATGTACTTGAAAATTGCAGTCCCGAGATTAACTATGGGTCCCTCAATCACATAATAGAACATCATAAGAATAGAGTAGTTTAGCTCGGTTATGTGACCGGGAGCGGGTACTAAAGACCTAGCTATCATCTCGTAGACAATGCGTTGGTTGGGCTCTAGTTCCTTAATATCAAAGGATTCTGGTCTACCTAGGTTATGAGGATTGAATTTGAAGTACTTCACACTATAAGCAATTGGGTCGATGCCAGGATAGTCATCTAACAGCGGCCATTCCCCCCTATGATAAACATCATCTAGAGAGCCATCCTCCACTTGAGGATAAATATCTTCCGGACCCTTACAGAGGCATTCAATTAATTAATTGATAATCCGAAGGCTTATCTCAACATTAAACCCGTTCACCCTAGTCCAATAGCTACCTAAACCCTCCGCCTCATGGAAATTCCAATAAAATTGACAAATCTCATCAAAATAAGCAGGTTCATTCAAACTAAGGAGCTTAACAAGATGTTGATCTTTGAAATACCTAACGGGGTCCTTTAATCCTATTGTCTTATACACTTTCATGTGTATCACATAAGGATCTAACACTTTTCCACCCTCTCGTAAAACATTAAACCTATTTTAAGCTTCAAGGGAAACAAACCTTAAATTGTAGCCTGGTTGGTTTGGTTGGCTTCCTCTCGTCGATTTGGAATGACGCTTGGTAACGGCGGGCGCATTTGATAACGACATGGTGGATGGATATCTTTCCTGCGTGCTAGTAGATTTGAATTTGAGGGTTAGGTTTTGTGTTACTCGATCGGAAATACAGATTGGGGATTTGAGAATGAATCCCTCTTTGGTATTTTTATATAAGTGACTTGGTTTTGGGTGCAGAACTAAGTCTAAACAGTTTATCAAAGGCACGATTTAAGGTTCCTCTTTTGGTACTCCGTCTGTTATATAGATAGTAAAAATCCAATTTCAATTAGGTTGGTTCCAGATTAGAGATCTGAGCTTGGAATAGGATATATGATCTCGTAACCTACTATTTCGTGCTTTCACATTCAGGGGTCGAGCTTGTTCCGACCTCGTAACTATTTTCCCCTAAATTAGCTTAAAAAATACTAACTTCACGGTTTCATATTAGACATCTAAGCTCGGAACTAGAGTTCCGAGCTCATAACAACATTCGTGCTTTCACCTATAGGGGTTGAGCTTGTTATAAGCTCGTAACTATTTTCCCTCAATTAGCTACAAAAACACTAACTTCGACATAAGGACAGGTTGGTTCTAGATTAGACACCTGAGCTCAGAACTAGGGTTCTGAGCTCGGAACTACAATGTTTGTGCTTTCACATATAGGGGTCGAGCTTGTTCCAAGCTCGTAACTATTTTGTCCCTACATTAGCTCCAAAAACACTAAATTTAACACAAGGGCAGGTTGGTTCAGATTAGACATCTGAGCTCAGAACTGTTCCGAGCTCGTAACATACTATTTCGTGCTTTGATAAGTAGGATCAGATCATGTTCTGCACTCGTAACATTTAATCCGATGCATTGTTTTGAGTCCTGAACATATTCTGGGAATGTTGTCGCACAAAAGATAAAGTGTTCCACTCTTGGAACTCTATCTTGAACTATGTTAAATTGGATGAAATCATATATTTCAACTCTTCCTTTGTTTGACATAGAGAATACATAAATACATGAAATTATTCCATAAAAAGTTGTCATAAAACCAAACAATAATCCAAAGCATCACAATCAATTTTAGAATTCAACAACAACCATTCAAAACACAATTAAACTGAATGTCAACAAAACTCATACATTTAAAATAGTTCTGGATCATCAACCTAACATTTCTTCGATCTCGGAGTCAGCCTTCTTGTTATCCGCTCCTCTGTCCCCACCGTTCTCATCCTCGGTGTCATCGTCCTCAGAGTAATTAGGCTTGAAGTTTGGCTTCTTCTCATCATCACTAAGCTCAATATGGAGACCGGTGGATTTGATGAACTTTTTGTGGTTTCCTCAGCTGCC
The DNA here is from genome assembly GCA_037428765.1 of Rubia yunnanensis. NCBI lineage: Eukaryota > Viridiplantae > Streptophyta > Magnoliopsida > Gentianales > Rubiaceae > Rubia > Rubia yunnanensis. The sequence goes on along the minus strand of CM075062.1, from coordinate 139,177,656 downwards.
GGTAGCTCTACATTAGCGGCACTAACATCGATCTTGAGGCAATTCATGTACCTCTTGAAGGTACTCATCCACGAACTGCGGTTGCCTACAAAATATAAGAAATATATAGTATAGGGCTAGTTAACTATTGTTTAATAAGGGAATGTACTAGAATTTTAAAACTTTAAATACTTACGAGATAAAGATGACTCAGCACTCCCCGCTTCTCTGGCTCTCTTCGCTACCCTAACGTTCGACCCGGGTACTTTGTGCTGGACATATTTACCGTTAGAGTTCAAACGCAAATGCTTGTGTTCGAACCAAGCTTCATCATAGTACTCTAACTACATGGGCTTATCGACGAGGATAACCTTCCACTTCTTGATCAATGCCGTAATTAATCCACTATATAGAAGATATTTCTTCTTACCCCCCGTGAACTTCAACATATACATCAAGATAGTGTAGCTCGGGTTGAGAGTGATGCCATCCATCACGTAATAAAAAAGTATAAGGTTCCCTATTGTAGGCTCACATGAATGACCCCCCGATGGTAGAATGTTCTGGCATATCCACTCATAGATTAACCTATTCTCAACGGACAACTCCCCGACGTCAAAGCTCTCTTCTTGCCCCGGTCCCACTCCCGACCTATTGAAATACTTTTTAGCCATCTCAACTAGGCACAACGGGGTAAGCTCTGTAAGCCGAGCCAGTGTTGTTGATGGAAAATTTCAATTGGACCACCCTCATCAATAGGTTTCAACTTAGTTGGGTGTGTATACTCACAACCTAGGGCCTCATTGATTGAGAACTTTGTGACGGTTATTCTAACACTGTTGAAAATGGTTTGGTCCTTATTATTGCTGCCCTGTCCTAAATTAGCATAAAACTGTAGGACTTTGTCGTAATGGATGGGCTCATTTAACAGGAATAATTCATCAAAACCATAAGGTTTAAATTTTTCTACCAAATGCCCTAAACCTAATGGCACTACATCGGATGGATTTATAACCTTAGGATTACTGCATTTCCTACGGTTGAAGGCGGCATACCTCTGTTCGGCAGCACCATTGTAGAATCGAGTATAACCGCCGGGGAGCTCTTGTGTTGGTCGATAACTAAGGGTTGAGGCATTGCCAGCACCACCGCATGCTTTAGCACCACGATACCTAGGACCCATTGTATGGAGGTTATGTGGTCGTAATTGGATGAATGAAATTGGGGATTTGGGGGGGGGGGGAATTCTTCATTTAGGGTTGTATGGATATTGAGGACTCGCTAATCTCTGTTTTTTATATATATACTAAGACACAGTTTCGAGTTCGAAACCATTTCTTTCCTGTTTTAGAAAGAAAAGAAGTAGTTACTCATTCGGAACACATTTCAGCCGAGTATGCTTCCAAGTCCGGAGCCTTTTCTTTCCCATTTTACGAAGAAAAGAAGTAGTTCCTCATTCAGAACGTCTTTCGACCGAGTATGCTTCCGAGTTAGGTGAATTACGAGACATAAAAAAATAGAACATTAAAGGCGGTTTCAAATGGGTAATTAATACCCATTTTTCAAAGGCGGGAGTTCCCTCCCATTTTCTCCATCAAAACCCTCCCAACATCTTCTTCCCAAAAAAACAATCACAAATCTCTCTACAATTCTCAAATCCTTAACAAAATCATCCAAAACCTCATCCTTCTCTCTAGGGTTTTGACTTGGTAAAAATTGTGGTAATACTTTTCCACTTGAAGATCTAGTCATTACCTATTGTTCAAAAGGTAAATGTTTACTTCTTGGTGTTGTGCTCATATGCAAACTATATCAATAAATTTATTCATAACATTTATGTTTATTATGTCTTGCATTTGTGATCTATTTTTATTTTTTTATCTATTTATATAATGACCTAGGATTTTGGTTAGGGTCTTCATTTATTAAAACCCCATAAGTGGTTATGGAATTTGTTTAGGGTTTTTTTGGTGTGTTTCGTAAGATATTTTAATATTTGGCGTAATATTGTATACGATCATAATAGTGTCATTTTCCATTTACGAAAAGTTATTTGATTTGGGTTGGGGCCAGTATTAATCAAAGTTCCATAGGTACTTTAATGTCACGAAAAAGGACACGAGGTGAACAAACAGGTTCACTCTAATGACATTCCGATACAATTGGTGATGAAGATGATGAAGAAGTCGGGTCGGAGGAGGTCGTCATAGCTAGAACACACTATAGAACTTTAGAGCGGAGAATTGCAAGGAAGGAGTCAACTTTTTTAGGTATTCAACAAATTTGGACAGTGTTTGTCCAATGAGCGTGCCAAGTGGTCGAGTTGGGTGGGGAAAGTGGGTATGAAATGGGTGGACATCAAGTACGACAATCGGCACGAGGTCCCTAAGGAATACAAAGAGGTTCTTTGGATGAAATGCAAGGTAATCAGTATAATTAATTTCTTTTATTAAGATTTTACCATTTTCCATTCATCTACATGTTGAAATGAATTAAGGATGGTGTATTTGATTATGATTCTATATGATTATTGTTGAGGCCCTTCGAGATCGATTGTCCGGATTTGGATGATTTGAAGAAGAAAGCTATGGCTATGATGTCAAAAAGTTGGAGAGAACACAAGTACACCTTGTCTAGAGATTACATATTCTCTTGTGAAAAGTGTGCTTGTCCATGGTTGACATACACACATATTCAACCTGATAGTTGAGAAATTCATAAGAGAAGAACATTGAAAAATGTAGAAAATGTAAGTAATTTTATATTCATGTTTTAAATGTGCATCTACACATTACATTCATTTCTATTTTAACAATGATTGTTATATCCCAAAATAGGATACGAGGGAAGAAAAAAAATTAATGCTAATTTAAACAAAAACCACATCGGAAGAGCCGGGGTGGATATGGATTAGCGGCCCTCGAATTAGTCAAAAAACGTTTTGAAATGGATGTGAAGACTGCAATTGATGGGGGGTGAGTGAGGAAGAAGCGAGGGCGTCTGTTAAACCGATAGATGTGGAAGAGATCGATAGGTGTGATCTCTTCTTGAAGAGCCGGAAAAACAAAAAGGGTGGTTACGATAAACCTCCCATTATTGAAGTCGTTGAACGAGTTGTAAGACTTCATGTTAATTCTAATTATAATGCGGCTAATTTTTTTTCTTCGTTTACTACTCATGCCACTATATTACATGTCTAGGCAAATTTAAAGCAAGACCAATTGGAGGGTCGATTCATTCCTTCGCCTAAGCATGATATCCTTCGTGAGGCTACAGGTAAACCTGACCACCCGGGTCGTACAAGAGGGGTGGGATCATTTATGTCACAAAGAGAGGCATTTGGGATAGTTCGATCATACCATCAGGCTAAACCGTCAAGACTCCACGTGTTGCAACAGGAAGCACTATATAGAGACAAGCGGATAGAGCAACAAGATCTATTTATTCGGAAGTTGGTCGAGCACACATAGCTCCCGATGCCTGAGAATTTGGATGATTTGACACCCGGTTGGACGCCACCATCTAGAGGATGACGAAATTCATCAGGAGAAGTTGAGATGAAACACCAACCAATTCTTGATCTGGCAACCCACATGGAAAATGACATTGTCAAAGCCATTGTGTCACCCGAAAGCATGGTTAGTAGAATAAAATGATTTCATTTTTAATGAATTTGGGTACATATTTATTTAACTTTAATTCCATTCTCCCTCACAATCTACATGTCAATTTGTGTGAGCTATATATTGATCGAGGTGAAAAGATTGGGCCACTTCATGTCGCCGACGGAATTCTGCACGAATCAATGCAACATCATCATGTCGTCCCAATTGGTGATGGGATTTGTAGAGTTTTAATGGAGAACTCAAAGGTCCTAAAAGCCCTTTTACCAATTCTGGAAGGCGAGTACAAAAGTGTGGGATTCGCACGGGGGATGTTTCTTCTTTGGCCTTGTTGCCTTATTTATACGGACCCGATCAAAGATTGTCATTTGAAGGAGACAACAATGACCAAATCTAAGCCCATCACTGAGGCGTTGATGATTGGAAAACCCCCAATCACCCGGGTACAAGTAATTAAGGAGACACATCATTTCATGGTCAAACACAAACAGAACTCAAATTACCTATTCTCGGGTAATGAGTGCGTGTTCGGTCAAAAGCGAGAAATCATTGCATCATGGACTGACTTCGAAGACCTATGGAGGTGTGACCAAGTGAACCAGACGATAATGTCCTTGTACTTACTGTAAGTTATATAGAATTCCATACATGCAAATTTTTTAGTACAATTTTTTTCTCCACATTTCGTCGTGAATGACATACAATTTTATTTCAAAGATACATGTATTATTTTGCTAACCAAAAGGACAAGCGTTGGATAGGGTATTTGTGTCCGGTGTTTACTCAAGAAACCAGGTGTACTGTTCAGAAGAGATTTGATTACATTCGAAAAAATATTGGAAGGAAGGACAAAAGAATATTTGTTTCACCATATATTGAAAGGTGGTCCATACACACTCTCTTCATTTAAGCTAATCAATCAATACAATATTTGTTAATATTTTTCTCCTATGTTGTAGAGACCCTTGGAGATTAGTATTTACTGTCCCCGGCAAGAAGCTTGTTTACTAGATGGATCCTCTGAACAACCAACCATCCGAATCGTTTGTTAAGATATTGGTTGAGTCTTTTGAAGGTTTGGGGGAGGATGGCAACAAGGATTTGGAAGTAATACAAATCAAGGTGAGATTCTCTTTTCATATCAAGAAATTCTACTACCACATCACTTAATGTAAATATTTGTTAATATAACTTTTATTACTTAGTACAAGAAACAATCAAATACATGGGAATGCGACTATTATGTAATGCTTTACGCAGCGGAGTGTGTCCTACATGTGTGTGAGGAATACTGAGAAATCCAAGAAGTGAGTACTAAGATGATTCTTTCGAGAGTGTTTTAAACCTGTTAACATATCGTGCCAATTCTTATATTGTTATTTTTTTTGTTTCACAGATTCTTCCAACGGTTCTCAAGCCGTATACAAAAGATGATATCAAAAGTGCAAGAAATTTCTTGGCTAGGTATCTTGTGTACTCCTGCTCCCATTCAATTGGACATCCCAATGGGGAATTGTGAGATATTTGATGACAAATTTGTGTGGAGTAGATTTTTGGTGACTTCTATTCCTATCTATAGATCGTTGCTTTCTTAGCGTAGTCTATAGATTTTTGATATTTAGTGTCATCTTATCTTGTATTATGAACAATCTGGACTGGTGTTACGAGGCTTTTGAGAAGCCGACATATAATGAAACAAATGAATTTTACCATTTGATCTAACTGAGTTCCGACGTAGGAACTAGTTTCTTTCCCTATTGTCATATTTTATGTTGTCCCAAAAAAAAGTTCTTCACCCGGAACTAGATGCATCAGAAGCAGTTCCTGACTCATAACTGCTAATACAAAAAAACAATTTATTCGAAGAAAATAAGGGTAAATGTCCATAATTGGTCCCCGATGGAGGAACATATTATAAAGCACAGACAATGTCCCAAGTCTATAACATCATTTCTGCTGACTGTGTCTGACCTCAGGTTCCGCACTTGGAACTTATGAACATGTTCCTCACTCGGAACCTTATAGGTAGTCCGAGACTCGGATTACCAGTTCCGCACTCAGGACTATAACCAGTTCCGCACTCGGAGTTGCGCTTGATGTTCGAGCATCGGGCAACTTGTTCCGAGTTCAGAACTGATTAAAGGCGGTTCTTGTGTGAACCGCCTTTGATTGGAGCCATTTAAAGGCGGTTCAAGGAACCGCCTTTGATCCTATAGGATCAATGGCACAGCCAGAGAAGTCACCCATCCAAAGGAACCATCTTTAATAGGCCTGGTTTCCACTAGTGTTCGTCACATACATTATTACTAACTGTACTTTTGTATACTGAAATCTAGTGACACCACTAAAGTAGTGTCACTAGATTTCACCTGTCACAACAATGATCGAATTCAGTCACGCGATATTTATATCTTAAATGGCTAAATATTAAGGAAAAAAGAACAATATTTTCTAAATTTATGGAACTACAAGAGGTAATCAGTTAAACATTGTAGTTTTTAGTTTAAATATTGTATATATAAACATGTAATGAATGTGAAAATACAAGAAATACATAGTATTTAACTAGACAAATACACCATTTAACTTAAAGCACAATGTTTAAATTAAAAATACAGTGATTGTTTCATAACTTAAATAAAGTCGTTTAAGAGAACTTCATTTATAAACATTCTCAAAATTAATTTTAATTTGTATATGCAATATGACAATAATTTAGGTTGAAGTAAATATTATTAGTTTTAGGATAACTTAAATTTAAATATATGCAATTTAATTTGGCACGAAGAGAACTCGGGTAAGTTAAGTTGTTAAAGCTTAAACTGAAACAACAATGCAATGACCATGTTACGTGCTTTAGGGTATAATGTCTCCTCATGCAACCATAAACATCTAATGGCCATGTTAATTAAATGCTTAAAAATTGCCATTTTCTAATTGTCATGTTACAATTAATGGCCCAAATATATAAATATATTGTGATTTAGGCCTTGAATTAGTTGATGTTGGAATGATATTGGAATTGATAGTTATGATTATGATCACGAGGAATAACTGATCAGGTAGACGCTATAATTCCTTCCGAATTTGAGTTCATTCAAGAGTTTAAAAAATTATTATATCATACATTTGTTTACTTAGAAAGAGGAAATTAAGAAACATAATTTTTAGGCAAATTTTTGAGAATACGGTCTTTTCATAAACTTGTGGAAAGATGGGGTTTAATTAAAATAATAAAAGATAAAGGGTCTTAGTTTCAATATTAAAAATTTATTATACAACGTGTAATAGTTATAAAGTTTATAACCCGATTCATGCGACCCAAAAATTTTATCTTTATTTCTTCTAATTTGCACTTTAAACCTTGATCTTTCCATAACTTATTGAAAGACCGTGTCTTACAAGAGACGGACTCATATTTTTATATGAATCGGAAATCAAGAGTTAATATGCCCATCTCAAAATAAAATTGAGTTCGTGATATAGAAGAACAAGTTTAAAATTAGCTTTCGGGATCAATTAATGATGAAATCGAGAAATTAGCAGTTAATGTGGCTTGACTTTGTGTTGGTTTAAAGAACACATCTCTTCCGTTCTCGGTTCCTAAATTCATGCTTCCGCTGCCTCGCTTACGTTGAGTTCGATCCATCGCATTGAATTTTTAGATCTAGCTTCGTTATAATTTACGAGTACAAAAATATTCACATTTATGGAGTAAATATTAAAAATAGTCCTCACATTTAATCGAAATTCACATCCATTACCTTATTTTTAAAGGTATTCATTTATTTATGGCAAAGTCTTGGGAGACCTGCTGCCTTTCTAGGATAAAGATGGAGTTTATTTAAAATAATAAAAAAGTAAAATATTTTATTTGTAATATTAAAAATTTATTATGCATATGCGTTTATGATTCGATTAATGTAACATGAAAATTTATATTAATTTCTTTTAGTTGAAGTTTAAACTTTGGTCTTTCCATAATTAATGAAAAAACCGTTTTTCAAGGGAGTGACTCTTTATTTAAATTTCAAAAAGTGTACTTAAATAAAAGTAGATAGGCAAAGTCTTGGGAAAGACGGGGTTTAGTTAGAATAATAAAAGGTAAAAGGTCTTACTTGCAATATTATTATGCAACGTGTAGTAGTAATAAAGTTTATAACTCAATTTTATCTTCATTTATTCTAATTTACACTTTAAACCCTGGTCTTTCCATGACTTATAGAAAAACCATCTTTCAAGAGACGGACTCAAGTAGATATCATTTTATATAATTTGATTTATAATTCTACACATTTTTTGCTGGAAGTGATTTTCTTTGGAGAAAGTCTCAGGAAAGACGGTATTTCCATAAACTTATGTACAGTCCACAGGGGCTTTTACCTTAAATGTTTTTTATAAGATTGAAATATTGTATTTTATAAGTTAAAATAAGTGATAATATGTATTTGAAGGTGAAAATATAAAAATATATGATATAAAAAATATTTTCAAAAATTCTAAATTTTGTATATGTAATTTAACAAATGCAGTGTATAAAGGTAAAAATAAATGGACTGTCCTTAAACTTACTCCCTCTGTCTCAACTCAAACTGTGCACTTCACTTTATGTTACTATTCACTGTACAATTTTGACCACATATTTGAAGAGATTTATAAACAATAATATTATCATATGATATATGATTGGATTCATCGTAATAGGTAGTTTCACAAAAGCAATTTTTTTTTGCTATTATTATACGTAATTAAACATATTAACGATTAGACAAATTTCTTGATGAACGTACAAAAATTTTTTATGCAATTTGAACTGGGACGAAGCGATTATAGACAAGCCGCCTATCCGACCCACTCTTTTCTTTGGGACACGAGTGAAAAAATTGGTATCCGAAAAAGAAAATTTCAAAAGTAGGATATTAAATTGTGAATTTCTATTAGAAACATATACAATTTAAAACTAATTTCTGGTTTTCCTTTCTTTTTAAAATGTTTACCTCCCAGTGAAATATAACTTTTACTATCGGCAAAGTTTTGGGAAAGACCACATTTCCACATGCATATGAAAGGAGGAAGTTGAATTACAATTATAAAAAAGTAAAACGTTTTAGTTGTAATATAAAAATTGTATTATGCAACGTGCAGTAGTTATAAGTTTATGACTCGATTAATGCAACCCAAAAATATTATCTTGATTTCTTATAATATGAAGTTTAAACCTCGGTCTTTCCTTAATGAGTTAAGTGCTAAAATGACTCTGACTTTAGGGTGAAAGTGTCAATATAATCCTGCAATCTCAGAAAATATCAAAATAACCTCTTAATCTGCTGACTTTTTAGTCAACGTTCGTCTTGCCGAATTATGATGAAAAGACGATTTTTCCCTAGCCTTAAAAAAATGAAAAAGAGGAAAACCCTTGTCTAATTTCCTTCATCTCAGAACGCACCTTCTTCCTCTCTTTTTTTTGACGCGAAGAAGAGGGGTGGCAAAGACAGGGAGAGGGAGGGCGGGGCTAGGGTTTCCTGTGGACGGCGACGAGTAGTATTCGAGAGGAGAAGAAGCGGTGGGAGACGGCGATGGAGATGGTCCGGGTTCAGGCGGTGGGCCACGACGAGGGTTCATGTTGAAAGGGATTTGGAGCAAGGGGCTAGGGTGGCGGAGACAGGGAGACGGTGGGACTAGGACGTGGGAGGCAACGAGGTGGTGGGGGTGGAGGGGAGAAGCGGCGGGAGGCGGCAGGGATAGGTATAGTGCCACTAGCGGCGCTCATGGCAGAGGGAGCCTGTGAGTGGCAGAAACCACGGGATAAAGGAGTTGCTGAAGAGGAGCTGGTGGAACTCAACAGAGAGATTCTGCATCGGTGGGGTGGTGAACCTAGGGCGGCGGTAGTGACCGAGAGTTGCTTCAACCCGGCGGAGTATAGCGGCGGTAGCGGCATCATTAAGTTTTGAAGAAGAAAGATAGGTTTGTCATAAGGGGTATTTTTGTCATTTCATTTTTTGGTCATGCCTGAATTCATTTAATCAATGCCGGAATTAGGGAGTTTTTCTATATCGACACAATTTTTTTTTTGAAAAGTTAGGGTTAGATTGACACATACAATAATTAGTTAGAGTCAAATTGAAACTTTTTGAGATTGAAGAATTATATTGGCGCTTTCAAAGTAAAGTTAGGGTTATAAATGTATTTTACTCTTCCATAATTTATAGAAAAACCGTCTTAAGAGACCGACTCTCTAATAGCTGGGTCTCATTATTATGCACCCGTCCCACAATTTAGTTCTCATTTTCCCCTCAACCTTTTAAACAAAAGTTTGACAATAAATTTTAAATAAAATATAAATAATAGTACCATAGTGTGAGATATAATACATACATTATAAAGTGTATTTCTACCAATCAAATTTTGATATGCTTTTATTATATGGAACTAAAATTATCGGTTGCTAAACATGCCTAAAAGTAATGATAAAAATGGGAAGTAACACTACCAGGAAATTAGGGGGGTGCTAATGGCAGTAAAAAAGGTGTTAGAAAGCGATTTTGAACCTTCGTCCCTAGCACTGCCGCGCAACTGGACAGCCGTTGCACAGTGGTTGAAGAACCAATTAATAAGCAGTTATGAATTTGAAACTGCACTCCAACGTTGGTTATACAATTCCGAGGCCAGTTCTGACTGAAGTTAAAACAAAAATTGGACTTTCCGATTTCATCAAAACCAGAAAACCCAAGTCGACCATATCATTCCCATCTTCATATAATTGATATTTATCTTCAAGACAACACAACCATTGGCATTCTCTTTTTTAACACTCATATCAAACCCATCATAATAAACATTCAAACAACAATTAACAATCCACCTTGAACAATAATGTATATCAAAACTTGTAGGTGGATTTACTTATAAAAAATTCAAAACGAAAAAGAAATCATACCAATGATAATATGCAGTTTATCATCGCAAATTCATCATATCTGAAGTCTCCGTTGCACAGTCCAATTCAAAAGGAAAACGAGAAAGTGCAAAGACCTGGGAAGGAACGAAAGGAGAAGGAAGAAAGAAAAAAAAAAGGAAGAAAAAGATGATGTGAAAAATAGAAATGAAGGCAATAATGAAAGGGAATATTCCCTCCGTCCAACTCTAAATTGGTTATTTACTTTTTTTAGAGTTAAATTTTATAAATTTTGACCATAAATATAAATTAATATATAAGTAATAAAACTATCACATGAGATTTGCTAGATTTACCTTAACATTTATTTTCTAAATATCAACTTTGTATGTGACATTATTATAAATAATTAGAGATATTTACAATCAAATATGCTCATAAAAACCATAAAAAAGTAAATAAATAATTTAGAGTGGAACGAAGGATGTTTTCAGGATTCCATTATTGTTACTTTTGTGCACTTCCAACACATGTTGTTCCGACTTTGAGTTATTATACAAACCGTTCATCTAAAATACTGCTAATCAAATCATCTAATGAAATTCGCTAAAGAAAATCACTCATACAATTAACTATCAATTATCGGTTATTGGCTCATTTCTAAACATACCAATTAAGAGTGATTTGGCCTATGTAATTATAAGGTGATCTGGATCAGACCTGTACCATTAACCCCAATAAGTCAACGTTTGACCAAGAAGCCAACTCCTATCAGATGCCCTTCATCCAATATATTACTCCGTCCCAGCCGAATGTGCACACTTTTTGGTCCACTTTCTCAGGTCATGTTTGACCAACGATAACTTTAGTTACGTATATTAACGGTGTGTTAAAATTTGATATTTAGAAAATACAGCATGCAGAGAATCCAACAATATCTCACATGATGATATTGGTATCTATATACTAGTTGAAATTTATGGTCAAACGTGTCTTGAGAAAGTTGACCAAAAAGTGTGCAGATTCGGCTGGGACGGAGGGAATAGTACGGAAGGTACGGTTAGTACAGTATCATTCATCATTTAATAGTTTGGAATAATTAATGTTTTATTAGAGATTTACAAGCCTCCAACTGGCCTGATTCATTTAGCGGTTCAAGTTCGTAAATGGTGATTTTAGATCCGAGTAAGTAGGTTGAGATTGAATCTAATATTTTTAGAAGGAAAATTCGGTTAGGATTTAATTTGTATTCCTATATAATGTAATTTTTATGATGACTGAGGTGCATATACCTGTCTCTGATACTGGTCCTAACGTGCCAACGACACTCCATAACTCATATGGGATCAAATTAAAGGGGATCCACACATCGGTTCACTCATATGAGATCAAATTAAAGGGGATCCACACATCGGTTCAGTAGCCCAACTGAACTCTGATACCATGTTAAATTTCAAGGTATCTTAGGCTTCCATTTTAAAACCAATTGATACTAAGTGAAGGTGGCTCAAGACCTTATATGTAAGTCATTTAGTTCTTAAGACACCGGTGTAGGATATATCTTTCAACAGATTGCCTATATATCATACCTTCTTACATACGTATATGCGATATGTGCACACAAAACTTACATTAATGCCACAAATATTAGTGTCTCAATTCATTCATCCATTCACTACTTACATAAACTAATTAGTAGAAAAGAAACTACGACTACTTGACACTTTCTCAAGAGGCCTAGCATTAGGATATGCTGCCCCCGGAGGCAACTGCTGAACTACAAGAACTGAAAACCTAAAATCTGTCGAAGCCAGCGTGTCCCCCACATCACCAAGTTCAGGGCACTCACTCCAATCCGTGAGCCCCCGCGTAAGCGGGCACTCTGGATCGTGCTCCCTTCCGACAATGCAAAGGTCACAGCCATGTTCAAACGACCTAAGAACCCTAGTTGTGCAAACCGCGTCTTTCGCGACCTCCTCCTTGTAGAACACGCGCTCGTTCCCCATGGTGTTGGTCCTGAACTGGTTAACGAGGTCAAAGTCTATCTCGGATTCTATGGAGTTTGTAGGGTTTTCGTCACACGTGCTTCTGTCGTCGGCTAGGGTTAGCCAAACCAGTGTGAGGTTCACCTGTGGATGCCCCATCATCCGGCTCGCGTAGGCTAGTGCCTCGCGATCATCAGGACCGCCTATGAAGAGGATCGAGATGAAGAACTTTGAGGTCCCGGTTAGAATGCTCCGGTTGCCAGCTATGTGGCCGCGATCAACGAGGATCCCAACTGAACATGGCGCTATCTGTATCACCTGTTTTTAGAAAATGCTAGGTTAAAGATAACTATGTTAGGTTAAGGTAACATTTTATCTGATAGTGTCACCAGTTTTCAACCGTTGGATGGCGTTCAAACTCTTTTTCATGACGACATTTAATGAAGATAACAATGTTATGAAGGTAACACTCTATGACGATTTTTCTTAAAATCCCCATCCCACGCCCCTGTAGTAGTGTCACCAGTTTTCAACAGCTGAATAACGCTTCAAACTCTTTTTTCACGGAGACATTTTATGAACATGCATTATAGGCCTAATGCAAAGGGGGAAAAAAGATATCTGACCTTCTGATTAACTTCCCTAATGGAGGGTAGGTTTGATCCAACGGCTCCATCGATCTCCCACACTTTGTGGAAGGGAAGAATAACTATGTTAGCCCTAGCATCCTTGGCAATGGAGCATACATCGACGTGCATTGTTGCGTAGGGTGAAATGGAGGTGAAATGTTGCATACTCGTGATCCCTAAATTCTGCTGCACGATGTAGTTGAAGGCTCGCGCCACGTGTTCTGATTTGCTGGGCATCGAATTGAGCTTTCCATTATAGACATTTTGCTCGAGCAATGCTGCTGCACTTCCTTTCAGCTCCATGAGGTTTAGGACAGACACTGAGATGGGAAGCGATGGGGAAGCGTACGAGGCTTCCAAGAGGCTTAACATCGCCGGAACATTTTCTTGATTGTGGACACACATCATGATCCGGAGATCTTCATCGGGATCTGCTAAAAGTATGCTCTTTGAATATCCTGATCTGAACCTCCTTGCTGGATCATAGATGTAGGCTACCAAAGGTCTTGCCAATCCCGCGAACAAAATCGTGTTGAGTAATAAAAGCGCAAAGCTTTCATCATCTAGCAACTGTTGAAATGCACGAAAATTTATCAGTATACGTGAAACAGCTAACGTAAACAAGTGGTAGTCAAACCAGCTAAATGGAACAGTTAACAGCCAACAATCAACAGCTAAATGACCTGCATAGAACAAAATTGTGCTTAGTAACAGAAGCACAAAACTTTCATCATCTAGCAACTGTTGAAATGCACGAAAAATTATCACAAACTGTTGATAGTCAAACCAGGTAAATGAAACAGCTAACAACCGACAACTAAATGATATGCCTAGAACAAAATCGTGCTAAGTAACAGAAGAGCGAAACTTTCATCATCTAGCAACTGTTGAAATGCTTATAAAATTGTCAGGTGCGTGAAATAGCTAACATAAACAACTAGTAATCAAACCTGTAAAATGAAACAGCAAACAGGTAAACAATCAGCATGTAAATACCTTGTCTTCGCTTAGCATTATATATGCAACAACTTCCATGATCCCTTTGCAAGATAGAATCAAACCAAGACAGACAGCATCCATAATATGTGCTCTGAAGTAGAGAGCTGAAAGAAAAACCCCTGCGAATTTCCCCACATACCCTGCAATGATCACTAACTCGATCACCATTCCAGAGGGGCTTGTCGCGACAGAGAAGATATCAATGACCATACTCGGGGCTACAAATTTGGCCGGGAGAAGAAGGCCGGTACAGAATCCATCAAGCTTGTGTATCAAGTAAGAGCCAATAGGCGGTCCATCAGGAACCGTGACACCAAACACAAAAGCCCCAATTCCAGCCGGCATTCCCATCAGCTCAGTCAAGAATCCACACATCAATGCAGATGTCAGAATAGTCAAGAACTGGAGCTCCTTCAATGGCCTCCCCTCTGGCGCGTTCCTAGCCAGACGCCTCAGCCATGGCCGCGAGATGTACATGTAAAGCGTGACCAATCCTAGTCCATACGCGAAGTAATACGCGACAATGTGCACGTTCCTGTACTTCACAACCGTGCCTATCAAGTTAATGGAGAAGTAAAGTAGGTAATTGAAGCACTCGATCACAGAACACGCCAACGTGGCCATTCTTCCTAGGTCTGAGTTGAGGAGTTTAAGGTCAGCGAGTAAGCTAGTGATCACAGGAAACGAAGACAGTGCATTTAGCGTCGCGACACGAAGAACTGCTTCCTGCATTCCTCCGTCCATCCCTGTGACATGCGAAAGGCCTATAGCCGCGAGTGATCCGAGCATGAGTGGAAAGATGAAGCCTGAAACCCCTATCACTATAGCATCCTTTCTTGTTTTTGTTATCATGGTCGGATTGACATGGATTCCTAGTATGAAGAGATGAAAGATTAGCCCTAATTCAGCTGCAGTATCTAGTGTTGTTCTTCCTCCTGGAGGAAAAAGCACCTCAGCGAAGGTCCCAAATCTTCCCAGAAATGATTTCCCCAGTAAAATACCAGCCTGTGAACAACACATTCAACAAAACAAAGGTTAATAATGCATACCATTGGGATACTTGTTTACACTAAAACTATGTCGTCTCCTGCCCCTTTCCAAGAAAATGACAGTTTAAGTGCCCAATTTTAGGTCAAGTTGTAGTTTTGTTTTTGATTTGTACCATGTTTCTGAAGCGTTCCTAGATTGTTACTATATATTTTTAAGTGGTTTTTTAACCGGACATGACACATATAATAATGAAGTCAATGAAGCAGTCAACGATTATCGAGATTATAAAAGTATTATTTAACAACTTTTGAGATTAAATTGATGCCTGTAAACTTTTCTCTTCCAGTGTTTTCTCCACCGCCTTTATCAGTCTTCTCCATTATGTTGCAAATACTGCCAATCCAACCATACTTACCATCTCTTCTACCGCCCCGCTTTGAATGTTCCCTAATTTCTAATGATGATATTTTCACCACTAAAATGGTTAAATCAATGTTGACTCATTTAAACTGGCTAGTAGTAATTATGAATCCATTGAGCGTGACAACATATTAGAAACGAAACCTGTAATTTAATCTAAAAGTGAATGCCAAATTCATCATTTTCTCGTAAAACATATGTGACAATGAATCTTAAAAAATATTAAATCGTCAAAAATACATATGTTACGAAGAATCCAACATATGTTACTACGCATCTAACACATAAAAAACAAAACAAAAAAAAGAGACAAGAGCTTACGATGATCTGGGCTGTGAGCATACTTTGTTTAAGGGGTTCCACGGCGAGAAACACGATTCGTGACAGCAGAACAAAGATGGAGATCTGGAGCATGAAAGTCGGAAGCGTGTAAGAGAAGGGATTTCCGCCGTACCACACATACCCGCCGGAATTCACCATGTCGGTGAATTGGCACACCAGGATTTCCTCCCGGAGCTCTCCCGGCACCGGCCCCGACACCGACGACACCTGTCGGAGCTTCATTTTGTTTCGACACGAAGAGATGGAGATGGAGTATGAGAATGAGAATCCCAGAAATGATCTGAAGATGGATGTCGGAAATGGAGTTGAAAACAGGGGAAACGATGAAGATGGTGAGGGTGGAAATCAGGGACATGGATTCAGCGACATTATGGGAAATTCGTTGCTAATTGTCTACTTTGTAGTAATTTAATTTATGCGCAAAATGTATTATGCTACGAGTCTGTCTCTTGAAAGACGGTATTTTCATAAGTCATGGAAAGACCAACGTTTAAAATGCACATTAGAAGAAATAAAGATAAAAATCTTGGGTCGCATGAATCGGGTTATAAACTTTATAACTACGACACGTTGTATAATAAATTTTTAATATTGCAACTAAGATCTTTTACCTTTTATTATTCAAATTAAACTCCGTCTTTCCATAATCTTATAGAAAGACCGTCTCTGCCAAAATCTTATAGAAAGACCGCCTCTGCCAAAACTTTGCCTTAAACTATACTCCTCTCAATTGAAACTGAATAAAAATTATATTTAGTTCTACTATATTTAAATATAAATAACTAAAGATGATATTCGGAAAAGCCACTCTATATCACAAGGAATTTACCAACATCACCTATTTTAAATAGGGGGGTCACAATACACTTAATTCTATGCTTTAAAATAAAGATACAAATCATTAAAAAAAATCGATATAGTTAACCGTTGAAGTTGAGCTATAAAAATTAATTTTGTGAGGTGTGAATTTTGTGAGAAATTTTATAAATTTGTGTTACTGCATGTTTTTAGAAGACTTTTTTATTTATTATCATCTAGATCCCAAAGAGAGATCTGGAACGGCAAAATTCCTAAAAATATTTGCATCTTTATGTGGAAAGTAACAAATGTCATTCTGCCATTTGATAATATTCTCTAACATATACATATGAACTTCTCTGTTGCTTCCAGATGCTGCATGTGTGTTTCAAATACTGACTCAATCAATCATTTTCAATGACTGCAAAAATTGCAATTGAGCAGTGGAAATTTATGTATTTACAACTTGCAATGCCTACAAGACTCTCTGATAATATCTGGGATAGACTTTTTTTCTATTGAACTTTTACAGGTTTGACAAAAATCCAACAACAAAACTGATCTGAATGTTCCCATCCTTCCTCTATTGGCCTCTTTGGAAAGTTGGCCGGGGTGTCGGTTGGTATGGGCCGCTGAGGGCGAGCGGATCTTCGCCTCTTTGGAAAGCCAGAATCAATCTTGATCAGCTAAAAAAATCCACCATAGATGATATTTTCCTTGCCTTTCTTTCCAAATCTGTGTTTTCTCATAATCAGCATGACTTAACTTGGTTTGAGAAGGGCCTTATTCCTCTTCCTAAACCACCCACAAAGCCAATAACCGAAAAGGTGTCATGGACTAAACACTAGTGTAGGAATGACCTATTAAAAGTGGTTCTATCGGCAATTTAAAGGCACTTTTTAGGTGTCTTCAATGGCTATGCCTTTAATCAATCTGAAAATAAGGCGATTCCGAGAACCGCCTTTAAAAATTGCCATTAAAGGCGGTTAAAACCCGCCTTTAATTTCCACGAGGAACCACCTTTAATTTATTTCCAAACTCTGAAAATGCGGACTTTCCCTCGTACCTTGCTAACTTTCCGAACTCGGAAAATATCTCTATTTTCCGAACGGAAGCTGGCACTAGCTGTGTGTCTTCATTTTGTAAAGTGATAAGTAGTTTCCAGATTTGTGTCCGCTTTCCGGTTTCTCTCTGGAATTTTTTGGAAGAGCATTTTTTTCCTAAAATAATTTCTGATCTCGGAAGCTGTATCACGTAAGACGCTTCTGAGTTTGGAAAACTTTTTCTGCCATATGAAACTTGAACATCAAAGAGATGACACACTTTCCTATTTCGGAATTGTCTTTTGGTCTTTTGGTAAAAAAAAAATTCATTAATATTACCGGCATAAAAGTAACTTCAATATACAACCACAATTTCAAAACAATACATGATAGTATCTTGCACCTAAACAAAAATCTATGGATAACTCTAACCAAGCAGTAATCTATAGATAGGAATAGAAAATAGAAATCGCTAAAAATCTATTCCAACATTTCTAAGGTTAATTTTTTTTATCTAACTTGAGTATCCCTACCAATATTGGGATTTTCAAGTGTGAGTGACTGATTGAGAATTAGATGTCGAGCCAATGAATTTCGCGCATTGTTGATATCTTCTTGCGAGTAGGGTTTCCAATCCTTTTTAAAAATTTAAAAATAACATTATAGCATTTATTATTTGGTAAAAGGCTACTTAGAAACATTACCGCTAAACATTTGTACAATTACCTTGTCAAGTTCAAGTACATCTTCCTGGACTTTGTCTATGCACTTGGACGCGTAAAACATGACGTAACAGCCGCACTCATAAGTTTGAGCTTGTTTCTTGTACTATATGTAAGAAACATAAATTATTAAGACTATTGCATTAAATAATTGAGGATAGTATTTGGGAAATTAACATACTGGTAGACCTACCTTGATTTCGACAGGGTGAAACGAACAACTTGTTTGCTTACTATTTTAATTCATTGCAGATTCCAAAATCTCAACGAATGCATCAGATGGTTGGAAGTGGAGGGGACCCATCCAAAACACTCACTTCTTTGCGGGTATTATCAATATTAGTCTCCAATAGTCCCTAAAAAAGAAAAATTATTCATTATTTGAAATTTTGGAAACGATGTTTTTGAACGTAGTAAATAACCTCTCGTTGTATGGTGCAACGAAAAGCATCTTATCCTTCCGGCTTAGGCATTTGCAAATGTAGTCGATCATGTCTTGTTTTGTACAACCAATTTCCAGTATCATCACCGGGCACATGTATCAAATCCATCCCTTATTTTGATTACTGGTAAAAAACATGTACCTGGACAATTTCATAGTAGGTATTAATTGTAATAATGGTTGGTGAAATTTAAATCAAATTTTGAAATAAAATGAATAAAATCACTTACAAGGCGTAGATTGACATCATCGCTTGATTAACTTGCTCACATCTCCATAGGTCTTCAAAATCACCCTGGAATGACATAATTTCATGTTTGCATGATCGAAACTCAACATTCATTTCCCAAGAATGTGAATGTTGAGTTTCGATCATGGGGCTGTAGAAAATTATGAAGGACACGTACGAAGCCAGGTAAGTCTCGAGGAACGTTGGATCTTGCCAATGGAGGTCTAACTCTAGTTGGTGTTGTTGGCACTGGTTTGGGAGTCTATTTGACCGGCTTTGGTGTTGTCAACACCGATTTTGGTGATGGAGGGTTTGTTTCCTTCAAATGTCCATCCTTGATAGGATCGGTGTATATAATTCTACAAGTCCAAGTAAGGAACATTCCCCGGAAAGGCCTAGCTTTCTTGTATTCTCCGTCCGAGATTGGCAAAGAGGTGCCCATCACCAAAGGATTCTCCAAATAAACCCTTGAAATACCTTTCGCAATTGGTATGGAGTGATGATGTTTTATGAACTCATGCAAAACTCCATCGGCTA
Organism: Rubia yunnanensis; assembly: GCA_037428765.1. Taxonomy (NCBI): domain Eukaryota; kingdom Viridiplantae; phylum Streptophyta; class Magnoliopsida; order Gentianales; family Rubiaceae; genus Rubia; species Rubia yunnanensis. The sequence continues at coordinate 139,158,023 of CM075062.1, read as the reverse complement.
CATGTAGCAACTTACCGTCTATGCCTTGATAAATGTATAGTTCACACGGACATGATTTCTAAAACATAGGAAAAATATGTATTAAATATAAAACTTAAATCAAAGGGCATAATTTAGAAAATGATCCTTCTGCTGAAAATAAGAGACTTTATTATGGTGCACTGATATTAATCAATGACACACCTCATCAATCATGAGGATGACAATATATAGGGATACAACAAACCAAAATCTAACATGAATAGGATTCTAAGTCTATAAGGAATTACCATCTATAGCTAATTATATAAGGTAAATACCATTTATAACCTTTCCTACAAGGAAATGATTTCTATTTCTTTAACACCCTCCCTCAAGTTGGAGCATGATGACAGGAATGCCCAACTTGAAAAGAAGGTTATGAAATTGCTAATTATTAAAAAAAATCTCAGTATGGGTAGAAGTAGCAGCAACAACAGTAACAGTAGCAGCTGGTAGAGCAGTATTCAAATTCAGTAAGGGCACTATTGGTAGGAGACCATTCAAGGTAATTCTCTTGACCCTTCAGGATGGTGGGTGCAATAACCAAACCAGGTCCGTCAGAAGAGCCAAGGAAGTAAGGGTCAGTCGACAAACGATCAACGTGTATAGGTATCTTAGGGCCAAATTGCAACTGCAACTGTTTCTGTAAAGTCACAATTACCTCATAGACATTCATGTTCTGAAGCGCCATAGCCTCAAAACTAGCATCAGTACTGGCCTGTTCTTCAGGATTACTTTCGGAGGTAAACATAGTGCAAAATCAGGTATGGATAGCAGCAGGTGCAGCAACCGGCAGCGGATCGAATCGGCGGCGGCGCGTGACGAGCCGCGGCTGCACGTGAGCTTCGGGATTGATACATGTGGCTTAACACATGGACCGATCGGATCAGGAGAGGCGGTACACGGATTACCATGGCCAGACGGTGGCGGTGGCAATCGGCAAAGTGGAGCTGATGGCGGCGGTTGTGCGGTGGCACGTGGATCGAAGGCAGTGGAATATTAGGATTTTAGGCTCTGATACCATGATAAAATATGGAGGACTTTATTATGGTGCATTGATATTAATCAATGACACACCTCATCAATCATGAGGATTACAATATATAGGGATACAACAAACTAAAATCTAACAGGAACATGATTCTAAATCTATAAGGAATTACCATCTATAGCTAATTCTACAAGGAAACTAATTTTATAAGGTAACTACCATTTATAACCTTGCCTACAAGGAAATGGTTTCTATTTCCTTAACACCTTCGTACCTTTTTTTTATTGCAAGGGTGGCATTGTCGAGGTTGTCGGGTTTGAACAATTGTCTATCGATTCTTGGATTTTGAACAATTGCCCCCACGATTTGCCTAAAACATCTTTGGGAGAATGTCTTGAACCCCTAGATGGAGGTATCCAATTGAGCGTTAAGTTCTCTAAATTATCTGGAAGAACTAGCCCGATGTGTTGGACCAACTTCCGAATTACAATTCTTGTTGCTCAATTTGTTTGTCTTGGAGTTGGGCTTTTTTTAGCAATGAATGAACTCTCGAGGGTTTCACTCCATCGTAGGACCATACGATCCCAAATGCTTTCCGGTGAGTCGTGAAACTACCCATTCCCCTAACCCGGCCCGGATGGTCCGGTTTTTCCATGGCTTCACAAAGGATGTCGTGTTTATCCCTTGGTATGAATTCCCCTTGTAATTGATTACTCTTCATTTTTTTCCTAAGTGAAAACATAAATAGATATACCTTTTTATTTTGATATAACGTGTATATAGTTCAATTTAATAACGTATTTACCTAAAAAAATTATTAACCCCTCTTTCGGCAAGTAGTTTCTCTTCATCCTTGACATATAGACCCTTCTTGTTTTATCGGCCTTTGAGAAATAAATTGCACCTCTCAATGTTATCCACAGAAATTGGTTGCACAGAAGCCCTTGCCTCATCTTCCGATCCCGCACGCTATTGCAATTTGCACATCTAGTTCTAGACGTTCCTTTACTAGCTCGATTGCCGCTAAGCCATAACCCCCATGACTCAATCGGTGAGGAATTTTATTCTCCTTGACAACGCATTTTTTTACTCCCCTTGTACCCTAAGTTGGATGATAGGGTCATGTTAACACTATAGGCATTTTAATGTAATTAATCATACTAATAATTTGCATATTGTTTTACTAACGTTTTCACTATTCTCCAATGCCCTTTTCTTGTAAATCTCCCAGCTCTCGGGTTGAATGTGCATATAAGTTACCCATGGGTGATCACCTTTCTTACCGCTAAATATGTAACCTCTGGACAAAGTGTATTTATGCTCACGCCAACTCTTTAACATCATGAAGATAACCCTCTTTCGCAAAACACCCACATCTTGTGCTTAGATTTGAAAAGGCCTCTACGGGAATTATGAAACACAATGATATGAGGATGGGGAGTATATGTGAGACAAATTGTAAAAGAAAAATGTAGGAAAATTGATTCACTAGAGCTACCTTGTATTCCCTCCACAACGTGTCCTTGTATTCATTTGGGACATCATGCCAAGAATCGCACTTGATATCTACCCTTGTTCTACCAACGTTTGCCACCCAACTAGACCATTTGGCACGTTGCTCCGACACACAATTGCCCAACTTGTCAAAAATCAATGACTTTAACTCTTTCCTAGTCATTCTACATTTTAATACTCCACAATGAGTTTGATGTTTTCCTACATCCCCCGTACCGTTATGCTCATCCCACGTCGTGTCCGTTGTTGAGGGATTGACATTAATGGGATGTGAAACATCGTCACGAGTCCGTTTTCTAGTTGCCATTTTGAATGCTACATTTACAAATATATCAAAAAATAACTTAACCTCAAAAGAAATAAGTTACTAACATTTATAGGAAATGTTGTACTAAACCCTAGGCAATTGAACAAATTCAATAGATGATAATTTTACCTTTTTAGTTGTAGCAAAAAAAAAATTAACATAAACCTAGCAATTAGCCTGGAATTTAAGCACACTAAACTCAATAATAAATATAGCACTACACCATTTATGATCAATTTCCTTGCATCATTTCATCATCCCCACCACCAAGGCAACAAAACCCTAATATTATACACAACTTATCATTAATTAACAAACCCCACTTAAAATAGAATTCATAACAATAACAAAATCCAAAAAAAAATTGTTCTTCTTCATTTATGTTTGAAAATAATAAACCCTAACTATTTATTGAAGAGTACATTTACCTTTTTGATCAATCAAAGGGTATGAAATACTCCTTCATAGCTTCTACCTACGTATCATATGAATCCTTGAAGAAAATAAAAGGTTTAAGTGAGAAATTGGATTAGAAGAGATGTAGACATACCACAAATGTTCAAAAACTTGAAGTGGGAGATTTGGTGTTGAAATAGATTGATGAGTTTGGAAGCTTTTTTTGGAGGGGAGAAAGAGGGAAGGGTGGGTTTTTCAAATGTGAGTAAATGCCCGTTTGAAAACCCTTTATGTATTTTTTTTTATTCCCGTAAGAAAGGCTTTTCGAGTTCGGAAATATGTTTCCAAACTCGTAAATATGTCCCCTCTTCTATTTAGTGGACAGAAATGGTTTCCGAGTTCGGAAACCCTTTTTGGGTTAAAAACGGGGAAAACGGGCAGATTAATAACCCCAAATCAATAACGAATTCTTTATTCTCCAAAACCCTACATTCCCAAATTTCACAACTCAAAACCCACAACCACCAAAATTCTAGTCGTAAGAGCACGGGTTATAGGTCAAAGGCAAGCGATCGGAGTCATCGTCCTATCACAAAATTGGTGAATCTTGAAAATTCTTCAATGATACTGCCAAGCAAAGGTATGTTGATTTTTCGAAGAGAAAAGTTATCAATTCAAAGTCTATATTAGCTTCGGACGTTGATAACTTAAGACTAGGCTATTTGCTAGCACATTTCAAAACCCAATATCTGGAGAAATTACTTTGTATGGATGAGACCGTTTATGTTGATGAAGTGATTCAATTTTATGCAAATTTGAGTCAAAATAGCAAAGATGTATATGTTACTACATATAGAATTAATGCAACCCAAGACTGCCCCTACACCACCGCCAAGAAATTAAGGCCCAATGACCCCAATGGTCCCCTCGATATTTGTCACACACATGTTTGGTCGGGCGTGAGCGATGCTACTCCTCTTAGTCCCAAATCTATGACTAGGAAATATTTTAAGAGGGTGGGGACTGATGCCGGTAAGGCATAGAGTTTTGATATTTGTGTCTTAACCGTAGAGGAACGTCTCGTGTATCGGTAGATATGCCTTACGGTTTTCCCCACGGGTGGCCATATTTGCGAGCCTACTATTGCTAACCTCATGATGTTTTACTACTTCATGGAGGGTAAAAAAGTTAACCCGGGCTTATCCGTCATCTCATTCATGTTGAAGGCCACGCAGATTAAGGAGAAAGATCTTCCTTACGGTGGTTTGATAACCACTATGATAAAGAAGACGAACACAATCCCTCAAGAAAAGCCTCTAAGGATGGAGTACTAAGACAAAAATTGGTTCCAACACAAAAATCTCCATCAAGACTTTGACGGCAAGTGAGCATACCGGGTGAAATGGTCCAATTATGCTCTTAATTAATTTTGTTTCTATTCTAGCACACCTTCTAAGTTTACAGACTTACAGTAGTAGACAACATTTCGCTCAACATTTTCGCCAAGGAAAGAAGAATTCAAATTATGCTCTTAATTAATTTTGTCTCCATCCAAATCAGGCTCTAGGCAGTATTATTCACATTCACAGAGATTAATCATCATCATACCCTACCATTTTCTGGGATTGCGAAGCGGAAGTAGAAAGAGAAGAGGCATCGAGCTCCCGTAAAAGATAAACATTTTACTTTATTACAATTTAAAATATAGAATTATAATATCCATTTAATTTTGATCTATACTGATTTATAGGTGCCGGAAGCAGTTGGAAGGCTAGGTTGAGCAAGTACTTTAATTGTATGCATACGGACTTTACCGAGGCGCATGATATGTTGACTCGTGCTCATTCCCAGCATGTCGCGTTCCTGGAAACTCGGGGCCTCCAATTGGAATTGAGTGAAGATGATGAGCCACCTAACTTCGAGTCGGTCTTCTCGAAGAGTGATGATGATAATGGTGATCATGGCAGGGGAGGACGGGAACGTTGGTCAAGTCGTTGGCCAAGGCGAGAGAGGGGGGGATCTAGCTTTGACATAATGCTTGGTTAGAATATATTGTAATCTCTTTTGGATATTTTGTGGTTGTGCTACTTTTTGTTTAAAGCTTTGGTTGGAAGACATTAATAATTGAAGACAAGTATTTTGATGAATCAATTTAATGTTAATGCATTTGACTTTTCGTGTGGAATCTTATTATTTGATGCATTAATTTTTCCCTATATTCTTTTAATGGCCTTTTGTTGAATGTTATAGATATTTAATTAGTGCCCGAAAACTTGATTTTTAAAGTTGAATTAGTTTTCAATTAAGAACATTGCCAAGGGACAGGATGCATTACCGAGTTCAGAATTGCCTCTTTCCTTAGATTTTATAGGTTGGATGGATTTCCGGACTCGGAAATAATTCCACTCTAGAAGACCAAAAGACAAGAATAACTTTCCGAACTAGGAAATCAAGTTTTCGAGCTCGTAAAACGTTCATCTATTTCATACATGTAGACATGAGTGACTTTCCGAGTCGAAAAACCTGTTTCTGAGCTAGTGTCCAATTTTCGTACTGCTTTTGGAAAAAACAAAGCGTACATTTTTTTTCATGAATAAATGTTTCCGGACTCAGAAATACGTCATCCCCTTGTATTAAAGAGACTAATTATACTTTCCGAACTCGGAAAGTGGTGTCTATATAAAAAAATGGGGCAATGAACAGATTTAAAACATTTACCCTAAAACATCAAAACCCTAGCCTAATTACAAACTCACAAACGACCCTCTATTTCTCCATTTTTGCAAATCCCACGAAGAAGTTGGCATGGCTAGGGGAGGTTCAACACGCGGAATGGCTAGATCTCGTTCAACTGGCCACAATCCCGGCTTTGATGAAAGAAGGTATGCTTCTCAATTTGCTCAAAATTGATATGATGCATTACGTGAGAAGGCGAAGTTATTAGATATGTATCTGGTTGACTTCAATGCGTACTTAGCTCTAGGGTTAGATGTTCCCCTTAAACCATTTAGTGAACAATATATTGAGAATTTGCTTTCGTGTAATGAAAAGGCGTATTTTGATTTGGTTTGCAAATTTTATGCTAATTTGCGAGAAGTGAGGAATGGGGACTATGCTACTAGCGTTGGGGGTATTGAAATCCCGCTTACGGTGGTCAACCAAGATGAAAGTTTGTATATGACCAACATAACATGCCAAAAGTTATATGTGTTACTCATGTTACCAAAATGATTCACACTATCTATACACAACTCTAACCTCAAATGCCGAGAATCTTTGCCAAACTTATGGTACATAGTATCAACTTTCTTCCCTTGATCCCCGTCCGAAGTATGTCTTATCACATCATCCGCCAGTTGGACTCTATCTGCGTGCCAGCGCAACAACTTTTCATCTTCACTACAAGCATACAACTTCTTCAGACGGGGAATGATTGGGAGGTACCATAACACTTTTTCCAGTGTCCTTTTCTTTGATTTCAATGGAATTTCCTCACCCACTGCAATCACACCTCTTTTCAACTTGTACCGAGACTCGCCGCATACCAGACAAGTTTCTCGATCTTTATCTACTTCCCCCTATACAACATACAATCGTTCGGGAAAGCATGGATTTTTCGCAATTCAATCCCATCATGCATAGTATTCTTTTTGCCGCATATAACCTACCGGGCATTAAATTACCCACTGGAAGCAAATCCCTAAACATCTCGAGAGCCTCGGTCATCGACTTGTCTGTCCATCCAAATTTTGCCTTCAAGTCATTATTCGCAGAGTCGCATTCAAAACCGAGTTTTCGAACCATTGTACAAAGGCGTCCCTTTGTCATCAATCAAAGCTTGTAACGACTCTGGTTTACCTTTGAACTTCCTCGCAATATCTTCCACCATTTCGTCAAACTCAGCGTTACCATTTAATTCATCACCCGCCATCGTGTCCTCCAATTCATTCGAATGAGACGCTTCCACAACTTCCCTTTGTCATACCCAACGAGTATCGCTAGTTTGGAACCCTCTCATTATGAGATGTTCCCGCAACTTCTTCTTCCCTTAATGCGCATCATTTCTACAATCCTTACAAGAGCATCTTGCCCGTGAAGAACCATTTTTAGAAGCATGTTCAAATGCAAACGAAATAAATGATTCAACCAATGAAATGTACTCGGGTGATTTCCTAAGATCATTACCAATTAGTTTCTCTCGATCCATTCACCTTAAAGTCAATTAAACAGCAGCACATGAGGATCCATTCAACAATAATCATAAACCTAGCTAATCTCAAACCATAATTGAAAATATGGATATGTACGAAGCATTAAATATACCTTAAATTTTTTTCAAGAAAATGGTTAACTTGATAATTTGGATTAAACTAACCTTCTCCAACGTGAAATGATGAATTCTCAAGCACAACAATGGGTAATGAATGAATGTGCTTCTTCTTCAAATTTTTAGGGTTTTGTGGTATTTAATGGTGATTGGCACATTTTTTTAATACACAAGGGTCATTTCCAAACTCATAAACCTTGCCCCAAATTTATAAAGACCCAACATCAAAATTCCAAACTCGAAAAATAGACACAATGCATTTACGAGCACGTAATATGTTTCTCCTCTTTGTAGTACGCAAACCACGGATTTCTCGAGCTCGGAAACCTTTTCATTCCTACTCCAAGTTCGTAAAGTATCACTTTTAAAGGCGATTGGTCATAACCTCATTTAATTAGAGTAAATTAAATGTAGTTCTGCCTTTAATTAGAGCTGATTAAAGGTGGTTCATGAAAAAACCGCCTTTAATTTCAAGTGATGGACGCGAACGGTCATTTCTGAGCTCGGAAATGAAAGTTAAAGGCATTATTTTTAGCCGCCTTCCCTTGTTGCATTTAATAGGAGGCTATCTACTAGTGAAACCTGATGTTGGTTTCAAAATTAACACGGACGGTGCTTGGGAAGGTCCTACTTTGCTTTGTGGTCTTGGTTTGATTTACAGGAACTCTAATGGAGACTTCAAAATAGTGCACTTATTCATGTCAAGCGTGAAGCTAATCAACCAGCCGATCGGTTGGCAAAATATGCTTTCACGCATAGACTTTAAATTACCAGTCAGTAGAATGGCAAGCTTTAGATCGGGAAACTAAGAGGCTAATATTGTTGGATGGAGTAGATATGCCTGCAATTAGAATTAGCAGTGAAAATATCTAACCTTTTCTATCTACTTCAGGATACTTCTCAACTAACCGAAGATGTCCGGCCGAAATTAGCAATTAATACGAGGGGTGGAGATTGCTAACTTTGGAAACGCACCTCCTATTTAATTAGTTCATGGAATTAGCTAACACTTCATCCGATTGGTTAGAATAGATCAAATTTCTACTTTGATCTTTTCGCAGACCAATTTTGGCTCCAACTCAAGTTATAAATGTATATCTATTTTTGTAAGGTTGAGGACCTAATAAACACCCCCACCTTACGGTGGTTTAATTTAAAAAATAAATATTATAATTTTTTATGCGTGAAAAAATACATTTAACAATTTAAAATTATTCTTAAATAGTTGAAAAAGAGGGCAAGACATATTTACTATTCAGAACTCGTGGGGGGTTCGAGTCCTCGAGGGAGCCTCGACTCCTCGAGGGGGCGTCAGGTCCTCGAAGGGGCTCCGAGTCCTCGAGGAGAGTTCGGGTACCAACGAAGCATTTGAGTCCTGGAGGGTGCTTCGACTACTTGAGGATGCTTCCAGTCCTAGAGGCGTCTTCCAGTCCTCGATGGGGCGTCGACTCCACCTGCCGCTCAACATCACCAGAACGACACACTGAACAATGGATTTTGGAGCATTACTAGTTCTTTGGGACTTATATACAAAGTCCCCTGCTGGATCATCGATGTACATTGAACACCACTTTTGGAAGCAAGTGCTATTTTACTTCAAGAGCTTCTTAGGGTTCTTGAATCATCAATTCAGATGATCTTATGTGTACTGAACTATGCCGTCGAGGCCACTTCTTTTTTTTTATGTTCTTTCGGTTCGGGGAGCCTAATATATTCCCTCCATCCTTGGATGGTTTCAATTAAAAAAAACAAAGGACGGAGAGAAAGCTATTTTGAGGCATAATACCCAGAAGCGTCATTCCCATTTTTTACTTGATAATTAGCGACGCTTTGAGCTGACGCAAAATAGAAGTGTTGAGCTAACTTACACAGCTTAAAGAGCCCAATTAGTGTCACACTAACCACCAAGAAGATGTTAAAACCTTCATAGCAAATTAGTGAAGTTACACACAGTGATCAAATGTCAAGGCAAGCATAACATTAACGCGGAATTCACCCCCTTAACAAATGACGAATATAAAGTGTAGCAAAATCTGCTCCTTAATAAAGGCAATAGATATGAAGTGAGCGGAATCCGTACCATAATAAAGGCGACAAATATAAAATGTGCGGAATCCGTCCCATAATATAGGCCACGGGTATAAATTGTAGCGGAATCTGTCCATTAATAAAGGCAACAGATATAAAGTGAAGCAGAATTCGTCCCATAATAAAGGAGACAGATATAAAGTGTAGCGCAATCCATCCCTTAATAGACGACAGATATAAAGTGTAGCGGAATCCGTCCCTTAATAAAGACGACGAATATAAAGTGTAGCAGAATCCGTCGCTAATAAACACGACGAATAAAAGTGTGGTGAAATCCGTCCCTTAATAAAGACGACGAATATAAAGTGTAGCAGAATCCGTCGCTAATAAAGACGACGAATAAAAGTGTGGTGAAATCCGTCCCTTAACAGAAGTAGAATACAAAGTGTGACTATTCTATTCACATATTCATCTCTCTTGCTTCCAACAATTCAAGTTCTCACACAACACTGTAAGAGAGAAGTGCAGAAAAGAACGAGGGACCAAAAGAACCTACAAAACTTAAATAGATCCCTTTGATAGCATGTTTTAAAGATCAGACTATACTTATTACACCCTATCTACGTTCTACAACATGAATTTCCTCAAATGTGTGGATTCCTCCGGATCCCTAAGCCCCCACAGCTTTGTCTGCTGCTGAACAACCAAAACAGTTGCCTCACCTCTCATATCAGAAGAAGCAAGAGCCTCCCCAACTGGTCCTAACTCCAAACTCTGGTTCCACCCCTTAACCTGAGACAAAATCGCCGATCCCCCGTGTCGTCGGCCAACCATGATTAGGTCATAGGAGCAACAAACGGACCTAGTTATATGCAACACATCTTTTCCTTGTGTCACAACATTCTCTTCATAGGAAATACCCCCTCTAACCTCCATCCTCAGCCTCACATCATTAAGGATCTCCTCGTCGAGCAGCTTGCTTCGCTCGGATCCTCCCACGATGCTGTCTGATCTCGAATCCATGAAGCAAACAACCGTGAGTTGAACATAGGAGTTCTCAGCCATGCGCCGCGCGTACGCTAAAGCCTCCCGGTCATCAGCCCCGCCAAAGAAGAGCATTGCAACGCGGTAGACTGAGGGCTGCGTGATCAGATACCGCGATTTTTTAGGGCTTCCTCTGTCAATCACTATGGCAACTGAACAAGGAGCCTTATCCAACACATTCCTGTTCAACTGCCTGCACGCGTACGAGGTTTCAACTCTTTGTCCTAACATCCACTGCTCATGAAATGGGATCAGGATCAGAATCGTTCTCTTCTCCAATGCAAGTGAGCATACATCATCATGCATGGTTGCATACGGCGAAATCGCCTTGTAACACAAGCCATGGGTCATTAGAAACCCCTGGTGCTGCTCTTCGAGCTTCCGAAACGCCTTGATGATCCTCTCGGTCAATGTGGTGCTCGAAGAGGGCTTTTCGCGATCGCGCTGCACCGCGAGGAGGGATGAGGCCCGGCCCGTGAGCCGGATGAGGTGGAGGATTGCGAGGTCTATAGGGCTGTCCTTTGTGGGGTGGGACACTTGGAGGAGCCTTATCATTGCTGGGACGTTTTCTTGGCTGTGGATGCAGGCGAGGATTCGGAGTTCTTCGTTGTATCTGCTGTGGAGGAGTGTCCTCCGTTTGTAGGCAATGTACCTTCTTGAAGGGTCGTAGAGGACCTTTACTAGAGGGGAGACTACCCCTGTTATGGCCACTGCTGAGATGATGGAGATGGTGTAGCACTCTTCATTCATCACCTGCATTACAATTGAGGAGACACAATTCTTAGTAAACTTCGTTTGACCAGATCAATCCAGTGCTACAAATTAGAGTTGAAGTAACATTTTTCTAGCGACACTTTTCAAAACGTTATAAAATGTTGTTTAGACATTTGAAAAATGTTGTATACATCTTGAAAGTTGTTTCGTTACATCTAATGCAGAATCACCAAGGTAATACTTTTGTGAAAGTGTTGCAATAGGTTCAGTATTATATTTTTGGTACCTAAAACAACAATTTTGAAATGTTACATTAGCTTGAGTTCGTGGCAGTGATCTAATTTTATCGGAAACCAACTAGTAGCACGTATAAGTGACTCACAATCTTATTTATCAAATGACTCCACAATTCTAAAAGCACCCTCAATTCAAGGGTTGATTTGATAAAAGTCGGTTGACACGTCATATTAATGCAAGAGTCAAAGATAATGGAAAGATCAATCTAACGTAGCACAATTTTTTTTAGAGTTTCAAGCAGATCTTTTATTTGGAGAAACTCATTTCAAGGCCCTCGTTTGTCTCCACTAAAAAACAATTTATAAATATACATTAAAACTTTGTCTATTCAATGATGGACACGTCATATTGAAGTTATAATTATGATTATGAAAAAGGCTATCAATCAATTCATCTTATTTATGTTTTACTGAAGTTCCATTTAAAATTTTAAAAACTAACATTTGAGTTGGAGATGCTCTAACATTTATAGACAGAGGAAGCCAAATGTTAGTGAGAAGAAGACAGCTTTTTGTGGCTAACCTTTGATCTGTGGAAGTCATTAAAGAAAGCTAGCTCAACAATGCCTTTGGAGTTCATAATGAGAGCAAGAGAAAGTGCGTCTCTAAATGGCATTCTGCAGAACAAAAGTGGCAACAAAGTCCCCATAATCTTCCCCACAAAAACAACAAACACCACAAGCTGCATAAACCCCAAATTCTCCAACTTCTGAATCCCAAAAACATCAATATGCAGCCCACAGGAAATGAAAAACAATGGCATCAACAACACAGACACAAAACAATCCAGCCTCTCCACCAGGGCAGTCCCTAAAGGCGGCCCGTCGGGTATCACAAGGCCGAGAGCAAGCGAAGCCACAAGCGCATTGATACCGATAACTTCACCGGTGAAACCACAGGCCATGAGCAGAACAAGAACAGAAAAGATGTAAATCTCTTTCACCGGTTTCCCTTCCGGTGTCCTCCTCACAGCCCAAATAGCCGCCGGGCGAACGCCAAACACTATAAGGCTAGTAAACAGGAGGCCTGATGAAATGGACCCTATGGTTACAGCCAATGATCTTGTCTTGGCTATTTTCACAGCAAACTTGACAAGAATCACACCCCAGAAGCACACATCACAGATGATGGAGGATGAAGAGGCCAATCGGCCAATCTCCGAATTCAGGATCTTGAGCTCGTCAAGAAAGCATGTTACAACTGGGAATGCTGTCATGGATTGCATCACTACAAGCTGGTGCAAAACCTTGGAAATCGCGGTGTCCAAAACCAAGAACTGCTCGAGGGAAATGGCAACCAAGCTCGCGAGCGCGTAGGGTATGAAGAAGGCTAAGAGCCCTACTGCTAAGGCCTTCTTTCCTGACCTTAGCACCATGGTTGGATCCACTTTCACTCCAATGGAGAAGATGAAGAGCATCAGGCCGAAGATGGAGAGAGTATCGATCACCACTCGGCTTTTTGGTGGAAATAGTTTTTCTGAGAATGTCACATTCTGTCCTAGGATTGAAGGTCCCATTATTACACCACCCTATGATCAAATCAATCAATCCATCAACCGGCATTACCTCACTGCAACAAGGACTATGCAAACACGAAAAATCGCCCTTTTTTTCATGAAAGGCAACTAAATGAAGAAATGGATGCTTACAAGTATCTGAGACACGATGGAGGGCTGCCCCAAAGGCTTGAGAAGAAAGTGGACGATTCGCGTGATGAGGGAGATAAGCGTCAGCTGCATCAGCAACAATGGAAGCGAATAGTTGAAGGGATCATCGTTAAACAAGATCCCTCTCGAATTGATCTCACTGATAAAATGACAAGCACTGTCGAAATTGTTGTTGCCCTCCATCATTTCTGACTCGCGCGCGCTTCCTCCTGATCGATCTTTTCAGCATCTGGTCCCGAATCAAGAATCTAAATGAGGAGAGGGGATGAATTCAAGATCAAGAGCATGTTAGATCATGAAAATGCCTGCATTTTCGACACCCCTTTTCGTGATCAGGAGATCTGTGAGAGAGAGGGAGGGAGATCATGGATGTGGATGGACGGACAAGCACTATATTTGGAAATTTGCATGAATATGAGAGGGAAAATGGCTCATTCTGTTCCATTATAAATACTGAAACCTTACGATAGGAGAAAAATAAGTACTTACCAAGTTTCCAACTCATAAAAAAGATGCATTTTTTTTTCCAATTTCTACATCATTTCAAGAAGAGTACAACAGAACAAGAAAGGCATTTGATTTCATGCAGCAAAATCAGCAAAACATTCTTGCTCCATTCAATCATTCTCAGCTAAAACTAGCTTCTTGTTCTCTGTTGCAGAACAAAACTTCCAGCTTTTGCAAAGCAAACTAATTTCTCTCCAAAAAATTGTGGGAAGTGTACAACAAAACTGCTAATGAATGGATCAGCCTATACAAACTATTACAGCGAAACGCGGGATTCCGCGAAGAATGTACTATAAACTGTCAAAACCATTGATGCACAAGAACTCCGATTCTCCGAAGAGACTGAAACAGCTCCAGGCACTGGCTATAACTCTTCTGATACTTCGGGCTCCTCACGCCGGGGCAACACCTCTGCCATCTGCTGTAATGGCACTCGAGAAACATCTCGTCTATTAAACAGATCGCGCCAGTCTCAATCAGCCGCGGGATCAGATGAAACTCGGTCCCCTCCACATCCATCTTCACCAACACATAGTCCCTCTCAGTCGCGGTTTCCTTCAACCATGTCGCGAAATCAAACCCCTGGATCTTATCCCCTATGAAATTGTTAGAAGATTGCACTCCCTGAATCCTCCCCATCCCTTTCCCTCTTTCTTGATTCCGCTTTCTTGGTTCGCGATTGATCTCGAAGAAGAGTGTCTCATTCCTCACCCAAGCTGCATAGGGCAAGAGGGTTATCCCCTCTCTTGAAATGTAATCGCCATGGAAAGCTCTGTCTGCCTCGATAGCGAAAACCTCGAATTTCTTGTTCTGCTTAGGGTACATTTTCTTGAACCAGCTCCCAATGCTTGATCCATAGCTTCTTGCTCCAACATCCACATACAGATACCTGCTCTTGAACCTTATATCCACCATTGAAGACAGGTATTTCACGTTCTTGATGTTCTTCTTGAGTGCTATCCATGGTTTCAATGGCTCTTGCTCGATCAATGGCTCCACATTTCGAATCAATGCATGCTTATAATCCGCAGAACTACACACATTCTTAACAGATACTGGTTCATCCTCGTTTCCTTTCTGCAGAACGATTTCGCGAATCCAGGGAGTTATCATCAATGAATCTACGCTGTTGATTTCGCGAGATCGAATTAGCTTGAAAGAACTGAATAATTGGAGCAATGAATTGAGGCTGTACTCATCTCTTGACGTAGTATGGACCACGAAGAATCCCCCCGGTCTGAGCGTTCTGGAAACTTCCGAACCGAATTGAACCGGCTTCGCCGTCCGGTCTAGACCGGACTCGCCGGAGAACTCAAAATCGAAGGTGTTCGCCGCGAAAGGGTGGCGGAAGGGGGAGCCGTATCGAACCAGGGGGAGAGACGTTCGCCTGGAGATTCCGATCGAGTTCGTAACTCCGATGTCGATCAGCGCGCCGACGTCCTGGCCGGTGGCGGTGTCGATGCAGAGAGACCTCGACTCCGGCGAGAGGAGCCCCTCGGAGACCAGATCCTGGAACACGGAGGAGTAGTAGCTCCGGAGCGCGGCGGAGGAGGCGCCGGAGTAATCCACGGCGGCGCTCTGCTTAATTAGGGTTTCGGACGGCGGGCGGAGGAAGCAGAACTCGGTGGCGGAATCGCAGGCATTTCCCTTGACGATGATGACGTAAGCGGAGCGCGCGAGGAGGACGAGGACGCCGAAGGAGAGGAGGCGGACGAGGACGTTGTTCAGGAGGTTCGGCTTCTGTGCCGCCGCTTCCATTTCTGGGAATTTTTTTCTATGGCGGGAAAGATGGTAGGAGTCGGAAATTCGAGGGGACTCAGGGGGTAAAACGGGAAGGATGGCGGTTATGAAACACGTAGCCGTTAAGGCGTGGGGCCCGGGATGAGGGCCGATTCAGTTACATATTGAACCAAACATTCCGCGCGCTGTGCCGTGATATTCCGTTACATATTGGCGCTTAATAGATTATTTCCACATTAAGGGCATGGGCAGTGGTGGCCTCTTAAAATTAAAATACCGCTTAAGAGATCGAAAACCACCACAGTGGTGGTCTTTTAAGCGAACCGAGCTCTTGCTAAGAGCCCGGTCTCCAGCCCATTGGCCTGACACAAGCACGTGGTCCACTTTTTTTGTGCGCGCCTTTGGATCCCAGCCTTTGTGCGCGCCACTTTTTTTTACCAAAGTGGGACACGTGTCGCCCCCTGAGTGGGCCACGTGTCCCACTCAGCCTCCTCTATTTTTTAAAAAATTTTGTTGCGGACACGTGTCACCCAGGGATTGGGCCACGTGTCCGCAACGTTTTTAACATAAAATGGATGCTGCGAAATTTTTTAATGGGACACGTGTCCCATTCTGGTGGCGACACGTGTCCCTATCGTATTTTTTCTTTTTTTCATTTTTTTCCAATTTTGTAAGAATTTAAAATTTAATATATTTTTTATTTTCAAATTGTAATAATTGGTCGAACTAAATCAATATTTTATTTAGTATTGTCTGTAATTTTTATAGTTGTTACAATTGATTTTTTCAATTTTAATGGTTTTTATATAATTTTAAAAACATGGAATTATCTTATTAGTTATTTTTTTATTTCATTTTAATAATTATATTAAATTTTACATTCAACTTATTTTTTGTGGACAAATTTATTTAAAATAATATTTAATGGTCAAATTAATTATTGTTATATTTGGTTTTTCGCACTGTTGTGCGGAATGGAGAAAGAACAGAAAATATGAACGAAAATAACAAGACACCAGATTTACGTGGTTCACCAAATTTGGCCACATCCACGGGAGACGGATTCACTTTTTATGGTTTCCATATTATTTTATAGAAAAAATGAATTCTCATAATATTTATTTATTTAATTTCGTTTTAATAGTTTCTTCAAAAAAATTGAAATTCATTTTATTTTTTACACTGAAGTATCGTATTGACAAGAACGGGAAAAACAAATTTAACATATTTTAAAAAATGAATTTAAATTTAAATATTTAAACATTATATTAAAATAATATGGAAACGAATTTAAATTCAAAAACGTTACAAAATTTAAATTTTAAAACGAATTTAAATTTTAAAACGAATTTAAATTTAAAAACGAATTTAAATTTTGTAACGAATTTAAATTTAAAAACGAATTTAAATTTAAATATTTAAACTTATTTTGGTGGACAAATTTATTTAAAATAATATGTAATGGTCAAATTAATGACTAGGATAGAGAAAATCAAGTGGGTTCCATGAATAGTGTACAGTGGTCTCTTAACCATTGTGGAGAAAAAAAAGGGGTGTCTCTTAAGTGGTCTCTTAAGCTGAGGTGGAAGAGAGAGGGAGAAAAATAATATATTTAATTGGTAAGAGACCGGTAGCGATCTCTACCACTGCCCATGGCCTAAGGTTTCTAAATTAAACTAAATAATTAAAATATGATGAATTGAATTGAACCTACTTGTATCCAGAAATTGCTCTAATATTCACAACTCTTGTCAAATGTGTGTTTTGAACTCTGGACCTCTCAATTATAGAAAATGTAAATTACCATTAAATCTGATCAAATTCACCTAAATTTACATGTCTAGTACTCCCTGTGTTCCATTTCCAAGTTCACACATACTTTTTCACTATCTCCAAAAAAATATGTTTAACTATTAATATTTTTTACTACGTATAATAATGGTATTTAATAATTTGATATTCATAAATCACTTAGGAGAGTGTGAATTACCACTAAAACAGGCCAGGGGTGTGTTTTAAACCTGGACCTCTCAATTATAGAGAGTGTAAAGTACCACTAATTTAGGCCCAATTCACGGAAGTTTACATGTCTAATTGTAGTACTCCTTTTGCTCCATTTCCAGGCTCACAAATACTTTTTCACGATCTCCAAAAAAATATGTTTAACTGTAAATATCTTTTACCACGTATAATAATGACATCTAAAAATTTGATATTTAGAAACAATTTATTACGAGAAATTCAACAATACCACATGATCATATTGTTGTTTATATTTATTCAAATATACCATTTTAAAATGGGACAGATGGAGTAATGCTTAGCGCCAATATGTAACAACCGTTGGAATATTTTTAACTACAATAAGTGCCAATTAACTAGTAAGTTACATGCTTAATCCATTCAACTTTCCCACCACTACTCTCATTATGAGCATGAGTTACAACTTAAAGTAAATAGGTTGATTGCAAAAACATTAACCACCAATTTACTAAGTATTAACAGTCACAGTAGTATAAATCTTGACTGGAATGAAAGATGTGTATATAAGTATATTTGACTCCCAAAAATAAAAATAAGTTGAGAAAACGACCGTATTCAACTCTAACTTTTATGCTTGGATCCCGATCTTACTATTAGATAGTTTAAGAATAGATTAAATTATTTTTTTTGTCCCCTATAAAGTATCTTTTACTATCTTTTAGTCCTCATTTGCAAAACTGCCCATAAACGGTGCCCAATAAATTCAAAATGATACGTTTGGGTCCCCAGAGGTGGTTTTCAGAAAAAGTCAAAGGTAAAATTGGTCAAAATGTGTAAAATGACCATTATACCCTTGAGTTTTAAAAAATTAAAAAGAAAATCGGATGTCTTCTTCGTTCGTCTTCCGCCTTCCGCTGCTGCCGCCGCTGCCTTCCGCCTACCACTCACAGATCTGGAGGTCCGCTCCACCGCCACCGCTCTGTTCGCGCATTATACATTCGGACGTCGGCTAGCTTTTGGTACCTCGGTGCCAAGAGTATTGAAGAACTCATCGCCACTACTGCTCGTCTTCCACCTGCCACCGCCTTCTCAAGCGGACCTTTTAATGGGAATTTTGTCTGAAATTATTGTTGAATTTCTTGTTCGATTTTAATCGGATTCCATAGTTTTTCGTTTGGTTTTAATCGGATTCGTTCGGTGTCTGAAATTGGTGTTGAATTGCTCGCTCGTTTGGCAGAATCCGTCTTGATGGGGATGTTATACAATCGGGCGGATTTGGATGCAGCGCGGGTGGAAGGTAACGGAAGACGAGCGGTGGAACGCGAGTGGCTGTAAGTACGGCGGAAGCGGCAGGTGAAAGGCGGAAGGGTGGAAGGCAGCGGCAACGGAAGACGAGCGGTGGTGGTGCGGCAGCGGTGGAAAACAGTGGCGGCGATGAAAGGCAGCGGTGGCGGTGGTGCGGCGGTGGTGGAAGGCTGCAGCAGCGGTGGTGGAAGGCTGCAGCGGCGATGGTGGAAGGCTGCAGCGGCGGCGGCGAAAAATAAAGAAAAAGTTAAAATTATGAATTTTTAATCGAAAATATTTTTAAATTAGTAAAATTACCATTATACCCCTGGCTATACCGGAAAACCACCTCTGGGGACCAAAACGTATCATTTTGAATTTATTGGATACCGTTTATGGGCAGTTTTACAAATGAGGACCAAAAGATAGTAAAAAATACTTTGTATGGGACCAAAAAAACATTTTAGTCTTACGAATATAAACTTCTTCACTTATTGCAACATAAACCTAAACATGTTGTAATTTGGGCATGATTTAATTATGGTAATTCTCATTCTCGATAACAGAGATTTTCAGATAATCCACACTTCTATTAAAAATTGTAAATATTAAAGCAGTTTATTGAAAGGGATTACCTAGCATTATAGAACCATATTGGTAGTTTCTGCTTTGGTTTTTTAACTTGTCGGTGATCGATGAAGATGTGACTGTGGTGGTTTGGAGTTTTGGTGACAGTGATCTCTATCAATATTTTACCGTATATTTGAATAGGTATATGAATAACATTATTATCGTATATGATATTATTCAATTCGACGTAACAACTAGTTTGTAAATATTAATTTTTTATTTGTCTCTATTATAAGTAGTTAAACATATTAACGGTCAAACATATTTTTTGAACATCGTTCTAATGATTACAGTGCAATTTCAGTTGAGATAGAGAAAGTAACGGTTATTGCATTAAAGAACAATTACAACATAACAAACATACAAATTCCCACACACCATCACTCACTAACAAACACCCACACAATGTCACCTCTAAAGTTCATCTTGTTCATCATTCTAGGAGTGCAACATTCATGCAATGCCCTAAACCTGCCAAAATTCCGAACTATCCTCTTCTTCGGCGACTCCGTCGTCGACACCGGCAACAACGACTACATCAACACCATCTTCAAAGCCAACCACTACCCCTACGGCATGAACTACCCCGGCAACACCGCCACCGGAAGGTACTCCGACGGCAAGCTCATGCCGGACTTCCTAGCCTCCTCCCTCGGCATCAAGCCGGCGGTGCCGCCGTTCCTCCAGCCCAACCTGTCCGACCACGAGCTCCTCACCGGCGTCGTTTTCGCGTCGGCCGGGTCGGGGCTCGACGATCACACGACGTCGTGGTCGAAAGCAATGCCGGTGTCGAAGCAGACGGAGCTTTTCCGGGAGTATCTGTTCCGGCTGAATGGCGTTGTGGAGGCGCCGGAGGTGAAGAGGATAGTGAGGGATGCTTTGGTGATAATTCATGTCGGAACTGTGGATTTTATGTACAATTTCTATGTCCTCCCTAGTTATAGAATTGTGGAGTACACCCTCAATTCCTATCAAGACTTCTTGCTCAAGAATATGTACAATTTCGTCAAGGTAATCATTTCTGACACGATAATTAGCGTGTTTTTATGGGTGATATTATATAATGTACTTCACATAATATGAGGTCGTGTTCTTTTCAACTTAACTGCATACTGCAGCTTATTACACGCCCGATTGTGTAATTATGAAAATGATCACTTGTTAGCCGGTATTATTAGCTGATATGGAGGGAGTAACATAAGATGAAAGAATTGGACTAGAAACATATTCTTTCCAACTTAACTCCAGTCAATCAGTTCAGTTAATTTTGATTTGATTTCATCTAATATTATATTTGGCTACAATTATGCAATATAATTGACTCGTCAAACGTCCGTCTTGACTTTTATATTGTGTTTTCTGTATTCTTGAGTGTGAACATTCATTTTCTAGCAATTGTGTAAGTTCCTCTAAAGGCCCAGCCTACTAAGTAGGGGTAGATCCAGAATATTTTATTTGCTTGGGGATATTTAATATTAAACAAATATAATGTTGAAATTTAAAAGAAATTTAAAATTTGAAGAAAAAAATATGATAAAAGTGAGTTGAGATTACGGTAGGTTCAAAATTAAAATTATGGTAGGGCACTAATTAAAATTTATATTTTAACTAACTAAAAAATATACAAACTATTTTTCTTAGAAAATGGTGGGGCAGTTGTCTACGGCTGCCTCCACCTATTGTACTAAGTGTATGTGGATATTAGGCGGTAGTCATTGCAAGATAGCATGATTAGTCTCTCAGTTAAACTAGTCAGAATGGTGAACATGACAGAGATTTAGATTAATTTAATTCCATCATTATTGTTTCTCGAATTGTTTGATTCAGTTCAAATCAGGCGAATATAACATGACCACGATCGAATGCAGGAATTGTACGACCATGGATGCCGGAAAATAGTGGTGGCCGGACTTCCTCCGATGGGCTGCATCCCTCTGCTGAAGAGTGCACAACATCAGCCATTTTCGAGCTCCTGTATCAATGATGTCAACTTAATTGCACAGTCTTACAACACAAAGCTTGAAAAGATGCTGCAGCAATGGCAGAGTGAGCTTCCCGGAAGCAGGTTTCTGTATGCAGATACCTACAGTCACTTAATGGACATGATCAGCAACCCGAAAAGATACGGTAAAGGCATCGAACACATTCATCGTTTCAATTTCAGTTTGTTCAGGCCATATTTTGGCCCGTTTTCCTCTTAACACCTATAAAATAGCCGTGATCACTCGGGGTGGGGCAGCGCGATCCGTGATCGCGCTGCTCCAATGCCCATGTGTCAATGCACATTAGCTCACGTGGGTGCATCTTGTTTAAAAGGACAAGTCGTATACTTTTGGGTCCGTGAGTAAGGAATGAGCCTTGAAAGTAAAAATCCATGTCCTATCATAGTTCGTTTATGACTCGCGTGGCTGAATCGTAGGATTTGAAGAAGCTGGAAGAGGATGCTGTGGAAGTGGAATGTTTGAAGGGAACCAGTTCTGTAACTTGCTTGCTCCTTTGTGTCGGAACCCAGACCAGCATATATGGTGGGATAGTGTTCATCCAACTCAATCAGCTTACAAACATCTGACTGGGAAACTTCTGCCACTAATTAATGGGTTCCATTCTGATTCAGATTGACAAATCTAGTTCCACTCCTTAGCTACAACCTGATAATGTAGAAGTACACCTTTTCAGTTAGCAATTTGGGTGCTTGCGTTAGCAGGAAATTTTCCACTTCCAACAAAAATTCCAGCTCCAATGAATGATCTAAATGCAACTGAATTTGTAAATTTTCACATAAAGAACCAAAATGACTGGGTAGAGACCATCTAAGGAGGTGAACAGACAGCCAAACCCATCTTAAAATATCAAAAAAGAACAATGATTAAAGTTCATTCTACAATCCATGGTATAAAACTCTGAAGGAGAACAGAGAGATTATCCAGTTACAACAGAATAATTTACCTCTGATTAAGCTACTCTCTAGAATACAAACCTCCACAAAACTATTTCACCAGGTGAAAGAAACTAAAACTACCCCTGTTTCTGTTCATTTTCTGTACACAAAGCATCATCCAATTCCAATCCATTTGACAAGAGAAAGAACAAGAAGGCCAGAATTGATTCATTCATTCACATAACACCAAGTTTTTTTATGGATTATACTCTACTTTCTTACATACATGTCACAACACCAGGAGGGGGGTTACAATACCGGTGTCCTTGCTTGAAGAGGCTACTCTCATTTTCGGCCACTCCCAGATCCACCATTGCCACGGAAAAGGTCGCCAATTCGAGCCTCGAGGTCTTCGACGCTGTACTTGATGTGTCTATCGGCATGCTTCCCGGACTCTGGACCAGATTGAAGCCGTCCAATGAAGTTGCGATATGCAGGCAGCAAGGTCCCAGCGACTGATATCCTCAGTTCGTCCCTCAACTGTTCGTCGAAGATCACCCAATTGGATTGGGTTCTACATGTCTCCTCGAAGTACGAATTGAACATCTTGAGCTTCTCTTTCAGACTCTTTGATGTTCCGTTGGGAGACAAAGCGCTGTTATCCACCTTCAAAACACCCAACACTTTACTCCAAGAACTCCTCTGGTAATTCACTTGGTACTGCCTCACTTTAGCAGCATGTTTCCGAATCCAATCATCGGCCAAAAGTGATCCCAGTTCATTGTCTTTCACCTTCTGAACAATGTACCTCCCGTTGTTCATCAAGAAAACAGAGGTCAGAGCAGAATCCCGGTAAACTTTAGACTTTGCCTCCAAATTAGTCTCCAACAGCTCCATGCACCATGACATCTGTACTGCCAAGGATGAAGATGGCAATAACCCTCTCTCATCGCTGGTGATTGCTGGAGCAGCGCTCTCATCAAAAACCTGCTCCAAGGTTATACGGGATCGACAGGCAGCCCGGAGATAATTCATCACATACCGAGTGATGGGGTGGAGTCCACCACCAGGTACAGCGGCCTTGGCAGGATCACGGCGGATTAAATTCTCCAATTCCATGAATATCCCTCGTATGGCCTCTCCAAGCCTCTTCCAAATAGTTATAGCCTCATTTCTCAGCAGTATGCAGTACTGATCCGAAAATATTAGCTCAAACTCAGGCATCAGGTCCCTAATCGTTTCATAAACATCAAGTACCTTGAACAACCTCTCTGGAGCACGGCTACCAATGGCCACTGCATCAGCAAAGTTCAGTAGCTGTATAGTCGATCCCCTGCAAACCTCCATGAATGAGAGGTCAGAAGCAGAAGAAGAACCATAGAAGACACGATCACAGAGGCGGCGCTCACTTGGGAACAGTATCCTCATTGCCACATTAATACCTGATAGAAATATGTGGAGGGTTAGATCAAATGATCGTATCAAAATTAATCCACATAAATATACCTAATATGAACAACTAAACGCAATATCAATTGATTACAACGAATCCTCTTAAGATACTCTGAATGGTATTAAACAGTAGATGTCCATTAGACAAGTGTACACATAAGGGGTCGTGTTAATATATACCAAATTTCTAACACGAGAAAAATATACATCGGATTATCATACATGATACACCAATTAAATGATGTTACGACACGTCACACCAGTTGATAGATTGTGATTAGACCACGTCTGCAATCGCTTAAAGGTATTGATAGATTCATACTAATCAATTTATTAGACCACGTGCACAATCACCATTTGATCCGACGCAATCAAAATCAACCTCCCACAGGCTACATCATCCACTTCTACTATATTTTACGCAGAACTTCATCATCAGTAAAACTATAGCTCAAGTAGAAACAAATCTACTAACGTAAATCATTCTGTATATACTAATATCTAAAAAATTCCAGCTAAAGCTGGCACTCTTGAGATTCGGGAAAATTAGCTGAGAAATTTAACTGAGAGATCAAATCATGAATTAACTGTTAAAAAGGAAGTAAAACCATTTCATAATGTGAGCAATAATGTTTTTGATCATAAAAATGAGAATAAGTACTACCTTTAATCCACTTTTCAATCTCATCTTCAATATCCGTCCAATGCATTTTATGAATCTCATCGATGCTGAACTTCTGCAACTGTAATCTGGAGAAGCTCTCTTCTAGAAACTCCCGGCGGCACATGCTGTAGACGTGTGAACACTCCTTAGAATACCCCGCCGCCACCATCCTCTTCGAAATCTCGTGCAAGTCCTCGATGATTCCGGCCGGAAGCGCATCGATAACGATGTCGTAGTCGGAGATTGGATGCGCGACCGGAATCTGGCTCCCGTCGTCGGGGAACTCGTCCGCGTCCGACTCGGACGAGTAGTTAGGGTTCGCCGAGTCGCCGCCGTCGCGAAGCCGAGTCAGGTCGAACGACTCGGTCCCTTGCTCCATGAGCGTTTTGAACTCGTCCTCGAGCCTGAACATCGCCTTCTGTAGCAAATCCTCCGCGCGATCGAGCACGGAGGAGACCTGCTTGTCGCCGGCGAACGGCGTCCACTCCGACACCGCGGCGGTCAACTCGTCGACGACCTCCAGGAACGAGAGGGCGTCGGCCGAGTCAGACCAGATATGATGGTCGGCGGTGAGGTAAACCGAGATCTGCCGCCCGAGCGACTTCACCTTCTGCTCAAACTTACCCCCAGCGCCGCCGCGCGGGAGATCATCATCTCCGGGAAGATTATCCGTCAGCTTCTCCCGGAGACGGTTATCAAAGTTAGAGAAAATCTTCAGAATATCGTCGTCCGTCATGTTGTCCGTGTGTCCGCCGAGCGTCTTCGCTATGTGGCGCGCCACCGCTATGAGCTTCTCCTCGCCGTTCTCCGCCATCGAAGCAATCTCCGTTTCAGCTGGATTAGTTACACTTCAAGTTCAACGAGTACGCTGTAGAGCTGTAGATTCAGATGGAGGAATCCATGGAATGAATGATTTTCAGGGCGAGTGTGTGAGTGTGTGTTAATGGCGGAAAAGGAAGGAAAGCGGAAGGTGGTGTGGGGCCCGGTGAGAAAGGGTATTGGGAAAACGCGTTTGGGTAGCGACGTAGTTTGGGAGATCTGCAGGGGCATTAAATTAAAAGAAACAAACAAAAGGTAAAAGGGGGGAAAGAAGAAGAGGATAAGAATGCGGTGCCACTGGTCAGGATTGAATTAAAGGGGGGGATATTTTGGTGGATTTATGTTTTTGCCTCTCTAAATTTGACAAATTCCGGAATGGATCTTGTAGTTCTGCCATACAAATTTGACAATGTTTACCCAATTTTCTGTGTTCATGAGATTTGTCGGCTGCATAAAGAGCCATTAATGGATGACTAGGACTATTAATGAGAGTGAGAAAGAGGATAGTGTGGATATTTGGTATAGATTCGAGTGCTTTCCCTAAAATGTGAGTGTGATTCGAGATGCAAGAAGGGAAAAAAAAGTTAAAATGGTTTTCTTTGTAACAACAAACGAAATGTGAGCAATTTAAATCGTTGGCAAAAGGCGAAGATCCGCTCGCCCTCAGCGGTCCATACCAATCGACACCCCGGCCAACGTATGAGAGGTAAATCACGGTAGTCCAGCACCAAAACCAATGGGTTTGGTATGGACTCGGTGCGCACAAGGGAGCCTTGCAAAGCAAGAGCTCCCCACACTGCTGCTGCTGAGTATCGAACCTGGGATCATAGGAGCTATGTGGGCGAGGGATTTCGTCTTTTGCCCCATTGATAATAAAATAAGATAATACTCCATCAGTTTCTCTAATAGTGGCATATCATTTTTTGTGTTATAATTTAGGAGATGTTAAATGAGTGGATGAAATTGGATTGAAAGAAGAAAAAGTAAAATGAGTGGATGTAATAACCTTAAAATTGCTTTAAATAGAAAGTGTCAATATAAAATAAACATCCAAATTAGAAAGTGTGCCACTATTAAAGAAACGGAGGGAGTGGAAAAGCTTAAAATCTAAATATAGTGTGTTTTGGGATGAATCAATGTACTATAAAAGTCATTAAACCATCCGTTGATAATGAAATGAGACGATACAAAAATATAGAATACATATTTTAGTGCGCTTTAGAATAAATAAAGGTAAACAACTTTGTTTTGCCAGAAGAAGGATACATAACTAGATGCGTAAAAATGCATTAATATCTTCAATTGATGATAATAACAGACGATAAAAATATTTTAAATTTTAATTCTAGTGTGTTCTGATAGAGTATAAATTGGAAAAACAGGCATTGTGTTAAAAGATATCATATTAATTTAGTGGGAGTGGATTTGGGGTGCTTTATCTCACTAAGCATTGATAAAATGTATGTCTGACTTGAAAGTTCAATACCATTAAACCTAATCAGAATTTAAATTAGGATGGCTGGTTAAAAGTACTTGGTGTACTACTGTTTATTCTAAAACTATGGTTCCTACTTTTACTTTACGTAAGTTGACGGTGCATTGTAAATTCACTCTAACAATGTTTATGCTTATTTATTAGCTCACAAATCACGTTCTTCTACTAGAAAACGACTATCAAGGGAAGAATAACTAGTAATTACATTCGTTCCACGTCAAACTAATTATACACATACCTTGAACAAGTCTTAGGGCAGGAAAAATATCAATTCAGTTCGGTTGAATGCTTGAATATCATACACATACATACCTTTATTATTTGATCGTTTTAATTTTATAGATTTATCTTTGAATCCTTACGATTTACAAATTTCTAAAAATACACCCACCGGTCACCACCATCTCTTTTTTTTGGCGCTAGTCACACACAATCAACACGGCCACTTCTTCTTCTTCTTCAGCAACACACATCATATATGAGACACACGGATCATAGACCAGTTCACCTCGTCGTTCACCGTCACTTTCTACTTCCGGTGCCAGTCACACATGGTTAATACAGCCACGTCATCTTCTTCTCCAACCACAAGGCCCACAACATCACATATGAGACACGCGTCTAAATTGGTCAAAATATGTAAAATAACCATTATACCCCTGAGTTTAAAACATTTTTAAAAAAAAGAAAATAACGTTGGAAACAAAATTTCCCAAATTGAGCACGTGAATATCACACGCGCATCTTCCTCAGAGGCATCCCGTCCTCTATGTTTGGTCCTCATCACTAGCTCCAACTGCTCTAGTTTCTCCGACATGTCCGACGACTTCACCTTGTATCCCAACACCGCTAGAAGCTCGTCCATCCCGGCGTCTGGCTGCTGCTCCTCCCACATCATATCCCTTTTTCCCACCATCGGCGTTTGCGCCAGGGCCGCCATGGATGAGCCCGATGAAGCCTCCCCTTTGTCACGATCACAATCCCTTTTTATTTTCATTACGTGAAATTGGCAGAGCAAATTTGATATTTCATTTTGCACAGGCCAATTTGCTCTGCTGCTTGGAACCGCTAGTGTCGAGAATTTTGGTCAAACAGCGGTTGTGGCAATGATGGACTTAGGGAAAATTTGCAAGGGCACCGAGGGAGTATGCAGGTGACGAAGAAGAAAGTGAAAATTGAACGCTTGCACGGGCCAATTTTCTCCGCTGCTTGGGACCGCCGGCGTAGAGAATTTTGGCCAAACAGCAGCAGCGACGATGATGAACTTGGGTAGAGAATTTTAGCCAAAGGTTCAAGTAAACCAGAACTGTGAGAATTCCCGGTTGTGGTCCTCAAACAGTTCTGAAATTGAGCGGCGGCAGTGGCGGTGGTCGGTAGCGGCGGTGTCGGTGGCGGAATAACATTACCGGCGAGAAGGAAAAGGGACAGAAAAATGTTAAAATAAAATTAAAAGAAAAGGAAAATTAAAATTAAAATATTTTAATAAGTAAAATTACGAAAATACCCCTAACTATATCGGAAAATAGTTCTGGTATACCTGAAAACCACCCTTGGGGACCAAACAAAACGTTCTGAATTTGTTTGGTACTGTCTAAGGGTTAATTAGCAAATGGGGACCAAAATATGGTATAAGGTACACTATAGGAGACTAAAAAAACAATTTAGTCTAAATCCTATTTAGTTTTTCCATTCTTTCTACTTCATTTTAATATAATTTAATTGCACTCGTTTCGATTCAATTCAAGTGAAAAAGGCCACGGTCTTAACACCAAATACGCAAATAGATCAAGTGGATGCGATGGCTGGTTTACTTAGTAAACCACATAATTAACTTGCACTCCCATAATCTCATTATCATACTTCAACTTGCAAGACTCTGTTTAGACTTTTGCAAAGTGAGATTAGTGCTCTGTGTTGGATTGAAATTCCAAAACTGCCCCTGAAGACGGCTTTGATGGCACCCGGGATTAAGACATAGGGGCAGCAGCATCTTGATTAGCATTAACTGGAGCTGGGTGGGCTTATTTGACCAGTTGACCTAGAAATTCCTCTTCAATTTAATATTCGCACTTAGATGCAACTTGCGGTTACTCCCTCCGTTCCGGCTCAAACTGCATTTAATATTATTCTCGATCAAATTTTAACCGCATATTTGAGTAGATAGGTAAGTAATAATATTATCATATGTGATATTGTTAGATTTATCATAACAAGTAGTCTTTATAAAATGTAAATTTTTATTTATCTTTATTATACATAGTTAAACATATTAATGATTAGATAAATTTTTTTATGATTGTGAAAAAAATTATTGTAATGTGACATGAGACAGAAGTAAGTTAATAACACACGGTTACACGGACCCACCAGGTAATATACCCATGCTTTGTTTCGTAGCTGCTGACGTGAGCACCATTTTGCAAATGTACTTCATCAAAGTCGATATTTTGATTTTATTTATGAAAAAAGAAGGGGCAAAATATACTCATCCGAAAGTTTTATGAATGTTAATTTTCAATAGTGTAGATTGAATGTTTTTGAGGTAAATCTTTTTGTCTAAAAATAAGTGGAGTATAAAACTTCTATTCCTATAAAAATCAAGATTAAAGACATTGAATCTTGACGGTTGGAGATTCGTCGTTTTTTCTTGGCAACAACTTTTTTTTGAAGTAGCATACATTTTACCGCTTCAGTTCAGAGTTATTGTGTCGTTTCATGGTTGCTAGCATTGTGGTAGAGTTGGTTTGGTTGATGAATCTTTTTGAGATATTTGAATATCGTTTTCCACATCTCACGTGTCATTGTGTGATAGTACTGGTGCCAATTTCCTTACTCATAATCCAATTTAGCACAAGAGAGTCAGACACATTGCATTGATTATCATTTCGTTCATGAGATGATAACTTGTGACAAGTTTTAGGTCTTCCATGAATCTTTTGATTTCGAACTTGCGGACATTTTTATCCAAGGGCTCTGTAGACACCGATTTGAGTTTCTTAGATCCAAAATTTGTGTTTCTGTCATTCCGACGCGTCGCTTGAGCGGAGTAGTAGAACAAATACATGAAGTAAACAGTCTTAGGTTTCATAAGACTTTCTGTATATTCTATTATACCATTTATATACAATTATGTATTGTCAGAGTATCTCACACTGAAAGTGAAAAGACTACTTGTCTTGCATACAAATTTGGTGGGAACGGAGTAAATGGCCACTTTGTTTGCAACTACTGGACTCGTTTGGTTGCACCAATTGTTGCAGGAACCTCAAGCTCCTTTGTCGCCTCCACATGCCACTTATATGTTGGCTAATCCTATTTTTCATTAGCGGTCAAAACATATCAATATTGATTATCATTTCGTCACTAAGCACGTTGATGATAGTTCTTTGATCGCCTGACATGTGCGTTCGCTTGATCAGATTGCTGATACATTTACCAAGGTCGTTGGTTCAGCTCTCTTTGCTTCTCTACGATCCAAGATTCATGTCGTTGCGCCTCCATGAGATTGTGGGGGATATTAGATACAAATCAAAATTTGTATTCGAGTATACTTAGGTTGCTTAGTTTTGCTTATTCTCCAAGCAAAATTATGTATATACGTGTTGAGATGTTGTGAATGATAAGAAAATCAATTTATACAATCCCTACTTTCTTTATAAAACTTCACCAGGCTTGTGTGTTGGGTCTTCGTGCACACATCCACCTTTTCTAATGGGCTCGTGTTTGATTTCTACATGGTATCACCGTATTAGAGGTGATTCGATCTAGGTGATTGAAGGCGCCCATCTTGGTTTTGTTGATTGGTGTATATGAGTTGGTTTGTTTGGTTCATTCAAGTGCAAAGACTCAGGGCCCGCCAATTACATTTTCGGGAGCTTGTTAGAATATCTCACATTAAAAGTGGAGAGACTAGTTATCTTACACATAAATTTGATGGGTTACTTCTCCTATTACCGATTAGTTTTAAGACTATACTTGCGTGTTGAACCTTCGTACACACATCTCTTTTTTATGGGTTCGTGTCTGATTTCTACCTACATCAATATACACATCTAATATTCTACTCCCTCCATCCCAAGGGAACCTGTAGAAAGAGAAAATATTTCTTTTTAATTTTAGAGACATGAAATGACCAAAAAGCTCATGTCCCTTCAATCATACTTTGCTAAGTCTTCTTCTTCCTGGATCTGTCTTCTTCCTCATCTCTCCAAGGTCGCCTCACCTCTTCTCCTCCTTCGCCGCCTCATCGCCCCCGTCTCTCCCCGCCTCCACCACACCTCTCCTCATTCATCGTTCCTCGCCTACGTCTCACCTCTTCACCTCACATCTCCTCTCCTCTCCTCCTCCACCTCACTCTTGGCATCTGCCTCCTCGCCTCTCCTTCTCTGCCTCTCTCCGGTAGCGGATGGGGTAAGTTAGAGTTCTGGAAGAATTAATGGTGGTTGCAGCGAGGGAATCAGTCGCAGACATGTGTGTGGGGGGGAAGTTAGGGTTCCGACGAGGGAATGGTGGTGACTTTCGCAGATGGGGATGGGCGGGGGGATTGTTGAAGGTGGCGGTTGCAAATTGCAGATTGGGGTTGGGGAGAGTTTAGGTTTGAAGGATTTTTGATGATAAATTGTGCAAAATTTTAACTTTCTTGGAGCAATCATGTCTTATACATGTTGAATATTTCTTTAAAATGAAAGTGTGCATATTTGCCTTGGAAAGACAAAAAAGGAAAGTGTGTGGATTTGACTGGGATAAGAGAGTATAAGTTTTAGGGATATATACCAATATAACCCTACGAACTTGAGTAAATACAAATATAACCCTCAGATAATTTTTAGTGTAAAAATAACCTTAACTAGTTTATCTAAGTGCCAATATAACCCTAAGACACCATTTCCAGCATTGACAGGCGCTGACCGAACATAAAATGACTAAAATTCCCTTTGGCCTAAAACCTAAAAGTGTTAGGACAATTTTCCCCTCATGCCACCACCACCACCAGGTTGCCACCGCCACCACTTCCCCTTCGGCCAACCTCACCACCACCCCAGCCCCGCCGCCAACCCCTCCCCCTCCGGCCAACCCCGCCACCACCCCCACCACCCACAACCTTACCGCCGTGAAATTAATCATGATGCCACCCTCACCCCCAGCTCCCCCACCGTCGTTGCTCACCCTCACCCACCACTCATTGCCACCAACCCCCAACCCTATCCCCATCGCTACTCACCCTCACCGCCCCCTGACACCCCAACCTTATACCCACCGCTGCTCACCTTGCCACCACTGTGAAACCCCAGCCCTAGCTCTGCTCTGCTCACCTCACAGCCACCGTGAAACCCAGTGCTAGCCCCGCTCCTAACCTAACCGCCGCCCTGAAACCCTAGCCCCCGCCACCACCACCACCCCCTCTCCTCAGAGCCACCACCCCACCCTCACCCCCGCTTACCACACAACCACCACGAGACTGACACGATGCGATTACATCCCGGCCGACGATGCGATTGAACGATTGATGCGACACGACACAATTGAATGGCTAGTGAACGAACGAGTGAACAGGAGAAATGGAGAAAATGGTGGAAGAAATGACGTCGGCGGGGAGAAGTAATGGCGGAAGAAAAGAGGAAGAGAAGTCAGTTGCAAGAAGAAAGAGGAAAAGTGGTTGAGAAAATTAGGGTTAAGGAAGGGCATCAAAGTCAATTAACAATTTTTTTAAAAAAAATCAGAAGGGTAAAATAGTAATTTCACAGAATTCCAGCTAAAATTGGTCGGAATGGGTAGTTTTGCACTTATGTCAACTACATAGAGTTATATTTGCACTTTTGAATGCTGAAAGGTTAAATTAATACTTATACCAGCTACATAGGGTTATAAAAACATTTTTTTCTAAGTTTTACAATCTATATATCTACTATATGGAATTAACGATAGTAGAAATTGAGAACATAACAATGATACGGTGCTAGAAGGTCTTCGTATTTAAATGTCTTAGTCTCAGCAACAAAGGAGGACATAAATGACAAACTCTTGCATTGGTCCCATGACCTTCGTGGTTAAGGCCAAAATTTGACGCCCTATTTACATGTTGAAAAGTTCAACTTGAACAAATTTGACAAAGATGGTCCCACTGATAATACACTTGAAAGGATGTAGTATATGTAACATGTGCCTTTCATTACCTTAATGAACATTATGGATTAGTGGGAGGAGACCACTAGTGTAGTGTGCTGATTATCAATTATGGGAGCAGCTTTATTAGATTCTGCCCTTGTTTATGCCATTTCTCACTCTTTTTGGAGTATGTATTATGATGTTTTTAATTGAATATTGTATATCTTAACTGAAATACATGGTACGTTTATAACTTTAAAGTTATTCTTTCTTTTCTAGCTATATCTGCACACGTTCTCTATATTAATTGAATTTGCACACTTTTCAGTTTAAGAAATACAACAGACATGCATATTCTGATAAACTTTAACATTCTAGAAAAACCTTCACAAGTAAGGTCAATTGTGAATGAGTTGATAAGGGCAATTGTGGTATTTTAGTTAAATGAAATTTCTTTTCTTTTCTTTTAGTTTGTACGTGAAGAATTGGGACAGGTAGTACAACATACAATGTTAAGGTTGAAAATATAATATTCACTGTAGTACAACATTGCCGTAACACCGCACTGCTTAAATGTTTCACTGTAGTCTCATTAGTCATACATATTTCTTGATATATCCAGATAATATGTAAAAGTATAGATTAAAACATTCTAGAGTTATAAAGATATTTATATAATCGTTAACACTACACAAAAACAAGAAATTATCTGCATGGTTGTACGAATAACAGAAATTCAACTCCTCCACTTTCCTATTTATCAAAATACAAGGGTAAAAAGATATGTATGAATACAAGATGTACGGTAATGAAGTACTTAACAATTTAATTAACTGTATACAATCCACAGCGCACCATTAGTGTCCCGTAAAAGAACATCTGTTTCTTTGGGCCAAAAGAGAGATCCACTTAAATTCAGCCCAAACACAACGAAACCAGAAGCCCAAAAGATATGCGGCCCAGAATGAATACGAGATCTCCATCTTCCTCCTCTAGTCCTCTTTCCCATCCATCACTCTACGCGTAGCTCACAAAACACGCCTATTCAGTTACCTTTCCGCCACCGCCAAATCGCCACCGCCAACGACCATAAATTCTCCGTCTCTTTCACCTCACAGTCCTTTTCCCCGGTCAAATTCACTCGCCATTGAATCCCGTTGACCGGAATTGACTTTAATTCCATTGCAATGTCGTCGACTCACTCCTCTCTCCCGATCTCCGACGACAAGCCGCACTCAGCTCCGGTGACCGGCGCACCGCTAGGAACGTTCTTAACTCGGATCTCCGCCTCTCTCCGGCGCCTGTTCGCGCGCCGCCGCCCCTGGCTCGAGCTCGTCGACGGCTCCGCCGTGTCGCGCCCTAGCTCGCTCTCCGAGGCCGCCGCGCGCGTCCGGAAGAACGCCTACTATTTCCGGGTGAACTACCTCGTGATCTTCGCCGCCGTCATCGCGCTCTCTCTGCTCTCGCATCCGCTCTCGCTCTTCACGCTCCTCGTGCTCCTCGCCGCCTGGATCTTCCTCTACCTGCTCCGCTCCTCCGATCAACCGCTCGTCGTTCTCGGCCGCACGTTCACCAACGCGGAGATCCTCACTGCGCTCGTCGTGCTCACGGTTTTCGTGATCTTCCTCACGAGCATTGGATCTCTGCTGATGTCGGCGAGCTTGATCGGAGCTGGCGTTGTCTGCGTTCACGGAGCGTTCAGAGACCCCGACGATTTGTTTCTTGATGATCATGAAGTGCCTGGCTCCGGAATGTTCTCGATGTTCAGTGGCGCTGCCTCCGCCGCCGCCTCCGCCGCCGCTCCAGGCATCATGTCACAGGTCTGATTATACAGATGTAAATTCACGTGATTGGCCAGGGTGGCTAGATTAACAGCTGAATACAAAAGTTACAGGATATTAGAGTTGAACAATTTAATCGCCGTTTGTGTATCCGTTGGCATTTTTAGTGTTCCAATTTTGCCATTTTCTCACCATTTTTTGGGGTTCAGATGATTTAACATCAATCAATACATGATTTCTGTCTTTATGCTTTGTAAATTTTGCATTGGTTTTTTTAAAAGTTTTATTTTTAAGGGGGAATTATTATTTTTTTGAGTTAAGTGTCTGACTATGTGTTTTGGTCGAAAGTGTCAATATGACTCTGTAAAGTTTGAAAGTGTGATTATAACCCTATTATTTGCAGGCAATGATAATGACTAAAAAAACTAAAATAATCCTAGTTTTAAAACTAAAACTGTTAGACAAAAATATCCCTTGTTTCTCTCCTTCTTCTCCATAGCACAACCACTGCTGCTCCGCCACCACCCCACCGTCGCATAATCCTTCGTCCATAATTCTAGCACTACATATGAATTATGATAAAAGAGATAAATATGGTAAAAAATCAATTACCTAATGATATGTTCTTGTGCCCATGAGAAATCCTACTAAAAAAGGTAATGGCAAAAGGGAATTAATAATGGCAACGTGTAACTTACTAGAAACGTGGTTCGGATAAATTGCGTAACTCTTAACAGAAAATGAAAAAAAACACGCTCCATCTTGAATGATATGTTCCATTGCCTACAGAAAGTTTCCAGCATACAAGAGTACAGAGTCCTACATAATCTATTTAGCTTCACGATATAGCATCGTCATCAATTAGGCGAGAAATATCACAAGAGTCCTACAGAATCAATTTAGGTTCATGACATTTTCAGTTGCCTGTTCCAGCTATATAGCAGCATCATCAATTAGGCGTGAAAGATCACAAGGACAATACTCCTTAGATATTTTACAAAGGGATAATAGAATGCAGAATAAAAAAGGATGCAGTTTGGGTTGCATTAATCGGGTAACTACTGCACGTTGCAGTATAAGTTTGTAATATTGCAACTAAACCTTTTACCTTTCTATAATTCTAGTCGAACTCCGTCTTTTCATGTGTGTATGAAAAAATGATTTTTTCCTGTCTTACATATTTGAGGAAGGACAACAACGGACCAAAAATTGTTGTTGATGAGGATGTAATGCATTAAAAAAGGAAGGTAAATATGAGAGTGAATGTTAAATATTTATTAGGAAGCAGAACAATCGAAATTTTTTTTAAAGCAGAATGTATGAATTAAAAGATGTAAGTTGATTAATGCCTGAAGGTATTTCGGCGTAGAATAGATAGAGTTGGAGGTATTTAAATGCATTAATGTAGAAAGACATGGCATGACAAGCTGATGTCTAATTATAAAATTGACATTTGGCAAAGTTGAATTTCTCTTTTAACATATACTCTCTTTGTCCCATAATTATTGGTCTATTTACTTTTTTACCGTCTTCAATTAACATATACCCCCTTTGTCCCATAATTATTGGTCTATTTACTTTTTCACTGTCTTCAACGATCATGTTTGACCATTAATATCTATATCTACGTACTCCCTCTGGTCCTTTTTATATGGCCTCATGAAAATGACACAATTTTTTTTGAAAAGAGAAAGGAGAGATGGAGATTGAATTGGGAGTATAAAAAGTAGAGTGGGTCTCCTGACAGGCGACCTGTACATAAGCTTATGGACAGGCCACTTATTTTTTACCTTATACACTGCATTTCTTAAAGTACATACAAAATGTAAAATTTTTGAAAATATTTTTTATATCATATATTTTTATATTTTCACCTTCAAATACATATTATTACTTGTTTTAACTTATAAAATGCAATATTTAAATTTTATAAAAAATTACAACATTTAAGTCAAATGCCCCTGAGGACTGTCCATAAGCTTATAGAAAGACCGCCTTTCCTGAGACTTTCCCTAAAAAGTAAGATGTGTGGATGAAAATAACCTAGTATTTACCAAAAGGAGAAAGAGCCAAAATAAAAAAACCATCCCAATAAGGAAAGAGGGATATAATTAGAGGACCAGAGGGAGTATAATATTTTTGCATATAAAATTGATATTTAGATTATAGATGTTAAGATGAATTTAACAATATCTCACATGATATTTTTATTATATATATGTATATATTAATTTATATTTAGGATAAAAGTTTACCAAATTTAACTTTAAAAAAGTAAATATGTCAATAATCTTGGAACGGAGAGTAGTATAGATAGTATGTTTATTATGGTCTATAGCACTAAATTAAATGGAAGGTCTAATCTTGGATGCAAAAATGTACTACTCTCTTCGGCCTAGGTCAAATTGCATACCAATGATTATTACACAGTTCATGAAATATATTCGACAGTCAGTATATTTACCTACTTATAATTACGATAAATAAAAAGTTAATATTTGGAAACTACTTGTTACGACGAATTGAACAATATCGCATATGATAATATTGTTACTCATATATCTATTCAAATATGTTGATTAAAATTTAATATAAAATAGTATCCAAAAAATAAGTGTGCAATTCAAACTGAGTCGAAGGGAGTACCGTAAAAATCATTCTCCCTCTAGTCCTCCAATATTGGCTCCCTTTCCTTGTAATCTACGCCATTCATTTTACTCTTTGTAAAAAAAAAAGTATGAGTTAATAATAGAGGACCAGGGACTATGAAAAAAGGAAATAACAAAATAATACTGTATTAAAATTGCATTTAGTTCATTTTTGAAAAATGATACTATGAGCAAGGAACCACCTCCCTAATCATTCACAGACCTAATAATATGCATCCTTTCAAAAAGGAGAAAAGAGAGACATTTTGTGCAATTTCATAATTTCAACTCCAATGAAGAACAAAATTGCAGGAGTAATTATTGCATATGTACTTTTGAAGAACTCCAGTGAATCAATAGTTTCCAGACACCACTCTACTCCGCGTATCCTAAATTTTTCCTCGTACTGAAAAAAATGGAGCATTTCCTCTCATGCTGCCGTCTCCTTCGAATATCTCTTCGTCTCTTCTGCAACTTTCATCCACTCGTTTCCAATTTTCTCCATGAGCGTAACCTGCCACGTTCATGCCAAAACAAGCATCAAGAAGAGCCGGGAGTCTACCATAACAGCACATAACAAGACTTCAGCGAGTTCGTCCACTACTTATCCGTAAAACAATCTACAACCATACTCAGCCATTCTTGACGTAAATTTGGGTTTCACATCATCGAATTAGTTTATGTTGGTTTGGAGATGTATCCAAATTCTTTTCTAGATGGAGGTAACAATTATGTTCAAAGTGAGAAATATAGGTAAGGAAAAAGTTACCTGACTACTGACAAAACCTTTCAACATATCTGCAAAGTCACTCTTCCTTTCTCTGTCCACCCTTTCGATTTCGCTCTTGTTATTTTCCTGAAGCATCACAAGAAACTGGTCAGATTTACCTACCACAACGTAGTACAATAGATTTGATATTCATTCTCTCTATTGAGAGGAATGGTCCAAAGCAACTAAGCCCTAAAGGGACGTCCATCGATGTCTTCCGGAGTGGAAGATACAAACACGGATAAGCAGGGTAAACAGGTCATACAAAACCTTGTGGAGGCAAAACCTAATATTATATGCCCTACTGCACGCAAAAAGGGACCAAAAGGCATAGGTTATAACATGCCAGAATTCTGTCTTGTCTATCAATCACGTTGTTGTTCATACATTTTCACGAGAACATGTTAGCTTGCTTTACGTTGGAAATAAGTCGAACAGAAACAGTGAACCAACCTCATCATTCAGAAGAGACACAAAAATATGTTAAAAAATATAGATTCTTATCCTGACACTACCTAATGACTCGTTAGCTTAATCAATCAACAGATACATGGGAAGTGATTCAGTGAATGGCATATCAAATCTGCTAATGGCCACAATGTCTGGAAGCTGGAGGTATAGACAAAAAACAGAATGTGTGGATGAAAGTTGAGGCTGTTCCATCAAAATTACATTCAGAAAGTGCATAAATCTTTGCTTTCATGAATCATAGTGTAAAAAAATTTCAATATCTTCTGAGCAGAGGTTCAAGAAACAATAGTTCCGCCAAATGAGCATTATTTAGCTCTAATGCAGCCCGCACCAGATAAGTATTCAACTCATATAATAGCCTTTGCAAGTAAAACGGAGAGCCAGTCGGACTTGATTCGGAATTTGGACTTGAAACATTCACTGAAGAAATTGAAGTGAACAACAAAAGGGAAATGATAACAGATAGCATACTACTAAATCAAAGAAAACAGAAATATCAGCTTCTTTATGCATTCATGTAACGGAATTAAATACCTTGATGCGCTCATACTGTCTGATTGCAACCCTTTTAGCATCTTCCGTGTTTCTAATAGCTTCCTTCAATTCCTCTGATTTGCGAATTCTTGTCTTATCACCGCCAAATATTTTGGATGATGCAGTTTCCAGTTTTTCAGCTCTTGAGTGCAGAGAAGATAGCTCCGAAAGAAGAGTTTGAACTGTCAATAAAGCACTTGAACGATCTGAGAAAGCATTGTGTGCAGCTAACATTATTCCCATATACTCATGTAGAGTATCCTGCCCATGTCACAGAAATATTAGCTATGATTCAACAGATAGAATCATGGAAACACACAATATTTACCAAATGCTTTATGCTCTGTGCACTTAATCCCCTAAGATATCTACTTGATTTAACAGTCGCAGTTCCTAGGCTCTTCATATCAGCAGCACGGACTTTTTGAGTATTCAACTGAGCCTCCACATTCTCAAACTTTGTCAACTTCATAAGCGCTAGTCCTAATTCACCCATAGTGTCGCCCATATCTTGTTGTGCTTTGATGAGTGACTCGGCCTGAAAGCAGAGAGGAGGAGGGGAGAAATATTAAATCAGATACCATGTATACAAAACGAGCTTACAGTGTAGGCCAGTCATACAATGCTACCATGCCAATACAAATGGAGTTTAACAATTATCAATTTACCAAAAATATTAACACATTCTCAAACTAAAAAATTACATATTTGGCATAACATCTTGTGGTTTCAGAGAACATGTCAACGCTTTAGATTAATAGCCTAAACCTAACTCCAACATTTAACGGAAATGGGGGAATTGGTTGAATGTACAACGGATCTCAGCCATCTGTGCTACGACTATGGACCTAATAATTTACCATTAAACCAACTAAAACACAAGAAAACATGTTCGATAGAATATAATGGCAAACTATGTTCCATACATTGAACCCCACATAAGAAGATAAAGGCACAGTTGTCAATTGTCATCCTCTAACACCTGATCAGATAACTTAGATGCAACACAGTGCCTTACGACTAAATTAAAGCCATATCCAAATAACATAAAATACAAATGATATCACAAGAAAGGGACCTGTTTTGCTGCATTGGCTAGAAGCTGCTCGAGATCATTCAACCATGCCTTCTTCTCCAAGAACTCTTTATCATCCTCATCAACAGGCGGCTTAGCCCCGCCCCAATCATTTGTAACCGACTGTTTCAACTCCTTAAACAACCTCAACAGATCCCTCCCACCTTTCGCAGGCTGCACCACATCCTGAGTCCCGATGACGCTCACCGACTCCCCAAACAACTGCCTGGGCAAGTTCGCGGCCCCGTCCAGCATCCTCGAGGCCACATCAACGCTAGTAGGCAACGGGAGCTTCCCCTGCACCTGCAAGAACACCCTCAGCTCATCACTCTTCTTCAAGACCGGGTGGCTCGCAAGCCGATGAAGATACTTCTCCAATGCCACCCTCCTCTGCTCAACAAACTCCTGCTTATGCATCACCTGGCTCTCTACTACACTCTTATCGGGCCGCGGCGGGATAAAGAACCCTCTGTAAGTCTCACTCAAACGATCAGACAATGTGACAACATCCTTAAACCTCCTTCTAACTTTAAACTCAGATCCCCCGTAATCCTGGATATTAGTCTTCGTAGTAACTAAGTAAGTAACATAAGTGTTGTTACCGGGAACAATGGAAGATGTGGGCAGTGCCTCTTTCTGCGGATGGGAAACCTCAATCTCCACGAACTCCGATGTGGGTCCCGGAGATCTTGATAAAAATGTGATCTTTTCCTCGCCGTTGCCGTCGATCGGAGTGGTGGGTTCCTCGTCGGAGTGATTCTCCCGGTGAGTGATGGCGATTTTGAGCGGCGACGGCGGGGAGAGGATGGGATCGGCGTCGGCGGAGAGAGGGTGGTGGAAGGAGGAGGAGGTGGTTAGGGTGGCCATGGCACTTCTGTAATTAGCGTACGACGGCGAGGTCAGGCTGGTACTGATACTGCTGACCTCACTGGCGGCTCCGGCGGCGGCGCCGTCGTCGGAGAGGGAGAGGCTTTCCATGCCGTCTTTCGAAGATTGGAGGTGGGCTGAATCTTGATTCTCCGAACCCATCATTTTTATTCCAAAAACTCACAGGAATTAATCAATCAAACAGCTCATGAAATTGAAATGAGGAAATCAAACAGGAGTTTGGTGTTCTTCAGTGTTTCATGTAATGAAAGTTTGGGAGCAGGGAAAAGTTCCAAAGTTGGGCACAGGGAGAGGAAATATATGAGAAATTTCTGGGTTTTCTTTCCGTACAAAGTCAGTTTTGTGGAGATTGGAAATGTTTTTGTGTTTTTTGACATTTGTGGTGGTTTCTTGATTGAGCGTGCTGAAAACGAATGCTTGAAGAATGAAGAGTGTAATTAATCTTTTAGTTGACTAATTGAGATTAAACATTCTTCCTAAATGCCTACATAGCACTCTCTTTCCATTTTAAAGTAATTAGAACAAAAATAATAAAGACAAACAAAACCTTTTTTTCCCACTTGAACTCAAATAAAATAAAGTAGAGAGCATCTCGTGTTAAGCAGTCTAATAATTAGATAAATTATGAAAGAGTCCGTTTCCTGTGAGACCAAGGAGTGGGGGCAAAATAGAAAAAGAATTTGGGAGCAAAAAACTAATAAATAGTAATATGAAAACATCAATATGAAACTTCATCTTAAAATCTTTGTAATTTAATCCTTGGTCTCACCGTGAGACGATCTTATACAAGAGTTTGTCATTATGAAAACTTCTGTTCCTCTAATTTTTAATGTTGAATTATAATTAATTTTGGATAATTTTAAAGGTTTTTCAAAATATTAGGAACACTACTTCACAAATAAGTTACTCGCATTCAAACAAATAAGGGATAAGTGTCAATATAATCCTATCTACTTGAGTAAATGCGAATATAACCCTATCATAAATTTTAGTGCAAATATAACCCTATCTTGTTAATGAAAGTGTCAATATAACCCTCAAACCCCATTTTCGGCATTGACCTCTGTTTTCCGGCGTTGACTCTATGTAAATTGACCAAAATACCCTTTGGGCTAACTCTGAAATTATGTGGATAATTTTACCCTCATAGTTCGCCAGGCCACCGCCAGACCACCACCGGACTGCCGCCGGATTAGATTGGGTTATATCAGTACATTATGAAAACTGGTAGGGTTAAATCAGCACATTCATAAAATTTATAGGGTTATATCAGCACATTAGTAAAAAATGTAGGAGCATATCAGCACATACGGTAGAATATAGGGTTTTAATGATATTTTGTTTATTTTGTTGTGTTTAGTCCGGATTGATGATTCGATGACATTTGGTGTTGTGCGTGATTGTTATTTTGCTGTGTTCTTCGACCTAGGATTTTTAATGTTGATAAGTTTTGAAATGAGGCTATGATATGTGATAATGGTGTTTAATATTAATGATGGTGTCATGATGTCAAATTTTATGTTGTATATGATATTGTTATGATGTTATAATGGTGTATATAATAATGTGGTCGCCCGTTAAGGCCAGCCGAGTACCACACACTTAATATTTATAATATGTGCTGATATAAACCTATAAGTTTTAAGAATTTGCTGATATAACCCTACAAACATTAGAAATGCGCTGATATACCCCTACAAACATTAAGAATGTGCTGATATAACCCAATAAGATTTCATAATGTGCTGATATAACCCTACCAGTTCCTCGCGGCGGTGAGTCTAAGGGTAATAACGTTATTTCCTATTTTTTGTATTTTAATTTTTTTCCAGAAGGGCAAACATGTAATTTTAATAAATTCTGGCTAAAAGTTGCCGGAGAGGATTATATTGGCACTTTCACTAACTATATAGGGTAATATTGGCACTTTTAAATACTAAAAGGTTATATTGACACTTATGTAGTTATGTCAACTAGGTAGAGTTATAAAAGTCTTTTTTTCTTAATAATATTTTATTAGTTAATCATGTTGGGTTTGTGATTAATGCTGCTGTTGTTCATTTATTTTGGCCGATCTAACATTTGTATGCATGTCCTTTCTAATTTAGCCCATACATGTTGATATTATCTATTTAGCCTCGGTTAGGGTTTGACAAGTTCTGTTTGGGTTTTTAAAAATTCTGGGCTAGGGTTTGTGCTCTTCTGCCCAAATATTAGAAACAGCTTGCATGTGTTGATTTTCTGATTAGTTCAACAATTTATCTAAGGATTCATGTTTGGGGTGCCACTGTTTCACCATATGTGTGATATCATATCTATGTTCTTGTTGTTTTTTATGTTGGATATGAACATAATTCACTTTTATCTTGTCTAGGTTTGTGTACTGATTATATTGTGTCATTTTTGTCTTTGTATTAGCCATTGTTGCTTTGCATGTGTGTTGTCTCCCTGTGGTGCTGTGTTTGTGTTGATTATCCTTTTCTTTTGCTAAAACATGGGTCATAGGGATAAGGTCATGGCTGGGCAGGATAAATCTGCCCCTTGCCAACCC
This sequence comes from Rubia yunnanensis, assembly GCA_037428765.1. Classification (NCBI taxonomy): domain Eukaryota; kingdom Viridiplantae; phylum Streptophyta; class Magnoliopsida; order Gentianales; family Rubiaceae; genus Rubia; species Rubia yunnanensis. The sequence continues at coordinate 139,114,444 of CM075062.1, read as the reverse complement.
TTGAATGATTCCCAGTATTAATCACAGTTTGAGTCCAACTTCGATCCCACACTGTTTACTGGGCTTGAAGATATTGACTCACAACTCCTTCACACTGATGTCATCCCACCCCACCACCCTTTTCTTGACACTGAATCATTTAGATCCTTGGATACCCCTGTGGCCACACATTTTAGCCATGTACCTGAATCTGTCCTATACCACTTAGAATCAGATATTGATTCAAATTAAACATAGACCCCTAATACTGATATTGATTCTGATGCAACCCAACCCCCTGATTCCAATGAAACCCAACCCCCTAATTCCGATGAAACCCAACCCCCTAATTTCGATGAAACCCAACCCCCTAATTCCGATGAAACCCAACCCCCTGATTCCGATGAAACCCTACCCCTTAATACTGATCATGATAAAACACCGCTCCCTGATCCTGATGCTGATTCTGATGCTACCTAACCCCTTGATTCCGATGAAACCCAACCCCCTGATTCTTATAAATCTGATTCATCTGAATCTTGGTGTGATCCACATCCTTCAGTGTACTTCAAGGGTAATGAATTCCCTAAGTATGGCGAGCCATGTTTCTGGGAAATTAGGGTCTGTCTTTATCATGGTAACTGGCCAAAATATTTGCCTAAAAGTGATTCTGATGCTGGAAAATAGTTTCATTACTCACATGTTTGTATTTTTGGCTTCTTTTCAGTTCTGATTTTACCTTCAAATTGCAAATTGTTGAACATATACTAACTGCTTACCTCTTAATGCATGATTGTTTATATAGTGTGGTTGTTGTTGCTTTTTACAGAAACTACTTCATTATGTGTTTCTCTGTGGTAGTCTGTGTGCTACTTGACTGTGATAGAACATGTGCTACTTGTTATATGATGGGTTTTTGATTTTGTGTGATGTTTATGTTCAAATGTGCAACCACTCATATTTTGACTCAGATTCAGTTGAAACCTTGGGTGGCTATTCCCCATTTTTCAACTGATTCTGAAGCAGAACCTGAGTCAGGCGAGGCATGTTTTAGATCAGGGGCAATAATGGGAGTAGTAAATTGTAACGCATATTCATGTGGTTTGTATATGCAGCCATGCAGTGTTAGTCACTAGACTTACTCGATATTGGCAGGGTATTTGTTTATTGATGTCATAGCTAATATGTGTGCTAGTTGGGTATGTGCTGGTTGAACCCATAATTTATGATGTAGTTGTGATGAATGAATAAACATGCAGTCGTGCTTATTAGTTGCTAAACCGATTTGATCTTAGAGGGGCATGATGTGATTACACCCAGCTTTGAAATTATATGCTTAGTTGACCATGTTGTAGTTGTTAGCCACCTGTGACGATACCTTGCACGAACACTCTAGCAGCAACCATGATTTTACAAACATTAGGATTGGAGCTTCATAGTGTTTGTCCCTTCGTTGTTATATGTGTGTTTGTCATTCCTCCCGGCTTGAATGGTTTATCATTCTGGACTAACCTGTATTGCCTCATACTTAAAAATAGATTTTTAAACACAAGCTCATTTTAAAAAGCTCCAAATAAAATGGAGTATATCCCTCCCAGCTCTTACCAAGTAGCCTTATAAATATACCTTATCAAAATAACTTGTATGTTTTCCCTATATATGAATCTAGAAGCACAACCCTACAAAAGTACATCAGTTGCATGTCTACACTAACTCCATCATGATTAGCAGATCATGTATGTTCCTAGTTCTGCCAATAGACACCTTGTGTTCCAAACAACCCCTTACTAACTCAGAATCCACAATCAGATTGTGGGGAGCAAACCAAGTCTTCTTAGCCTTTCCTTTCCCATATGTGGCAGTTTGAACTCATTACCACCCCTGCATTTCATGTTTTCTACTATAACACTTTGCAAGCTTAGGAATATCTTATCTATGACCCTAGGATCCTCCCTGTCAAAAGCATCATGCACAACTTGTAGTAGTCCATCTAGGTTTTGGCTAGGTTTTGCTGTTGTAAACTTTGAATTGAGGCAAAAAAAACCTAAGTCCAGAATGTTTAAATCAGGCGATTTGGCTGGTTGACACACTAACTGAATGATAAATCCATCTAAGGTGGCTGCAGCTAAAAATTCAGGGTCATTTGCAAATATGTAGGTAGGGGCATTATCTTGCTGTATGAAAATGTTTTTGCTTGCCCAAACTGGCCATTTTGCCTTGATAGCTGGTATGAGCTCATTGATAAACTTGTGTCTAATGACATCTCGGGTTATGGATGTTACCCCCAGGTCTATTAATTGTTGTGTACTTGGCTGCTACATACTCAACGTAAAGAAACACGCCTATTTTTCCATCAAACATTACATTACCCTCTATGTCAAATATAGGTCTACACACAACACATAGAAACATGAGTTTTGGTATGTAATGCTTGCTTTGGGTGATTCTATATTGTTCTGGTTCATTGGGACCAAGAATATACCTCGTTGTAGCCTCTGTGATGTAGAACCACTTTTCGTCGATGTGTATGATGTCGTGCATGGTCTTGAACTGTATGTTGCACTCTAGTTTGATTAAACACCAATCCAGCCTTGAATTCTTCTGGGCTATTATTAGGTATGAATGAACTGCATTTGTGTGGCTTCTTATCTCCTTGCTCGCTATTTCTCTATGTATGCTATTTTTACCAACATGCAGCTTGGCTGCTGTGCTTCGGCATGTACGCCTGAACTTTAGTAGCAATGCCATTAGAGCTTCTAGGTCAATTGGCCTTTTGCTTATTCCATAGCGCCTGTGTCTTCTCGAACGGGCGCACACAGCCTCACCATTTTAAAGTTGCTGCCTAACTCACGCCCAGATTGTGCTGATGGTCCTAACTGAGCATGACCATCTTTCTACTGCCTCCACTCTACTACTGTTCTCAAGCTGCCCATTTTTTATGTGTTGAAGGAGAAAATGGGAAATCTCTGGCCTTTGTTCATTAGTGAGATTTCTCCCCACCATCACAATTCTACTTTTGCTCGATGATGAAGATCAGAAAAAAAACGCGGGTTAGGGTATTCTGAATTTGGCCAGTTCTGAAAGAACTGGCCAAAAAGGATTTTGAGGGATTTGTTTTTTTGGTTCTGTAGGGTGTGAATGAGTGTGTAATAAATGCCCTTTTTATAGATGAAAATTCCAATTTTTGGAAATAATGAACAGTGAACGAAAAAGTGTGAAATTGGCTCCAAAACTAAAAATTTTGGAGCCGGAGATTAAGTTTTGGAGGGAATAATCACTGCTTTGACATTATTTAGCAATGTTTTTTAGTCAAATTTGGGGCATGTAAATGACTGATTTTGACTTGTACCTTTTCATTCTTAGGACTAAAAAAGTGTCATTTTGGCACTATTCAATTTTGCCTCCACTTTTTTCTTTCTTGCAAATTATTCATAAATGGAGGGAGTACTTCATTTTCATCAGACCTGCCCATCATCGCTGGTCTGACTGGTGGGTAGGATCAAGAGCCAAACGTGAATTATGACCAGTTGAAGGATTTGACTCCGGTAGATTTCAGCTTTGTTAAGCCCAAGATTCTGGATTATTCCTCTGTTTTTGGTGGATTCGAAAGTGCATAAATCATTTTTGATGTTGTGTTTCTATGATGTGGTCTGTATTGGTCGTAACCTGCAATGAACTTTCAAGAAATCTTTTCTTCGATCGATTTAAGGAAGTCGTTACATTTTTCGAGCAGTGGGGGATGGTGGAATGGCAGAGAAGGTGGTTGCGGAGGCGCGGCTACGGAGGTGGTGGATTAGTGGCAGTGGGGTGGCGGGGCAAAGTGGAGCGACAGGGCATCTGTGTGGTGGGTGGGGTGTTTTCAGGCGAGCCGGGAAGGTGGTGGGTGGGTTGTTTTCACATAAGGGACTGCCTGATGGTGAAAGAAGAGGCGGCACCGACATAGGAGAGCTCCGCCACTAGGGCTATATGGTCATTTCTCAGCTCACTCAAGCTACAGAACATTTTTGTATTTATCTTTTAAATTTTTATTTTTGGCCTAAAGGGCATTTTGGTCATTTTCAGTTGGTCAATGCCCGAAAATGACCAGTCAATGCCGGAATTTAGTTTTTAGTTGTATTTGCACTTATGTAAAGTAATTAGAGTTATTTTAGCACTAAAAATCATCTCAAAGTTATATCAGCACCTTTTCAAATGTAAAGGATTATATTTATATATTTCCCAAAATTGAACCCGGAGAAGAAACAATCCTTCGAGTTCCCTTATTGAGGGTAGAGCGACCTGACAGAGGTTGTGAAAGAGTTAAAATCGAATTCAAATCAATATAGACAATTTTGAATTTTTCACGGAATTGAGGCAAGATAAACATGAAGAAGCAGAAGTTGAGAGCTCAGATTGAGTATACTCATAAATGTTGGAAGAAGAAACCGAAAAACTTCATATTTCGTTAGGGATTTTCTAGCTATAATTTTTGTCAAATTCTTGAGAAACACCGTCTTTCCATAAGAGTTTACTTAGAATATAAAAGGTAAAAGTATTAGTTACAATATAAAAATTTTATTGTGCAACATGTAGTAGTTATAAAGTTTATAACTCGTTTCATGCAACCCAAAAATTTTATCTTCATTTCTTCTATTTTTCACTTTAAATATTGGTCTTTCCATGGCTTATAGAAAAGTAATCTTTCAAAAGACGGACTCATAATTTTCAGTGAATAATTGTCTTTAGGGCAAAATACTGATATGACCCGATGTTTTGGTGGTATGTGCTAATATGACTCTGTGAAGTTGAAAAGTGTTATTATAACCCCGTCTTTTGCATCAGAAGTGCCGATTTAACTTTTTGGCACTATTCCAACATTGACTTTGTATTTGTTGGCATTGATCAAATACAAAAAGACCGAAATACCCTAAGTCTTAAAACCAAAAGATTAAAGACAAAAATACCCCTATGTTCTTCTTCTTCATCTTCAAAACCACCTTTAGCACCACCTCCACTTGTTCCGCCACCACCGTCGCCGCTCCACCACCACCGCCAGATCGCCGTCGTTCCGCTTCCCCCGGAATCTGGATTTTCGCTAGCGCCACTGCCGTAATCCACACCAGAAACCACAGTAACATAGAACATCTGTTGAAACATGAAACATGGGAACCAATAACACTCAAAAACCCGACCCTAGGCCCGTCAAATGGGTTGGGTGACCCATTGGATAACCGTTACACATATACTATTTTTACTTATTGGATAATGACCCATTGGGTTAATGTATATAATTGGGTTGTAGTTATTGGGTTTTGTTGGGTTGGATAATGGATTATCCGTTGGATAATCTTGGGTGGGTCGAGTTGGGTTGGGTGACGGGTGACCCGTGGATAATTTCATATCATAAGATAACAAAATTTTCACAAGTTTGATTACGAACGATTTAATTTTTCCCTAACACATATAATCATTTTAGAAACGATCAAATTTTCGATTCATCATATTTATCGATTTCGGTTCATGTCTTAATCAATTTTAATTTGAACCAATTAAAAATTAAAAATTGATAAAAGATCTTGACGAAAGAAGTAGAAGTAGTATTTAAGAAACTTTTACTAAATTTGAAAAATCTCCTCCATGAAATATGAAGATTTTTAAAAATATTTTCTTTTATTGAACATAAGAAAATAATAAATGAAATCGCTACATTTAGCCACTCGAATAAATATTTCCTCTTTTGTAGTTATGTACGCAATTCAGCCTATATCAAAAAATGATTAGAGTTAATCGTAATTTTTCACTCCAAGTAAAATGTTACGTGACTTATCCATTTAAAGTTTAAATGGTTGAAAACACTAATTATCCATTAAGTATATACTGAATTATCCATTGGGTATATACTAATTATCCATTGGGTATATACTAATTATCCATTGGGTCGAACTAAATGACTCATTGGGTATAGGTCATTTATTTGGGTGAAACGTGAATAACCCATCAAGTCCGTGTTCTTTCTCAGTTCTTAGTTCTCAGTTCTCACTTCCCATCTGCGTTTTGTTTCATCAGTCCGCGTTTTGTTCATCAATCGGTCTGCATTTGTTCATCAATCGGTCTGCGTTTTGTTCATCAATCGGTCTGCGTTTTGTTCATCAATCGGTCTGCGTTTTGTTCATCAATCGGTCTGCGTTTTGTTCATCAATCGGTCTGCATTTTGTTCATCAATCGGTCTGCGTTTTGTTCATATTCGAGTTCATAATATTATATTATGTAATATAATATTATGTACATTATATTATATTATATTTAATAAAAATAAAAAATATATAATATGTTTGCTTTGTAAACTCGACAAAACTAACGAACAATATTACTTGGGATCGAACTCGAGCTCAAATACTGTATGAACTCGAATATTGTAAGAAACTCGAATACTGTACGAGATTGAGCTTGAATACTGTACGAGATTGAGCTCGAATACTGTACAAACTCAAGTACTGTACGAGATTGAGCTCGAATACTGTACAAACTCGAATACTGTACGAGATTGAGCTCGAATACTGTATGAACTCAAATACTGTCGAATACTGTACGAGATTAAGCTCGAATAATGTACGAGATTGAGCTCGAATACTGTATGAACTCGAATACTGTACGAGATTGAACTCGAATATTGTACAAACTCGAATAATGTACGAGATTGAGCTCGAATACTGTACGAACTCGAATACTGTACGAGATTGAACTCGAATACTGTATGAACTCGAATACTGTACGAGATTGAACTCGAATATTGTACGAACTCGAATACGGTACGAGATTGAGCTCGAATACTGTACGAACTCGAATACGGTACGAGATTGAGCTCGAATACTGTACGAACTCGAATACGGTACGAGATTGAACTCGAATATTGTATGAACTCGAATACTGTACGAGATTGAACTCGAATATTGTACGAACTTGAATACTGTATGAGATTGAGTGCAAATTTTGTACGAACTCGAATACTGTATGAGATTTAGTTCGAATACTGTACGAGATCGAATACTGTACGAACTCGAATATTGTATGAGATTGAGCTTGAATAATTTGTGAAGTATAATTTGTATATTTGTGAATTATAGTGAATATTTATGTTAAATATTACACATGCATTTAATTGGGTAATTTTGGATATTTATTGGGTATTTGTTATGATCTCATTGAGTTAACATAATATGGAACACATTGAGATAAAAAATTTAATTATTCTCATCCCGCACAATCCCAAAATTTAATGAGTATTTAATCTTATTGGATAATGACAACTTGCAACCCAAATTAGAAGAAAATATTGAATGATAACTTATTGGGTTAATTATATAATGACTTATTGGATAATGGCTTATTTGATAATATATATTAACTCATTGGGTCATATGAATATCTAATGGGTTATCCATTTAATGACCCAACTCATTTATGACTCGACCCTTTATGACCCATTAATAAATGGGTTAATTGGATAATGGCCCATTGGATAAAGACTCATTGAGTTTGGATAATGAATTTATCCAACTAACCCATTTGACGGGTCTACCCGACCCAGAACACCCTTAAACCCCACTACCCAACAGAACTGAAGAATGTAAATTAAACAAACCACCCCAACTCTAGAGACTAAACCCTAGATCTAGTTCAAGTTTCCATCGGAACCACCACCCTTTCAGGAGTAGTGAGATCTACCGCCACCACCGCCTTCACAACGACCACCATAGCCGCCACTACCACCGTAACCTCTGCCTCCTCGGCCACCACTTCGTATCCTCCATCTCCTCGGCCACTGCCTCTGTAACATCCACCTTAACAGTTACCACCACCGTCGCTGCAAGACTGGGCCTCATTGACTGTGATGTTCGCCCTCGTTGATGGCCACCGCCTCCGTAACTGCCACCCCCACCTCACCGCGGTGGTGCCACCACAACAACGCTACCCCTACAAGAAACACCCATGCCCCTCCCGATTCAAGCATTTAAACACCCTCGCGCTAACCATGGATCTGTTCGAGCTAACCATGGAAGCATTTAAACACCTGTCGTCGATGAAATCGAAGTTCTAGCGATGAGACTGGATCTGTTCGAGATGAAAGCGAATTGCGAACTCACGCGCTAACCTGCAGATCGGCGGAGAGAAAGCCGACAGCGGCAGATGGTTTTCCTTCCTTTGAGACTTTGACGCTGCTCCATCGCTCGCAGAGGTCCGGCGCCAACACGAAGAAGTTCGTAGAAATATAAACCATTCAAATCACTTTTCCCTAGCAACTAGAACTGCTTGCATTGTTGTTCAACATCTTGCTTTCAAATCCAGTGCTAAATGGGTTTTCTAGTATTGAGTTAAATAACAGAGGGAAAAGTCATGAACGTGTTGTGGTGGGTGTGGGGGATGATGGGCTTCTTTTTCTGAAATTGATGACAAGTAAAAGACTAGGGTTTTTGAGTAGAGAAAGAAGGGTAATATAGACTTTTCAATTTTTCTAAAATTTATTTTTTTAAAACAATTGTATAATAGTCAATTCCCAAAATTCTGTCCAAATTCAAGCTTCTAGGGTTATATTAGCACTTTAAAGCAAATATTAGGGTTATAATAGCACTTTCTAACTTCACGTGATCATATTGACACTCTCGACCAAAACATAGGGTTATATGAGCACTTAACTCTTGCCTTTATTTCAGCTGGAGAAATATAGTGAGCAAGTTGACGAGTTTCGGTGCAGTTAGAGCATCTACAATGGTAGCTTCTTAAACCCATTTTTCTTAATAAAGAGTACTCATTATTTAAGGAATACCGTTATGGAGTTTTAATAATCACTCCTAAATAAGGAGTTGCTACTTAGTTAAGGAGTTGGTACATATTTCTTTGTGCAAATGTCAACCAATCAATGAATGTCATTTAACATGGTTTGTTTTATATTTTTAATAAGTTATAATTTTAAATTAAAAGGAAAGGTCTAAGAAGTGCTCATTATGTCCATTACCATTATTGGTAATTAATTCTTACACAATTTTTATCAAAATTTATGATGACACTTAAGAAGTGCTATTTAAGTTCACTGCCATCATGAATGCTTTTACATGCATACAAAAATTGACAAATTTCAAATAAAGGACGATGAAGATTAAATCTACAAATTTGATGAATTTTGAACACAAATATCGAGAAAAGAAATTGTCTCAAATTTGGTTGAGAATCTTGAGTGTAAGAATTCTTTCAACTCTTGTTATTTATTTGTTTGGATAAGTGTGAATATAACCCTATCTATTTGATTAAGTGTCAATATAACCCTATGATAATTTTTAATGCAAATATAACCCTATCTATTTAATGAAAGTGCCAATAGAACCTTCAGACCCCATTTCTGGCATTGACCTTAGTTTTCCGGCGTTGACTTTATGTAAATTGATCAAAATACCCTTTGGGCTAACTCTGAAATTATGTGGACAATCTTACCCTCATAGTTCGTCGGACCACCGCCGAACTACTGTCGGACCGTCGCCGGACTGCCGCCGAATTAGGTAGGGTTATATCAGTACATTATGAAAATTGGTAGGGTTAAATTAGCACATTCCTAAAACTTATAGGGTTATATCAGCACATTAGTTAAAAATGTAGGGTCATATCAACACATACTGTAGAATATAGGGTTTTAATGATATTTTGTTTATTTTGTTGTGTTTAGTCCGGATTGATGATTCGATGACCTTTGGTGTTGTGTGTGATTGTTATTTTGTTGTGTTCTTCGACATAGGGTTTTTAATGTTGATAAGTTTTGAAAAGAGGCTATGATATGTGATAATGGTGTTTAATATTAATGATGATGTCATGATGTCAAATTTTATGTTGTATATGATATTGTTATGATGTTATAATGGTGTATATAATGATGTGGTCGCCCGTTAAGGCCAGCCGAGTACCACACACTTAATATTTATAATATGTGCTGATATAACCCTATAAGTTTTAAGAATTTGCTGATATAGCCCTACAAACATTAGAAATGTGCTGATATAACCCTACAAATATTAGGAATGTGTTGATATAACCCATTGAGATTTCACAATGTGCTGATATAACCCTACCAGTTCCCAGCGGCAGTGAGTCTAAGGGTAATAACGTCATTTCCTATTTTCAGAAGGGCAAACATGCAATTTTAATAAATTCCGACTAAAAGTTGCCGGAGAGGGTTATATTGGCACTTTCACTAACTAGATAAGGTTATATTGACACTTTCAAATACTGAAAGGTTATATTGGTATTTATGTCAACTAGGTAGGGTTATAAAAATATTTTTTTTCAAATCTAAAATAAGACTCTTGCATTCGGTTTTAAAGAACGGAAACGAAGAACATTGGCTAAAATCACAAATCCAACACTAGAAAATCCGTAGATTGGAACCCAGATCACAAAGAACATCAATTATTGTTTAATAATCCGTAAATCACCCAGCAAAACCTTAATCGAGGCTTAAAAAGCTGTGATTAACATCGAAAAAAGTTAAGAATTTGATTTCGTTTTCAAAACCCCAAACCAACTCATAAAAACCCTAGATCCAACGAAAAAAACACAAATAGCACAAGTTTTTCAGCAAAGAACAAAGCTGAAAAAGAGCACAAGCGGCTAGGGTTTTCAAAATTGAGAGAGAAGAGAGGAAAGGCTGTGAGTTTTGAGTGAGAAATGAGAGGAATGAGGAGATAAAAGAACATTGAAGAGAGAATTCCAGAAGCCAAATAGAAGCATTGGGAGAGCAATAATGGAGCATTGGAAGACTAAATGAGACACATGTGAACTGACAGGGGGTTGGGAGTTGAAAAAGTAATCCCAACATCTACCACCGTTGTTTGGACGCATATCCAGGGCTGTCTCACTTCCCTAATTAATCAGCCTTAATGGCTGTATATATGAGGGAGTTTAGGGGCATTTTGGTCTTTTTGCACGTGGTCAACTTTGCTGACAATGACAAATTCCGAGTGCTTGCAACTTAATGAGGGACATACCAAAATAGAAAGTATGCAGTTTATTCAGGGACAGAGGGAGTACATCAAATTGGAAATAACCTTTTCGCAAAACGGAGAACGATGCAAGATCACATGAAGAAGAAGCACTTTTTTTAGTAAATGCATTTTTTGGGGTTAAAATAGTAAATGAAGAAGAAGCACTTTTTTTGGGGTCAAAATAGTAAATGCATTTTTTCTTTTTTTTCCAGAGGGGTAAAATTGACCTTTCACTCAATTCCGGCATGAATCTATCGAAAAAGGTTATATTTGCACATACACTAATTATCTAGGGTTATATTTGCACTTTCAGTTATCACAGGGTTATATGTCACTTTCAATTATCATAAGGTTATATGTGCACTTTCGTGAATTATGTAGGATTATATATGCACTTCGCTCTTCAATTTTTATAGATCGAGCTTCCTAAATCTTCTAGCTGATGCTCTGATGCTTCAAACCATGTCTCTCCTACCATTTGTTGTCAAGAAATCACTCGCTCTGATACCACTCATCATGAATGGACAACTACTGAACAAAATCACAAAAGTAATCATAGTTCAAGAAGAGAAAGTTAAAGAGTAAAGTGCTAAAATAACATTAACTTTAGGTTGAAAGTGCCAGCATAACTCTGCAAAATGAGAAAGTGCTAACATAACCCTTAATTCATGATACATGTGTCAATCTAATTCTGGTCAATGTCAACGAGAAATTTGGTCGAAATTTAATATAAGTATCATTTTACCCCTGAATTAAAAAATAAAAGAAAAAAAAGGGAAAATTCAATTTCTTCTTCCCATTGACCCTAATAAACCCCTAACTCATCATCGTCGGTCCTCTGCCTCCCACGACCCACCCATTTTCCCTTGCAACACTACTCATGGCGCCGATCCTCCGCCCACAGGTTTCCTCCGCCCGACGGGCCTCCTCCGCCTCCACAACCCACCCATTTTACCTATGCACTACAACCCACGGCCCTCCTCGCCCTCCAGGGCGGCGAGCGGTGACGGCGGAGTAACGGTTGTCTCAATCTGGAGTGGCGGTGAAGTAATCGACGGAGTCAACAGAACGTTCCTAGAAGACTGAAAGTCATAACCGTGCGCCGTCGTCAAACCCTTTATCAGTGTTGACGTTGAAATCCAACAAATAGAGATCCATCCGACGACCGAGAAAGGAAGCTAAAGGAATCGAGATGCGTTGGCTCTGTTCGACGAAGGTGCAGGCAGAGGTGGCGCTCCACGGGGTAGTGGTTGTTGAAGAAGAAGAAAGTAACGGTAGAAAGTATTTTCGCTATTTCAGGTTAGGTCGACACCCAAAGTCATTGGGCAACGTCGAAATTAGGCCAAGAGGTTATATCTGCACAAGTTGTCATAAAGTTAGGGTTAGTTAGACACTTTCTCGTTTTACATGGTTATGTTGACACTTTCACCTTAAAATAAGCGTTATAAAAAACTCTTTGATATCTATCTTCTGTAAACTTACCCTAACGGAGTATATGAGTTGTTGATCCAACAAATCCAACTGAAAATCAGTTACAACTGCTTTACACAACCTCTCGAAAGCTCCGAAATTCTGAATCAGTTCAGAACTTGAGCTGAAGCTTTAACCGCCATTTAACCCACTATATATTTCCAGTTGACCCGTAATTTCCTTTCAGCCCAGCCCAACCTACACGACTGTGGGGTCCACAAATACAGTCATCCGCAGCTGAAGCTGTTTTACTAGTTAGGTTTCCGCTCAACAGCCATCGTCTCATCCACCGCAACCGCTTCATTTCTGGTCGCCGGAGGACTTTGCAACTTGATAGATTCATTCGCCGCCGGAACAATGGCGTCGAAGTTCGGGATGGCCGGAGGCGTCCCGGAGCGCCGCGTGCGTCCAATTTGGGACGCCATTGACTCTCGCCAGTACAAAAACGCGCTCAAGCACTGCACTACTCTTCTCTCCAAACACCCGAATTCGCCCTACGCTATCGTAAGTTTTTGTAATCAGCTGATTGCATTAAACTGTACGTAATTGCAGTTTTATTGTCCAAATTTGAGCTATGTAGTCTCAAGATGTTAGGAAATGATTTTGAAGATGTGCTTTATTTTTGAATTTGAACTCTACAATCGCGTGATTTCAGGCGCTTAAAGCGCTCATTCTTGAACGAATGGGTAAAGCTGAGGAAGCGCTTTCGATTTGCTTGAATGCAAAAGAACTTCTCTATGCGAACGAATCGGTTTTGGTTGATGATCTTACTCTCAGCACCTTGCAGATTGTTTTCCAGCGTCTTGATCACTGTTAGTGCATTTTTTTTCTCGTTCTTTGAATTGTTGCCTGTGTGTATTTTCCCCCGTTCTATGTTTGATGTGTATATTAATCCGTGTTAATTGTTGACAGTGGAAATGGCTACGAGTTGCTACGAACACGCGTGTAGTAAGTTTCCAAACAACTTGGAGCTGATGACCGGCCTTTTCAATTGCTACGTGCGCGAGTACTTGTTTGTAAAGCAACAGCAGGTTGATGGAATTACAGACTAGTCTTGTTACACATTTCCCTCTTTTTCTTTCCACTTTAATTTGAATTCCTACTACAGATAGCAATTAAGATGTACAAGATTGCTGGAGAAGAGAGGTTTTTGCTTTGGGCCGTTTGCAGCATCCAGTTACAGGTTCTGCCAACTATTAGAAATCTTGAAACTCAATTCCATAGGCATGATGATGCACATATTGTGCTGAGAGTTTTGCTTACTCTATACTTGTATGTAGTGTGTTGGGTGAAGATATGCCATGCTTATATACATATTTTTAATCATGCGTACATGATTTTTCATGTTTTACGTCTGAGTACTTTCTTCCATCTATGTGCATGTGGTTTTATGTACAGTGTATAATTGTTGATTTTGTCACATATTATAGTTTTTTGAGGATATTTTTGTGATGGGAGCTAAAAACTAAGGACGGCAAACAGAGAAAGAAGGATTTCCCTGGAATTGGGTTTAAAATGAGCAAAGATCTGTCTCAAATTGCATGGACAGTCCATCTTCTGATTATACTAATGGGACATTCCGAGGCCATCTTATGAATTCATATTCTAGATGAATTATAATAATGTAACAACTAAGAGACTTCAAACTTCTGAAGGTGAACAATAATTACCTTGTATGCCCTGATGAATTTTCCTCTCTTGAATCAATCATGTCCTCCATGACTGTAGTTGTGGAGGGAAAATTTGGATCATTCTTTGCCTTCTGTGTCTCCAGCATCTTTGTTTTTGTCTTTCTTGAAAATATTTAGAAGCAAGTTACTGTCCTCATGTTAGATCGTCTTAATTAAAAATTCTGCTGATTAGTTATCTACTTGCTCTTATCTTCAAAGTATTTTTGCGGCAATGGGGGAGAGAAGCTGCTAGTTTTAGCTGAAGGTTTGCTCAATAAGCATATAGCATCTCACAGTTTACATGAACCGGAAGGTGATTTTACATCCTTTCCCGTGTTCTGTCTTTGGTGTAATTTTTTCCTTTTCCCCTCCATCCTAATCCCGAGTCATCTTTTATCTTTTGCAGCCCTTACTGTATACATCTCTTTGCTGGAACAACAATCCAAGTACACAGATGCATTAACAATTCTTTCTGGGAAATTGGGTTCTTTAATATTGATTGAAGTTGATAGACTACGCCTGCAGGTATACTCTGAAATTTGCTCTTCATGTTTCATCCTATGTTATCTTACTTTGATGAACATTTTCAAACTTTCACTAGAAATAGTTTGTTTTGTAAAAGTCTCCGGATACCTTTTTTCTTGACTGGAAGTTATTGGTATATTAGGGAATGAGGGGAATTTTAAATCTTTCAAATGTGCATTTAGATTTTTGTTTTCTGTTTGTTCATTAGGACTACTTATATATGATTAATGACTCGGTTATTAGAATTGTGTAGAGTACAATTTTTTTGTGATATGGTAAGGATGTTGAAATTCACATTTGGTTGTGGTAACCTTTGGTTTTGTTGAAATGGAAGGAAGATAATGAACAAACACAAAACATTATTGTGCACATTTGCGAGGTTTAAAGTACAAAAAAATCTGTTGGGATACTGTACACTTAATAAACTGGAGATAGTTATTAGTTTGCCCTCTCTCCCTTGGCTTCTCAATGAACTAAGAGGGATAGAAATAGACTTTATCCATATACAGTAGCTATAGCCTTCTCCATCTCCACATCCTCATCCTCTCCTCAATAGCTACACATCTTTCAAATTTTCAACTATATTGTTTATATTTTAATTTTGATTTGTGAGTCTGAGCTGGGGGATGAGAATGATGTTAAAGGAGAACTTCCACCACCAGTCAATGTTGTAAAAATCTGAATGCATACTTGAGGCACTCGAGGCCAGGGGAAGCACTAGCCTGTTTCTAAGACAAAAATAAAATAAGATTGTTTCTAAGTTCCAAATTAAGGCCCACACTGTTTTTAAAAAAAAATATTTTTGGAATTTGAAGCAAGAAATGAGTAAATGTGTTGAGGATAAGTTGGAGAGAAACGAAAAGTGATAAAATAAGAGAAATCAATATCAGTGGGTGGAGGATAATTTGGAGAGTGATTGAAAAATGGGGTATTTATATAGTAAAAACTCCTTAAAAGAGGGGTATTTATATTGATGATTTTTTTCTCCAGTACTTTGTACCCTAGAACCGTGTTCAAGCTATTTCATTCCTGTGCTGGTTACTGTCAAAGTTTGATGATCCGATCAATCATGTAGCTTTATCTCAAACTTTAAATGGTTAAAGGCCTTACTGAACTGAGCTTCTTTCTGTCACTCGTAAATTCTTCAAATCTTTGTTGTGAATCGCATCTTGGGGATCCTTTTGCTCTTTTATACTTTCTCACCTTTATCTTAATAATTTTGTTGATTGAGGTGTCTAGTCTCTTCATGGTTTATTTGGTAGAAATGGTCCTCTATCAAACTAGTTATTTCAGAATCTTAAACTCCTTATCTGATGCACTTGTACCTTTTTATTATTTGTTCCTACCACGCATCTTTTCCCCCTAAACTTGGACTCTGTAACTTTAAGTTGACAGGGAAGGCTTCTTGCTAAGGCAGGCGACTATGCTGCTGCGGCTGATATATTCCAAAAGGTCTTAGAACTATGGTATGCCACTAAAAGTTACAATTGATTGTCAATTGCTTTACTTGTTTCCTGCTTCATTTGGTTGTCAATTTCTCCATTTATTAGTTTTGGAATCTCTTGGTCCTTGGTGCTTGTCATTTTATGTTTTGCCCACACTAGTAACAAACAAACTGCTGTGCTTGATAACAACCTTAATGAGAAGGCTTATATTGTACTTCTGTTTTCCAGACACGGATTCCACTATATATAGCTTTTGATGACACAGATTTTCGCATGACAAAGTTGGCAATTTTTTTTTCAGAACTCAAGTACCAAGTGAAATTGGATAACACTTTTGACTTTTCACTAGGGAACAATATTCATTCCTTTTTCTGCACCCTTCACACTAGTCACGTACATTCTCTTAATTCTCAGCTTGTCTAATTTTGCTGCACAGTTGGGTTTGGTCAATGCATGCCTTCAAAGTGTGTATTAGCTGTGTACACATGCACCACAACTAATCTTAAAACTTTTTTTTAATAGAATAGTACATGATTTTCTAGCTGTCCCATACCATTAACCGTGACAATGATTTGATTTGGCTGTCTACCTAAGATGTGTCCTTAAGCCAGGCTCCGTCTATATAGCTTGTAGGCATTTAGGAATGGATTAAAGTACTGGTTTTGACAGGTGTGAGTAGATTGCTTGTTTGTGTTTGTTGATATCTGAATTGTCTCATCTCATTCTGCTAATACCTCTTGACATCTATGATTTGCTCCCATCACCAATTAATTCTGGTTTCTCTTTTGTGGCAGCCCTGATGACTGGGAATATTTCTTGCAATATATTGGCTCTCTGTTAGATGATGGAAGTACCCTGTTGTGCAAGGATACTGGTGCTGGCATTTACCAGATGAGCAGGCATTTACCAGAGGAAGTGGTGTGTTTAGGGCTCTCTTGTATATTGTAGTTGGTTATAGTTATTTCTTAAAGCAATTGCCATCTTACTTTGGGCTGTATATTTTTGGAACTTATTATAACATTGCCTCATGTACCATTTTATTGGCAGTTTGAGTCCCGTATGGCCAGTGCTTCAACATTTGTACAGAAGTTACTGGATGTAGGCAATAATGCTTCATTAAGAGGGCCACACTTGGCAAATCTTGAAATTGATAGAAGAAGGCTTTTGAATGGGAATGGTGATACTGAGAAGTTAGTTGAAGGGCTTCTCCACTATTTTTCTATGTATGTTACGAGCTTCATATTTGCTGTTTCAACGTTTTGGGTGGTATCTCTATCTTAGTCCTATGTATCCTCTCTTGATCCCCTCGTGTATTCAATTCCTGAACTACTCCCTGTAGATAACAATGGCCTTCCTGTCCATTATTTTTGTTAACGCCACTCAGGAACTGATACATGAGTCTTCATATCCTCCTCTAGCCCAAATATATATTGTTAAGTGTTCATTTGGTATGTGTCTGCACGTCTAGAGTCTCTTAGCAGATAAATAAACACTGAGCACGCTGTAAGAGTACGAGTCTCTGAGCACCCTGTAAAAGTATGTATACCTTTGTATCATATTCTTGGACTCTTCCACTTGAGCAGGTTATGAGCATTGGGCAAGTGGAGCATAATTCCTCATATTGTGAATTGGAGCTCACTAGAATGTGTTTCTTGTATTTCTGATATCTTGTATGATTAGTTGTTGGTTTTTCATTTTTGAAACAGGTTTGGTCACCTGGCTTGTTGCACAACAGATATTGAATTTTTTTTGCTGGTCTTAGATGATCTTAGCAAAGCTAAGTTGTTGAAGAAATTGAGAGGATGCTGTGAATCTTCTAATTGTCCCCCAACAAAAACTCTGGGTCGAGCCATTACCACCTTCAAAATTGGAAACTTGATTGGCAACAATTTCTCCCTCTCTGTTTCTGGTATTGCTCCTTTTTCCTTCCAGATTTTATATGATTGTTAGAAGCAAGCTAATGTTATTATCTTAACATGCTCATGTGTAGTTTATTTTTCGTTTCTCTTCTATTATTTGCATATTACCCTTTTAATTTCAGAACATGCTTAAATCTGTGCTGTTACTGGACTATCTCCCTTTTAAGCTTTCTCGAATCATTGTTATCCTTATCATTATGTATTAACATTTTAATAACCCTTTCAGAACTTGAGACTGCAGCTGTTCAAATGGTAGATATGTTTTGTAGATGTCTTCCACTATCCAAAAATTTAGACATTCAAGAAAATATGCATGGTGAGGAGCTTCTGCCTATGGCTTGTGATATATTGGTTCAGGTATAATATTTCCAAACTTCTTCTGGAAGTTTATTTTCCGATATCTTGGGTCCTTTCAGTGGTATTGCAAAGAATGACTTTACCTTTAAGACAATGCATAGCTAAGGGTCTTAAAAGAAATACGTAGCCTTTAATTTAAGTTTAATTATTCAAATTATGTGGTGGTCTTCTTTTCTCATTTAGTATGTAAATTTTCATTTCTTTCTGAAGCAAGGGGTGGTTAACATTTTCTTTTCTATAGCTTTACTGGCGGACGGAGAATATTGGATATCTGTTGGAGTCCTTAATGATTCTGGAGTTTGGATTAACTATTAGGAGGTTAGCTATTTATTATTTCCAATCTATTTGTCCTTTAAATATTTTAGAAGTTCATGGTCTACATATGCTTAGTATTCGTGCAACTTGTCAAAATCCTTTTACCTACTCTTAATCAAAACCCTAGTCAAAAACTCTTGTTCACAAAATGTTAGAATCATGGATGTTCACATACTGTGACTCAGTAAACTTTTGTTAAAATGTTTTTTCCCCTATTTGTCATTGTGTCATCAAATAGGACTTTTCTGTAATTTTTCTAATCAATTATGGTTGGTTGTTCGACATGGTGGGGCTATCCTCAAAATTCCAGTTCTCCTTTTCTTTCAATATATTCTGGCAAAGTTTTAGTTTACTGGGTGCCTTTTCTTTTACTTATTGTATTTCTTGCAGACACATATGGCAGCACAAGATATTGTTGATTCACCTTTATTCTTTTTGGGGTGCTCTTCCAGTTGCATATGACTGGTAAGCCAATGCTTCATTATGTCTACTTCCCAAATCTTGAGGAGTTCAATGGTTTGCTAATGTACAACTTTAATTATTTAATTATATAAAATTTTCTTCTTGGAAGGAAGTGTAAATATTAATTTGGTTGCTTGGGCAAGTCATAACTCTTCCTGTTACTTGCAGGTATAAATCCTTGGATGTGAAAAATATTTTGCTGGAGACAGTATCACATCATATTTTACACCCAATGTTGGTGTCTCCACTTTGGTCAGAATTGAATGATCTTCTGTCCGATTACTTAAAATTCATGGAAGATCACTTTACAGAATCCGCAGATCTCACATTTTTGGCTTATCGCCACAGGAACTATTCAAAGGTTTGGAAAAAATTTGTTAGGTTACATGCAACTCACCTATGACTAGGTACTTAAAGATGTTTGCTATTGTTTTGCTTACATGTTTATGATTATGGTATGCCTCTGTTCTGCTTACATGTAATAATTAGAGATTGGATTTGGTTGAGATAATGCCAATAATGTCAAACCTCTGCTAAGGATATCTCTCATCTGGTTTCAGTTTAAAGGGTGATGTCTGTGGGCAAATGTAGGTAGGCATGCTATGTTACCTGAAGTAACAAACAAACTACAAAAGGAATGCTATGAAATACCTTATTCTTAAGACTGTGAGATGATGCATGTCTTCTGATTCCTTGATGCTGATTATCTCTGTTCTTTCAGAAATTGTGTGATTTTCCTGGTTTTTATTTGTATTTGCATTGATTAGGTGAAGGTATTTACAGTAGATCTCATTTTTGTTTTCAGGTGATTGAATTTGTTCAATTTAAGGAACAGTTACAGCGTTCCAACCAGTATTTAGTTGCAAAAGTAGAAGCATCTATCTTACAGTTGATGCAGAGGGCCAATAGCCTTCAAGAAGAGGAGGTACCCTTGTTCTCATTTACTATGTAATTTTGATATATAATATTACATATATATCTTCTGTAGATTTCCTACAGTGCTCTATTTAAGTTCATTTTGCACTTTAATGTAGTTCTGAAGTAAACTTAACATTGTAGCTTGTTCTGGAAAGCATGAAGAATGGGGAGCAGTTTGTAGAAGTCCCTAATAAGATTGGCAATAAGCCGATGACCTTTAATGAAGATCTGCAATTAAGACCTTGGTGGACACCAACTGTTGACAAGAATTATCTTTTAGGTCAGTACACGATTTACAAGATGGCTATAATTGTGAATAAAGAATAAAGAAGGGATACTTTACTGTTTCAAAACTTCTTCACTTCACCATAAAGATTTTATTTTGTTGTTTGCCTGTCTAATTTGATTGTTACATCGTCTTTTCCTGCCTTACAGGGCCATTTGAAGGAGTGCCCTACTACCCCAATGAGAACCTGGTACCTAACTCCATCCAATTGATTTGTTATGTTTGAATTTGGCTTAGAAGGGGGTATATCGCATCCTTTTAGAGTTTCTCTTGTTAGGATCATCTAGTTCTATAATTTCTCTGTCAATTTAGTTGCACAGTTTCCGAATGCTAAGTGGGTTTTGATGGGCTTCAAATCATCAATGACACTGATGATTTTTGCTATTTGTGTTTTTTATTTTTCCAGATTAAGCAGAGAGAAGATAATGTACTTAAAAGCATCGACAAGAGATCTCTAATTCCACGAATGGTCCATCTGTCTATCCAATGTGCTTCATTATCTTTTAAGGAACATACTGAAGCCACCGGCTCAGATGATGCTAAGCTGTCATTTGAACTTAAGGTCCTGCTTGAACGCTATTCCAGTATACTAGGGTTTCCCTTCGAGAAGGCAATAGAATTGGTTCTGAGGGCTTGCAGTGGCGATCATCCTCCAGAGGTACAATATAGTTCTTTGTAGAGGCTCTCTTAAAACTTCCACTTCCCACACCCATTTTATTTCTCCTCTTTCAACAATGTTTAGTACACCCTCAGTTCCACATGAAGAATCCAAGGTACAACATTCTAATATGATCAAAGATTTCGTAAGACATTTTACTTTCGTAACAATGTTTTAGTATTCACTAACTGCATCAGAAACTAATCTGTTCAGCATATACTGGGATTTACTGGTGACTTTAAATTGCAGGTTTGGAGCTCGGATCTTGTTGACTGGATGAATTTTGCAGTGTTTTTAAATGCTTGGAGTCTGAGCTCCCATGAGATAGATCTTCAAAACAAAGAGACACCGGGGCTCAGTTGGCACGCTGTGAATTCTCTACTGAAAAGCTGCATTCTCCAAAAAGTCCGATCCACAGGAGCATTGATAACTTCTCCTGGTGCCGATCTTCCTTCATTGGTGCAGTTAGTGAATGAACCCTTGGCTTGGCATAGCTTGATGATCCAATCGTGTGTCTACGCTCTTCCTTCTCCTGGAAAGAAGAAGAAGAAAGGTGGAACACCAGAACCGACAAACTCTCACAAATCTCAGGTTTTAGTAGATTCCATCGAGACTTTATGTGATACAATCAAGAATGTTACAGAATGGTCAAGTGAACAGATTCACAAGCCAGAAGACGAGAAGTTCCAAACCGTGTTTTCCACGCTCCAAGTAAGTGAGGAAAACAAGGGCGGGCCTGGTAAAATCGTCCGTATCTTGGAAAACATGACTTCATCAGTGAATGATTTGGATGCGGGTGATCGGATTTTCCAAGTGTTGCAGTCTTGGAACCCTGCTGATGTTGCGAGGAAACTTGTGAGCGGTCAGGCTACCATGTTGTCGGAGTTCCTCAAGATTTGTGAGTCAAAAGTTACGTTTCTGCAGGCGTTGAAGAAGCTTTTGCAGTAGGTTTTGATTGTTGCTGGATTTGAGAGCTTGAAATTTTTTGTAACTCAATCAATAAACAATTTCATGAGATTTTTTTTCCAGTGTAAACGAACCAAAATTTTGTACCACCATAGATTTCAAGACTATACAGGCTCTGTAAAGATGAATCTTGATGTGCATTTTCGAGTTTCACAATTTTTCAGAAAAAAGAAAAAGAAAAAAAGTTGCTGAGTCGCTGGTTTAGTTGTTGAATGGGTCTATCAAAGGTACAGTCACATTTAACATAGAAATATACTAAACGTGACTAAAACTTATTTTTATCATATCAATAGCATTAAGATTAATTTTAACAAAGTGATACATGCAAACCCTAGCTGGACAAAGAATACCTTTCAGATGAAGCAGTTAAACATTTGACTAATCGACCTTAAGAAATGCCACAAGTTAATTGCTTAGACATGCACGCATCCATTGGAGTTTATAATCTGATGATCTATTCACTAATCCATGCCCTGATTGAAGGGGGGATTCCATTCCTGGACCATTAGAGTTGCACTTGGGCTTTTGATTATTTTCTACCTTAAGCAACTTTTCACTAATGAGATTCCCAATTGCATTGAATAGTTTCAAACAAAGACCTCCAACAAGTCAAAATTTTGCTATGTTCATTAAGTTAACAATCAGTGGCTGATTTACATGGGATCAGGAGTAGCAAGTGCAACTCTTGATCTTTTCTTAGTCTCGAAATTTATTTATGTTAAAAAAATAGAAACTCTTTCCTTTTAGGAAATGTTATAAATGGTAGTTACTTTATAGAATTAGTTACCTTGTAAATGTAGCTACCATTTATAACCTTTCCTACAAGAAAAACATTTTTATTTCATTAACACAACACCCTACTCTTTTATTCAAGTCTAACTTTAGATTACCATAAAGTACCCCTTTATTCTTCTAGTATAATTTTGAATATCACATCTGTTTACACGTGCATTCTAATCATTAACACTTGATAATTGAAATTTTTCGAGTAAAAGAATTGCTATGATCAAATGAATTTATATGAGACTTTTAAGTGGTAATATAATTTTAAGAAAAGGAACTAACGACAAAGTTGAGTCAACAAAAGCTATACAGCAACAATTTTTCTCACTTCACCGAATCCGATCACAATCAGATTTCTACCATTTCCTTTATATCCACCACAAAAAGACACAATATTGACTTGTGGCACCAAGCTCAAAAGCTATTGCATAGTCGGTCAATTCTATATTATAGAGTATCCCTTTCGAAAGTCCCCATGTTTTCATAACGATCATGATATATTTTAATTTGTATATTGTAACTTTTTTTTACTTATATCTGTATTTTTCAATGCTTCAACACGTGATAAATAGTTAAAAATTATATAAAAATTAAAATGGCCATTTAAAATTAAAAGATACAATATCAAATTATAAAATACTTGCTTATTCTCGTAATTTATGAACACATGTTGCTAACTAGTTGTAGGAGCTTCTTCTCTGACCAAACGTAGAATTGAAACAATGGAAAACTGAGATATTTTGGCAATGATTATCTGTGTGATATTGGTAGAATGATGGATTATGTATACCCAAATGTACAAGATATGACTAAGGTAACTAGTAACCTTTTACAACACAAACTCTATTACACTATTACTCCCCTCAAGTTGGCGCATGAAAATCGAGAATGACCAACTTGGAACTGAGATGTAGGAATGCCGTTCGTCCTAGTGCCTTGGTAAACATGTCCGCTGGCTGCTTCGAAGTGGCTATGCGATGAGTAAAAATGGTACGCAAAGACACTAGATCACGAACAAGATGACAGTCTATCTCGATATGCTTGGTTCGCTCGGGAAACATCATATTAGCCGCGATGTGGAGAGCAGCCAGATCTGAATGGTGAATTCCGAGCGAGCCGAGAAGTGAGCGAAGCCAGAGAATCTCACAACAAGCGTTTTCCATAGCTCAGTACTCAGTCTCGGCAGACGAGCGCGATATAGTGTGCTGCTTCCTGGTCTTCCAAGAGATTGGCGACACACCTAGGGTGATAAAGTAACCAGTGACAGAGCGACGAGTGATAGGACAGGTTGCCCAATCAGAGTCACAATAAGCAGTTAGAGCTAAACTACTATCTTGAGAAAGAAATAGACCTTGACGCAGGCTACCTTTGATGTAGTGAAGAACACGAAGTGCAGCAGCCCAATGCTCCAACTTTGGTTTCTGTATGAACTGAGATAGAGTATGAATTGCGAAGCTGAGTTCGGGCCGAGTGATAGTCATATAGACTAACTTGCCAATCAGACGACGATGTTGGTGTTAGATTATAATCCGGACCAATAGCATTTGCAGGATTATGTGTTGGGTCCATAGGCGAAGCGACTGGCTTAGCGCCAAGAAGACTAGCCCCGGCGACCACCTCAGGGGATACTTGCGCTGAGAAACAAAAATACCAGAAGGGTTTCGTGCAACTTCGAGGCCCAAAAAATATTTGAGAATACCGAGGTCCTTCATGTGATAGCAGGAAGACAAGTACTGTTTGAAAATAGAGATGACAGTTGGTCTATCACCTGCGATAATCAAGTCTTCGACGTACACCAAGACATGAAAAGTGTGACCAGCTCGGCTGAGACTGAACAAAGAATAGTCTGCATAGCTTTTCCAAAAACTATACTGACGAGTGCGAGCTTGGAGAACCAATTTCGAGGAGCTTGGCGGAGATCATAATGAGACTTGTTGATATGGAAGACTTGACCATGTAATGCTTTAAAGTACCCCAGTGGTGGAGGCATGAAAACCAACTCATCCAGATCACTGTGAAGAAATTCATTGTGAACGTTTATTGGATAGAGTTCCCAACCACGAACTGTAGTCACTGATAAGATCGTACAAACTGTGACCATCTTGGCGACTGGAGAGAAAGTTTCATTGAAATCAATGCCTTCTACCTGAAAATTACCAAGCACAACAAGGCGAGCCTTATAGCGTTCTATGTCTCCGTTCAACTTATACTTGATACGGTAGACCCACTTGCAGCCAATAGGTTTCTTTCCAGGAGGAAGAGATGTGAGAGACCACATGTTATTTCTCTCAAGAGCGTCGAGCTCTACCTGCATGGCTTGTCGCCAACATGGCTGCTGTGCAGCCTCAGAAAAATGAGTCGGTCGTGCCTAGAAGTGGGAGTGAGCAGGAGCGAAACTATGAGAAGAAACAAAGCGGATGATAGGATATGAAGTTGACAAAGCGGCCGAGCTGGATTGGGGAATGCCTGTGAGAGCGGAGCTGCATATGAAATCCTTGGGAAAAATGCTTGGCCTGCGATTGCGGGTGCTTCGTTAAACCTCTAGACGAGGCACCTCAGAAACAGCCTCAGCAAACCCTCACGGTGCTCAATTTGGGACGGTGAGCTTAACTCCAACGACTGCTCAGATTCCCCCAGGCTGCGTGCTACGTGCCATTGGAAATAGCTCCCCTTGCCGGGGAGGTAGGAAGCTTCGGAAGGTCAAAGACAGAAGGATGGGGCGGGTGATCTTGAGGAGGTGGTGATGGGAAATAGGATGGAGCCCAAAATGGAAAGATGTTTTTGAAAAACACCACATCGCGAGAGAAGAAGAATTGACCAGTTTTGAGATCATACAACCGTCAACCATGTTTACCACTGGGATATCCCATAAAAACACATTTGCAACCATGAGCAGTGAACTTATCAGTTGGTTGAGGAAGGACGGTAACAAAACAAAGACATCCAAAGACACGCTAATCAGAAAACTTGGGTTAGTACTGAAATAACAGATGAAACAGAGTTTTGTTTTGGAGAACTGGTGTCGGAGTGCGATTGATTAAAAAAAGCAGCCAGAACACATTCACTCCAGAACTTAATGGGAAGAGAGGCTTGAAAACGCAGAGCACGAGCCACGTTTAAGAGGTGGCAATGCTTGCACTCCACTCTGCCATTTTGTTAGGGCGTGTAAACACATGAAGTCTTATGAACAATGCCGTGAGTAGCAAAATAATCCCTCAGTCCTAGTAAATCTGCACCATTTTCTGATCGAGAACTGAGGATTTAAACTGAGTAACAGTTAAAGCATAGAATTCATGATCAGACGCGGAATTTCTGACTTTGATTTCAGTAAATAGACCCAAGTAGCACAAGAATAGTTATCAACAATCGTAGAAAAATAAGTAGCGCCACAAGAAGCAGGAGTACGATAAGGGCCCCAAATGTTACAGTGCACAAGTTCAAATAAATGTGTGGCTTTATTCAAACTTAAGGAAAAAACAACTCGTGTTTGCTTGGAACTGAAACAAGCATCACAAGGTACAATACTAGAAACTGAATCAAATGGAACAGACAAAGAAGATAAAACTGCATCTGAAGGGTGACCCAGCCTTTTATGCCACAATTCGACTGAGTACTTCTTCTCGAATTTGGATGCATGGCATGCATGTGCGAAAACCGAGATATGTTGTAACCAGTAAAATCCACTTTGTTGCTCACCCACACCAATCACTGTCTTCGAACCGCTTTCCTGAAGTACACACAACTGATCGTTTAATAAAGCATAATACTGAGCTTATAGAAGTAATATAACGAAGGAGAGAAGATTGCACTCCTAAGTCGGCAAATAAAGAACATGATCAATTCTTGCAGACAGATAGAATACTAGAGAACCTTCCTGAACAACTATAAAAACACGATTGTCCGGAAGTTTAATAGGAACAGGTACAATATCAATCATATCATGAAGCAAGGCCAGATTACCCGTCATATGAAAAGAGGCGCCAGTGTCGAGAATCCATAAAGAATGCTTACCAGTACCATCAGTGGAATGAGTGTTCATGGAATTGTACATCTACACGACTGTCTGCCATTGATCAGGGCTAATATTCAAACCGTAAACCGCCCACTCTAGAAGAGAGACAACATCGCAAGCCACAGTTTGCTGCTAAGCCGAGGGGGCGGCTTCGCCACCCGGAGCTCCATGGCTACGACCAGCTGCACGCCCAGCCGAGCGGTGGACGAAGCCTTCAGGGACACCATGGATCTTCTAACAGCGAGAAACATCATGGCCGAGATTTCTGCAGTGAGTGCGAGGGGCGGTTGATGGCGGACTTCTCCTGCACCGATGGAGCTAACTGGCGCTGAGAAAAAATAGGCTTAACCTGAGCAGTGAATGCCATACCATCAGACTTGATGTCGCGTTCGTGCATCAGGGTCTTGTGATGTTCCTCCTGAACAACAAGGGTGTAAACCCTATTAAGAGAAAGCAGTGGTTCATGCGCCATAATACCGGAACAGAGAGTCCCGAAAGTGTCATCGAGTCCAAGAAGGAACTGATGGAGGCGCTCGACATCATGTTCGGTGCGAAGCTTGGCAGTGATATTACACGAACAATTGCTGCAGAGATAGGTTCGAAGGGGGACATATGTTGTGACTTCATCTCAAATCTTCTTGAGAGCATCATAATACAAAGCGATAGATTTTCCACCTTAGCGACAGTTCGCCAAATATGCGCAAAGCTGGAGAGGACGAGGGCCATTGTCGACAGAGAAGCAATGGCGTAATTCTTCCCAGAGCTCAAAAACAGTTTCGGGATAGGTTATAGAAGATCGCAGTAAGGGTCAATGGATTGAACTACCCATCCGATCAACATTGAGTTAACACTATATCAGTCATCCAAATCAACAGAGGCTATATCGACCTGAGAAGTTCAACCATTAATAAAGGCCAACTTACACTTAACCTTGAGTGTGTTTTTCATCGAGGTGGTCCATTCATGATAGTTATCGCCCTTGAGAACGAACAGACAAAGAGACAAGCCTGGATGGTCTGAAGGATGAATGTATAATGGAGACGAGTGATCAAGAGGACGCGGAAGTGGATGAGGGCCGAGAGCGTCATCGACCGAAGGTGGAGGAGGCGGTGCCGTCGGTGTGACGTCGCCGGTAGGAGTCTGACGGGGAGGAGGGTTGAGTGTGCTTTTCGTGTCGCTCATGATGAGTTGGTGCCGGTGGAAATACACTACGGTATGTTAGGGTTTGGAAATTTTTTGGTTTCATAGAGTATGCTCTGATACCATGAAACAAGGAGAAATTGAGATATTTTGGGAATGATTTCAGTGTGATATTGATAGAATGATGGGTTATTAATACCCAAATGTATAAGAAGGTAACTAGTAACCTATTACAACATAAACTCTATTACACTATTAAGAATAACACTAATTTTTACACCGATTTGATGGAATTTTTGGAAGTCCAACCATATCATAGTGCTAACACAAGGGGTGGAAGTATTGTTAACGGAAACACGATAAAAAACTTCATAAAACCCCTTTTTAGAAGGCAATTTAATTGCATTTTGTTTCATTCCTTTCATGGCATGTTCAAGTTTATATTGAATCAAATGTTTGTAAATAAACTCTACAACTAAATTTGAAAATTATACTAGGTTTGGGGAATCAAATATATATGATGGACTTAATTATTTTTTAAAAAGTAATTTTTGAAAGAAACACCTTTGAAAGGAATACAATTATGGAATTGCAAAACCTTACGCCCAAACCAAATGCTTGATTGGGATTGGTTAGTAAAAATTGTTTGGCTAACGAACTGCCTCTTTGTACATGTATAAAAAAAAGAGAATATAACTAGATCAACCAACTCCTCCAGCTCCACATTAGTAGAAAGTAGTTACACTGTTAGTCAGCCATTTATTCAACCAACCATGAAAAATTTGTCCAAATATTCTTATCTTAATTTCAACGAGAGATTACAGCATCAGTCTACTTCAGAAAATGCATTATTCAACTACTCCAACGTATTTTTTATTAGTGGCAAAACTGAAGTTTGTTTTACAAAGCAATTGTCAAACTCTATTGGTTTGAAAGAGATTATAAGTTATTTTCACTAGTGCAGGATAGGGATATTAAAACGGTGAAACTGGGTGTTGCAAAATATTTTCAAACCACTGTATCTGACACTGTCGCTAAACAGTGGTCAAGGCCTAGGAACCGTTGCGCAATCAGGCAGCCATTCCGACTTCGATTTAATACTCACTTCCGACATAGAACCTGGCCTCAAAAGTTAATAAAAAAATAATTTGGGCTTTTTAGATATGCTGAAATGAGAAAACTCTAATCGTCGTATGAACACATATCGACATTTATCTTTAAAACAACACAACCATATCCTCATCTCTTACACTCATATCAAACTCACCTATAATCAAACTCATAATAATAAACATTCAAACAATAACATCAAGCCACCTTGAACTATAACATACATCAATATTTGTAGGTGGGTTTACCAATAACAAATTTAAAACGGAAAACAAACCATTTCATGAAGTTTATCACCACACATTCTTCAAATCTAAGTTGCTGCCGTGGAGTTGAATTTAAAAATAAAAGGAGGAAGTGTTAGATTGATGGACAACAAGAGTTAAAATAGTACGAACAGTAGATGCCTTCACCACTGGACTAAATGTATGATCATAATCAAAGCCAGGTGATAGCGAAACCCTGAGCAAATAACATTACTTTTTGTCTGTCAAGAGAGCCATAAGCTTTGTACTTCAATATGTAAACCCATTTTAAACCAACAACATATTTGAAGGATGAGGAACCAAATCCCCACATCTTTTGAGTGTGTAGAGCACCAATCTCTAAAAAAAATTGAGGAAAAGAAAAATGACTGCTGCTAGGAAGGAGAGGCATAAAAAAAGTGGGATATAAGTTTATTGTTCCTAACTTTAATGCATTCCAGACACCAATTCCGACTCCAACAATGCCTTTGGAAGTGCACTTGCGAAGTCGGTTCTTCTTTTAGAAATGAGTCGGAAAAGGCTCAAAACTATAGTTTTTAGTGCATATTTTTGTAGCGTTTCTGAGACGGCGGGTTAACCATCGTTTTCTACTTTACTGCACTCCATAAACATGTTTAGAAGTCAAAAGTTCCATATGAAGTGCAATTCAGACACATGTACACCCGTCAGAAGTGCCTTAAAATAGTGGTTTTTATTGAAAAAAATCGTAAGGTTTCTTAGACAGCAAATCAACTGCCGTTGTCTACTTTAGTGAACTCCAGACACATATTTCGACTTCGGAACTGCCCTTGGAAGTGCACTAAAGTAAACAATGGAGTCATCGTATGACACTTTCAACGGAGGATCAAACCAACCACCGTTGATCATACTACATTAGACAATGGTTATTCACCAACCGCTGTCTAACAAATTTTTAGAACAGTCTATCATCTATCCAACTACCAAAACACATGTTCTGAGTTTGGAAATGAGGATAGATGGCAGTTGAACAAAAAAAATCACAACCAGGTACAACAGTTACGTTAATGATGGCTCATGCACTAGGGTCTACTTATAATCTAAGCAGTATTATGTGTTTGGTAAACCGTTAAAAATCAACTCATTTTCAACGAAGAGTATTTTTGAGAGAAAAGCTATACTGGTCTCCCATACTTTCAATTAACTCAACTATCTGTTTATTTTCGTAATGGCGAGTTTGGAGTTGACGAGGATCCTTTCCACCACTTCAAACCCGTCAACTCCACTATACCCTTCATACCCATTAATACACAATTTATTAATTCAGTTCAGTCCAATTCAAATTAGACGATGGTTAGGTGTGGGATCCTGTACCTCCACGTCCACAAATCTCAATTGTCTATTATTAATTATGTGAAAGCATATGATGAAGCCGAATTAATGGTAGGCGAAAGAAGAACGTCAAGTGATCGTGGAAAAAAGAGTAGACGCAGGCCATCTGAAATCCCCAATGCGCACATCTCTCTGACATGGAATAGACAGAGCGACATCCTATCAACCATGGCGATCTTTATAAAAAAGAAAGCGATTACTCTTTTATACACCTCAATACCTCATTACACATTATTCAAATAGAGTGGGTCTTCTAACAGGCGGCATGTCCATAAGCTTATGGACACGCCACTTATTTCTTACCTTATACACTGCATTTCTTAAATTACATGCAAAATATAGAATTTTTGAAAATATTTTTTTATATCATATATTTTTATATTTTCACCTTCAAATACATATTATTACTTGTTTTAACTTATAAAATGCAATATTTAAATTTTATAAAAAATTACAACATTTAAGGTAAATGCCCCTGAGTACTGTACATAAACTTATGAAAACGCCGGCTTTCCTGAGAATTTCTTATTCAAATAATATACATTCTCCAGTCCGGCTAATTTGAACGTGAGAGTTTAATTCCAGGAGCAATTCCACCTAAGTCTTAAATGACTTTTCTACCTTTGTAGACTGTTTCGACCACTACCGGTCATTCAAGGAGGGCTCAATGACTCATTATCAAATAGAAGAATTTAAGAACTTGGAGTGTATTTACTTTTTCTACTCACTCCAATAAATTATTGGAGCATAATTTTGACTATACAAATAATAACCACTTGGGCTATTGGATAGCCCAAGTGGCCAGAGCAATGTGCCCCCAAGTGAAATTCAGGTTCAACTTTCCTTTCACCTCTGGAGTTGCATTATTATGGAATTTAAGTTTTCATATACACCGTATTAGGTGTGGAGCCTCACTTGGTGTGAGTCATGTGAGAGTCTCGCCCCAGCTTTGTGTGAGACACAAGAGAGTCTGAGTTGCATTATTATGGAGTTTAAGTTTTCGTATACACCGTATTAGGTGTGGAGCCTCACTTGGTGTGAGTCATGTGAGAGTCTCGCCCCACCTTTATGTGAGATACAAGAGAGTCTCACCCCCTTTATGTGAGGCAATTTGGACTTGAATGAAGTGTAGAACATCTCTAAAAAAAAACTATACAAATAATTGATTTAATTTTTAAGGACCAAAGAATTATATTTGTAACGTAGCTTAGGGATGTGGGTGCACCAAATCCTTGATGTTGGTGGACTATTTTTGCCTAGTTTGTCAAAGTCTCACATTAAAATTGCATCTTTCACATTGAAATTGACACATTTCTGCTCGGCTCCAATGAATTAGTACTATAAATAGGTGCTATTTCAAGCTTAATTCAAACTCATCCATAACAAGCGCAAAACACAGAGAACAAAAATGGATGCAAAGACATTTTCTTCTTGTTTTCTCCTTGCTATTTTGGCTATCATTGCCACAACTTCTACCTTTGCAAATGCAGAAACTCACTACCATGAATTTGTGGTATGTTTAGTTTTATTTACCATTGCTCGTGTTCTATTGTGTTTAGAGCAAATGTCCATACTGATACCAACTTTCAATTAAAAGTCACAGTTTAATACCTGTTTTTAAATGTGTTTTCGAGAGGTAAACATATATTTTCATTTATATTTTATGATTGGAAGTTGGTATAAATTAAAATGCTTTCCAATTTTTGCTGAAGGACATATTTTCATTGGATAAATAAAAATGTTCGATATCTTTAAAAGATAAGTTTAAACATGTAATATCAAACTGTGAATTTCGATTAAAAGGTCACCATTATGCTTAATTATATCCTTACATAATTCAGTGGTTCTTGATATTCAGGTGCAAGCAAAGCCAGTAACGAGGTTGTGCCAAACCCATACTATTATTACTGTGAATGGGCAGATTCCAGGACCAACTCTAGCTGTGAGGAACGGTGATAACCTAATTGTCAAGGTTACAAATAGGGCTAAATATAATGTCACCATCCATTGGTAAGTTCGAATAAATTCAATGTAAAAATCATTATTACACGTATTATATATTTTGTTTTGGATTTGATATTTTTCTGACATAATAATATATTGACAAACATACACTTAAAGTTATTATCAAGTGGTTTTATAATTGACGACTGCATGTTCAAACTTTTCCTCCTTCTTCTTTTACCTGAAAATACGTATACATGTATCATTTTAATCAATTTTAAATTCATAACTTCAAATTATGTGTCTTTTTTTTCCTCTCGAAATTTCGAAAATATTTAATAAAAAATATGTAATTTTTTTTTCAGGCATGGAGTTAGACAAATGAGAACACCATGGGCAGATGGGCCTGAGTTTGTGACCCAGTGCCCTATTCAACCAGGAGCAACCTACACTTACAAGTTCAACATTGAAGGCTTGGAGGGTACCCTCTGGTGGCATGCCCACAGCAAATGGCTCAGGGCCACTGTGTATGGAGCCCTTGTCATATACCCTAAGCAAGGGTCCAAATTTCCCTTCCCCAACCCTACACATGATGTCTCCATGGTTCTTGGTAACCCTTAAATTTGATTGCTATTCCTATAATTTTTAATGTTAATATTATATTATTTTTAACATTAAGGGCTATGTTGATCAGGTCAGTGGTGGAACAGGGACATTATAGGGCTACTCCAACAGGCTCTCTTTTCTGGAGGTACCCCGAATAATTCTGATGCATACACCATAAATGGTCAACCTGGTGATCTTTATAAATGTTCCAGTCAAGGTAAACTAACATCCATATTTTTTAATCCCATAATTAGAGTTTCCTTTTAACACAAATTGACGTTTATGTATATTTAAATCTTTCTTCGCTATGATAAAAAACAATGATCGATTAACCGATTCGATCACAAAGTAGAACATATTGGATTAAAAAAATCAAACTTTTATGCGTTAAAATCATTTATCCTTTTGACTTCCATCTACAGATACTTTCAAGGTCCCTGTCAATTCAGGAGATACAATTCTCCTCAGAGTCATCAATGCTGCACTCAATCAACAACTTTTCTTCACAGTAGCCAACCACCAGCTTACGGTGGTGGGTGCCGACGCCATCTACCACAAGCAATTCTCCACCAATGTCATCATGGTCGGACCAGGCCAGACCACCGACGTCCTCTTAACCGCAAACCAGCCTGCTGGGAGGTACTACATGGCGGCGCGTGCCTATTCTTCAGGCCAAAACACCCCGTTTGACAACTCCACCACCACCGCCATCCTGGAATACTCAAATTCAAGGAAATCAGGATCATCTAGGCCCATTTTGCCTCAACTTCCAGCTTACAATGACACAAACACAGTGACGGCATTCACCAGCAAACTGAAGGGCATTCCTACAGACATCAAAGTCCCCACCCAAATCGATGAAAACATGTTCATCACAGTTGGATTAGGCCTCATAAGTTGCAAACCAGGCCCAAAATGCCAGGGGCCAAACAACAACACACGATTCGCTGCGAGTATGAACAATGTCTCGTTCCAACTTCCAAACTCGACCTCTCTGCTCCAGGCCTATTACCAAAACACCCCTGGAGTTTACACCCTGGATTTTCCACCTGTTCCACCCGTCCAGTTCGATTATGTTAACCAAACCAGAAGAGTGCCTGCATCACTGCAACAACCTCAATTCGGGACAAAGTTGTACAACCTAAAATTCGGTTCTAGTGTACAGATTGTGTTGCAAGACACTGCATTTGTCACGACAGAAGATCATCCTATTCATCTTCATGGGTACCATTTCTTTGTCGTGGGACAAGGGTTTGGGAACTTCAACCCGAAAGCTGACACTGCGAAATTCAACCTCGCCGATCCTCCTGTTAGGAACACCATTGATGTCCCTGTTGGTGGATGGGTTGTCATTCGCTTTGTGGCCGA
The DNA here is from genome assembly GCA_037428765.1 of Rubia yunnanensis. Classification (NCBI taxonomy): domain Eukaryota; kingdom Viridiplantae; phylum Streptophyta; class Magnoliopsida; order Gentianales; family Rubiaceae; genus Rubia; species Rubia yunnanensis. The sequence goes on along the minus strand of CM075062.1, from coordinate 139,079,889 downwards.
CAATCCAGGTATGAATGTATCAATTTTGACTCATTTGATCAAGTGAATTTAATCGAACTGAAGTAGACATAACAAAATTTTAAAAATAGTAAGCGTAGTAAAACAATAAGATTATATCAAGCTGAATTTCATCAACTACATTTGACTGCATTAATCTGAAGTGCAGCTAAGTTGAAAACAACGTCGCCTGATGTTTTGGTTCTTTTTTGCATGATTGAACACAGGGGTTTGGCTGTTTCATTGTCACATTGATACACATTTGACATGGGGTTTGGGAATGTCATTTGTTGTCGAGAATGGAAAAGGAGAATTGCAGACAATGGAGCCTCCTCCGGCTGATTTGCCAAAATGTTGATTCTAGGATACCTGGATTTATTTATCATGAAATTGTTGTTTTCATTTCAGGATTTTATTGTTTTTGTTTTCCTTTGTTGGTTCTTCAATTTTACTATAAGATCATTCGGAGAAGTCTGTAGTTATTCAGACATTTGTTATTCTTGAATGAATTAAGGAAGAGTTGTACTTTATTTTATTATTTTAGTCTACTGATTAAGATTTTAGAAAGAGTTGTATCTTCTGAATTCTAGTCAATGTTGCATTTTCTTGGTTGAAAAAAACATAATTATAGTCTTTGTTCTTTCTTTTCCACGAATCATACTTTCAAAGAAAAAGAAAATCACATCAAGATTGATGGATAGACTTTGCATTTAATTGTTGCATTTATGGGGAGTGATATTCGCTGATCCTCACTAATTAACAGAAGAAACATTGATGTAGATTACTAAAACATTACTTCTTCCGTGCCATGAGTTTTGAAATATTTATTTTTTTACGTTGTTCGATAATCATGTTTGACCATCAATATCTCAAAGTACATACAACAATTTTACATAAATCATAAACACTAGTAGAGCCACCTCTATTAAAGGCGGTTTCATTGACCACTGGAAGCCGCTTTTGGGGTGACCTCCTTGGACATGTCTTCCATTGATGATGTTAGAAGGCAGTTCCTCGACGCATCAATGGAACCACCTTCTAACGCATCAATGGAAGGCAGTTCAAAGCCACCTTCCAACGTTGGGGTGGAACTGCCTTCTAACGGTTCCAAGCTCGTAACATCTTGGTGTCCCTCAGACAAAGCATCTAGTTACGATCTCGGAACAACTCACACATTCGGATCTTTGGATTCTTACGCACTCGGAACAAAGCCAAATCCATCAGATCTAATGTTTGGTTCCAAACTCGGAACAAGTGCCAGTTCATCTTATTTATGCACTTGTTACGATCTCGGAACTAGAGTGCATTCCGAGATCGGATATATTTTATGATCCTAATCTGTTTGTTTTAGGGTTTTGAGCATTGAATGCTGGATATTAAGTTCCAGACTCGGAACATATTTCAGATTATATATTCCGAGTCTGGAACTCTGGATCTGTTATATTATAATTTGTCAATGAAAGAATGACATATGTTCTGAGTTCGGAACACCAATAAGAAAGTATGGTAAAAAAATAGAATTTCAATAAAATCTGGCTAAATGGAAGCCTCCCATACCAGGTTAAGATACACCAAAATAACATGTCATTCCCACAATATCTATCAAAAATCTATAGACTACGCTAGGGCAGCAACAATCTATAGATATGAATAGAAATCTAAGAAAATCTATTACAATGACAATGTCACCACATATACTAGCTACTTAAGCCCCTCATACATCGGGATTTCCAATGTAATAGGAGCGAGCGTTGATAATATACCTTGCCAAGCAATTTCTTGCCATGATGATATCAATTTGTGATACGACTTCTCATCATCTTTAAAAACCTGTGAATTTGGGAATGTTATTAATAAGGGTAAAAAACCTATAGCAATGAAAAACCTATAGATCCGATTCTAATCTTAAGTCATTGATTAAGAAAATCCATACGGATTTGCTGAACACACTTAGCCGCATATAGAATTACGTAATACCCGCACTCCCAATTGTCCGCTTGTTTCTTGTACTGTTTAAAATAAAACAAGAACATAATCATATTAAAACTTTGGGAATCCTAGAATCTAATTGAATTGTAAGCATGGAAAAAATAATTTCACATTGATCTCGACTATCTCCAAATTCTTTGTACCGGATTCAGTGAGGGAATGGACTAACACATCCAAAATCTTAACAAATGACCCGGAAGGTTGATGATGTAGAGGATCCATCCAATAGACGAGGTTGTTCTTTAGGACAATAAATATTAATCTCCAATGGTCCCTACAAGAATGCCATACATTAAAATCATCCAAAATAAAAGTATGTTTGATTTAGATTTGATATTTGACCATCAACTCTCAATGTATGGGGAGACGAATATATTTTTATTCATTCGTCCAAGGCTTCTGCGGATGTAGTCGACCCTCTCTTTGACCGTGTTTCCAATTTCTTGTGTCATCACGGGACACAAATACCCTATCCACCCTTTCTCCTTTTGGTTAGCAAAATAATACATGTACCTTTGATATATAAAGAGATACCATTATTAGTAAAAAGAGTAAAGTTAATAAATTATTTAGTTGAAATATGAAAGTATATAGTCCTCACAGTACGTATAAAGACATTATGTGTTGATTGACTTGGTCACACCTCCACAAGTTTTTGAAGTGTCGCAATTATTTCTCTCTTTTGACCAAATACACATTCATTGCCTAAAAATGTGTAGGTTGAGTTGACTTGATGTTTGCCAATCAAATTATATAACACTCTAACAAAGTACGGAGAATTCTTCATAATTTGCTCCCTTGTGAGTGTTGGCTTAGCCTTCTTTGCTGTTTTGTGAACTATTTTGGGTGCCATTTTAGGCTTGGCCTTCAAATGAGCATAATTTGTAGGGTCAACATAGATTAGTCGATGAGGCCATAGGTGAAATAGTCCCTAGGCGGTTCCCACGTGCTTGAATTGGACACTTGGAATTGGCAACAGGGCATTGCGGACTAGTGGCTTGTCCAATGAGACTCTGCATATTCCATCCCGGATTGGTATGGAGTGATGGTGTTACATTGACTCATGCAAAATACCATTAGCAACGTGAATCGACCTACCATTTTCCGCTTGATCAGTGTACAACTCACACAAATGCGATGTCTGAAACAAAAAAAAAGAGTCAAACATATGAAGGTAATTGAAAACAATATTATTATAAACATAAAAATTTTGACCTTCTCTTTGGCAGAAATGATGGCGAGGTCAACTTTATTTACTTCATCTCATTGCGGTGGTGGAATAGGTTTGTGGTTAACCTCAACATCTCCATCTCCTGGTGAGTGGCATGATCCTCTTGACGGTGGAGTCCGACCCGGTGTTAAATTGGCTAAATTTGTGGGCACGGGAAGACCAGTGTGTTCAATTAACTTGTGGATTAATATATCTTGTTGCTCAATCTTTTTGTCTCGTGCAAGCACTTCCTTTTGCAAGACATAAACCCAGGATGATTTGGTCTTCTTGTACGAACGGAGAATTCCAAACGCATCTCTTTGTGATATGTATGATCCAACACCTCATGCACGGCCCGGGTGATCTGGTTTTTCTGTAGCCTCGCGGAGAATCGTGCTTACCCTTGGCAATGAAATGCCCTTCCAATTATTAGATCTTTAATTTAGTTTGAGAAACATTTTAAATTAAATAATCTTAGTCGTAACATCTATTATTCTACGAACCAAAGATTAACGGTGCTTACCACTCTTTCGGCAATTTCACGCTCGAGACTATTTTTGAATTCACCTTTACTATTTTGATGGCTGATCAGGAATAGATCACATTGGTGTATCTCTTCATCACCCAAGGGCTTCACCGATGATCTTGCCTCCTCCCCGGTCTCTCCCTGCCAATTTCTATTTTTTGAAACGTCCCTTAATTAACTGCAGGGCTGCCAAACCATATCCACCACGACTCTTACGATGAGGTGTTTTGTTTTCCTTTGAAAACTGTCATTTTGCACCCCTCGTACCCTACATATGTGGGTAATACTTTTTTAAAATAAAAAAAAATGAAATATATTTTATCTAAATAAAAAATAAGCAGTAAAGGTTGTGAAATTAGCATTTTTATCATTCTCCAAAGCTCGCCTTTCGTGGATCTCCCAACTTTTGGGTATAATATGTGTATAAATCAACCATGGACGATCTCCTTTCCTAGTAGAGAAAATGTAATCTCGCGATAAGGTATATTTGTGCTTCCTCCAACTCTTCGCCATCATGGCCGTTGCCCTCTTTTTTAAACCATCCATATCCGGGGCATCAAACTCAAATGGTCTCTATGTGGATTGAAATCAAAATTAATAATTAAAGATTAATGTAGGACATTATTTAGTTACGTTTTTATTTGAATAATTTCAAATACTATAGTTATCTTGCACACTCCATCCATATGGCATATTTATATTCTTTGGGAACCTCGAGCCAACTATCGTACTTGATGTTTACCCTAGTTCTACCAACCTTCCCTACCCAACTAGACCATTTAGCTCGTTCTTCAGATATACACACTCCCAATTTGTTGAAAATCAACAAAGTTAATTCTTTTCTAGCCATTCTCCTTTCTAATATTCTACAACGTGTTCAAGCATAACACCCCGCAACCGACCCCTCCTCCCCATCGTTAGCACTGCCTAGGTTTTGTGAATGTTCACCTCTTGGACCCACATCTTCATCACGAAGCCTCTTTCGTGACATTAAACTACCAAACAACATACATCACAATAAAAAACTAGGGTTTCTTTTAGAACAAAATGAAAACTAACTTTGGTGCTTAAAACATATAACAAAACTTACAAAAAAATTGATAGACATTTCAAGGTATAATAACCCTAGCTAGGATTCATATATTAGAAGAAAGGAAATAGTGAAATGTTTACCTTTAAATTTAAACAATTCAAAGTTGGATGTAAAATTATAGCCATGAACACTCATGAACTTAGAAACCCTAATCCTTGGATTGCCTTTGCCTTTTGTAAATCCATAACCCATGGACATTGGATGTGACTAGCTTACATTTATTATAGTTTCATGTAGTTAGGAGCAAAGATGAAGATTGGTGGAAGAAATTTTGAAGTGATCAAAGATGGAAAGAGGGAGGAAGGTTTTGGAGGGGAAATTTGGTGGGAATTTGCAATTTTCTGAATGGGTATTAAATGCCCATTTGAAAATTGTCTTTAATGCTATTTAGAAGTTGTGTCCAACAATCAGTCCCAAACTCAGAACGAAGTTACACACTCGGAAGTTGATCGTTTCTTCAATAACAGGGAAAGATCAAGTTCCGCTCTCAGAACTTGGTCTGACTATATAAAAAAAATCCAACGGGCATATCATTTTGATCGATCCATTTCAATAGAAATTCCCCAATTCAAAAACCCTAGAACTCAAATCAACCAAAAATCCAAATTCAACCATGCCTAGTTACAGAGGTGGACGATCCGACGGTGGATATGGGGACGCTAATACACAGAGTCACAATCCAACGAAAGAGTTGTGGCAATCATCTCTATTCTTCAACACTGATGCGGAGTCTAGGTATGTTCAGTTCCAAATTAGGAAATGTAGCAATCCTAGGGTTGTTGCTAGTGCATACATTGAAAACCTAGGGATAGGCTATTTTATTGATTATTTGAAGCCATCCAGTTTTGAAAAATTAGTGAATTTGGAAGAGTCCATCCATTACGACAAGGTATTGCAATTTTACGCTAATTTAGGGAAGAGTTAGAACAACAGAGATCTTACTATGGTTAATAGCGTAACGATTCCTATCATAAAATTCAGCATTAATGATGCCATAGGTTACGAGCACATTAACCCTAGTAAACTTGTTCCAGAAGATGGGAGTAAGGACCCAATAAAGATATTTCACCAACAGAACTGGCCTGTTGTTAGTGAACTCACCCCCTATGCCCAGTTCAAATGGGTTGGAAGGGATGTTGCAGGCCGAGTTGATGAGTATAATGTGGGAGTCTTGAGTGTGGAGCATAGGTTAGTATTTGAGTGGATATGCCAGAACCTCCCGTTAGGTGGTCATGTGCGTGTGCCGACCATAAGGAACTCGATGTTGTTCTACTATGTCTTAGAGGGGGTGAAGCTGAATCTGGGGTACACAATTTGTATATAAATGCTAAAGGTGGCTGCGGGGAAGAAGAAGAATCTACCGTATAGCGGTTTGGTCATCGCTTTGATTAAGAAGTGGAAAGTGATCCCCATTGACAAGCCACTCCGTTTGACATACTATTATGAGGAATTGTTTGATCACAAGCATCTTGAGTTTGATGAGGAGGAGAAGAAGTGGCGAGCTTGCAACATGTCTGGGAAAGTCGTCAAATCTGTTAAACGAGCAAGGAAGCTTCAAGGGATAAGGCCGAGGGTTCCAGACTTTCCGAGGGTCACATAAGTCTTTTCGAGCTCGGAACTGGAGATCCAACCTCTTATAGACAGGGTTCCGGACTCGGAACATGTGTTCCGAAATCTTTACTATTATTTAATCCCAATATGTTCAATTGATTCTTGGTTAACCTCTTTTTATTTTAATTGATAGATGATGTTACGAGATCGTAAGTGGTGTTCCAAAATCTAAGAATATTTATGATTGACGTCTACTAAAACTTTATTAAAGGAAAGACAGTGTTTCAAATCCGGAACACTGTCACATATATTAAAAAAAGTGCAAACAAGAATCATCAAAATACCAAATAATAACCCTAACACATTTCCAGAGGTGTAACCAGAAGAAGAAGATTTTCAAATCCAAAATTTGGTGGGTGACAATGTCAACATCAAACGCCGATGCTCCAATTGGTAGAAGGAGGTCTAAATCAACATGAGGCAGGCGTGGACGTGGACGGGGCAACAATCCCGACTACTATTCAAGAAGGTTCGTATCTCTTTAATTGGAAAATAGATACAATGCCTTAAGAAGTAGTGGAAAATTGATGGATTCTTATGTGATAGACCTTAACCTTCACCATACAATAGGGTTAGCCGACCCCTCACAAAAATTGTAAGGGAAACATGTTCTAAAAATATTGGCGATGAATGAACCATCTTATTCTGATGAAGTTTGCCAATTTTATAGTAATTTGCATGAGATTGAGGGGGGTGGGGTGGGGTGGGGTGGTGCATATTGGACTAAGGTCAATGGTTTCAATGTGGAACTTAGCCCATGGATTATAAACAAGCTAATTGATTGTCCACATAAGGGTCCCGAGGATTGTTATCCACAACGAGAGAATGGTACATTACTTGATGTTTACCATAGGGGTGGGTGGCCTTTGAATGATGAGTATCCTAGAATGGACCTCTTAGAATGTAGCGTGAGGTATTTTTGTCGTAATGTGCATGATCTTGGACCGCATGATCTTGGACGACCAGAGTCTTTTAGTTTGAAACACTTAGTACCCGACGATCAAATTGTTTGGGACTTCACAGCTAGGTCAATAATTCCCAAATCTGGCCATCTCACTGAACTTTCTTATGCTATGGCATTCTACTACATAATGAAGGGTCGTATAATTAACCCCGGGTCAGCTATTTTGTCACATATAATGGCGGTTGGTACAATTGAAGGAGATAATCAAAAGTCTTCCGTACGGGTGCTTGATTACCTCTATTATGAAGGAAGTGGAGGGGTTGTAGTTCAGTGGAGGAAGAAAAGTGCTGCAAGTTCTACGACAAACAATATTTTTTGAAGAAAAATTGGGTGTTAGTGGAAAACAAATGTCATCACATGACACCGGCAGTTGCTGAACTGAGCAAGAGGCGCATAATAGAAGAAGGTAAATTAATTGCATCACATTCATAAAAATAGCACACAACATCATTCAATTGTTATGATATACTAACACTTTATCAATCAATATTTTGTAGATGATTATGGTCCCCAATTTATGATGGCCATGAAGAGGGTTTATAGATGGGTACATGATGAGGTGTCCCAATTGAGGGAGTGTGTGTGGACACTAGAGCGGAAGCAGAGAATATATGAGAGAGCCCTCAAAGAATCGAAGAAGCCCAAACTTAAGAGGACCTATTCCTTTTAATATCCGTATCAATTTTATTTACTCTAGGGCCATGAATATTTTGTTGTTGAATTTCATAATTGTCTAACTTCTTGACTTGGATGTTGAATTTGTTTACTCTAATTTGTTGAATACCAAATATGTTTACATTCCGACTTGTTTTGATTACTTTTAACTATGTATGTACTTGGTTTTGATATGTATGTATAAACCTAAACGTGCGGTTAGAATGCCTATGTATTGAAATAGGGAAGCTGCGTATGAATGAGGGTTAAAATTAAAACTGACCATATCTACAGACCAATTTCCGAGCTCGAAAGTGGATCTTTGCGAATGGTCAACTCCAAAATACAAGTGAAATTGTACTAAACACTTACTTTAAGAGTATTTTTTTTCAACTTCCCTTTTGGTGCCTTTTACCGTTTGGTCATATTTCCATGGTTGTCGACCCATGCGACTTCATTGTGGTCCGTGTGAGCAACAAACTGTGTCATCCTCTTGAAGTATAAAATCTTCATAATCTGACCAAATCCCAGTATTTGTACCAAACCTGACCAAATCATCATTTTCAAAATCATCCACAAAAGCTCTTTTGCCCTCGACCACAATCTCCAACCGGGAATAAATAGGATTTGTTACGTAGAAAACTTGATGAGCTTTTCCAGCTAATATGAATGGATATTCTCTCTAACCTGTCCGGCTACGATCAACAAATGTGAAACCCAGATCTTTGATTTTTTTACCATTGTTAAAATCAATCCATTCACATTTGAAAACTGGCACTCTCATTGTAACATAATCGAGCTCCCAAATTTCTATAATTGTACCAAAGTAGCAAGTATGGGCATACATTAGATTATTGTGGGCCATGGTACTAACACGCAAAGCTTCATAAACAAGTGACACTCCACTATTCCGAGAGACTCCTTTATCATTCATTGATTTTGTACCAAATGTAAAAATGTTGATATCATAACCATCGAATGATAGAATGGTACCCAACGGTCTACGCAACAACCATTTGACTATTTCTGGATGCAGATCAGTCGCGACGTGAGATTGTAGCCAAGAAGCAAAAGTTGTAGTGTGTTGTTGAGGAACTTGTGCTTCATTCCAAGTGGGATTCAACAATTAAATTTCATCCACGTGAATCTCAATGTATGGGACAACATCCTCATGATTCTGAATAACATACAAATGAGTAGTGCATAAGTCCTTAACACCAGGGCTAAATAGCTAACCCTGACAAACCCCTACACCATCCAAAGAGCCTTCATGCCTGGATCGGGAAACCCCCATAGATTCAACCTCATGAATATAATTGGTACAAAATTCAATCGCTTCCTCAAAACAATAATGTTGCACAATACTGGCATCAGGCATATACCCGTTCTTCACAAAATGCTTGAATATTTTCATGTACCGCTTGAATGAATACATCCATCTAAGAAATACAGGACCACAAAGCTTAATCTCCCTAACCAAGTGAGTTATCAAATTTATCATGATGTCAAAGAACAAAGGTGGGAAGTACATCTCCATTTGGCACAATACTTCTACAATCATGGTTTGCAACCGATCAATCTTTGCAGCACTAATGGTTATTGAACACATAGATTTGAAGAACACACATAACTTAGTAATACAACATCGTACATGGGACGGCAGTGATGGCCGAATCGCAATGGCATTCAACTCTTACATCAGATTGTGACAGTCGTGGGATTTCAATCCACCCAACTTCAACTCTGTTGTTGATACACATGCCCTGATATTCAAAGAATAAGCTCCAGGAACTTTCACATTACTTAGTGTCTCACAATACGACTTCTTCTCCTTCTGAGACATTGAATAACAAGCGGGAGGAAGATAACAAGTATCTTCATCAGTAACATGTCCAAGATTTTCCCTTATACCCATCTCAATGAAATCAAGTCGAGACTTGAATCCATCTTTGGTTTTACCGGGAGTATTCAAAAGTGTGCCAATTAAAGCATCGCAAATATTTTTCCTTATGTGCATTACATCGAGATAATGTGTGACATCCATATCACGCCAATAAGGGAGTTGAAAGAAGATTGAGCATTTCTTCCAACTACTTTCAATTTCCAACTTCCGCTTCCCCTTACCAAAATAGTTAGGAAATCCTCTAACTTTTTCAAATACCTCTTCGCTTGTGAGTGGCACAGGCGCACCTTGTAACTCTGTCTTGCCATTGAACCACTTCTCTGCAGAATGCCATGGATTCCCCTCGGGGAGAAATCATCAATGTCTCTGGTAAAAAGTTTTAGAACCATGCTTAAGTTGACAGAAGGAGGTTTCTTTCTCACAAATCGTACATGCATAGTGCCCTTTCACAAAATGGCCTGACAAATTTCCATAAGTAAATCATTTATGGTGCAAAACAAGAGGGCCTTCACCGTGAAAATATTATCCACCACATCATCGTAAGTACAAACTCCATCATTGAACAACGTCAACAAATCTTCCACAAGGGGCACGAGAAATACATCAATGTCATGGACAAGAGAACATGTTTTCTTTTCATTATCAGCCACAGATGTAAATTGTATATCACCAACATTACAAGCCAAGAACTATATGCGTTGCTCATGTTGCCAAATGCATTCATTCCATCGGTTGAAAATCCTAACCTTAAATGTCGGGAATTCAATCCAAACGCTAGGTATATGGCATCAAGATTTTTTCTATTGCTCACCATCAGACGTATGCCTTATCATATCATTCGCCAGACAATCTCTTTCCGCATGCCATCATAGTAATTTTGCATCTTGTTTGGAAGCAAACATCTTCTGAAGGCGTGGAATTATCAAAAGATACCATAAGACCTTAGCGGGTGTTCTCTTCTTTGAAACAGTACCCACCTCCGCACACACTCCTATTTCACCACACTTTAACTTGTACCGAGATTCACTGAATACCCGATATGTTTCAAGATCCTCCTTTCCCCTAAACAACATGCAATCATTCAGACATGCATGGATTTTTTCTAATTCTAAACCCATAGGACAAAAGCTCTTTTCACAGCATAGGATTTCTCAGGCATTCGATATCCTTCGGGAAGCAATTCTCGAACCAATTCCAGAATTTCTGTCATCCTTTTTTCAGTTCAACCAAATTTGGCCTTCAAATTCATGGTTTTCAACGTCGCTCTCAAAACTGAATGCTTTGACCCCACGTACAATGGATAATTCTCGTCATTAAGCAACGATTCTAGGACCTCCACTTTACCATGGAATTCTCTGGCAACATCCTCCACCATCTCATCAAACTGATAATCACAATCTAATTCAACCCCTTCCTTTGTTCCACCATTTCCACAACTATTCGTCGGTATCTCACCGTGCCATATCTAACAAGTGTAACTTGTTTGGAAACCTTGAAAAATAAGGTGTTCACGTAACTTCTTCCTCCCTAAATATGCATCGTTCTTGCAATCCTTGCAGGGGCAACGTGCACACACCACCCCATTTTTTTACCGCATGTTCAAAAGTCACCCCAATAAATGAATCTACTAAACGAATATAATCGGGTGATGTCCTAATGTCGTTCTCGATTACTCCGATTCTATCCATTAACTATATGAAAATAACATCAAGAAAAATTCAATCATATCGGCAACGAAATTAAAATGAACAACATATTAAATCAAAACCCTATTTTCCAAAGCATTGCGAAACATACTTCAACAATAATATAGTTAGTTCGATTACCTTAGCCTTTTGCATGCAAAGAGTGCCCTAAAATTTTTAGCTTATTTCTCCAAATGAAAATGAACTCGGCGGTATGCATTTATTGTTATATTTAAGGTGTTCCAAGTTTGGAACTCGAATCGTACCAGGTAAATTACAAAGCATTTAAGATCAAGCAATGTTTCGTATCCGGAATATCTTAACGACTGTTGTTACGAACTCTGATCATAAATCATTGTTTCAATTACACATCATGCATAGAAGTTCCAAGTCAAGAACATAAATCGGATCCATTTTCCAATTTTAGAACTTTATTCGGATCCGCGTTCCGAGTTCGTAACAGGAGCGTTCAAAGTCAGCACGACACAACCGCCTTCTATCTTCATCATTCAAAGTAGGTTCTAATCAAACCATATTTGAATGACATAAAACCGCCTTTAAATTTTTATGGGGCCATCTGAATAAAGTTTCGAGCTTAGAAGTGCCCAAGGAAGGCGGTTTTACAAGATTCGGCCGGAACCACCTTCCATTGGTGTCTTTAATAGGGCCTCCTCCACCAGTGAAAGTTCTCATTTTAGAAGAGGTTGATATCGGACATCCCGTTCATATACCCCAAGATTACTCCATTCTCAGTACGGTTGATCACAGTGAGGCTCTCGTCTGCATATCTATGATAGTATGCCTGGGTCGATTCCCTCTGCCTTTGCTTGACCTGGTAAAGTTCTACCAAACTTTTGGTAAACCTTTTCTTCTGAAAGAACTGACCTAGCAAGGCTCTTCCGAAGTTTCTATAAGAATGCAATGATCCTTTGGCCAGCTTGTTGAACCATTCCTGGGCCTTCCCCCGAAGGTAGCTTCCGCCCAGCTTACATGCCAACTGTTCATCGAAGTCTCTTGAGTTCATCAAACTGAGGAAGATCTGGATGAATTCCTGGGGGTCCTAATCTCCATTGTATATGGGCAGCCCTTTGAGAGGTTTAACATCATCAGACCATGGGATGGCCATTATAGCGGGGCTAAAGGGAGAGGCTGCGACTTGGCCCGAATAACCGATTAGTCTATCAAGATCTCTCGCAAGAGAGTCACTTGACTCCCCCTCCCCCCGTTCGTGGATCTCTCTCCCCCCCGATTTAGCCAGGAGGCATCATTGGTGGGTCCCTGGTTTGAAGCCATGTGCCCCGGCCATGATCCTCTAATAGCCGACCTATATGGTATCTGCTGATGCCCTAGATAATATGGATCGTATGGGGGCATCTCCGGCCGAGACCATGAGTGCATTTGGACTTCAAACCCTGGATATCCACCCATTTTCCAAGGCATCGAATAAGGGATCGTCGGCCTTTCAAAAGTAGGGATCGAGGCTGGTACTGAATTAACCACGGTTTGAGTGAAACCTGGGAACGTTGGTTGAGGCCAGTCCTGACCCCCCATATCCAATGGGTAAATTGGTCTTAGGGGAGCTTGCATCTGGATCCTTTGGTTTAATGCCAGGGGCATTGAAGGTGGGACCCCCACCTGTTGTTGCGCCATCCATTGCCAGAGCATTGGGGGTTCTACTTGGAACCCCCAGATCTGAGAGTCTGGGCCAGTTACGCCAGGTCCTGCTGCAACGAGGCAATTGCACTATTCGTGCCCCTCGCCCTCTGTACGGTTCCCACCGTAGGCTCCACTTGTGAATCGGTCGTAGCCTTTGCGAATTACGGCCCATCCTCTCTAGGTCGTAATGCCTGGTTTTGTGTGGTAGGAGTTGTAACGCCGCTAACCAAGGTTCGACGTTAGCGTCCGTCCTTCCCAGAGTGTTCGGCTGTGCAAGGGCTTCCGTCTGATGGCCCTCCAATCCTCTTGTTTCCGAGATCTGATCTGGGATGCTCTCCGTGTGTTGGTTACCGGCGCCTGAAGGGGTAGGATCCATCTGATTGGTCCCACACCCTTTTCTTCTCCGATAAGGGGATTGTACTTCTACTTCTTCTTCGACAATGAACTTGTAGTAGGGGCGGACATAAATCGTAAAGTGACGTAGATCTGACTCTGACGGTCCCACCGGGCGTGCCAATTTGATGCGCCCCAATTTGCCGCCGCTACTACGCCGCCGTCCACTGCACCTGAATCTGTAAGAAAAAGCCCCCGGAGATGTCCCGAGGGTAGAGGCTCTGACTGCCAAGTAAGCAAACAATGTATGAGAGTGTAATGAGGAATGAATAGTCCTGTGTATAAGATTACCTTTGGCCTTTATATAGGTAGGCAAGTAGGACTACTGTTTTGTTTGCTCGTGGAACAAGTACTCCACCTTGGGCCGGCCTAAAAAAGGGCTTTACCTAAAGGGTAAAGCCTTGGGCCGATGGTCGGCCGCACATGCCCTTAAGCCCGTACGATTTTACACATTATCACAATGCAAGCACCGTAAGTCAAGTTTCATGGTGACGCGTCACAATATTTTTTCATTAACTATTAAAGAGTTATATTTATTTCCATTCACTCTATATTATTTTCATATTCAAATAGTAGAGCACCAAATTTTATTATACATTTTATAACTATTTAATTAGAGAAGGTTTCTTGTTAGATCGCCTAACCATCGTAACACCAATCATAAAAAGTCTCCTTTCTATTATTTTTAAATTTAGATGATAAGTATCTATATTTCAAGATATATTTAAAAGATAGTTAAAATTACGGTAACATCGTTCTAACAAATAAAACAAATATCAAACTACCCAATTAATTATATTTTAATTATAAAATAACTCATTCAACATTTAAACAATTTAAAACAAAGATATATGATTTAATCAATAATCTTAAAAATAATGCACACACAGACAACACACACACACACACACAACACACACACCACACACACACACACACAACACACACATACACACAACACACACACACACAACACACACACAACCGACACACACACACAGAGACAAAAATAAACACACACACACACAACCGACACACACACACAGAGACAAAAATAAACACACACACACACACAACCGACACACACACACAGACAAAAATAAACACACACACACACAACACATACACACACCACACAAACACACACAACACACACACACACACAACACACACACACACAACCGACACACACACACAAACAAAAATAAACACACACACACACAGACAAAAATAAACACACACACTCACACACCACACACACACACACACATAGACACACACCACACCCCACGCAACACACACACCACACACCACGCAACACACACACCACAAACACACAACACACAAATCACACACACATACACACACACAACACACAACACACACATGCACAACACACACACACAAATACACACACACACCACACACAACACACACACGCACAACACACACACACAAAAATACAGACACACACACACACACACACCACACACCCCCCCCCCCACACACACAACACACACAATAATACACACACAACACACACACAACACACACACACTCACAACACACACACACACTCACAACACACAACACACACACATAACACACTCACAACACACACACACAACACACACACACACCCTCACAACACACACACACACGCACACAACACACACACACACACACACTCACAACACACACACAACACACACACACGCACACACAACACACACACACACACGCACACAACACACACACATACACAACAGACACACACACAGACATTAATAACACACACGCACACAACACACACACACACAACAGACACACACACACAGACATTAATAACACACACACAGACATT